>CM076242.1:54948928-55613107 GCA_038380155.1 Pseudococcus jackbeardsleyi
AAAAATCTCGATGCTAATATTAATACAATAATAATATAATAAAAATAAATAAATAACATAATTTTTTTATATTAATTCGTAATAATAGTAATATTATAAAATAATAGTAATGAAAACGAATGTACACACCAGAACGCGAATCCATTTCGGTAAATAAAACCTGTATATTATACTAATGGTAATAGCGAAATATATTGTATTTCAGTTATAAACATGTTTGAATAATTCCGCGCCAAAAATTCAGGTAAGTTTTCTCGGAGAACTGTGCGCGAGTGGAAATTTTTTATACAAAATAAATGCCGCTGTATAATATAAGTATTTTATATGAAAAAAATATATATCCCAGAAGCTTAGTACGAATGTATGTTTCTAACTTTATTCTCGATTAGAAGGTGATTTTTTGATATTGGCGTTGCTCGATGCTTTTTTCGTGTTGGTACATAAACGATACGCCTTTTTTTACTTTTTTGTTTTAATAATACTGCTGCTGTTGCTGCTGTCGCTACTGCAATCCTAAAACACGAAATAATTCGCTTAATTTTACCATAGAAAATTGTAAATAAAATAATAGGGTTCGTAGGTTAAATTGTGATAATATGGTTCTAAGAAATGAAGAAAACGGTGAAGTACAAAAATCATTTTAGTTTTTTATTCTTGATTTCTGAAGAAAATTGATCAGGAAATTCGAAAAAAAAAATGGTAAGATTTGGGTGCTTACTGGATCAGGCTTCTGAATTTCAATGTTTTTTAAAAAGTTTTTTTTTTTGGAAAAAATAAACAATTTTTAGTGTTGTTTAATCGGCATCTCAAAAACATAGCAAATGATAGGTCGCACGTAATTTTCAATTTTTTTGAATTTCGACCCAAATTTTAGGACATTGTAATCCTCAAAGGTTCAAGGGTCTCAGAATGACAATCATGAATCTAAAATAACTTTGAAAAGAATTCGCTGTATTTTCTACAATTTTTTCAAGGAAGCCCTAGAAGTTTTTCAAAATGCATTTTCAAACTTTTCATGAAAAAACCCCACTTTTAGATTTGAAAAAACTTCAAGAACATTTTTGAATCTATTTCAAACGTACTATAAGACTCTAAATCTGAGTATCATTGCTGGAAATTGCGAATCATAAAAAAATCTTCCAAGTTCATATTTTTTTGAACCATCAAATTCAATTTTATTTAATTTATTTACATAATTTTTTCTTAAATTTCTCTCATTTTTTATATTCAACTTAAATGTTAATTTTTAATATTAATTTTGTAGTTGATAAAATTTAAATTTTGAATACTTAATTATGTTATTTTTCCTTTTATTTTTAATTAACATACCATTTTAATTAACATATATTTCATTTAATTTCACGTGAAAAGTTCAATTATTCGTTTTCCATTTTCTTCAATATTAAAAAAGGGAGAACGGAGAGGAGGATTGAGGAGAAAATGGTTTTCGCTTTGCATATTGTACTTAAATTAGAACGTGTAAAAAATTTCTGAGTAAAATAAAAAATCTAAGGGTCGCATGACCCACATCAAACTTGATTTTCTGTGTAAAGGATTTCGTTTTTTTTTACGTTCTACCTCTAGTTTTTTTCAACTGTTTTATGAAATTTTCATGTCCAAGATTTCAATATTTGAAATAAGTTGAAATCTATGTAAAAAAATTCTCCAATTTTTGTTAATTTCGGCAAAATGCCTGTACTTATATAAAATTAATCGATAAAAATTGTCTTTTTTTCTTTTTCAACTTTTCCTTTTTTTTGAAGCATTTTCTCTGCTGAAAAATTCCTAATCTACTCTTATCTTTAAAACATTATCATTCAATTGAGGCGAATAGAAGAAAAAACGAAGACTTCCTAAAAAAATTAAGCTACCAAACATAAATTTGATCGGAGCTAAGGACCCAAAAGTGGTATAATTATTAAATTAGAAAAAATTGCAGTTTTATGTCTTTTTCAAATAGAGCTACCTGCAAGAATCCTCGGTAACTCCTCTTTAAAAAAATTAATTATTCGAATTTCCATTTTTTCTAAATTTTATATTGATTTTGAAATTGGATTCCATTTTTTGCCTGCTACAAGAGATTTGAAAAGTTGCAAATCAAAAATTTTAAAGAAAATGATTTTTACCAAAATTCAAAATGGGGATTTTCAAACATCTTACAATTACTTAAGCCAGAAAATTTTTTGATAACTGAATAAATGTTTATGATATTTATCTAGAAATTTTCATAGCAATGTCACCAACTGTTTTAATTTACGCAATTCAGAAAACTTCTGTAGGCAGCACTGCTGCAAAAAATTTTGAAAAAATAGATTTATTTCATTTCAATGACTAACAGTAAGAAATTTTGGCTCGTTCTCTAAGCCACTGAATGAAAAACTTGAATTTCATTGCAGTACTGTCATGGAAATTTCTTTAAAAAAACTCCTTCAAACGTTACTGTACGCGACCAAAAATTTATTGGCTCAATTTTGAGATGTTTGGGTAAACAATTTGAACATGGTAACATATTTTTAAACTTTAAAATTAGTCATTTGCAACTTTCGATCCTCCTGCAGAGGACACAAAATGTGTCCAAGTTAGGGTCAATGGGTCAGGAATATTTTTAGGAGGTGTAAGTAACATCACCAATCAGCGACGAAAACTCAATTTTTTCAAAAATGACTCCACTTTGGGGTCTCCTAGTTCCATCGCCCTTTGTTCTGGTTGTGGAAAAAACAAAAACAACTCATCCGTGCGAGTCAAAACAACAATCAACTCTTTAAACCTATTCAACAATCTACCGGCTAAACGTCAATCGAACTCCCAGCAATACTTGAAAATTTGCCAGCGAAGAACCGTTAGGTTCGAGCCGAAAAAGTACCAGCCAGCACAAAAATTCTCCGAATCAGCAGAATAAATGTCTTTCTAACGTCTTTCTAACGAGGAGGTTGCCAGAAATTGCGAACCGGTTTGGTTTGACAATGATGATCGAAACAGACAATATTGTTGTCAAATAGAGGACTTCAAATTTTTTACGAGGTTTACCTCGTCATTTTTCCTTAAAATTCAGAAAATTGCGGTTTGTTTAATATATTCTTATTGAAAAAAATTTTAAAAGTTTTATCATTGATTTGGACATTAAATTCTATCAAGTATAAAAAAAAATTCGTTGAGGGCTGAAACATATTCCCAAATTTTTCAAAAAGGGTCCCAAATATTTGGAAATACTGATTTCTTTTCTGATTTTGATTATAGTCTGAAATTTCAAGGAAAATCTAGGAAACTTACTAGGTTGATCGTATTTTTCAAATGCCCCCAAAAATTCTAGGAAATTTTGGAAAAGGAACCAAAATTTATACGTTTTTGAGACATTTGGAGGGCAGGCTCTCAAACCTATTTTTTCCAATTCCTCAACATAAGTACGTTCAAAAAAAAACTTTTTGAAACACGTTTTATTCGAAGAGTAGAGTTGGTATCTCACAACTTACTCCATCTCTCCCTTTCTAACAATCACGTCACATTTACGTGTTAGTTTTCACGCATTCTTTTCTACTACAAAAAATATTTCATATTTCAACGAAAAAAGTTACGCCTCACATTCGGTAAAATTTTCATAGAATATGTATCAGAAATTACACGACGAGTAATATTAGGTACGTCACAATATAATTTTTTCATCAATTTAACCAAAGGTAGAAAGGTACAAAGACAAAATCTCCCCACTCCTCTCCAGATCGCTAATTAATCATTTATATCATGAAATTTCTGTAGAAATCTCTTGCATTTATATAAGGCGGTGTTAATGAAAAAGAACTGGTTGAAACTTTTCGAATGTAATAATAAATGACTAACTTCAACTACATCCATAAGATAATAATAGATCACATTACAGTTACACTGGCGTATCTCACATTCACACATAGATAAGCGAAACGGATGCGAAAAATGTTTATCAGCAATTCTTACGCACTTTTATAATCTTTGCAGCGAAACTAGAAATTTGCATTGCTTGGAGAATGAGAGAGAAAAGGGAGAATTAATAGCAACGGCATAAGACAAAAAAACGCATTGTAAAATAAGATACGTGCGACCAAGAAGTATCAATTCCCTCGACTACTTCTAATAATTGGAAAAATCCATGTGTAATTTGACATTGTGAAAATAATGATAAAATTTAAGGACAGGAAAGGAACAGAAAGCAGTCTGCCGATTATGTGATAACGATTAAATAATCGGACGAATAAGTTCGAAAGAGAAGCCATATTGTATTTTTAAAACAGCGGCAGAACGTAGGAAAATCTACGACGAGAATCATATTTACCGTATAAGCCAAGGAAATAAATGCATTATGGTATTTTCATCTCATTTACAACAGCCAGAGGGCAATTTTCCACCTTCGTTCTCCCCTAGGTGATGACCACCTGACGATTTTGTTCCACTATTTGCGTTACCATTATTTTTAGGTAATCTTTTGGCTGTAAAATAAATTCACGATTAATTAGGATTCGATTAATTTGAATTTGAGAAGAGCAAACATTACCTATAGCCAAGAATATATCATTAACATTCATAGCACTTTTAGCTGACGTTTCCATAAACAGTAGCGCGTTTTCTTCGGCGTATTGTTGCGCTTCTTCGTATTCGACACTTCTTTTATTAGCTAAATCTGTCTTATTACCAGCGAGTGCTATTACAATTTCGGGATGTGCTTGCCTTTGAAGTTCTTTTACCCAAGTTTTCGCTCGTCCAAAAGTATCCTAAATTCATCAATCATCATTAGAGGAACAGAAATCGATTCGTAACACGAGGATATCCAATGCGTACTTGTTTCGTGATATCGTAAACAACAATCGCTGCTTGAGCGTTTCTGTAATACATAGGAGCAAGACTGTGATATCTTTCTTGGCCTGCGGTATCCCATATTTCGAATTTAACCGTTGTGTCGTCCAGGCACACAGTTTGCGTGAGAAAAGCGGCTGTGAAAATTCACAAATAATTAAAACACGAAGAAAAACAAGTTACCTATGTCGCATTGCTACATACCTCCTATAGTGCTCTCTTGAAATTCGTGAAATTGACCTTTTACAAAACGTAATACAAGACTAGATTTACCGACTGCTGATTCTCCCAGTAATACAAGCTTGAACTGGCAAATTTTTGCCTGAGCTTGTCCGTTCGGACGTTGATTTACCACTCTATTTGACATTCTCTCGTTTATACACGAAACTGAAACACAATGGGAGCTTTACATATAGATGAAAATACCAAAGATTATTTAGTAAATATTTCTACCTAAATTATTAAATGAACGCGATTTTTTCAATAGTGATAACAGAATATAGGCATGAAACATTGTTGCATAATCGCTGTTTGTAAATAAACCAAAAATGTATGTTTTACGACAAACATGTAACAGAATTAAAACGAGTCACTGTGAAAATTGAAAATTCGATTTCCCTAGAGTTGGCCATAGACAATATGCCGTTCAAATTTTGATAACGAATATTGATCAGCCTTCGGCCGATTTGTTCTAGCTGCGAAAAATGATATCTGTCGTGTTGCTGTTGTAAAAATTTATGCGAATGCGACACGTACGTATCACGATAAAACAATGACATCTGTAAAACTAACTAGATCACTCTGATACATCCAATATATCAAAATAACCTACCAAGTCAAACAAAGAAAATTATGAAACGCCCTTTAACGAAAACGTAATAATGGAAATTCTACAGAACTTTCTCAAACGAACATTAACAAGTTTGGATGTACCACCGAACACGAACGGAAACCAGAATCGCGACACGATTGTACCGAATCGTCGTATTTCCAATACTCTCCGACGACTAAGCATTAATTAAATTCGCTATCACAAAACGCCATTATCACAAATAGAAACAATGTTTTCAGATAATATAATTATTGCGTACCAGAAAGAAATATCGAAGAAAATCAAGCGATTATTCGACGGTGTTTTTTTGCGATTTGTTTTTTTTCACCCCTACTATGCCAATGGTTTTATGCAAAATCGGTAAAATACGTACCTACGGAATGATTCGAATTTTAAAGTAGGTGTGTAAAATCATGAAATCATGAATGAATCACCTTTAATAATTTAAAATAAGGTAACGTTTTCCACTGAATTATCAACTCGCCACTAAAATAAAAGTACGATTATTATAATTGAATTACAAAATACATAGTTTGAAACTGATAAGCAAACAGAGAATCACATCCAACGCAGCATTTTCAATCAAATTTCAAATTTTCACTGCACTGGAGACATTTTTTTTTCAGAAAATTATGTGGAAATTGGTAAGGAAGTAGTGTTGCCAACATTAGAAATTTTAAAAGTTCAACTATTTTTAAGTTCTTTATTTTTCTCAGAGTGTTTGAAATTTTATCGTTGTAAATAATTGTCGTTTCAAATGAATGTCGTTACTCTACTCATCATAAATTTTGGGAAACACTTTCAATTTTTCTTGCAGCTTTTTGAGAAAATTGAAATTCTGATTCGGAGAGATAAAAGGGTTGCGGTCAGCCTCGTGCAGTTTTCTGTAACACCATTTTTGTGTGAAATTGTGTAAAATATTGAAATCTGAATCAACGTAAATTAAGTATTTATCCTTCATTAATGTTATAGAATAATGGCTGCTCAAATATTCAATCGGATTAGCCAACTGGGTGTAGGTTTGGCCGTCGTCGGCGGTGTAGTAAATTCGGCTCTGTACAATGGTAAGTCAAATAATTTAGTGTGTTTGGAAAGGTAAATGTGAAACTTTCTCTCATTTTTCTATCGAGAAGTCAACCATAATCTCATATTTTCCCTCATAATAATACGTGCTTTCTGCCATAAGCAATTGTAACTGAAGAACAGCAACGTTGAGCCGGCATAAGAGATGATGAAATTCCCCAGTGTGTTTTATTTGATACAACGAATTGATGTATGTTCCATTTTCTGTTTCAGTGGATGGAGGACATAGAGCCGTTATATTCGACAGGTTTAGTGGTATTAAGAAATTTGTTGTTGGTGAAGGAACTCACTTTTTCATTCCATGGGTTCAAAAGCCAGTCATTTTTGATATCCGGGCTAGACCTAGAAACGTTCCTGTAGTAACTGCTAGTAAAGGTGGAATAGTTGATCATTTTTTACTTTTTCGATTTCGAATGAATAACAATGAAGAAAATTAATTGTAATTTTATGATGTTACGCAGATTTGCAAAATGTCAATATCACATTAAGAATATTATTCCGACCGCAACCAGATCAATTGCCCAGAATTTATACCATCTTGGGAATCGATTACGATGAAAGAGTACTGCCCTCTATTACGACTGAAGTGTTGAAAGCTGTTGTGGTATGTTCTATTGACGTAACTCTTGTTTATGATTGAATTGTTTAATGATTTGGATTGCTTCACAGGCTCAATATGATGCTGGTGAGCTTATTACCCAAAGAGAATTGGTATCTGAAAAAGTCAGCGAAGAATTAAATGACAGAGCTGCTCAATTCGGTGTTATACTTGATGATATTTCGATTGTGAGTATTCAATCTCATAGAAATACGAATTTTTCTGATTCAGTAAGATCAACCGTCGACTTTATATGATCGTGCTGTAATGGTATCGTTTGTAAACTTTCAGACGCATTTAACGTTCGGCAAAGAGTTCACTCAAGCTGTAGAATTGAAACAAGTAGCTCAGCAAGATGCCGAACGTGCAAGATTTTTAGTCGAAAGGGTAAATTATTAACTTTTTCGTTATCAGAATTCAAAATTTGTCGAATTTTTCTGAATTTTTTGTGTTTTTTTAGGCTGAACATCAAAAACAAGCCGCTATAATTTCTGCGGAGGGAGATGCACAGGCTGCACTATTACTGGCTAAATCGTTCGGCGACGCAGGTGAAGGTTTAGTTGAATTACGTCGTATTGAAGCTGCTGAAGATATTGCTTACCAATTATCACGATCGAGACAAGTAACATACTTACCGTCGAATCAAAATGTCCTGTTGAATTTGCCTAACACAGCATAGTTATATTGAATTTCTGTTATATAAGTTGGAAGGTTAGATGTTAATTTTAAATATACAATAAATTACAGGTTTTCTATTCGAGTGTTTTGTTTTTTCTTCGAGTATTGATTTGATTTTGATTACTTTTCATTTCCAGTTTTTTTGAATTAGTTCAATGATTTCTGATTTCGATTGAAAAATGAAAAGAAAAATTGAAACCGCTTCAAAATTTCATATTTCAAGTCCAATCTTTGACGGTGATTGCGTCAGAATGGAGGATTGGAGGGGGACGTAAACCGAAAACAGTACCTTGGAAAAATGGTGGCTGAAAAAAAATAAGTGTTATCAGTTTTTTGAATTTGAAGTGATTAATTTCATAATTTGAACTTATTGTTGAATTACTCGTATTAATTAAAATAGAACTTCGCATGCGAATTGATTTTTCGTGGACGTGTTTTGTGAATCACTTCGGTGACTGATTGGTGTGAAATGCATTCGTCAATGAATAAATCCAGCACGTCTTCTAGCACCAGCAATAATAATGTTTCAACAACTTATATGAATAAAAGTGAAAAAGAGAAATACATTGAAGAATTCAACTTCCCATTCTGCGATGAAGCTTCAAAGTACGAACGCGTTCATAAAATTGGACAAGGAACATTCGGGTAATGAAGCTAATCACTGATCTTGATCATCTTTTTCCAACTGTACGTTCTAACCACATTTGTAATTTCTAGGGAAGTATTCAAAGCTAGAAAAAGGAAAGAAAAAGATTCGAAAGAATTCGTCGCTATGAAAAAAGTTCTTATGGACAATGAAAAAGAAGGAGTAAGTTTGAGAATAATTATTTGCCACATAATAAATGGAGACTACATTGGAATATTTTCATTTTTAGTTCCCCATCACAGCTTTACGAGAAATTAGGATCTTACAACTGTTGAAACACGACAACGTAGTCAATTTAATAGAGATTTGTCGAACAAAAGGTAAATGTTTATTTTGGCATTGATCAGCAATTCTCAGAAGTGTTCATTGATCAATTGTGTTTCAGCTAGCAACGTTAATAAATTCAAATCGACATTTTTCTTGGTGTTTGATTTCTGCGAACATGATTTGGCTGGGCTTCTCGCCAATATGAACGTGAAATTCAGTCTTGGAGAAATTAAAAAAGTTATGCAGCAGTTATTCAATGGATTATATTTCATTCATAGCAACAAAGTAAGATCTACTTTGAGGAGGACTAAATTAGTGGCCTATGAATGAAATATTTATTGAAGGCTTTTATTACAGATTCTGCATCGAGACATGAAGGCTGCCAACGTACTGATTACAAAACAAGGAACATTGAAATTAGCTGACTTCGGATTAGCCAGAGCTTTTCATTTATCGAAAAATGGCCAACCGAATAAGTATGAATATGTCTATCTGTGAATGTACTTGAACCAACGACTTTCTGGAGTAATTAAAATATCTATAAATTTTAGATACACCAATCGTGTCGTAACATTGTGGTACCGACCACCGGAATTGTTGTTGGGCGAACGCAACTATGGTCCTCCTGTTGATTTATGGGGTGCAGGTTGTATTATGGCAGAAATGTGGACGAGAAGTCCAATTTTACAAGGACATTCGGAACAAAATCAATTAACCATAATTACACAGCTTTGTGGCTCAATTACACCGGAGGTTTGGCCTGGTGTACAGAGTTTAGAATTGTTCAATAAAATGGAATTGCCCAAAGGCCACAAAAGAAAAGTAGGTACCAGTTGATTTGTGATCTACCATGAGTATTTCATTTTCTAACGTTGATCAATGAATTATTTTATGATTTGTATCAGGTTAAAGAACGTTTAAAGCATTACGTTCGAGATGCTCTGGCTTGTGATTTATTAGACAAATTGCTAATTCTGGATCCAAGCAAACGAGCCGATACGGATACTGCTCTGAATCATGACTTTTTTTGGACAGATCCTATGCCAACAGATTTATCAAAAATGCTGGCCCAGCATAATCAAAGCATGTTTGAATATTTCGCTCCTCCTCGAAGGCCGAGTCAAATGCGTGCTCATCATATGCAGGCCAATTCTTCGAAAGCATCGATGGATACAGGATATCAAGATCGTGTGTTTTAATTCAATCGTAATCTTGCATCGATTTGTTAGATTCGAAGTTTGCTTCGAGTGATCTTGATCATGTTTGTTTAAAAAATCAGTATTTTTAAATAAGTTGTGAGAAGTTTTAAAATTATGCGAAGAAGTTCGATAAGAAAATTGTTTGAATTTCGAATGTAAGATTAGTGCATTTTTCTTCTGTAGTTTTATAATCGTGAATGATCGTGTGTTATTCATTAGTTTTATTTATTGATTATAGTATATTACGTCGTAGTAAATTATATTATAATCAAAAATTGTATTTACGATCTCTGTTTGTTTTTCCTTTTTGTAACGAAAGTATTAAAATAAATAAACTTGTTAAAACAGAAAATAAGTATCACATTTTTGAATTTTGATTATAAGTTTTCAGTTTTCCATTAGTCAACTTTTATCAGAAATAGAAATAGCTAAAATATATTCAATCTTCTTTCAATACTCGAATCGCCAACACGAATTATTCAAAACTATGAATGTTTTTTTTTCAAAATTCAAAAAAATAAAAAAATCTATTAGGATTCATCCAATCACAATGAATTTTGGTATCCAGTGTTGCCTGATCAGATAATTTTAAAAATAACACTATTCAGTGTTGCCTCCAAACGATCGCGATACGCGAATCCCATTCGCATTCGTAATCAGCTGTTGGCCAATGGTAGGGTACCAATGGGATAAATATGGGAATTCAGAATTGGCAATAGCAATAGCAATTCATTTGGTTTTTTCCGAAAAAATTTTGTGTTATCGTCAATTTTAATGATTAATTATTGTGGATTGTAAAGTACGCGGAATATGGAAGTTTACGTAATGCGAATTTAGTGATCGAAGGACTTGTTATACGTATAAAGTATGAAAATTAACGAAAAGAACCTCTGCGTTTACGCTGTATCACCGACAGCCACCGCTGATAAGGAGGGATATCTTATGAAGAAAGGAGAAGTAAATAAAGGATTTCAAAAAAGATGGTTCGTTCTTAAAGGAAATTTACTATTTTATTTTGAAAAGCGCTACGATAAAGAACCGTTGGGACTGATAATATTGGAGGGCTGTACAATAGGTAAGATCTGTATATTAGATCATCTGTACATAGTTTACGACGTATTATATTGTTACAAAATCTCACTTCTTTTTCAGAATTGGATGAGAACGATGCTCAATTTAGTTTTAAAATTGTTTTTCACGGAGCTGGAAACCGAACCTATGTGTTATGTGCCGATAATCAAGAATCCATGGAGCAATGGATGAAGAGTCTTGCTTGTGCTAGTTATGATTATATGAAATCTATGGTTACCGAATTGCAAAGGCAATTAAAAGGTTGTGATTTTTACCTCATTCTTGAGAGTCTCAAAATTATTTTGAAAAATTCATACAAGTACTTAAATGTGAGGTACATTAATTGATAAATTTTTAATCCCGTTTCAGAAACGAGAAATAACAAATGCAACGATAAATCTAGTGATTCTGAGCAGAGTAAATCATTCGTGGAGTCTCATATTTCCGATTCCGGCGAAGAGAAACTGATCAGTTTAACACCCGATTCCAGAACGCCCCAGGCTAGCGCCAATTCATCGCCTCATCCTCCACCTCGTCACAGACAAGCAAGATCAGCAGGTATAGCACAATCTCAGTCAGCACATTGTATCCCTACATCGAGAACGAAACCTATCAATGGAGGGCAGCCCTCAACGCACGGAAGTAACAATCATAATCCTCATCATACATTTTCTAATCAACGTAGTAAAATCAGCTTCAAAGATATACACACTACTTTCGGCCGACCTGTCCTCAGGGACCGTAATCTATGGAGACATCAAAGAAAAAACTCACAGTCGGAAAATACTCCTCGTAAAGACGAATTTAAACAACCCTTCGCTGAACAAAATTTACTAATTTCGCTATGAGGCATTTTTCTTCATTATGTATTAATCATTATTATGAAATATTGCATCGTCTATTTCTTTTCTTCGCAGAATTGTTTTTTATTCATTTAAGATTATTGTTTCATTATAGTTATCCATTAAAGTATTTATTTGTTTCGTCGTCTGTTTTGAGTCAAGATTTTTCCATGAATAGTTTTACGTACGTGCAGAAATTAATTTTTGAAATTAAAACGTAAAAGTGAAGGAAATCGAGTAATGATGTATCATCAATGTTCTTGGAAAGGTCATGATCATGGTTACGAGTTAAATGTGATTAGAATAGAAATGATAAATTTCTCATTCCCGCGTATGTAACGTTGTTTATTTGTTTCAGTTGGTTTACGTTTGACTCAATTTCTCTGGTTTTAACGGCTAGATTTGGAAATATGCCAACGTTGTTTTTGTTAGTTCTTATCTAATATTTTCAAAGTATTCGGAAGTTCGGAAAAAATTTAAAAAATACGTCGATATGTGCGCGTCAAGGTAAAATATCAAAAATTGATAGATAGTTAGAGGTACCTATTTTTGACCTTCCAAGACGATTCAAAATAGTTCTGAGATGTTTTAAATTCAAATACTCCAGATATAGCCACTGAAATCTCCAGAAAAGTTGGAAATTCCTTAAAAATGGCCCATTAACAGCATCGTAAAAAATTGGCATGGATATTTATTATTTTACTGCTTTTACTCTTAATATCTATGATTCTCGCGTAATTTCACTCAAAACAAAGGCGACGTAAGTTTTCTAAAAACAAAGGTCACTGAAGAACAAAAAACATTAATTTTCAATTCATAATTTTTCATTGCTAACAAATAAACAGCGATGTTTCAACGAAAAACTAGAAGCAAAGGAACAACTCAATATGTATTTTCATCAATTATTTGAAATTCGATTATTTTTAGATCCCCCCCTCTCCCTCCCATCAGATAATTATTCGAACTCTTAGTAGGTAAGTTTTTGAAACTTCAAATTAAATTTTAGAAAAAAATAAGTAGGTAATTTGAGTTGACGTCAGCAATTTTTTTTCGTTTTGATTTTATGAAACAAAATCTTTCAACATTTTCTTATAGGCAGTCTTAATAAAATGAAAATTCATTGTACTTTGTTCAACTTTTTTATTTCAATTAAATAACGAAAGTGATTAAAATCTTACACGAGCTATAAGTATCAATTTTACATATCACAGCAGTTGCAAAAAATTATACAATCATTGGTAATTCAGGCTAGATTTTTTCATTAACGGAGAAATCAGCTGTCGAACCCTGACGATTCAATAAACTTGCCTCAAACTTATCTGCGCCTTGTATTTCGTTAATATTCCACTTATGCAGGGCACTCAAACTATTAGAAATGGCAAGTGAATTGAACGTATCAACCAATACATCTCCTCGCTGAACCAGCTGAGAAATAAAATCTTTACTTCCTTCGAACTCGTTAATATTCCATTTACAGAGAGCATTCAAACAGTTAGAAATGCCTTGAGAATCGAAATCATCAATTGTTTCACTGCCTCGTGAAATCATCCGAACTATGAATGCCCTGGCTCCATCAATTTCATCAATATCCCACTTTGAGAGCGCATTCAAACAAGTAGAAATCACTCGAGGATCAAATTGGTCACTTAACACATATCCTCGCGCCACTAATCGAATGATAAATTCTCTGGAATCTCGTAATTCATTAACATTCCATTTTGAGAAAGCATTCAGGCAACTAGAGGTATCAAACGAATCAAATTTATCAATTATAGAACAGCCGCGGTTCGCCAGTTGAATGATAAATTTCTTAGCTTCCTCGTACTCATCGATATACCATTTGGAAAAAGCATTTAAAGAATTAGCAATTGTTAGATGATCGAAAGTATTTATCGTCAAGGTACCTTCTTCAATTAACTGAAGAATGAATTCGTTAGCTCCTTCTATTTCGTCGATATTCCACTTCGATAGAGCGTTCAAACTGTTGGAAATTTCTTGAGAATCGAATCCACCAACCGTTGAACGTCCTGTTTTTATCAACCGAGCAATGAAATCTCTGGCTCCTTCAAATTCGTCGATATTCATTTTAGACAGAGCATTGAGGCTGTTGGAGATGGCCTGACAACTGAACTTATCACATATTAAATTTCCTCGTTTCACCAATTGTACGATAAATTTTTTGGCTCCATTTACTTCTTCAACGTTCCACTTGGATAAGGCATTCAAGCTGTTGGCTATTTGTAGAGAATTGAATCCGCTGGAAAGAGAAATTCCTCGTTTTATCAATTGGGTGGCAAATTCTTTGGAATTTTCCAATTCATCGATATTCCATTTGGACAAAGCGTTCAAGCTGTTGCTGATACTTTGAGAGTTGAATCTGTCGAGAGTTGCATTTCCTCGTTTCAACAATCGAACAACGAATTCCCTGGCGCCTTTAAATTCGTCAATATTCCACTTTGACAGAGCATTCAAACTGCTAGAAATACCTAAAGGATCGAACATGTCTGCTGTCATGCTACCATACCAAATCAACTGCAAAATGAACTCCCTGGTTCCCGGTAATTCTTCGAAATTCCACTTAGACAAAGCATTCAAGCTGTTTGCAATCTCTTGAGGATTGAAGTCGCTCGCTATTCCAGTTCCTCGTTTCACTAGCTGAATAATAAACGTCCTAGCACCAATAAAGTCATCAATATTCCATTTACAGAAAGCGTTCAAACAGTTGGAGACACCTTGAGAATTGAATTCATCAATTATTCTACTTCCTCGTTTTATTAGCTCTTTAATGAATCCCTTTGCTTCCTGTAAATCCATGACATCCCATTTGGACAGTGCGTTTAAACTGAGAGCAACTTCTGTAGAATCGAATTCACTGGCCATGGTGATCCCTCGTCTCATCAATTGAAGGACGAATTCTTTGGAACCTTGTAATTCCTCTGCTTCCCACTTGGATATAACATTTAAAGTTCTGACCAATCTGAGAGAAGTGAATTCGTCGTTAGTTGAACTTTCCTCAGGATCCAGATTATCGGCAATTTTCAAACTACCTTGTTTCATTAACAACTCGGCGAAATGTTTAGCATCTTTGAATTCGTTGAGGTTGAATTTAGATAAAGCGTTTAAACTATTAGAAATGGATAGAGAGTTGAATAAGGAAATATTTGAACTGCCTTCTTTACTTAATCTGTCGATAAATTCTCTAGCTCCTTCTAAATCATCTATATTCCACTTTGACAACGCATTCAAGCAATTAGTAATAGATGGAGGGGAGAATTTATCATCGGATTTATTCTTCGGATCTAATAAGTAATTTCCACGATGAATCAGTTTATTGATAAATGATTTGATCACATTTTTACGTTCCGAAACATTATCCTTCCATACGTCCCATTTTGACAAGGCATTCAAGCTATTAGCCACTTGCAAAGAATTGAATCGAATCAACGTTTTATTTTGTGGATCCAAAAATTCATGTCCTTTTTTCGCCAATTGAAGGATTAGTGTCTTGAAATACTCCAAATCACGGGAACTCCATTTTTTACCCATAATATCGAACTTTGACAATGTATTCAAGGTACTAGAAATCATACTACCGTGAGCTAAGCCAAGAGTATCGAAACGCTGCACCCATTCTGTTACTAAGTCACTTATTTCATCGATTCTATCTTTACTCATCGTAGATAGCTTCTTTGAAAACTCAGTGTGTCTTTGAAAAGTGGAATAAGTCTTGGTTACATGATCTGCGGGTTGGTAGTGTAATTTCTTAGGAAACCCAGCTTGCCATTGTGTGATAGGAACCTTCATTATGGTACTGTTGAAAGAACTGCTCGAAATTTGAACGTAATTACATAAACTGGAAAATGTAACAACGTTACTGTTACACCCAGAGTACAGTGTGTTTGAAAAATCAGCATATCTTCGTAAGTTGGAAAATATCTTCATTACGTCAATTTTATGCATGTTACATAATTGTTTCGAAATCTGCCCACGACTATGTATGATAGAAAGCATCTTCGAGCTGGAGCAATAATTTAGATTTTGAAACCGAATACAGCAAGCATTTGAAGAATTTACTCGAAGAAATGAGAAATTTTCAGGTGACACAGCATTTTTTAAGATGCATCAATAGCTACTTGTAAAACTCGGTATCTTGATTCCTGCAAAACAAAAACAAAATAAACATAAAATTACAACCCAAATAAGCATGTTTCATTATTGAATATACACAATAAAGAAATAAAAGAGGCCCAACTCATAAAATTCATCACTTGAATGACTGAAGTCAATACATACTCGATAAATTATAATTTAATGGAAATTAGAGCATAAATTAAAAAAATACCAAATGCTAGAACGACAGAAAAAATAAAAAAGAACGACATCAGTACTAGAACTCGAATAAATCAAATATTGCTGTTGATGATTCGGAGGAATACTCACAAAGTTTTCAACGGCTGGAAAACAGCATACGTGGGCTGGAATAAACATTTAACAAAGGTAAAAATCCATAAAATGTCAATGATGACAGCTGCTTCCGAACGAGAAATGTGATGTGATTTGATTACAAAGTCGAACGAATTTTCAAATAACACTCGCTTATGAATTATTCTTTCTGAAAGTATACGATTTAAAAGTTGGAATTCAATACAAGTAAATCGACTTGAAAGTACATACAAACAAAATAGAGCTTTTTACCAATTATTTATGCAGTATTATTCATTCGTAATCCATTGACCGGTTGATGAAGGAGATTTTATAGATGCAAAAATGTAGACATTTTCGCTTAAAGAACAATTTGTATCGAGGAGATAGGACAGTCGCTCGTTAAAAATTATTAAAAAATGATTAAAATTTGAGATAGATTAACTTTTATATTCTTTTACAGTCAAAAGTTACAAGAAATTTTCAAAAATTCTGATTTTATTTTCGATTTTGAAGCATTGATAACAACCTTATCAACGGCAGATGAACAGCAGCATTATTTTCTTTTTTTTTAGCTCAAAAGGCAACAATGATCGAATCAAGAAATTTTTTCTCCTTGAATGGTAACATTGTGAAACTTTATGAGCTTTCACACCTCAATAAATTGAACATCATCGACATCGACCACTTCAATGATTCTCAATTTCTCATTATTTTCGAGAATTTTATGAATGACGTTTGTAAAATTGGAAAATCCGTCGAGTTTTGAAGAAAATTATCTCCAGTTGATTAATGAAATTAAAATCTGGATGATCGAGACGTACAGTTGTTTCTCATATTTTAGCCTTTCGATTTGAAACTCTGCTGTGTTTTACAGAAGTGTTTACTTCATTCCGTACTTGGGTATGTTCTAAACTTACTTATCACATACTGTTACTAATAATTCGATGAAATCTGTCGTATTTATATTATATACTTATGAGAAAATGTCTTTACCTCTTTGTCCATCCTTTGCTTCAAGTTTTTCATCTATTCGCCATCCCATTACTACTCTGATACTTACTGTAAGGTACCATATCAATGACATTGTACAGAATTTATGAATGAATATTCTAATTTAACTAATGACACAATTTCAGCCAGTTTTCTCGATTATTTATGTTACGGTACTCTAAAAACTGTAAGAATTCGAATTTAATGATTAATTTTGTACAGTTATGGTTAATAGGTTTATCATATCAAATCCAAGTACTAATTCGAAAATTTTCTTCATGTTTTTACAGTACTGTACTAGCAACTATTATGCCTCTGTTCGGCAAATCTCAAAAAAGTCCTACTGAGGTAGTCAAAGCGTTGAAAGATGCTCTAATCGCTTTAGAACGCGGAGATAAAAAATCAGATAAAGTGAGTCATCTTCTATGAAATTTTTGTTTTGTTTTTATTCGTCTAATTAACTATGTTTGATTTCAGGCTCAAGAAGATGTCAGCAAGAATTTATTGCTAATTAAAAATATGCTTTATGGAAACTCGGAATGCGAACCTCAAACTGATATTGTAGTGGCGCAGGTTGCTCAAGAATTTTACAATAATAATTTGCTATATTCGTTGATCTGTAATTTGAGTAAAATTGATTTCGAAGTAAGTTTTCATCGAGTTTAGGTGCTAATTTAATACAAGCTGTACTAAAATGTATTTATTTTATTAGGGCAAGAAAGACGTGGCTCAGGTTTTCAATAACATATTGAGAAGACAAATTGGAACTCGATCACCGACAGTGGAATATATTTGCACTAAACCGGAAATTTTATTCACTTTAATGTGTGGGTAAGTAAAAAGCACTCGTTTGGGTTGTTATTCAAAATAGGTTGATTTATTAACATTTTATTAACCTACATGTAGATACGAATTACAAGAGATAGCTTTGAATTGCGGTTCTATGTTGAGAGAATGCGCACGATACGAAGCCTTAGCTAAGATAATGCTTAACTCGGAAGACTTCTTCAATTTTTTTAGATACGTTGAAGTTTCTACTTTTGATATTGCTTCTGATGCATTTTCCACCTTCAAAGTTAGTATTGAATTGGTGATACGAATAGGTGGTTGGTTATTGGAAATCATTCGAGAGGAATCGATGTTTTATGCGAATTTTTTCTATTTTTCAGGAACTTTTGACGAGACATAAAATCATCTGCGCTGAGTTTCTCGAACAAAATTATGAAAAAGTTTTCAAACATTATCAACGGTTATTGAATTCGGAGAATTATGTGACCCGACGACAGAGTCTGAAGTTATTAGGAGAGCTTTTACTTGATAGGCATAATTTTACGGTAGTATAACTCAAAATCAAATATGATTATAGTGTGTTTTGAGAAATTTTTTTGATTTAAAATTTTGTTATTATTTTCAGGTAATGACACGGTACATATCAAACCCAGATAATTTGAAATTGATGATGAACATGTTGAAGGAGAAATCGCGAAATATTCAATTTGAAGCATTTCACGTTTTTAAAGTATTTAAATTCGTATATATCGTACTAATCAGGGAGAAACTTTTGCGTTTTTTTCCGAAGATAGAAGATCTGAGAAGTTGGGAAGTTGCGCCTAGATCTACAAACAATGTTGTATCTCTTTATTCCTTAGTCACTCCTTTTCATTGGATCTCAAAATTCGGTGGGGATAAAAATATTCTGAAAAGTCGGATTTTTTCATCCAAAAAATACCATGAGCACCTATTTTTTTTTTAGAAAAATTGATGAAGTTATCACTTTTTCTTGTTTTCTCAACTGTTGAAAAAACTATTTTTTTATCTTAACACCTAAACTAATGTAATGAATATTTTTTGGACTCATGAAAAGAATTTACGCCAATTTTTCCACACTTTCAATTTTTCGAAAAAAAATATGCACTTGGAGAGATTTTTTCATTTTGAAAAAATTACGCGGAGAGGGAAAGAAGTTGATGGAAAATCGCTGCTGGTGTTTTTTATGAGGAAGTAATGTCATTTTAGGTTAAACATTTTGGCTAATTTTCTTTAAAAATATCTGATTTTGTTTGAAACGAGACTAAAATTGTTTAGAAGTTAATGTCTTAAAACTCTCGTAGTCAAAATTTCAGCTGCCCAAATAAATATTTCGATTTTTGGCGAAATTTCGAAAAATTATATTTTTATGAAAAATAATTGTACTTGGTTTTTCAAAGAAAAGAAGTTTTTTTTGGTCCAACTTGATAAAATCCAAGTCCCTATCAAATATCCGTTTTCCAAAATCAAAATTGGCCGTTTCTCGAATAGATACGGTTGGAGGTCCCTAATTTTTTCGACTAATTCCTCGAAAAAAGCCACTTTTTCCTTGATTTTCGGACGAACACCTTAAACTGGTATTTTTGACCAGTTATTTGAGAAAAATTCGAAAATGTATTTTGGAAATGGTGAAGTTGCCGAAAACGGAATTAGGTTACCGACATTCAATCTCATTCGCTTAATATCGATTTCTCAAACCCAAATTTGACGATTTATTACCATTTTAGAGCGTCTAGGCAAATCTTAATTTCTTTCAGTATTTTCGAATTTTCCCGAAAGCACGAAAATCTATTTTTGGCTCGATGTCTAGTTTGATATCTCAAATTGAATTTTTCTTATCGGATTTTTTGCTCAATATCCACTGCTCGAAACCAAATAAGGACACTTTTCAACCACCCTTTCTTCAACTTTCGAGAAAAAATGCCAAATGATCTCCCCTCGCATTAACCCTCGATAAATTTTCTCAATTCAACTTTCACGTTTGATTTCTAGGTATTCGTCG
Source organism: Pseudococcus jackbeardsleyi (assembly GCA_038380155.1). Taxonomy (NCBI): domain Eukaryota; kingdom Metazoa; phylum Arthropoda; class Insecta; order Hemiptera; family Pseudococcidae; genus Pseudococcus; species Pseudococcus jackbeardsleyi. The sequence continues at coordinate 54,969,190 of CM076242.1, forward strand.
CGAACCCAAATAAACCTAAACCAATCCTAGATATATTGCTGAGGAATCAAGAAAAACTAGTAGACTTCTTATCTCGTTTCCACACCGATAGATCAGAAGACGAACAATTCAACGACGAAAAAGCCTATTTAATTAAACAGATCAAAGAATTGAAACCAATGCAGTCTTCCAGTTCGACCGGCGGTGGTTCGTCGACATCGTATTCGTCAACTACCACCTATTTTAGCTCTAACCCATCTTCAAAATCTACTTTCGTTACGAGTAATACCACCTCAACCGTAGTATCCGATTCGGTCAACGTCACCAGCAGTACTGTGAACGTCAGCACTAGTAACGCTGCCGGTTCCAAAAGCCACGGCGCCGCGACTTCAACTAGCTTTAATGATACTCCATCTACTAGTATTAATGCTTCATACACGTCCAGTACTACTTTAAACGCTTCTAGTAGCGGCAATATACCAACTAGCTCTAGTAAAACCAATATTAATTCTTCTGTGCATACATCTGCAGTATCATCTAATACATTTAATTCATCCTATAGAAATGTCGATAATATAAGTGATAAACCTGTTTTATTTGATTGAATCAATCGTCGCGGCGTGTTAATTTATGAATTATTATATTTTTTACGGTAATTTAAATGTTTTTAGTTACTTTTTCCTGATGTAATATTATTCAACACTGTATCGTAATGAAATAAAATAAATATATTGTATCGTTGTTTTATTCGTAGGTTTTATATTTTCCTAGTTTCACTATCGTGCTTACCTTTCGATATTGCCATAGTTCCTGTATTTACGAACGCAGAGAGCTTCTCAAAAATTACTTATTCATTCGTAAATAGCTACGCCGTTCGGAATTAACGCTCGATTAGCAATTTTCAATTAATTTGTTTTGAATATTATTTCAATAAAATTACGATCGGAAAATATTTACGAGTTTACGATTTTGCAGGAAAATTTAGCAAATTAATTATTATGATGCGTTTGAATTTGAGTGCAACTTAAATTCGAATGAGTAAATTTTTAAGAATTTTTCCTTGATTATTAAACTGACACAATACGTTAGGTATTCATAAAAGCACGTTTTAAATTGGGCGTTTGTTATCAATGTTTCTTTTGGGTACCTACAGTATTTAGATTATCTCAGAATCACGCCATAAAATAAACAACTTTCGGAATGAGGAATATCTTTGAACTTTATTTTCGATCCGTAGAATAATTATCAAATGAAATTAATATTTTTATTATGATGCTGGATTTTCGAGTAGAAAAAACGTTTAGTTTCAAAAGTACCTACTTAGGTACCTATTTTTTTCTAAAATATATGAAGCCAAGTCTTAGGAAATGCATTTTCTTGTCAGCTTTACTGATAATTATAATCATTAGGGAAATAATATATAATATTAGATATAGGTACTAGGTAGTAGGTATAGAGATATGTACTCTCGAAGTCTCGAATAAAGATAATATTAAATTGCTCAACTAATTACTTCTTTTAATTATCTCATGAGCATGTTCTGAAATGTATGTTGAAGACTTTTACGATAATGATTGAGGATGAGCTCATGCGTGATTTCATTTGATCATTCGTGCTGCCGAGTAGGTCTATAGAGGTATCTAAATGTCAAATGTAGTTTGATCGTTTTACTAATTTAATGCCATGATTAATTGAGTATTAAATGGAAAATAATTTTTAGTACTGTATTCATTTAAGTAAAACTTTTGTCTATACTACAGATGTAATTTAGTTTTGATTAGGTACTTACCTACTCAATTCTGTGAATTTGATTTTTGAATTGATACAATGAAGTTCAAAAAAATACAATTTGATGTCGAATTTTGACGAAAATAAGTGAAAAAGTTCACCTGAAGTACTGAAATGAAATTGGGTAGAATGTTTTGTACTTTTTTTGAAAATTGAAAGGGTATAAAGTAGCTATAGGTAGTCTTGTTAGGATCTAGATCATCCCCCTCCCCTCCACCAAATCCCAAATTTTGCCATGTTCATAAAAATTAAAAAATGCTGGAGCATTTACAGAAAATTTAAAAAAAAATTGAGAATAATTTTGGCATAAATTCGTTTAGATAGGTATTTGAAAGTACAAAACCGACGAGTTGATATCTTAGTCGAATATTTTAATCCATAAAAATCAGAGGCAACAGTTTCCTTTATGATTTCTAACATTTTTCTGTGTAAATTTTAAAAAAAACTATCAGAAATACATATTTTTTTTCATTTTGAAACAATTTATTTGATCAAAGATGGAAATAAAAATTCGCTAACAATGGTTTTCATAGGTTGAATTAAAATACCCCACCGCCCACTAAAAAGTGGATAGGAGATGGGAATGAAAAAAATGTATTTTGATTAGTTACATAAGTTTCGATAATTTTGATGATTTTTTTGTTTTTCCAAATTAAAATATTTGTAGATTTTTCAAAAAATTTTGTACATGGTTCAGATTTTAAGGCAACATAAGAAGGGAGTAGGAGAAATGAAATTATTTCCCTGGTGGTTTTAAGATCTAATAGAGATTTCTTTTTCTTTTTTATAGGTCAAATTTTTGACTCAGTCACCTTAAATTGAAGCAAATTTTTTTTATCCTCGAGAAATACATAGGTACCTAATTTTGATGTGAAATTTTTCAAAAAAAAAAAATTAAGAAAGTTTTTTTTTAAAAAAAATGTCTTTGATTGTCGGCCGACAGTGTCAAAGGCTTGAAAATAATTCAAGTAAGTGTGGTATGCTGAAACACCGATTTTAAAAATTATTTTTTACGAATTCAAATTATTCATTCGAACATCTCAAAATTGGGCCTTTTTTTGTTGCCTTAGAATAGATTTTGATGATTTTTTCAAAAGTACAATTATGAAATTCTACCAACTAATTTATGATCTATTCACTGAATTTTAATGGACCGCTAAAAATTAATTTATTCAAGTACTAAATTTGAATTTTATGAAAATAATGTAGGTATCTCTAAATGAGAACACATTTAAAAGTTGTATTAAAAATTTATTCTGGGAAATCAAAAAAATTCCTGGCTCAATTTTGGGATCATTTGAGCGAATGAATTGAAGTTGGCAACGATAAAAAAATCTTCAAATTTGTCATCTGCAACTTTTCAATCCCTAAGTGGAATTCAAGATTAAGAAGTCAGAGACATTAAATCCAAACAATGGCACATTTTTAAAACAGCAAAAGGCTCACTCCCAAATTCCCATGAAATCTAGGACGATCAATTTTTTTCTGGAAGGTTCTCCATTCAAAGTAAACTACCTCACAAACTTTTATTAAAACAGGTACCTCCGACTTTTTTCATACACTCTTCCAATTATAGATACCTAGTAGATACCTACTACCTACTACCTACCAATTTCATTCGAAAAAACCCTGGATCCTAGAGAATTATTGGTACGGAACACGCGGGTAATTTCAGCTTTTGAAGGGTATCAGTTCTCATTAGCTGGCAAATTTTATATGCCCTGATTTCCGTCCAATTTAACCAAAGTTCAATACTTATTAGTTAACTATATTAAGTACATACGTACCTACTAATCAAATAAGAAATTTAATCAACAGTTCAATATAAATGTTACAGTTGATTTGAAATAATTTTACGATAAAATCTTTGTGCCTATCATAGGTACTTATTATTTATTCGGATGCAGTCTTATAAGCTTTTTTTACATCATCAAATCAAAGATCAATGAACAAAATATGGAAGGAAAATGACGACGATATTCTTATGTATACATATACAAATAGCAAACATCTTCCTTATGTTGAATCATCGTTCGCGAAATCGAAAGTAATCAACACGTCACTATTGTGAGGCCCTCTCTCGCGATTTTAATCACTATAATTACACACCGAACAATCAAACTGAATTCTCGTACCAAAAAAAAACTAGTTTGAACTTACAATATTTTACGATATCGTACGAGGTACTTTCTTCACCTCAAGGTTAAAAATTTATTCAACTCTTCTAAGAAACATTTAAAACCAATCTCACTACGAGCAAAATAATCAAATTTTTCCAGTAGGTACCTACCTAATGCAATAAGCGCCTATTGCAGTGAATTTTAACTTTTCATGAGTGTGAAGGAGGGGAGGGCAGTCCATTGCTACATTGTTTTCGTCAATAATTAAGAACGTTTATCGAAGCAAACAAATATTATCAGATATTATTTGAACGAAAAACAAATTAAAAATATCTCTTTCAATTCCCAGCTTCCAGAACACGATCGAATCCGACGAAAAATAAATAAAATCGGTACCTCTACCTACCTGATTTTAAGCGTTGATAATTTTTGCCATACCACGTTGAATTGGCGCGAATATATTACAACTTGAATTGATCGAATAATTAAATTGAACTCCTAGAGGTCAAATTTTACACCAAATAGAACTTGACTTTGGAACAATCGCGATTTTCATGAATTGTGGTTGAAAACGAAATTAGAGGTGACCGAGATTTTCTCGTTTATCAAATTATACAAAAATGATAAGTGAATAAATTTTTAAAAGTCCACTTCAAAAGATATTCAAATCAAAATTACTTTAATTTTAAAAGTTTTGATATTTTATTCAATTTAATAATTCTATTCCAGCAAATTGATAGAGATAAACAGTTCGTATTCGTCAGCTTACTCATTACTCGATCACCTCGCAACAGCCACACGTGCAGCGAAGCATTAAAATTCAAAAAAGTCCACGTCGATTCTCTTTCACGAGAAAAATAAAATTATACACGATATCTGATACGAAAAAAATGTACTTTAATTGTTCAACTTACGAACTAATAACCATATTTTTCTTGACGGTACACAATCAGAATTAGATATAGATATTTGAAAAAAAAAATTAAGAAATATCTTCGAGCAGATAAAAAAAAGTTAGGGTAACGAAACATACATTTTTAATAATCCATATTTTGAAATAAAATCAGGAATAGATTTCAGCATCTCATTACACGATGCTTAATACAGCTTTAACGATATTTTTCGAGCTAATACCGAACAGATCCAAAAGCACCTTAGGAGGACCAGATCTAGGAATTGACCTTACAGCCAAACTTTTGACCGTAATATTGCCTTGTTCAGAGACAGCAGACGAGATTGCTTCACCAATACCACCTTCGGGGTAGTGATCTTCAACCGTTACGATTTTACCCTTAGATTGAAGGGCGTTCTGAATAATGAACTGAGAATCGATCGGTTTAACGGTAAACAAATCGATGACACGAACATTGATATTGTGGTTCTGTTGCAATTCGTTGGCAGCGTCAACGGCCTCGTGTAACGTGACACCGCAGCCGATCAGAAGAGCTACGTCGTTACTCGAGCTCTTGATTATTTTATGTTTACCGGGAGCGAAATCTTCGTCGTTACTGTATAATATAGGAGTATTAGGACGAGACGTTCTGATAAAACAGATACCTTTGGTATTGGCGGCAATTTCGGCAGCTCTTTCGGTACTAACGGCGTCTGAAGGGTAGAAAACAGTGGATCCAGGAACTGCTCTGAACATGGCTAAATCTTCCAAAGCCATTTGACTAGGTCCATCTTCGCCGATACTGATACCGCAATGGGATCCAACGAAGTTGACGTTGGTTTGCGATATAGCTCCCATACGAATTTGATCGAATGCTCTGGTGAAGAAGGCAGCGAAAGTAGACACGAATGGAATAGTTCGGTCACGACAACCGGCTCCGATGGCCACACCGACTAGATTCTGTTCGGCGATGAAACATTCGATGTAACGATCGGGGAAATCTTTCTTGATTTTATCAGAAAAAGTGGAGTTTTTCGTATCTCCGTCTAATCCGATGACGCGACTGTTGTTGGCAGCTAATTTAGCCAAAGCTGTACCGTAAGCTAATCTCGTAGCTACGACATCAGTTTTCTTGTACGCTGGCGGCGAGCTCAGCTGCACCGGCGTTTTAGGTAATACTGGAGCTAAAGGTGCTACTACGGGAGGCCTTTGGATCGATGGGATCGAATTGATATCGTTTTTGATCAACGAGCTGACGTATTTGATGACATCGCTGGCCTTGTCTCCCAACGGTTTACCGTGCCATTCGACCAGATCTTCGATACTTGGAAAATATTTACCTTTGAAGGTTTTCGCGATGATCGCGGTAGGTTTACCGACTGTCGTTGAGGCTTCGTGGAAAGCTTTGCATAATTCTTCGACGTCATGGCCATCGACGACGATAACATGGAATCCGAAACTTTCGACTCGTTTTCTATAAACATTGATGTCGTGTTTCAAAGCAGTAGGTTCCGATTGACCTAACCTGTTGACGTCGAAAATCGCCACCAGATTATCCAAATGGTAGTACGAGGCGAAGTTCAGAGCTTCCCAAACCGATCCTTCGGCACTTTCGCCATCACCAAGAATACAATACGTTCTGTACGAAGCTTTGTCATAGTATTTACCGACGTAGGCCATACCACAAGCGACAGATAACCCTTGTCCCAAAGATCCAGTACCGACATCGACGAAGTTCAATCTTGGCGTAGGGTGACCTTCCAAATCGCTGTCTATTTTACGCAAATTCAATATATCGTTGACCGGGAACAAACCAGCTTCGGCCCAAGCGGCGTATAGAATCGGAGCAGCGTGTCCTTTCGACAGGATGAATCTGTCGTGCGACGCATCCCGAGGGTTTTTCAGATCGTACCTCATTACGTGGAAGAATAAAACGGACATTACTTCGGCCATTGAAGAGCATGATGTCGGATGGCCGGAATTGGACGCATTTGTGGCGTTGATCGAATCGATTCGGAGCTTGTGAGCGATGTCTTTCAGCTCCTGGAGTACTTTCGCTTCCGGTTTATGGTATTTGGTCATGTTGAATTGTGAATTCGGTATCGAATTTGAAACGAATTAAATAATTAAACGAGGATGATTTCTTATCACGAAAATGACTAAACACCAGCACAAACACCGACAACGGACGCAGTCGACGATAGAAAATGTACTACAGAAAGGTTACCGCAGCGGCAGCAACAGGTCTAACCTTCAGTGAACCGGCCGGTGTAATTAAAGGTGCGCGCGCATCTCGATTGAAAGTTGTTTCGGTGGTAAATGAGTGTATTACTCCCTTTTACTCCCTTCTCTCATGGATGGAATTTCATTTTACGTTCATACGTTCAGTTACTTCACCTTTTTGCTCGATTAATTGACTTTCCCTAAATTGAACGTTGTTAATTATTCATTTAAAAACGAGCCGACTGATGAAGGTTGATTTCCCAAATCGACTAATAACCTTACGCGTCGAGTTTATAAAATAATTTTTAAAAATCGTCTGCTTATGAGGAACTGTCGATACATCGTCAGTCAAAAATCAAAATTTTATCCTTTCTCTTTCGGTTTTCAATGCACGTTGCAATTTTGGATCATCAGATAGGTACCCATTGAAAATTTGAAATCGAAGTAGAGAAAAAATTGAAAAGAAATGAGATTATTACTTCTGGTTCATTCGGTTGATTCGGTTAATAAAAGCAGATAGCTGTTCAATATTTTAATTATCTAACTAATTCTCAACATTTAATTGATTTTCTTCAATATCCTACAAAGAATGCATGATGAAAGTAATGAACTACGTTACAAAAATCGTTTCTATTTAGTTCTACAGGGTGTTTGTTAATGTTTGCACAAACTTGAAAATTTAAATACTAATTGTAGTTGAAGGCGTTCACTTTTCATTTGCATTTTAAAGTGTTTTTTTTTTTCAAAAGTTGAAAATCGTGCCAATACTTTACACGAACTGAAAAATTTTTATTCCCCCTGACTCCTTTTTACTCCTTCCTTTCAGACCTCTCAAATATGTACTTTCTACATAGATATGTTTAAAATAAATTTCAAAAAAATTGAAAATAATTTTTGAAAATTTGTTTTTAAAAATGGTGTTGGAGTCCAAAAATACCACAAGCATCTGTTTTTTTGATCTTATCTTCTAAATATTATATATTTTATTTGAAGAACTTTTGCAATAAAAGAAATCCATATTACCCATGAAAAACTCATTAAAGAAAATATGTTTTTAACATTATATTAAAATTTGAACAACAACAAATAATCTAGAGCCGAGGAAGACTTTGAAAAATTCAACTTGAAAAAATTTAAGAAAATGAAACACTTTCTTATGAAATTTTTAAAAAATCTGAAATCAAAAATTTTTCAAAAAATCAAAACGTAGGAAATTTTTTGTAAAAATTAAAAATTATGATAGGTAGGTAAGTAATACAAACGTAGGCAATAAAATTTGGGTTTGAAAAAATTTTGTTAAAAAAAAGATCTTAACTTGAAAAAAAAACACCTGGAAAAAATTTGAACTTTCTTTTTCTTGGTAATTTAATGCTCCCTCTTTTTCTGGGATTGGTCGCTTCGCAATGTTTTTCAATAGGCAGAAACATAAAAATCAAAAAAAAAATCAAATTTGAGATCTTCAACTTTTCAATCTAATTGTATGAGACATAAGATATAATTTCGAGGTCAATATATGTAGCTCTGAAAGGTATAGAAACTTGAATCGTTCTGGGGGGGGGGATGATGACCAAGTTTCCGGTACCTAGGTACCTAAAATGATCAAATTTTTTTCAAAAATAATCCCATTGAAATTCTTTTAGTGGAATTCTTTTTTGTTCTTTGGGCTAAGAAAATTTTTTAAAAAGTCTCTCACTAAAATAAAAACTATCTTTACCAAATTTTGTCAATATCCTAGATGATTTTTTTTCGATTCTCCTCAATATTCATTCTCTTGACTGAAAATCAAGTTTATGTAATTCTAATTTTTTTGTAGTGCTCATAGTTAGTTACCAAAGCATCTAAATAATTATCAAGCTTGTGAATTAACTTTCCGGACACCCAGTATAGGTACATACATTAGGTATTTTTTACATCATACAAATAAGAAGTATAACTACTAGCATTATTTAAAAGTTCATGAACTGATTTTTTCGATATTATCGTGGAAAGAAAAATCGCTGATAATCTCACATACTTTTGGTACATGCTAGTTTCACGGGATCCCCCATTGGTAATTAAATAAGTAAGTATGGTATTTTTTAATACAAAATTTAAATTCAACTTTTAAAAAACGGGGATGAACTTTATTCTTATTGGATATTTAATTAGAAAAAGATTAAAATTTTAATAAATTGGTACTCATTATACTTTCTTTGTCAAAATAAAATCGATATACCTAATAATTGAAAAAAAAAAAAAATAGGATGTAGGTGTAGGTGCTTAGCTGCTACGAAAATTTAAATTCGTTGATAATCAAAACAATCAAAATGAGTACAAGAAAAGAGCACTTTACAACCCAGAGGTAATAAAATCAATTTAAATGAAAAAGATAAATCTCTCTAATGGCTTGTCGAAAATAAAGTACGGTACCTAAAGTATTGTTGAAAATAGAAATGTGTCTTTTTTATGCCTTGAATTGAATAAAATTCTGGAGAAACAGGAACTCGAAAAGCAACAAGTGTTCAATTAAAAGTATTTTGAGCTGTTGTGGAAATAGTCTTCCTCGGTTTTCTCCTAAGTATCAATCAAAGTGAATGAAATTAATCCAATTTTGAAATGGTTCGTTTTAGTTTTCCTTTGAATTTGAATAAGTAGGTAGATTGGTAGATAGGTAATAAAATAGATTGGGTCAACTTAAGGTAGGTACTCAATTTCCCTCGTATATTTCAGTTTAAATTAAATAACTAATTTATGTTCGTTTGTAAAAACGAGAGAATCTCACTTATAGTTTAAAATAAGTAATTTGAGATAAGGGATGTATAAGAATAGATATGCAACGATGTGATGATAGGTAAGTAATTTCACTAAAATTTGAAATAGGCACATAAAACTTTTCAGGATTTTGATGGAAATTGAATTACATTAAAAGAATGATTTTTTGGGCGTAGGATGAATTTTCCAATGAAATATTTTAGGAAATAAATTTTTTCAAAATTCAATATTAAATTTTCAATATTCATCTGGAAAATGTTGGTGAACGCAACGCTTTTTTCTAATTAGAATGTAATCATTCCATTCTGTCCTGCTTGATCTGTAGTCAAATGTTGATCTGTACGAAAGGTTGCCTGCATGTGGGTCGACAAGGGACAATGCTAATTGCCAATGCTAATGAAATTTCCTGAGGAAGTAGGTAGGTGGGGGAGGTAGTTTTGCCAATTTCACAACGAATTTTTTGTCAATTTTTGCCTCTTTAAATTTTTGATTTGGCAAAATCTGTATGTAATGATTTTTGATCTTTGTTCATTTTTTTTTTTTTACGCAACTACCTATTAGTTTTTAAATATCTCAATTTTTATATTTTCGAAATTTTGATATTTTTTTTGAAAAGCTCGAAAATTGAAAAAAGACATACATTTTTTAGTGATTCGTCGTGATTTGTAAACAATGGGGGAGGATTTTAAATTTTTTTGAAGTAAGCTTTATAATTTTTTACGAATCAATTTTCTCGATAATTTCAAGTCACTCTGCACGCTTTTCACTCATTTTTCAATGAAATTCACCGATTTCAAGTATTTTATCGATTTGTCAGTGAATTTTCCCTGATTTTCCAACATTTTTTTTCAATTTTCTTTTAATGAAATTACATATTTACTGATTTTTGGCTATCTGAAATTCTGACTGTTTTACAAAGATTTTCGATAATTTTCACTGAAATTAGACACCTGTAAGATGTGAGTCAGAGGTGATAATGCTGAAATTTTTATTCACACTTCGGACATGAAGTTTTTCAAGGTATTCACACTTCGGGTTTAAAGTTTTTCAATGTATTTCATTTTTCTCAGAATTTTTTCCAATTTTTCAGTGTGCTAAAAATTGATGAAATAGGTATTCAAAAAACTTGGAAAAAATGATGAAAATCAGTAAGTAAACAATTTTAATAAGGAACAAAAATGATCAATTACGCTGGTTTGTTTAATATTTGATCATCTTTCACCACTCCAAAAAATCCTCAAAAATATGTCCCCTAGACAAGCCTAAAATTTTCACAGCCAAATTCAAAGTCATTAACATGATTGGAAAAATCTGAAAAAATTTCAATACACTCCCTTCTGGTACCTCTACCTACGTGCTAAATTAGAAGAAAAATCGGCTGAAAACTCGCGAAGACAGAACTTTCAGCTTGGAAATTGCATATTTTAGGGTCCCCCCCCCCCCGTCTCCCAGGAGTGAGATTGAAATTCATGAATTCGCTCTAAAATCATTTTCTACCAATACAAATCGAATGGCATAAAAATTTTCATCAAGTTCTATGAGAGGCTAAATTAGGTACACTCTTAAATCATCGCAAATAAGTTGCCTTCAATCAAATGCATAGGCAATTTTATTAACACGTCAGCCAGTCTCAATTAAAACGGGTATTTGAAAACAAGAATTCCCTTTTCTTCAGCTTTGATGATCAATTTCTTCATTGATCCGAGAATTTTCACTAAACAGAACAATAACAAAATTCTTCATGTCATCGACTCACCCATCACCTTCTGTCCAACTAAATCAATGAATCTTCATCATAATTCGTACATTTTCGACCAAAAAAAAATACCAATTCAAGTTTAAAAGTTAAAAGTGTATTTTCTTGTAATATTTCTAACAACAACTATATAAAACAATGAAATTGGTATACGTAAGTAAATCTTATAATGTTTACAAAAAAAAAGGCGTGTCTTCAGGTTACCGGAAGTTCCATTAAAATACACAGTAAAATTGTACAAATGAAAAAAAAACGAGCAGGTGCTCGGTGTATCGCATTTTCTAAGTTGTAAAATTTTTACTCAAATCGGTATGAATACAGAAGAACAGTAAAATTCTAAAATCTAATTCTAATAGGAACATTGCACCCAACTGACGTAGCGAAAGTTGATGAAAGAAAAAAATGACGAAAAAAATGGTGCTCGCTTATAAAATGGTACAGATTTAAAGAGAAAACATCTACTTCGAAGCGATAGATAAATTTTTGTGCCAAAATATAAAATAAATGGTTGAAGAAGAGAAACATGTTTAAATTCGTATTTATTTTATAGAGAATGTAACAAATGAAAAAAATAAATAATCGGTATCGATAATACACAAATACTTGATAAAAATATTAAAATAGATTTTTAAAAAGCGCATACTGAATCGGTGATGATGGTAGAGTAAAATATTAAAAACAGTAACACGATAGGAACCGAAACGAAAAATTAAAATAAAATGTCGTCTTGTAAAATAGGTATTATTTATCTGCAATGAGTATTTTGAATGGATTACATAAATAAAGAAACACAAACAAGAAGTAACATTAAAATACCACTATTCAATAGGTAAAATTTATAATGGAAGAGAGAAAAAAAATGTAAAAATGATAAATAATCGAAATGAACGAAAAAGCGAAATAAACAAAGAGAAATAGAGAGATCTCTATTACTAAAAAAAAAATAATGTATATTAATTATCACATAAATAATAGCGCATGTCAGCTAAAATTCTCATTCAATGAATAGGATAACAATTACAATAAAAAATGCCAACAAAATTAAAATTAACAATGCCTGTCGAGTATAGCGGCATACTTCTTTTTTTTTGGCCATGAAAACTACCACAAATCCTAAGGTGGCTAATAAAATAAATTAAAAAAAGAAGGAAAAAAAGGGTGAGGTACAAAACCAGAGTACCGAAGAGGTCTAGAATTAAACTAATTTTATCAGTCTGGACGAGATGCGCGGAATGTAGAATTATCCCGAAACCAATACACTTGGCCTAGAATGATGATATCGATGAAGACTTGCAACGAACCACAGACCCAAAATTGCAACGGCGCCTGGCGCACGACAAAATAAACCGTTTTAAACGCATCACCTCCTGTCCACATTAAAACCATTAAAATACTGAAACAGGAGAAAAAAAAGCAATTGGTCAATTATTCGAAATCGAAATAATGAGTTATGTAGCTACAAATATATCAACTGGATTAGAGTGATAAAAAAAGTACACCTCAGATTTCGACAAAATTTGCGAGAAATGCAGCACAAAAAAAAAACAGAAAAATTCACCGTTTTTCCAGTCACTTTGCCAAATTTTCAGAGAATTTGACTGATTACTTTAAAAAATTAATTTTTTAGCAAAATTTGCTAATTTAATTGCTATAGATTTTAAATTCATTTATAAAGATTTTTTTTTGATTCTTTTACTGATTATTTGGTGATTTTTTTTTTCATTCTCCGATGCTAATTCATTTCACACTTCAGCGACATTTTTTACTGAATTTTTACTGATTTTTTTAATTCCTTGACTTATTCTTAATAATCTTTACAATGTTTTTTAGATTTTTCAGCGACTTTCGCAACTTTTTCCATGGGTTCACAAAATTCCAAACAGAGAATTGAAATTATTTTTACAGTGTAATTTTTTCCAGTAGGTAAATTTTTAGAAGAATTTTAGAGTTTTTCTCCAAGAATAAAAAATTGTTTCATTTATTCTTCGGCATTTTTTTTTTATAGATTTGAAAACAAATACTGATAGTTATTTCTTAAATTTTATGATTGTTTATGCTTTAATTTTGATCGCAATTTTTGTGTTTCGAACGAATTTTCAAAGATCCAGTAATTTTTACAGCTTTTAAAGAAAATATTTCGAACTTATTCATCAAATTTTGAATACTTTCTTTCAACTTGGGAAGAATTTTATAGTTCATTTGATGAATTTTGATCGATTTTCTAAAGTGGTTTTTTTTTGGATTTTTTGAGATATTTTCATTTTGGTGAATTTCAATTCTGACTGTGTTTCAATAGTCAAGTTTATTGATTTTTTGGTGATGTTCAATATTTCAACAAATTTTACTACTTTTTAGCAAATTTTAGGATTTGAGTGTTTTCTCATTTTTTGGTAGCTTATGATAATTCTTAGTGATTTTTCTATTGTCTTTTTTTCTCTTAATTTCGACTGCTTTTCAAAGATTCTCAATGATTCTCTAGTCAACTTCAATATTTGTTCAATAAATTTCATCAACTGTTTTTCAGTTCACTTCATTTTGGCAACTTCTGCTCATTTTAAAGTACATAATTTTTCACAGAGGCTCTTTAGAGATTTTTTCACTGAAACTATGCAGAGATTTTTTCACTAATTTATTCAAAAAGATTTTTCAACAATTTTTTAGAGATTTTTTCAGTAATTTTTTTTAGAGATTTTTACACAAATTTCCAAGATTGTTTCCACCAAATTTTCAGAGGTTTTCTCGAAAATTTTCAGAAATTTCTATACTTTCAACTTTTTTGATTTTCACTAAATTTTCAGGTGTTTCACAAATTTTTCAGAGATTTTTTCAACAATTTTTTGACATGTTTTCGATGATTTTCTAACGATTTTTTTCCATCAATATAAATTATTCCAGTGATTCATATCTGAAGTTTCATTACATTTCAATGATTTCCAAACTGATTTTTCATCACTTTTTTTTACCAAATTAAAAAAAAATTTATTAGCCGCGAATTTTTCTACTACTTCTATCTACTTTTTATTGAGTTTTAATATCAAATTTTCAATAAATTTTCACAATTTTTTTTTAGAAGAATTTCATAGATTCTCTAGTGAAAGGTTCTCTCAATTTTCGAGAAATTAACAACGATTTTTAACAATTTTCGGAGATTTTTTTTTCCGAAAAGATGATTTTCATTAATTTTTTTCAATGAATTTTTCAACTGATATTGCTTTGCACACAATTCAGGTTATCTACATACATTTCAGTGATTTTCACTATCCTTTCATTAATCAATCGATGAAAATTATCGAAAATCTTTGAAAAACAGCCAGAATTACAGCATGGCCATAAATCAATAAAAAATTTTAATTGAAAGCAAATTATTGAAAAAAATTGTGGGAAAATCAGGAAAGTCGGTAAACAATTGAAATTTGCTTTAAAAAAAAATCAGTGAAATTCTTTTAAAAATCAGTGAATTTCATTAAAAAATTAGTGAAAAGCCACTGAAAAAATCCAAGAATTTCACTGATTTTTCCTTGCATCTTCGCTGCAATTCTGATCTTTTTCAGTGATTTTTCACTGATTCGAAATGAGAGAATAATTTTCACTCATTCATAATTCACAAAGTTGGAATAAGTTGCTCATTTTAGCCAAAACATGGGGTATATAAAAATAGGGGTTCTCAAAGTGTTTCCATACTTTTTTTTAAAAAAGTCTTCGCCAACTTTGGGCATCGTCATTCTTTTTTCCCACGACAACGAAATTGAAAATTGTCAGATCGTGAATTCAAATAATTATTATTATATTTTCTTGATTTTCATCAAATTTCAAACGTTTCCTCAAACAGAGACATAAAAATCAAGCTAATAATTTCTATGGTTTCTAAAAATAAATTTCAATGAAAATTTTCGAGAAAATGTAGGCTTAGGTACCTACTTTTCTTATCATTGAACGAACAACTTGAATTGAATATCAATCAAACATTTCAATAAGCTTTTAAGGACTTATCAAAAAATTCGAGAAAAATACAAACGATGAATAATACACACTCACTCATGAGTCATGAGATACTTTTCAACTCCTTCTGAAGAGGACAAACAGTGGTATCAAATTTCAAGACCATTGAGAATCAAGGAGATATAAAAACTCAGAAATTTTCAACACTGAAAAAAAATTTCTGCCTTTGGTCTCAAAAGTTTCATGTTTTCCAGTTTACGAAGTTCTGCCTCCGTTATGACATGACTGGAGAACTTGATTTTTTCTGAAAATTAGTTCGCCAATTTTCGTCAAAATCTTGAGATATTTTTTTCCACACCACCTCACCATTTATAAATAAACTTACCTCATGCCCTCGGTAGACTTATGCCTTAAGTTTTTCAACAACTGGGGTACTCCTAACATTGCTTCGGTAAATAAAGCTAAAAATCCTATACTTTCTACATAAATAGGAGAGTGAAGAAATAAAAATGTTATAAATGATAAAACTATGCTCATCGCTAATAAGAAATCAATATAGGACTGGAAATCAGTCCATTGCCAAAAATATCGCCAGTCAAAATCTGAAACAGAAATAAAACCTTAAATCAATTCCAATCCTATATTTTATTTTAATTAAGCCTATAGCCTTTTTAACGCGGAAACAAAGGCCGACTTTAAAAAACGTAAAACAATAAATTTTCAGCACCCCTGGAGGTTAAAACGTTGACAAATGATGTTGATAAATGATGGCGTTAAAATAAAAAATATCGCCGGTAATGAAAATTAAATCGACTTTCTCAGGTATTTCAATTCGATTAAATAACGAGCAAATTTTATTTACGAATAAAACTTCGCGTCACGGTTGCTTCGTCGAAAAAAGAAGAAGAATTTTGAATCATTCGACAAAGGGAATCGTATTTTTACTTTTAAAAAAAGATGAAAAGCTCGAACAAAGGTAATCCTTGAAAATTGAAAATCGAATTGTATTTTTTTCCATTACCCACCTTTTGTAAAATAAATTAATTTTTTCATCGTGTAAATTGGTATTATTTTTATGAAAATAGATATTTTCAAGCTGCAGACACGATTTACGAGTATTTACGTCATTTCTCCAGGAAAATGTATCTTTTTACAGACTTAACTCGAGATTGATTTCGTATTAAATTATGTAACTCGACTCGATCGACTCGTCAAAACTTTTGGAAACAAGAATGGTTTCAATGTCTTCCAAAGTCAAACAGTTCGAGTTTAAGCTCAATTTAAATTATGAAAATGTTATTTTGGATTGAAATCTCTCTCTAAACACGAACGAAATTGTACAAAATTAACTGTCGCAATACGAAATAATATCTCGTAGTTTTGACGAACGAAACATTCGCAAAAGCGTATTCATTTCAATTGAAGGCATTTCCTTCGATAATAACTATTTATTAATAGATCCTATGCTAATGAAACTAAAACCGTAAATCCTACCAATTACAGTAAATTAACCGCAATTATTTTTTTCTCCAATTTTTCAACGGAAATGAATCCATTATGCTTGATTTAGATACATTTGTAACATACGACGAAACATATGCACGTAAATCCAAACGTACGAACAACGTACTTGGTTTTTTATACTTCTAGTCTTCGAGAATTTTTCATTTACCAAGAATTTAAATTTAATTTCAAACTGGGCATTTTTTTTACTCTAAATCTAGTTTAATCCGATTTCAAGTTCTATTGTATACTTCGACTTTGTAAATATTTTCAGTATTGTTAACAAACAAATTGCCTTAGATAAAGGAATAAAAGAATTCCATTCCATTAGATAGGTACTTAATTGAATTGAAAAAAAAATGGCTATCAAATCGTAACACTTTACAAATATACTTTCATTTCAATCTGAATATTTTCGTAGAAATATCGTACTTATCGCTGGCGCAGGCGTATCAAATGGTCTTATCGTCAAACCATTAATTCTCACAAAGCATAACAAAACACTGGGTTTTAATTGTTTTTGCCAAAAATTGAATTCAAAGTTCAAATTTTTCCAATTCTCATTTTTTTCGATTTTTTTTATTTCTTTTTTTTTGAAAATTGAAATTTTCTCCAATTTTTCAAGTTTTAATTGTTCAAAATTTAAAAAAATTTTTTTACATAGGTATTGAATTTGAAGAAATTTTCACTGAAAAAAAAATACTTAATAAAATTTATCCAAAAAAATAATAACGTGTCCCAATTCTCAAAATAGGTAAAATTTATCATTTTTTTGAATAAAATTTATTCTTTTTGGTAAAATTTATTCATTTTTTTGACAAATTTTATCATTTTTTCTGATAATAAATATTATTTTTTAGAACAAATTTCACCTATTTTGTGAATTGAAACACGTTATTATTTTTTTGAATACATTTTATTATTTTTTTTGAATACATTTTATTATTTTGGTAAAATTTATTATTTTTGGGGTAAAATGTATTCATTTTCGTAACTTCTGTTTTTTCCGTGTTGAAAACATGAAATTGAAAATTAGGTACTTTTTAAATATGACGTTGAAAAAAAAATTAAGGAAAAATTTTAAAATTAGTTTTGTGTTTAAAGAAATTTTTAGAATATGAAGTTGACAAAAATCTAAAAAGGACAAAGTTAGAAGAATGTTGAAAAAATTCAACTTGAAAAAATTTTAAAATTGGCAAAAAAATTTATATTGAGAATTTTTCCAACTTTGATTTCTCCGGATTTTATTCACTCCATATCTGTGATCCTGCCGGAAAGAAGGGACATTGTGTAAAAAAAATCGATGTTTTCATTTTAATGCGTTTGGTCCAGATTTGGTGTCATTTGGACAAAAAACGTGAAAAATGAGACATCGATTTTCTTTACACTAGGTCCTTTTTTTCCGACAGGGTCACATTTTCAGAAATATCTTCCGACTATAAAATTTTTTCCAAAACTTACTAAATAAAATCATCTTCAATTTTTTCAAATTTGAAAATTTTTTCTCTAAGCAGTTTTTTTCTGGCGATAAATTTTTTGAAACAATTTCAATATTGATATTTTTTAAAATTTACCTCAACTCAATAAGTAAATAATCCGGAGTAATTTCAGAGAATGATAATAAAAATATGAAATTGAAAAAAAAGCAAAATAACACCAAAAAAATTTTACTATTCGAAATGAATTTTAACGTTGAAGATTTTCCATCTTCGATTTCTTCAGTTTTCATCAATAATTTAAATTTTCTTCAATTTTTTCAACTAAAAATTTCTTACTGTTTTTTCACTTTTGAATTTTCTCATAAAATTTAAACTAGATAATTTTCAATTATAAGGAGAAAATATATAAAATGATGAAAACATGAAATTTGAAACAATCTGAAAGAACAAAATTGGAAAAATATTGAAAAAAGTCTAATTAAAATTTTTTTCAACTATTACGTTTTGCAACACTTAACCGTGTACAGACTTTTTTCACTTCGTATTTTATTTTTAAATGAAATTCTTTTGAGAGTTGAAAAGATTTTCCTTCATTTTTTTTCAACTTGATCAAGAAAGTGATTCAATATTCCAATTCTACACTTTCAATCAGAGGCGTATTAAGAAATTTTGCGCCCTAGGCAAAAGTAAAGTTAACGCCCCCCCCCCCCTCCAAAAAAAAGAGAACTGAGCGTAGCGTAACCACTTCCCTGATAGATTTCAGTCACCAACAATTTTTTTTCATCAATACACTGTCATTACGCAAGAAACACTAATTTGATCGTAGGCTCACTCAAAAATTTATTATTAAGAAAGAATCCAAAAATTTGAGAAAAAAATAGGGAGGAAGAATCAGATTTCAATTCAGTCATTTTTCATTATACTTTCAGTCAAAATCATTGATTTTTTTTGATAAACTGGAAAGTGATTGAAGAATCAGATTGATGAAGAAGCGTTAATTTCAAAAATAGAATAAAATACTGCCCGAGCGAAGCGAGGGCGAAATTTTTTTTGAAAAATACCTACTGTTTGAAGAGCTAAAAAATATACGTTTCAGATTTTTGTAATTAAAGAATCTTCTTTTCAAACTTAAGAGGGCTTGAACCCCCTGAGCCCTCCTTGTACGTGCCTCTTTGCATAATTACGTTGCATCAAGGGGCGCGAATCAGTGTTAAAAAACTTTTCAATTTGAAATTTATTTTATTTATAATGAATTATAAAAAATAAAAATTTTTGAATTTTGCGCTTTCAAAATTTTTGCGCCCCCAAAATCTCTGCGCCCTAGGCATTGCCTACTTTGCCTACTGGTTAATACGCCCCTGCTTTCAATTTAGTGAAAATCGATATGCCACATGCAATTCACATTCCTCAACATAATTTTCCCCAAAATTGGAGGGGGGCTATTGAGGCACTAAAAGGTCAAATCCAAAAAATACATAAGTAAATATTCGAACTCAGCGACCTCAAAAACTCAACGAACGACAGGTCACACATAATCTTTCATTTTTTGAATTCCAACCTTATCCAGTGGGCTAATGAGAGCAGGGGTGTTAGGGAGGCAGATGGAAAAACCGAGTACATATTTGAACTCAACGTCTCCAAAGTTAGTTCATTTTTTCGATTTTTTTTGAATGTTGGCCAAAATTGTGCATCCCTGTACCTTTCAGAAATGTGGAGATCCCGCCTTGAAAATTTGTTGGCTGAAATTGGGTGGAAAGGGCTCTACTACTATACATATAATTTTTTCAGATTTTTAAACGGTAGTTTCATCCTTTATACTCATCATGAAAGTTGAGCTTTCACCTTCAAAGTTCAAATTTAAGCTTCTAAAAATTTGATTATCGTTTTTGAAACTCCAAATTAATTCTATTTCAAATTCTGCTAACAGTTTTCCCCCATGTACTACCAATTTCCAAATAAAAGTTTTCAAAGTTGGACAATTTGACAAAAAATTGCCTGAAAATTACGAGCACGAGGCCCACCCTTCAGCCTTCTTGAGAAGTTAGAACTAGAAGGAAAATGATCGTGGATTTATGAAAAGATTACCAAAGAAAACTCGTAAAAAAATCGAGAGAGATGGGAAGATTCGACTTCATTTTTGTTTCGAGTTTGTATGAAATAGCCCAATTTTTTCCAATTTTAAATTTAGGTATTTAAAAAATTATGACTTCATATTTTTCAAAAAAAACTTTAATCCGATAAATAATCGCAAATTTTTTTTAGAAAATTATAAAAATGTGAGATTCAAAAAAATAAAAACAAAGTTCAAAAATTTTTTAAAAAATCAAATTTAAAAAATTTACACAGTCTGAAAATTTTTAATACTGAATAAAATTCTGATAAAATAATTCTAAACAAAAAATTCGAAAAAAATTGTCAAGCTGAAAAAATTAAAACCTATATCGAAATCCAATTTTCGGCAAAAATAATTACGACTTGAACAAAAAAAAACAAATCCACAATGACGTCAACATTACGTTACAAGCACATCGGTAAACATCGCAGCTCGCATTTCGGTGGTTGGTAGGAAATGAGGATAAAAAATGGAGATACAGGAAAACCAACGCGCGAGAAGAGCAAATTCGCAAACATTTCAATTTCCTTTCCAATAAACATCTCTGTACTTCAACGATGCCAATCATTCTTAGAACGTCGAATTTGTATAATAAACTGGTAAATAGGAAGAAGCTTTCCTACACGAAATTCCGAATCGAGAATCGAGATCGTAGAAGTTTTTCCAAACTACGTACGTTTTCTTTATCGATACCTTGGCTGTATTTTTATCGCGAATATATCAATCGACGTAGAACAAAAAATTAAACGATGACATGTTTTTTTTCCTACCGAATTACGCGATACGAGTATGTAATGATAATGATACTCGTATTCGTATCATCGTACATAATACAAGTCTGATAAACGCGTGATTTGAAAGTAGAACATATGTATTCGATGAAATATATTCATACGTAATGGAATATTGTACTCGACGTATACATTATGGAGGCGTAGGTACATTAGGTACTAGGTAGGTATATGCATTATAATACGAGTAAGAATAACTCGCAGTACATAGAACTGCGAGTGTTTGTTCACCGCGTAGTTATTTCGCAAATGGCAATTACCTACCTGTGAAAACTCGATCCGGCCCACGTACCGCTGTGTTTTTATTTTTTACTTTGATACAGAGGTGTATCATTGCTAACATCATTACGTTCATTACAATACTTTGCAGTAACAATGGAAGTTCGTATCGTTTACCAAACCTGCAAAAAAATATTTCATTTAATATTGATACGTATAGGCAGGCTTAAGGTATATAGATGAATAGGAAATTCTCGAATGTAATTTTCAAAGCAGCGAAGAGGGAAATTTAAAATGGGTCATTTTGGGTCAAATAAGCCACGTTTTGACCTTGAGTCTTCAATTTTTACCCGAAATCTTTTTCACTTGGAAAATCGTCGCTCAGGGTATCCAAAATATTTAAGAAATGAGTTTCCTTCATTTTTCCAAATTTTTCAGACGATATATTTATGAAATATGAGGGGGGAGGGAATTTTTAATTCTATCACGTAAGTACGTAATGGTTGGTCAAGGGCATTTGTAGGTTGTTTCCAGGAGAAAAATTCGACGTCGCAAAACTAAGACGAGTGATTTTTGCATGACTGCATTTCTATTTCAATAAACATGACTTTCTTTTGAAATGGGAAAAGATTTTGGAGAGAATGCAAAATTATTCGCGCCAATTTTCTTGAATTTTTTCAACGATTTGATACGTAGGGTTAAAGAATTGAAAATGTGGTGTTTTTTTGAAAATTTTTTCTAAAATCTAGATTCATATCGAGTGAAGAGGCTGAAAATCGTATCGATACAGTGTGAAATTTATTGAAAATCTGGTTTGGAAAAAACATTGAAACAGGAGGATTTTTCAGGGTTACAAAAACTGTTTAGATTATGGATATGTTGAAATAAATTTCATAGAAAAAAGATGAGACAAGGTGTAATTTTGTAAGTTTGATTTTGTCAAAGGGAAGGATAATCAGAATTGCGATGAAATCATTTTTTTGAAAATTGATTAGAAAATACGTCGCAGAAAAATTATATGATGAAATGTGTATTGAAGCCATTCTTTTACTCTGCATGATTTTCGAATTAATATTTCAGCACTGTTTTTCTAAATATTAGTTTTAAGATTTTTTTATGGTAGCAGAATATAGAAACCAGCTTTAGGGTTTAAAAAATCGTTTTCGAGGTGAGGTTCTATATTGATTCTACTGCTGTTGAAGGCTCAAACTCAATGTCAATTCAAAACCCAATTTCTGAACCCTAAAGATGGTTTCTGGATCCAAGTTCACGTATGTTTTTTGATCAAAAAAATAAAAATAGTGCCCAAATGTTTGGAAAAAAAAGGGATAAATTTTTAAAATGAGAGAAAAATTAGAAAAAGCATCAAAAAATGTTGAAAATGAGAAAAAAAACATTCAATAAAATTAGGGTATGTTTCAAAAAAATGATTTTTTTTTTTTTAAAAATAAGATAACAAAATTGGAAAATAATCAATAACTTCCAGTGAATTTTGAAATTTTCATGAAAAATTTATGCTGGCAGAAAAATTTGAATTTGATTGCGGACAGTAACAAACTTTGAAGAGTTTATGAATTATCCAAAAGAGCTTTTCCTAATAAAAATCAAAAATGACCTTTCACCCAAAACCAAAAAAAAATGATCCAAAATTTTACTTATGATCTAAAAACATCTCAAAAAAAATTTTGACTCGCTACATTTACTCTTTCTGGAACTATCGCACTTACAAAAAATGAATAAGTTTTCAATGCTTTTCTTCTTTTCTAATTTTCAAAATTGCTGAGCAAAAAATAGTGTTTAAATAATATTAAAAAGTTATTGAAATGTCAAATTTTTCTGTCAATTCCAACGGAATGGTACTATGCCGGTGAGGGTGAGTGCTTCAGGTTGAAAAAAAACACATTGAAAATGGCTAGCTCTTCAAAAACTTGCAAGTGAAGTACTCAATAGATAATATTTTTCCAAAAACTGAAAGTACAATACTTTAAAAACTAAGTAAATTAAAGTCAATGAAGGGCTTTATGGGCATGATTGTAGTCTTTCAACTATTTTTTTTTTTTTTTGGATTCTCAAAATTTCAGCGTGAAATAAAGGATGAAATTTCTTACTTAACATTTTCAGGTTGTAAACCTTTTTGAGAGATTTCTTTTTTGGATTTTTAGCAAAATATTCTACCAGAATTGACGATGAAAAAAAAATTGATAATTATACAATTTGAGGTAAGTATTAGAAAGCAAGATCCGGCCTTCAAATCAGTTTTTTGAATTTTTCAGTAATTTTTTTTTATATAAAAATTGAAAAAAACTAAAATGATTTTTAACCCTCTCCCCTCCTTTATTTGAAATCAAATCACGAATTTTTATAATTTTGATTTAAAAAATAATCCCAGCAAAAAAATTCTCACACAGTTTTATGGATGAATAATAATGATCAGAAAATCGAAGTTTATGCAATCGATTTGAAAATACGAATAATCTGATAACTATGATCATGAGTAACGGAAATTTTTTCGAATCAGTGCGAATAATTTACGTCATAACATTAGTCATAATTTTTCATTATTATTTTTTTAATCCACACTATCGTTGAAACGATCCAAAGTTAAATACAAAGTTTTGCAAGGGGTACCACAATTGTTCAAAAATTATTATTCCCTTCTTTCTTCGGGTTTTCCAGACTAATTTTCAAAGTTTGCCTAGTTCTTGACCTGAAATAAATATTTATGAATCAAGAGGAGAAAAAAATAAAAAGACAAAAATTTAAATATGAGAAATTCAGTAAAATCAATCAACATATTTTCTTTAGTAGGTCCATAATTTGGACTCAATATCGATTCAAAAAAAACCTAAAAACCACAATTCGTAAAATTTCAAATGTCAAAATTTTTAAGATGCAATTCAAAAAAATTTTAATTTAGAAGACGAAAAATATTTTTGTTGATATTCCATCTAAGTCTAATATTACCTGAAACCAGATTCATCTCATCTAGATCAAATTTTCGAAATAATTCTTAAATTTGATCCAAAAGGTTAGAAGGGGAAGAGAGAGAAAAGGAAAATTTAGGGGGGAGAAGCACAATTTGACGAACAACATAAAACGAATCTTTGATTTGGATATTTGTATCTCATTTTTTAAAATTCCAATTTCATGGTCTTTGGGAAAATGAAAAAAAGGTGAAGTTTTGAAAGAAATTGCGTTTTCAATGAAAGTGCTTTTTCCAAGAATTATAAAAACACCTCTTTTTTTTCAAACTAAATACTCTCTCATTTTAAATCGGTGAAAAGTCATTGAAAAAAGTCAAAATTGCGGCTTAGAAAAAAATTTGAAAAATTCAGAATTTCGCTGATTTTGCAAAGAATTTTACTGATTCTTAATCAAATTTCAGATGTTTTACCGACTTTCCAGTAAATTTTCACTGATTTTCCAGCAATTTTTTCGCTGTTTGCTAAGTTTCTAAAATTTTTGATTTTTAGAAAAATGAAATTTTTGTTTTTATTTCATCGGTAAGTTGATTTTTTAAAATTTTAGTTTCAAAATAGGTAATTGAATGAGAAAGAAAAAATTGCAAAACCAAATTTTATAAACCAAAAAAAAAAAAACTCATTTTTTGTTCAAATCACACTACCAAGCTATTTTTTGAAATTAAAAATATCTTCTTTCACTTTTAAGGAAAATAAAGGATTATGCTTGTTGCATACGAGCATCTTCCAAAACGACGATGTAACAATCCAACCATCTCAAATCCGAAAAGGTTTGCGAAATTCGAGATTTCAAGCAGCAATATAATCTAATCTCGCGATTCAACGTATTGGGTATCTATCTTCCAAAATTATCAACTCCATCAATTTCCCCAACTAGGTCAAAATACAAGCTTGGCTTACTCTGTAATACATTTCAAACTCTATAATATAAGACGAGTAGCTACACATATAAATCTTGTCTATTTGCGGCGATATATCGAATAGAAATTATACGACGAGAGCATCTCGCTCGATATTGAATTACTTTACTCCTTCGAATCTCTGGATTGGCAAACGTACTTACATTTATGCAGTTTAACTAGTCGCATTAGCAGACCTAATAGGCAGTGAACCACGATTGGCACACCCAGTAATGGAATCTCTTTACCAGGACGTTCGAAAAAAATCAACTAAAAAGACTCCACCTTTCTTCAAAAAAAAAACCTTCCATTGAAAACGCGAATCGCATATTTCATCATAATTTATTATTCACGACTTTTGACAAAAGCTACGAGTAGGTATATTTTGAAAATTATGTGGAAAAGGGCATCGTGTATCGTGAGCTGTGAAAAATGACTCATTGTGACGTCTCGTTTCGTCAAATAGGTCATGAAAATTCCACCAAATGCGCCATACTTTTGGCATTTTGCAAAGCAGACACGACCAAAATGTACGTGCCGATCAAAATGCCATCAAGATGGGTATGGGCTTTGGAAAATATGTTTTAAAAGAGTTAACTTATTCGTACGTCGCCGCCGTCGCGACTCGTTTCATAATAAAAAAGTTCACACGACGTAAGCTCGTTGAAGTGGTTTCTTTTCGGTCGTTTTTTCCCATAAATTTACACCGTGTGTAATTACTTTCGAGGGTGTTTGCGTTCATCGACATAAAACGAAGAAAAACTTTCTTTTTAATTTTTTTTTTCAAAAATGGATACTTTGTCGTTGGAAAATTTCAACGTAATTTGATTTTTTTCTCTTTTTTATCAATAAAATCATACTTTATAGTTCACGGCGACGATGACGACAAGACGACGTTATTTTCAAGAGAACTGAAGATACGAAAAAAAAAAACACGAGATTTTAAATAGTACTCGAAATTTGATAAAAAAAAATAATGATAATAAAACACGCGATAATCGTAATCACAAGGAAACGTTGGGGAAATTTTAATCAGCAAATGCGGTAAATTTCGAAATAGCACGCGACCGAGATGAGAAAAATTTTAAAGAGAGATTTGTTTCAACGAAATTGCAATATTTTTGAAACAAAATATAAAGAAGATGAAAAAATTGCATTTTTTCGAACACTCAATTTCATTTTTCAAAAGAATCCTCTTCTTTAGGATGGAACCAGTCATCCCCTGCCCCTTCCCCTCACTGTATGGCAAGTGAAAAGATAGACGTGGCTTAAACACGTAGATAGTTAGCTGTTTCTTTTCAAGGAAAAAAACCTTTTTCTATTGTACCTATTCAAATTACGTAAGTACTCAAAAGAAGTTGTTATTTTTCCGCTTGAAAAAAAGTAAAATAAAATTTTCATCTCTTTTTTTGTTCTAATTACAGTTACAAAGGTTTCAGAATTTTTTAACTTGTTAAAGCGTTCTCTTTTCCTAATTGCGAGTTTTCTACTGCTTTACAATTACTCGTCTCATTGTTTCGAGTATTTCCTTTTTACGAAGATTTCTCTACTTTTTCGAGTACTCGGATTATATCCTACGATAATTTTTATGAGCTTCCAATACCTACCTGTTTAATTTTAGAATGTATTTTTTGAAGGAGACTTGTTGAAAGAGGATGCTAATTATTTTCACAGCCTAGGGATATTTTTTGTATTGAAAATTCTGATGAATATTTTAGTTTTGGGAAACAATTAAAATTGAACAATAGTTGAATGAAGCAAGAAAAAATAGAAAATACTTTTTTTGCAATATTTATCTTAGAATTGACAGGGAAAAAACTGGAAGGTCATTTTTTACGATTAAAATTTGTCGAGTTTATGGAGAAGGAAGAAAAGTTAAACATTCGATTGATAATAAAACTGCAAAATTATCATTTTTCGAAAAACGTGCACCAATTTTTTCAACTCCGCGTATAATTTTTTTAATATTTTTATAACAAAAATTTGATATTAAATCGTAAAATGAATGACTTTGTATTGATTTTTTTATGTTGACGGGGGAGGAAAGGAGAAGGGAGAAAGTCAATAATTACAACTTAGAACATTATAGATGGAAATTTAACAACGATGTGCTGAGAGGACAAATTTTAGCGATCGAAAAATTATTGAACAATTATAAATTGAATCGAAATTATTTTCAGAAAATTTTTTAAAAATAGGTAAAAGTATCAAATAACCCGTTTTTTTATTGGCTGTTTTTCATAGAAATTCAAAAATTTTCCTCAGGCTCCATTCCTTCTACACGATTTCAATTGAAATTTAACAATTTTTTACCATTTGAAACTTTTTAGATTTCAAAAATTTTTGAGATACCAAGACCTATGCTTATTTCAAACACCAAAATAATAGTGGAGTTTTATCAAATTTTGAGTTCTTTGCAGTGACTTGTATAAAAATTTCAAAATTTGGAGAATTTTGAATAATTTTTAAATATTTTGACCAATTTGAACACAAGCTATGATTATTTTATCGACTTTTACTGCATATTAACTTTGCCAACGATAAACTAGAATATATTTTTTACATTAAATTTTATTAATAACTTTTTCCAATAACTTTGCCTTTCCTTTTCTGAAAGTTGTAAAGTGGAGGGGGGAGAATTAACCAGAAAGTTGGGCCTTAACTTTGAAAAAAAAAATGCCAAAAAATTTTGGCTTCCCAGCCCAACCTCATTCAACTTCATCACTAGCCAGTTTCAAATGCGTTTACAAACGATTAATGTTTCAAAAATTTATTGTACGAATGAAGCTTTGAAAAATTGAGCTCTTTGAATTTATGAATTTTTTGAAACAAAATTGAACATATAATATTTTTAAAAAGTAGGTATAAGAATGGAAATTTCAAAAAATTGAATTTTTTGAACGATTAAACTTGACTTCAATATTAAAAAATCAAAACCCAAGAAAATCAGAACTTTTTGCAAAATGAACTTTGAAAAAAGTCCCAATTTTCTAGAAAATTACGCCGAGCTTAGTAAAAAAAATCAATCTTCGAGAAAATTAATATTTTGAAAAATAACCCTTTTCAAATTACTTAAATATTTCTTCAATAAATTTAAGAATTTTTATCAACTTTTTTGATAGAAAGAGATCGTCACTTGACATCAAAAAAAAAAATCATGCTGACGCATATTTCCATCATTAATTTTATTTGTTTTTTGGATGGGTATTGTGCGAATTAAACTTTTTGTAACTCGATATATATTTAAAGAATCTGAAAACAAGGAGAAAATCTCAAAAAATTGAATAGATTTTCACAAATAAAAAGTTTGTAAAAAAATTTTTGAGATGTTATTGAAATTGAAAAACTAAAAAAAAACTTCAAAATATTAAACAATTCAAAAAACGATGAACATTTTTGAAAACCCATAAAAATTTTCACCTAATGGAAAAATAAAGAATTGTAGGTAAAAAATAGCATGAAAATTCGAAATTTGAAAAAATTAATGAAGTGAAAAATATAAGGATATGAAAAAAATTGATGTTGAAAATTACATGGTAGGCACAAATCTCACGAATTTAGAACTTTTTATGCAAAAAATTGATGACCCACTTTTTAATTTCACATCATTCTCCAAAAGAAGTTATTTTAATTTTATTCAATCGAAGAAGTGATTTTTCCTTTCAAGTACCTACCTACTTACCAAAGAAATTCTATTATAATTAATAATTACATACAGAATGTCCACTGAATCTAAAAAATTTTAATTCTCGCTTTTTTCTGTTTTTTTCCTCATTTTTTTGGCTCTAAAACCAAAGAAAGATGAAAAGGTTGAAAATTCGCGCTTTTTACAGTGAAATCACTAAAACTCTTGAGTATTTTCTGTTTTTTCAACTATTAAAGTGAAATTCTTGCTATTTTTCAATTTTTCTTGTTTTTTTTTTCGCCAAAAGACACCACGATAATTTAATTTTTGTCTCATTTTTAAAATTCTTTTCCACAATTCAGAAAAAATTCAAAATTTATTTCAATTTTTCAAAAAAAATTTACAGTTTAGACTGATTTTATAGGCATTTGGGGATGAGTAAAGGTTGAGTGAGGAAAAAGATTTATACCCGATCTTTTCAAAAATACCATTTGTTTAACCATCTCCCAATTCACCTTTCATTAAAAAAATGGGGCAAAAACTAATAATTACTCATTAATTTTTGCAAAACTAAAACCATTTCTCCTGTCATTGATTCGCTCGTATGCGTAAGACAGGAAGGGGAAAACACTTCACTCTATACAAATTCATCTATATAAAATGACATTTCATAATCACGTTTTCAATCATTCGCCTCGAAATGTATCGTTTACATCTTTTTTCGCCTCGATCGACCATACGTAAAATTTTGATGATCGTCATTTAGAAGCTTTCACACTCCGGCGACGCATTTGCCCATTCGGTAGATAAATTCATTGCATTAATCTTCATTTAGATTCTCGTACAGATGGAATATGTTTTTCATGGCCTTTAACCGACACGGCGCGTTCATAGATGGGAAAATATGTCATTAGTTTTTTTTCTCGTTCATTCGCGTTCAGTCTGCTTGGAAACGGAAACCATTCGAGAATACGTTACGTTTCAATGGTAAATGGCAAACGGCATGCCGAGCTCGCAAAATATACGAAATAATTCGAAATATTCGTCGGTATTTAGTCGAGGGAATTCTGTAAAATTACGAGCAAAAAAAATCAAACAGTGTTGCTTTCAAGCGAATACGAAAAAACACATTGTCGAGGGAGGTATTATTGAATACGCTGGGTCGACTCGGAATACCATCCGGAGACCGTTTTGTCTTTTTTAAAATTAAAATAACCGAATCGACGGAAAAATTTTAAATATTTCCCGCTGAGAATGTTCTATTCGAGAACAGAAATTCGTACGTGTTTTTCTCTTTGTTCTCGCTTCTTTTCTACATCAAATTCGAGGCACATTTTTCATTCGGCGAAATCTCGTTAAAAATATTTTTCTTAATTAAATTCAACGAATAGAAAAATTTCCAAAGTAAATTAATCGTTTCTCAGTTTGGTAATTAATTCAACGCAACAAACCAGAAAATACGTGCACGAGATTAACGAAGATTTCTGCGAATGTACCTACGAAGACCCGGCTTCTTCCGCCATATCGACTTTTCCCTCAACCGTGACCGTGCCTGGAAGAGGAAAAGCCTTTCCGTTCGAATTGTTCTGACATCGGGTAGGAATGTAAAAAAAATCCAGCTCTTAAATAATTTTGAAGTAAATGGGATTTCGACGATTTGAGTCCAAATTTATTCCAAGTTTAACTTTTTTCAACTAAAATTCTAAATTTTTTCAATTTTATTAATATTATAATTTTTTTTCAAAGCTGTATCCAATTTTATATATCTTTAAATTTACATTTTCTCAAAAAATTTCAAATTCAAGTTTTTTTTCAATATTATATTTTTATTATCAAATTTTAAATTTCTTCTAATTTTGAGTTGGAAAAAATTTTGAAAAATATAAAGTTGAAATGCTCTTTCGGAAAATTAAAAAACTGAATAAATTTTTAGAGTTGAAAAAAAATTGAACAAAAAATTTTAAAACATTGGAAACTTGATAATTTTCAAGTTGAAAATTCGAATATCAACTTACTTTTTGATTTGATCCCTTTCCCCAGCTCTAACCGATTACCACCTGAATTGATCGTATTTATTTTTCGGTTAAAGAAGGGGAAGGAGGTCAAATCATAAAATAAGTCGACATTCAAATTTTACACCCTCAAATTAGTGAAAATCGATATGCCACACGCCATATAAATTTTTTAAAATACTATTTCCCAAAATTGAGGGGATTGGAGCCCTGAAGGGTCAACTCCAAAAAATAAGCAAATATTCGAACTCAGTGCCCTCAAATACCAAACAAACGACATGTCACACATTATTTTTCATTTTTTCAAATTTTGACTCTATTAAGGAGGCTAGTAGGGGGATTCTGAGGAGTCAGATGAAAAAACCAAGCACATATTCGAAATCAGCGCCTTCGAAGTAATTGAAAACGACATGCTACTTCACTTTTTCGATTTTTTTAAATTTTATGGTCAAAATTGTGGACCCCTATACCCCCTAATGGTCTGGAAACCCCATCATGGAAATTTGCTGGTTGAAAAATATAAGGTAAAAAGGGCTACTCACTATAATTTTTTTAGATTTTTAATGATAGCTTTCATCTATTATGATCAATATGAAAATTGAGCTTTCATCGCCAAAGTTCAACTTGAGCTTTTCAAAATTTGATTATTTTAAATGAATTTCCGAACAAATCTTTTTTGTACCTCGTGAACAGTTTTCCTTCAAGTATAACCTATCTCGAGTTATGAGCCTTCTAAGTTGGGTAACTTGGCAAAAAATCGCAATTTCCCAAAAATTACCAGGCCCACCCCCAGCCCCAGCGAGAATTGAAAGGGAAATGATCGTTCATTTATGAATAGACCATCAAAGGGAACTCGTATAAAAAATGAACGAAATCGGAAGACCCAACTTCATTTTTTGTCTATTTCAATATGAAATGGCTCAATACTAAAATTTTTTTAATTGTTACATTTTTTTAAAATTCACAAATTTGATTCCTTTTTGAACTCATATTAAAATCTTTTTAAAACTGTAAAATTTCTTTCAATAAATTAAAAATTTTCTTCAATTTTTTTCACTTTTGAATTTTTATTAAAAATTTTCAACTCTATGTTTTCAAAAATTTTTACATCTAAATAATTTGGAATTTAAAAAAAAATATTTACTTGAGCACAAATTTTTTTTAAAAAAATAGGAAAAATCTAAATCAAAAAATTTTTAAGAAAATTGAAGTTGGAAAAAAATTTTAAAATTGTATTAAAAATTTGAATTGAAGAAATTTGAAAATTTTAGAGTTGACTTGAAAATGACATAGAATAACAATAGAGAAAATTGAATTGAAAAAATCTTACCAACGGAAAAATTTCGAAATTTATTTCAGCTTTAAAAATGAAAATAAAATTAAAGAAACTGAAAAAAATTAGAGTAGAAAAAATGTGATCTTTGAATGAATTTTTGCTTGAATTGTCGAAATCTCATTTCAGTAAAAATAATTTAGGAACTAGGCCAAAAAAAGAGAATTGTTTTAAATGGGAAAACGTTTTTGATTATTATTTATGAATCATCTCCCCCCACCTACCCACCTTGGAAACATTTTCAACTGGAAATGCGATAATTTTCAAACGACGAGATGAAAAAAAAAACTACCTACCGAGGAGTAAGTACAGTTCATGTTTACTTTTTTCAAGAGTACAAAGACTTATTCATATGAGTAGGTTGCACAGGTACGTAAAATAATCTTGTGTAAATTTCAACTAAAAAATGAGATACGAGGGTCGGCGAATACAAGAAATTCGAATGACGGTTGTTGATTCATCACTTAATATTTCTTTTTTATCTTGGGAGAATTTTTTTATTGCAACACTACCGAAAGGAAATATGAGTCAAATTGTTCGAAATGTATAACCACTTCATGACTAGACTTTAAAGTATCGCTGCCTGCCTTTGCCTCCCACTCTTCCAGAGTACACCAAATTACCAACAGGACTACCTAATCAAATGGGTTATAAGTTATTACACATAAAGTGGTCGAGAACGACACAGGAAGCTTCTTTAATCTCTCATGTGCGATGTTGGCTTTAAAATAAGCACGCTCTGTTCATCGAGAGTGCGAAATTGTACAACCCAGCGAGATTATTTTAATAGCGAAGGGATTTGGATCGATTTTGATGGCCTTCGATTGGCTGACTTTGGTTTGCTTTTCACAACAAAATCCCAAATAAGTATGTGAGCGTTTG
Organism: Pseudococcus jackbeardsleyi; assembly: GCA_038380155.1. Taxonomy (NCBI): domain Eukaryota; kingdom Metazoa; phylum Arthropoda; class Insecta; order Hemiptera; family Pseudococcidae; genus Pseudococcus; species Pseudococcus jackbeardsleyi. The sequence continues at coordinate 55,002,435 of CM076242.1, forward strand.
GCCATTATTGTGTTAGTTTTGTAAAGAGAATTATATTTTGTTTTGAAACCGATGCGATGACGATGGTGGCTATTTTCCTTGGGCGAAAATTGTGAATTGTCACGAGGGAGTTGAGGTTTTACCACAGACGTGGGATTTCAACGCGATGAAACCATTGTTACGTATGGTGAAACTTTTACAAGGGTTCTTTTCGAATGGTGGAAAATTTTCCATCATTTTTGTCGTCTTGAAAGAACCGAGGTTGTTGAAAAACTGAACGTTGGATCGCTTTGATTGAAGTTTTAAAATTGCATGTGAAGTCTTTGGAGACACGTAGAAAACTCGATGTATGAAAATTTCCACAACTGTTTGAGCTGTTACGATCGTACCGAAATTTGTTCTTGAAATTACCATCAAGACTGCCTGTGAAAAGCAGGAATTGAAGAGAATTGACGACCTTTCGAAAATTTATCAATTAAATGTAGGTTAAAATTTAACCCAATTTTTATTTCTTTTTCCTTCGTCCTCTTCAATCGAAAAATGGCCAGAAAATCGCGAAAATTTCATTCTCTGGTTCATAAAATTAATTAATTTTCAAATTTTCAGATATCAAGTACGAATGAATCATTGACAACGCAATTTACGATAAAAGGAGAAATGAAAATTTTTGATTACCTACGCGCGCGCCTAGGTATTTTTACAGGCAAACTTGAAAAATATTATTCTAAAAAAACAAAAACATAAGAATACGTAAAAATTCAAACGTTTTTTGAATATTCAATTTACGAATCTCGAATTAAGAACCATTTATTTTATGTGATTCGAAAATAATTCGTAATTCTCGTCATTTCGTAATTCAAAATTTTAAATCATTTTAAATTTTTTTTGAAATTAATTTCATCTTTTTGAAATCCATGTAATTTTTTGATGGAAATTTGTGGAAATTGCATGACAAAGTATAAATACACAAAAAAATTGTCATAAAATAAACAATTTTTTAAACATTTGCTGAAATTCCATCTTGATAACTGAAATTTATTTTGAAAACAACATCCGAAAATTTTTGTCAAAAAAGTTCAAAAGTCAGAAAAACAGAAAAATTTGTTTAAAATTAAACGATTTGAAAAATCATTCGGAAATTACGAGTCGTGAATCATTTTTCAGAAAAATAGTTCAGACCATTGATTCGAATCCTTCATTTGATCAAGATTTGTAATTCGTGATTCAAATCAAAATAATTAACGATTTTCGGCACAACTCTAAAAAAATGTCAACAGAAGACCTAATTTTTATCAGTTTCAATAATTTTATCGAAAAAAACTTCATTTAAAAATAGTCATTATTTTCTTAGTTGACAAATAAACGATTTTTTCAATAAGCAAAAATTATTATAAATTTTTTTTTGTTAAAAACTGAAAAATCAACTTGGGCAGCAAAAATTTGAATCATCGATTTTCTAAAAATTCTCTTTCATTTTTTTTCGTTTTAAATCAGAGATATTTCGATTCGAATCGCTAAAAAGAATCGCAAAGGTGGCAAAGAATCACATTTGGATTTCAGAATCGGATTTGCTCACTGTGAAAGAATTGTAAAGAGGAAGTTCCCAACGATTTCGATTTTTTTCTTTTTTCAACTCGTTTTTCTTTCCCTTTGGAAGGAAAAAAAGAAAAAAACGCCTGCAATTTGAAAAGGTATAAGAATTTGTCAAAGTATCTCTCATGTTTTTCAATTTTTTAAAATTTGTCAGTTTTTTAAACTTTTTTTCTATTTTTCTAAATCTGAAAAATCCACGAAACATAGAAAATCTATTATTTAAAATTTGTCTATTTCGCAAAATTTATCTTTTTTTATAAAATTTGACGTTTTTTTCGAAATTCAAAATTCCTATAAATTTTACAATAATTTTACCAAAGTATATGAATTTTTCAAGATTGCTTATAAAAATGATGATTCACTGGAAATAAGCAATTTTTTCCAAGTACTAACACCGACATTTCAAAAGTTGCTTCTTTATATTGAAATCTAACAATTTTCCAAAATTCGCCATCACCGTCAATTTTCCAAAATTCATCATCATCGTCAAATTTCCAAACTTCGTCATTTTTAAAAATTTATCCATTTTCCAAGTATTTTTCATTTCTCACAATTTAACAATTTTTTCAAATTCGGCAATTTTCCCAAGTTGATGAATTTTTTAAATTTTACAATTTCCGAATATATGCCAGTTTCTTAAAATTTTTCGATTTTTCAAAGTTCGTAAATTGCTTACAATTTAAATTTTTTAAAAAATTTGATCGTTTTCTAAAAATTTTTCAATTTTTTTTTAAATTGACTAGATTTTTCAAGCTTAAAATTTTTTAAAAGCTTATCAATTTTCAAAAATTTTACACCTTCTAAAATGGCCAATTTCTCAAAAATTTCGATTACTCGAAATCTGCCAATTTTCCAATATTCGTCATTTCCCAAGATCTGTTGATTTTTTCAAAGGGCGATAATTTCCTGAAATTAATCATTCTTTTCATTTTTCCAAAACATCATAACTGCATAACTTCTCAAAATTACTAATTAGGTAGTTTCTAGAAATTGAATCATAATTTTTAATTCATTATGCAATATTATTCTGATATCACAGTTGGAAATTACGAGCATAATCAGAAAAAGCGAATCAGCATCGCAGAGAATCGTCTACCTTCAAAATCATCAAATTTCACTTCATTAATGAATCCAATTTTATACATTCACACTAGATTTTCGGTGAAAATCGCACAGTTACGAACCAGATTCTCACTCACGAGAGAATCGCCCCGATTTCTGTTTTAAATTCATTGAAAAAATAAATCAACCAAAAAATTGCACATTCACCGATCAAGTGGAATTTTCCTCCATTACCGTACACTATTTGCAAACCTCGTAAAAAACTGCAATTATTCTGCTGTATTGAAGTGGTGAGGGAAAAGAGGAGGTACAGTTCAAACAAAAAATTCATATTTTTTCCCATTCAGAACAGACCTCGGTCAACAACGTAAATTTTAACCCATCAGTCGACATTTCTCCCACTTTTTTCCAACCAGTAGTGAAAATTTTCGTGCAATCTCTCATGACATGGAATAAATTAACCCTCTCATCAAACCCAAGACCATTTCCCCCAATCGCTGCAAAAATACCCATACAAAATACTCGATAAACTAAAAAAACCATTAAGTATAAGTAATGCATACGAACCAAAAAAGTATACGAAGTGTATTGGCAATCAATAAAGCGAGGCAAACGTATAGCGAGAAGCCTTCGGCGTCGTCTTTCAAATAAATCTCTCGATACTGCGGAATGTACGGTATTACGCCTCCGAATATCATAATCGCGGCGCTCACCCATCTTATTATTCTTCTGATAGACATTTCGCGCATTTCTTCCATCATCGGTTCCATTATGTAATAAGAAAAATGATGATACGGTGTCGCGTTTGGCTGCTGTTGGCGGTCGTCGATTAATCCGTATACCAGATTTTGCCATACTGAAATATAAGACATCGGTTCGTTACACATCGATTACTAATTAACTCCGAACAGACGATTTTTTTCTTTTCGGCTACCAGAAATTTTTTTAGCCAAAATTTTCAAATCTACGAACGATTTTTTTTTCACAATCGCACACGCTTCAACGTTCGTATTCGCGACATTACTAAGATAGAATTTCGACACAATTGCGTATACCGAGTACACCTGTTAAAATATAATCTAACATGGCAGCTACGATGCTATGATGTTATCGTATCAGAATATTAAGTGAACAAAAAAAATTCTCAACTTTTACTATCTACATATTCGTTTATACGTTTCTACGCGTTGCTTGGGTGATTTATCGCACAGAATAGAAAAATTTCGCGGGGTAAAAATAGAACCGAGGATGAAAAAACCGTGGCACCGCAATTTCGTCAAGTCAAAAAACAAAAAAAGTCATCATTATCTCTCGCCATAATGCCATAAACCATATCCCAAAAACGTTCAAACACCAGCGCCATTTTAATTCGAATAAATCCCAGTCACGGACTAGATATGCATATTTTGTAATTTACGTCCCAGTAGCTCGACATATGTGTAATGTACATAGTACGAATACCGACGTAATCGTAATCGATGATAATTTACACTTTCAAAACCGCACGACGGTGGCACTGCTGCTGAGTGCTGATGATGTTGATGGTGAATTGGTGACACAGAAATCGTCCATGTAGGTGTCTGCGTCGAGAAGCGAAATCGATTCAATTTTTCAAAATAATCTACCTATTCGATTATTTATTTAACGAGTAACGTGTATATGAGGTAATTAGATCGTCGGTTAAGTGCATTCGTTGGCTTCAAGCCATCGGTTTTCATGTTTAATTTCGTAAACGTCGAGTCTAATCTCGAAATGGACGGATGATTTGACATGTGGATTAGGAATGCGATACATTTTACGTGTTGGGGTGATATTTCTATTGAGTGGTGGGAATTTTTTATGATTTGGAGATTCCAATTTTCAAGGGTGATTTATTTTTTTTTGAAAATGAGATTTTCAAAATTTTAGCTCCCTGTTGGGGAATTGGGGAATTGGGAATTGGGAATTTGGGGCTGTTTTTTTTCTTGTGGGGGTTGACATTAGAAAATTTGGTGAAGAAAAGTATTAAAAAAATTCCAAAATTGCTGGGAATTACGAAAATAAGACTAGATTTGAATTTTTTATAATGAATTTTGACCTGCTGGGTGCTAATTTTTTTCAAGGGTGGAGTACGTATTTTTTTTTTCTTCTGCGAATAATTTTCTGAAATCTAAAAACATGCAAAATTTTCAAATGGGAACTTCGTAAAGATGGGATTTTTTCAAAACCCTTTGGACGACATTTCTTTCATTGGGACAATTTTCCAGAAATTATGTACAACATTTTTGAAAAATAGTTGACAGCATTTCACAAATTGGATTGTTTTCCTAAAATTTGACAAAGTTTTTCACAACAATTCAACGATTTTTCATGACTAGACAATTTTTTCCAAACATTTTTTTCAAAAAATGAAAGAATTTTTAATCGGGCAGATCATCAAACCTTCCTTAATTATTTGAAAAATTTTCAAAAAATTCGAACATTTTTTCAAAATTTTAAAAATTTTCTAAAATTTGAAGAATTTTCCAAAATTTTAAAAATTTCTCAAAATTTGAACAATTTTCCAAATTAAACAATTTTCCAAAATTTGAAGAATTCTTTAAAATTTGAAGCATTTTTCAACATGTGAAAAATTTTTTACTGAAAAATTTTTCAAAATCTGAAGAATTTTTTAAAATATAAATTTTGGTCAAAATTTAAAGATTTTCTGAAATTGAAAAATCTTTTAAACTTTGCAACTTTAAAAAATTTTTAAATTAGAAAAACTATCTAAAAAATACATTTGATCAACTTTTTAAAAATTAACAATTCACCAAGAAATGAAAATCTTTTTTTAAAAAATGGAACATTTCCATGTGATTTTTTAAAAACTGGACAATTTTTTCAACCTTGAACAGATGAAAATTCGACGACTTTTTCCAAAAACTCAACGCTTTTTCAAACATTAGATAGTATTTGAACATTCAAAAACCAAAAAAAAATTTTAGAACTGACAAATTTTTAAAATTAATTTCATGTTGGCCATTAAGTATACAGAAATTTAAAAGTTTTTCACCTCTTGAATGTGGACGTTTCTTTAAAAAACGTCAAAAAGAACCATTTTCCAATAGTCTAATGAAATACTTTATAGTAGTTTCAAAAAAAAAAAAAACTTATGAAAAACAACCATTTTCCAGTGTGATTATCAAGTTTCAAGGTTTAAGTTTATAGTTCCTAGCATTTTCCAGTATTGTATTTTATGTGTTCATTTTTCGACGTTCCATAAAAAACTACAAAAAACGACCAAACTTTGCCAATCTAAATTGATTGTTTCTGACATTGGCGGCATCTATACCCCAGCGGTGCTGCGCATGCTGTACACAGGCAAATTCTGTGTACAGCATGCTGTACACGAGAAAATTGGCTGTAAATGTACAAAAATGCTAAATAAAAGGTATTCGTGGGGGACCCCCTCCCTTTGACTACTGGAAATTTGTTGTTTGCTGTACACGAGAAAAATCCAAGTTGCCGCCCCTGGTTTCTGATCGTTTTTTAAAAAACAACAAAAGACCATTTTTTCCAATTTTGTAATGTGGTATTTTCTGGTCGTTTCTATAAAAACGACAAAATGTTTCAAATTCCAATTTTCAAGTTTTTAGATTTTGGCCAATTTTTTCAATCGTTGCTAAATTTTCTAAAAATAAAACCAATTTATGAAAATTGGGAAATTTTAACGAAAATGATACTATGCCTATTTTTGAAAAATTGATTTTCAAAAATTTGCACGATTTTTCTAAACATTAGCAAAGGGGGGAGGGGCGCTTCGATTTTCAAAAAATTGATAATTTTTCACAGTACGAACGATTTTTTAAAGCGGTAGCTAATTTAATGAAACTTGGTTAATTTTCCATACAGGGACGATATTTATTAAAACTTGAACAATTATTAGGTATAATAATAATTAAATGAGGACGACCTTAAAATTAGAATAAATTTTCGATCTTTTTTAGGGGGATAGGGCACTAAATATTAGATGAAAACATGAAAAAAATAATATTATTCAGAAGCCCTTCAACAGTAATGAAATAAAAAATTGAATAATTTTGTTTTTAGATAAAAGCATTTACACTAAAACACATTTTTTTAAAAAAAATCTTTTTCAATTTTTTAGATTTCTTATACGCAGTCAGGTTTTAACGTCCTTCTTCAAAACTTTTTTAAAATATCTAATTCGCTCAAAAAAGATAAATAAACGAGGAAACTGTCGCGAATTGCAAGTTGCGATTTATTATAAAGCCAGGCGGAGCTTATAGAGAAATAAACTGATAGCAACGTGTTTTCGGATAAATTGCCCAGCTTCAAGATTGAAGGAGCTGCGAAACTTTTTAAAATCCAATTTAAGAGCAAAATTACGCGAGAAGTATTCTCAAGATGGAATTTTTCCAGACTATGAATAATTTACATCGTGAGAAAGGCGAAAGTGATAATAAGCTTTATTGCTCGTCTTAAATATTACAAAATAGATGGCGGTTCGAAAGTCGAAGCTTTTTCGTAATTTGTAGCGAGGCGAGAATTATCAAGAATTTAAAATTAATGCCACAAGTACGTATGGTTTTTTTCTCTCTTATCAAAAAGTGCTCGAACATTTTTCTCGAAAGTGCTTGAAATTTGAATGAAATAATCCACCTCCGTTGAGAGTTTTTGATGAACGTTTTCATATTAACGATGAATTTTCGCATTATTATGAATGTAAAGTTCAAAGTTGTGTGAATTTCGACAAAAAAAAATTGAATCGAGAGAATCGAAGAAAAAAAGCAAACGGTGAAAATTTTCAAATTAAGGAAATGAGGTAGAAAAATTATGGAAATTATTCGAATCAACGTCAATTGGAAATTTTTCTACAAATTGCTCTAATTTTAGAGGTACAAGGAAATCATTGTTATTTTCTCAATGCTAATGGAGGATGAGAATAGTGAAGTTGTTGATCGGAGGAGGAACGGAGGAGTATTCACTTTTCTCAAGGTGATTAATTATTAGTATACTCAACTTCGAAGGTTTTTTATTTCTATCTCAAGTTTATAATTCTGGGAATCTGTGCGTTGTTTACTCATATAATTTTTTGGGAAAAGAGTCACGTATAAGAGAATTCGAGGTCAAGCTCAAAAGTGTTGAACGTTACACAGATTTCCAGGACGATTACGATTCAAGACATAGGTATTTAGAAAAATCCAAAGATCAGATTTTTTAACTGATCATTAAATATAAAATTATTCATTTTTGCTCTAAAATCTTATTTTCCTAAATTAGTGAAATTTTGCATCTAAAAGAAGATATTTTCTGAGAGAGGGAAGGGAAGGAGGAGAGGGAGAGAGGGAAAGAGGGAAAGAGGGCGAGGGAAAATTTGTGAAAACTAAATCATGATAAGACCACTTTCCTCATAAAACTTGGAATTTCCGTGAAAAATAGATTGAAAAATATTTTTAAAATTTTAAGATTACGTGTGTGCGAAAAAATTGGGATTTCTCCATTCTTGGAATCCATTGAAAAAAATTGTGTTTTCATTAAAAATAAGATATTTTACTTACATACTTACATAGGTAATGACAATTTTTCGACTCAACTAAATGAACAATTTTGCAAATTTTGAAAATTAAAATTTTGTCGAGGAAAATTTTTAAATAAATTTTGGCATAAAAAATTAAATCATCCCAAAAAATTGAAATTTCACTACCTAGACAAAAAAATTTCCGATTTTGGATTTAATTTGGAAAAATTGAATATTCAAATTCTCCATTGCAAGATTTTTGGATGTAATATTCATGAAAACGAAAATTATTTTGACAAAAAATTTTCTAGTAAGGACTTGGTTTTTGAATTTCTGAAGGAAAAGTGAAGCTCTAACTAGAAAAATTACTCATTTTTCTGATAAATTTTACATTTTAGAAGGAAAACCGGAAATTTTCGGGAATAAAAAATATTTTCTCATAAAATTTTTGAATTTCTGTAGAAAAAAATGAAATTTTTAAGAGAAAAAATTGTCGAAAAAATGTATTTTTATTATATTTGGAAAAATTAAAAATTAAGATTCTGCAAAATAAACGAGATCACTTCTAATTATGGAAACTTACAAATAGCAGCAAATCGATAAACCTCATTTTACATTCAAATGATTGTTCCGAACAAATTACCATACAGATATCAATGAAACACAAAAACTTTACTGGTAAGATATGAAAATTTCTTCACCAAATCAAGCTTTTATCTTAAACTTATGGTTCGATGAAAATTCTATTCCGATAGACTTATCGCACATCAGAGGACAAGGACGATAAAGGACGTCAGTTCAACAAAAATCATACCTAATAAAATATTTCCCACCGTAACCAGCAAGCTCAACTTTTACAATAAAGTAGTCGACAGGTAAGTAGCATAAGTACTCGAAAAAAATATGTGAATTTCACAATTCGAATAATAACGAGGAAACACCAACAAACAATTATCAAAGTAATTAGAACTCAAGCGAATCTTCACGAAAACACACCAAGGTATAGTTTTCAATGCCATCGAATTTTGAAACTTATCGATAAGATCAGATAATTGACTAATTTTCAAAAAGGGGAAAAAATTTATTAAAATACGAGCACACGAGCACACCTTTTTTCACATTTCAAGAAACCTTTTTTAGGATGAATTTTATCAGTGGAACGGCGTCACATTCGCAGAATCTGATACGAAAATCGTAGTAGTTATGGATATTAAATATAAATCGTAATAGCGAATCGAGTGATTTTATCACGCACATACGTACTCGATAAAATTTTATACGAGTATTAATAAAGAACTAGAAATAAAATTATTGTTTACTTTCGACGTAGCAATTAAAAATTATCGAAACCGAAACGAAGGCCTCGAAGCTTCGCAATTTTTCACGCTGATGTGGCAGTTTCTTTTGCTTGCAAAATTCCGACGGAATTGTTATCATATCATGTCAGTATTATACAGTTACAAGTACATATGAGAGTATGCACCATTTCTGATGAGTATAATACGGAAAGAACAATAACAATTTCATGGACATATCGATGCAATATCGAATAATGCACGTATGCGAACTCAACGCTTCAGAATTACGTACAAAGTGTTTCCACGTTTGAAAAAAAAAGCGACAAATGCATTCTGATGTTGCTGTAATTTATTCCCGTATTTGTAGATATGAAAACGAAATGCGTTGAACAATGTGTGTATAGAGAATTTTATCGTAATTTGATTACGTACTATAATTAACATTAAATTTATCGAGAATAAAATCGAAATCGAATAAATACCTAATTTGTACTCACTTATATCGATACGAATTCGTTTAATTTAATGAGTTACTTCCGAAAAAAAAAACTACATCAAAATGTATCATATTCCTTTTCATAAAAAAAATTATGAAATGGCCTCATAGTATCTTTAAATTCTTGAAATCGACTTTGAAATAGTGTTTGGTCATGAAAACCGCCCCTCTCCCTGATCAATACCTTACGAAAATACTCGAAATTTTAATATTTCGCTAAATGAGGAGAGGGGTGAAGGTGTGTTTTTTTCTTTTCTAAAAATCGTTTCAATATAATTCTTTACACTTGACGAGGTCTTTGAAATTTGGGATAATTAGAGGAAATTGAACGAAAAAATCTACAAATTTTTTCAAATTTATTTAACCCAAAAAATAATTTTAATAGGATTTTAAAAACCTCAATGAATAAAAAAAATTGTGAATATTCATTTAGATGGATCGAAAAAAATACTCATTGAATTTTGATAAGAATAATAATTGAAGAATGTTGAATTTGAATAGGAAACATCGTAAAAAAAATTTGAGACCCTTCGTTCAAAGGAAAACAAAGCTAAATGACCTCAAAATAGGGCCATTTTTGAAAAACTACAATTTTTTCCACTTTCGAAAATAAATATTACTTTTGGCTTCTTACAAAGGAGTTGAAAATTTGCAGATCGCGAATTTGAATACTTCTTTATTCTAATCAAATTTTAATCGATTACTCAAACACCTCTGAATAGAGCCAACAAATTTTTTGACCATCTGCTAGAATCATTTTTGATGAAATTGTTTAATAAAAAATTTAAGTTGTTTATTTAATGGATTGAAAAAACAATTTTTTGATCTGTTAAACAAAATGATCAATACATTTTTTTTTTAAATTTTGCATCAGTGCTACCAAATTAAATTTCATCAAAATTGCTCAAATCGAAATTTGGTTAGCAGCAGGGGTTAGAATGAATGAATCTTTCTGGTGCTTTCTTCAAGCGAAAATTATTTTTTGCTCTATTCTAGTTTCGTTCAAGTTTCCAGTTTTTAGATTTTGAGGTTCGAGCATCAAGTCTCGAGGTATCGAATTATTAAGGTTCCAGGTTTCAGGTTTCAGTTGAGTTCAGCTCAATTATTCAAAAAAGTGAACAAAATTGACGACTAAATGAAGAAAATTTGATGGGTCTATATTCTATTTCATGAAGTGAGTGAACTCTAGTAAGAATTCGCTATTTAAGCATCCAATTTTAATAAAAAAGTAAGTAACTTTTATCACCAATCGCGCTATACGTTTCTAAATTTACCCTTTCTTGTTTTATGGACTGATAGACTTAGTAGTCTGAACCCAAAATTAAAAAAAATTGTTTTTTTTTTTCAATTCAAGAGTTGATAAAATTATCTCAGACAGCAAGTTTAACGATTAAACCCATCAGGAATCATCTATTCGTCCAAAAAATTCAGGACATTGATACCATCTTGAAGTATAAAAATGAAAAATTGTGACATTATAATGCTGAAAAGGAAAAAAATTGTTGAAAAAAATGACTTTCTGATCAGTTTTAAAAATACCCAAAATGGTGAAAAATTTTAAAAAGTTCTTTAAAAATTATTTTAGGCAACGAAAAATTTTTTGATTATGAGATGATTGAGTAAGCGATTTGAATTTGGAATTAATTCAAGATTTGCAACTTTTCATCTTCTTTGTAGAGAACACAAAAAGTATCCGATTCCAAAGTCTATGGTTCAGAAAGATGTAGAAATTCAAATCGTTCCGTCATCACACAAATTTAAGAGGCCAAATTTCTGAAACTTGGCATATGAGGTTTTTTATGGCGCTGAATTATTATTTTTTGGTCTATTTGACCCTAAAACTTGGAGAGATTAAGGAAGAGAGGGGCAAAACTCGAAATTTCCCATAAACCCGAAATTCGAATAGGTATGAAAAGTTTTGTTCACTCAAAAACACCAAAAGTGCAGATAAATTTTTCTGTAAGAGGTGGGAAGGAGGAGGGGTAAAATTCTGTGGAATGTCTAAATGCAAAATATTTCAACCTCCTAAATCTGAATTTAAAGTATATTCATTCAAAAAACTCCATAGAGAAGGGGAAGAGGGTACTCAAAATTTCAAAATTTCAAAATTTATATATCGTGAGAACCGTAGAAATTGATGTATTTTTATATCCCAAATCTGAATTAAAGATCTAATGGCTGAAAAGCTACATTTTTTCCAACCTATCACTTCATAAATTTTAAATCACAAAACCTGCCAAATCTGTAACAGTAGGACATGATAAAAAGATTACAACGAAATGAAATCAACAAAAAAAATTGCTGAAAATCACCCCTTCCCCTCCCCTATAGAGTCAGAATTATAACACAAACATAAAAAAATACTAAAAATGTCTAAAAAAAATTGATAAAAATCGTATTGTCCCAAGTTTCCCAGGTCAAAAGTCGGAAAAAAAATCATTTAATTGATCCAACGAATTTTTCCAAGTTTACAAAAATCCAACAAAAAATCAATGTTGAAAAATCACTAAAATACGATGAAGAAAAAATCACTAAAAATCAGTAAATTCAAGATAGGTAATTAGACACGATTTTTTTGACCGTACAACTCACACTCGTAAATTTTTTCAGATTTTTTTCAACTTGAAATGGCTTCTAAAAAGTTTGCAAAAAACGTAAATATAAATGCAAAAAGTTGAAAAAAATATCACGTGTGTTTGAACGAATCAACACCCATCTGATTTATTTCCGATTTTTTCGACTGAACGCATGCATGAATTATTAAAACCCTTCAAAAATTATAGATTTTTCTTTCAACATCACAACTGAGACGAAAAAATAACCGAACGTCAGAATCGAATTCAGTACGTTGAATTACTCTTTTATACATAATTTGAGCGATCATTTTACTCAAAATCCAGTTTTTTTCATCGGTTTTTCACAACCGATTAAAAAAAACTGGAATCAAAAAAATCTTTAAAAATATCGAGAGAAAGAAGGTCAGATTCAAAATCCTCCATTACCGTCCGAGTTTCGCTTTAATGGACTGGAAAACGCCTGGGATTACACAGCCTCCCTGAAGAAAGTTTGGAATGCTATTTTAAGGTCAGAAATTACATTTTACCATATCTAATCGATTTTTCGAAGATAACAACTGACAAAGGGCTTTTTTTACTGATTCGTATACTTCACATGTACTTTGCTCGAACCTTTCCCAATTTTTAAATCTAGAATATAGAAATCTAAAAAAACGTCTGGCTTGAGATATCGCTCAAATATTCATTATCATCGAAAACAAGTAAATTCTTCGAATTTCATTCTACTCGAGTTCATACACCGCAAATCCTCGAATAAAAATTATTACGTTAAATCAGATTACTCATGTATGTTTTTCAACTCGCTGACCAAACACGACTTGGAAAAAAAGAAAACACACGACGCTTCAGTAACCCTAGAATTTTATTACATAAACACGTGAATTCATTCAGGGAAAATGTTTGTTTTAGTTTTGTTCAATTTCACGAATCTATACGAGAATGGCTCAATTGACGGCGGAACCAGCTATACACATAGCACAGCATAATTACAGGTTATCCCCATCTACCGGTACCTACGTATTTTTCAAGAAAAAAATAAAAACGACAAAATGGAAAAACGTATGTTTTTCACATTGACTTGTTACCATCAGCAAAATGGTAAAATTACGTCTGTGGTATATTTATAATCCTCGATGTAATCTCAAATATTAAAATTTTTCCACAGGGATCCGCCCAATAATAATTTGATGCACAGGCTGACACTTGGCCCGAGCAATCGATCGGGTTACATTTGAAAATTGACGTCGAAATTTTAATACAAATTAGTCTACGAGTTGGAGTAAAAAAAAAACGAAATCCCTGCCGAGAAGAGTAACCTACCTACACATTAATTAAGAATAAAATGTAACTCCGGTTCTCGGTTGTAATCCTTGAGCTTGTAAAGTGAATGCATACCACGACTGTGTTAAAGTTTAGGTACCCAAATCGTGAAGAAAGGTCATAATGTAGGCAAAGGTAGAGCGATGAGGCAGTGACCAAGCCTTTTTCGTAAAACTACTTCATAGAAATTCGCTGTAGCGAAAATGTTGCCGTCGTTGTCGCTATTTGTTATCTGTGTAATAAATTTTTAATGCGCGTCACCTTTATGGCGAATTTTTCTTCTTTTTTTTTTTATTGGTATTCGCTGGAAATTAGCGTAATTGAGTCTATATATAAGGGCGAAAATGTCGATGCTATTTACGCGTCACTTCGTAGTTGCCCTAATTCTGCGAGGGAACAAATTAATGTCGATGGGTTGATTTTTTTTACAATTTTTTTAAAAGGTCTTGCTTCAGGGTGGAGTATTCAATTCCATGTGTTTCTCGCTGAAATTGAAGACGATATCGTGTGTAAAATGTTACGTGGTATATCGATTTCAAACGTACTAGAATTTTCACCTGTTCAAAGTCACTGTGTCGTAAATTTCAAAATTGGGTGTTGGAATGTTCAGCTGTTCAAAGTCATTAATTTTTTTTTCAATGTTGAAGTAGAAATTCTTCGACATTAGCTCAAATTTCGACCTCTTGCGAAAAATTATGACAATATGTACATAGATCAATTACGAAATTGGGCAAGAGAATTTTTATTTATTCAAAATCATTAAGTAACATTATTGGAATTGAAAATTTTCATGAACTCAAATTTCAATCTAAAGAAAAATTTATGACTAACAGGTGATTGAAATTGGGTGTTGGAATGTACAGCTGTTCAAAGTCATTATTTTTAAATTTTCAAGTTCCATTCTCACATAAAAATTTGAAACTAAAATTTGGAAATACGAAAAAAATTCGCATGTCACATATTGCGTCAAGTTTCTAAGAAAGTAGGGGAAGGGGTCTTGAAGTTGAAAGATGAAAAGAGTAGTTTTGCTTCCAACATTGTTGATGCCAGTTTTTAAAAAAAAGTACAAATCGGCAGATCTGCACCAAACAAATTCACAAAATTACATTTTCAGTCGGAAAAATTAGATTCAAGTCGACAAAATCAGAAAACTGATGAATTTTGTTTTTGGAAATAATGCAATCTGAGTCTGTATGATTTGTGAAAATATTTTTTTCAAAAATTAAAAAAATAAGTCCAAATCGAAAACTTTCAATTTTATGATTTTCAAAAATATCAGGTTGGGTTTGTTGTTGTAATATTTATTTGTAAATGCTTCGTTTTTTGGAAATTCATTAAAAATTTTTCATGAAATGGTTTCAAAATATCGACGTTTTTTGAAGAATTTAGGTAATTTTTCGCAATTCTTACCTTTTGAGAAATTTTACAGATAAACGTAAGGAAGGTGACCAGGGTGAGAAAGAAAGAGCAAACATTAAAAATTATAAAATCATCTCAGGTGGTCTCGCGTAAAATAAAAATAGATTATAATTAGGAATTATTATGCCAATTTGAATCAACTCTCACGCAACTTTTTTTTTTGAAAAAGTTATGTACGGTACCAAAAAAAAAAAAAAAAATGAAAAAATAAAAAAGATGAACTCAAGTAATTCAACGGCTGAAAAAGGAGGGAAGGATAACTTCATAACTTCTAAAAAAAAAATTCCATTGCCTTTTTTCAGCTAAGGAGGGAGGGAGGGCCCTCAAGCCACTTTCGAGGTACTTACTAACCAAGTTACTCATTAAACGAATAATTTTTTTTAGATGATCAGGAATGAATTTTGTTGGGATTGAAAAAGGTGCTGAGAACTGCATAAGAACCGCATTACAACTTGATCAATTTTTATAAAATTGTTGGTAAAAAATTCTGGGGTCATGAATTTCCTAGGACCAAAGACTCAATTTCAGAAAATGAGAAAATTCGAAATTTTGGTTCTTTGTCAATAAACGCCTAGTTTTATATGTGTGCATTAGTAAGTTTAGTAGAAGTACATACAAAAATCAGATCAAAAAATTTCACAAGCTCCGAGATAATTTTGCCTTAAATGTAATTTCGGCCATCTAAGTCCAAATTTATTTTAAGTTCGCATTTTTTTTCAACTTTCAATTTTTCTGACAGAAAAAGTTCTACGTATCAATTTCAATTTTCTCAAATTTTTTCCAATTTTAAATTTTTGAATTTAATTTCGTTTCAATTACAAAAAATTAATTTAGAAAAACTTTTTAAAAACACGAGAGGTTGAGAATTTTTTTAAATTCAAGTAAGATGGGAAAATCAAAGATTTCATTGAACTGATAAGAATTTTCTCGTGTTCATCCGAAGATATGAAAAATCATCAATTAATAAAAGTTGAAAAAAATTGAGGATAAATTTTAAAATTATTTTTAAAAGTTAAAGTTGAAAGAAGTGTAAAAATTTTCTAAATTTGAATTTTTCAAAAAAAAAAATTCATTGTATGTTTTTAACAATTTTTTTCAACTTGATAAATAATTAGAAGACAGTTTTAAAAACAATGAAAAATATGAAACGAAAAAATTGAATAAATAAAGTGGAAAAATTTTTGGAATAGATTTGAAAAATGTACAGGTGAAAAAATGTTTAAATTGGGTAAGTAAAGCTTTGAAAAAAATCATAATTGAAAAAATTAAAATGGGAAAAAGTTGAACAATGAATAAATTTTGTCTTTAAGTTTTTTCAACACTGGCCAACGTATTTTTCTAAACAGGCTAACGGTTTTTTTTGTGTGTTTTTTTTTTTTTTCAAGAACAGATCAACGTTTAAAAGCACTTTAGATGACCTTTAGACCTACTTTTTTTTTTAGGTGGAAATGTCTCAAATTTCCTTAAAACAATACCATTTCGTAAGATTATCATTTTCATCTCATAATATGACATAATTTCAAAGAAATTTGAGAATCCATGGAAAATAAAAAGGGGTCATGAATTTTCATAAAGATCTTGTAAAGAAAAGAAAAGCAAAAAAACATGGATTTCTTTACTCTTTAATTATTGGTAATAAAGGTAAGGTGACCTAATTTGGGCCACTTTTTTGTTTTGCAATGTCTACGTAAACGTTGATCTGTTCTTGAAAAAAAAAGTTTTTTTTCGTTTCCAAAATTCTTAAATTTTGAAGTCAATTAGAGAGTTAAAAGGGTTCGATATTTTTCATTCCTCATTATTAAAAACATTGAAAATAAATGAAAAATGATCAAATGTCATAAACTTATCTCTTCTTTTCAGCAATAAATAGAAATAAGTTTCAATTAATGATCAACTAATCGATTTTTAATACCCACCCGAATGAAAGAATTCGAGTCGTTAATACAGGAACGAATTTTATTCAGAGGGAAGTGCCCTTGAAAATATTTCAAAGCCATTTCGTCGATTATTTGAACACATTCGACGTTATCTTTCACGAAAAAAGAACCTCCGAAAATTTCGTATTTCTCTAGAAAAATTTTTCTAAAAGGCAAAAATCATTTTTTTTTTTTCGCCAAAATATCCTCTCGAGACACATTTTTCAACCCCACGAATGCTCTAGATTTTCCAAATACTTTCCAAAATACCATCAACAATCATCAGCCCAACTGAGGGAAATTTTCAAAAGGGAACATAACCCATTAGCAAATAAATCGAATAAACACGAACGTAAGTCGTATAATATCCTTCGGCCCGGTGGAAAACTACGATAACAAACAACCTCGTAGGCGTGATTCGAACACAATGTTATATCCTTTTTTGTATTCCTCTCACAAAAGAAAAAGAAAAATTCATCTTTACAACCTCGACCGCACAGTCTGACATTAACGTCGTTCGCCGAATCTACCAACAGAATACATTTTTCTACACTAGAAAACAATACAAAATAGGATTACTCATTAAAAAAAAGTAGGATTTCTACGCACGTTACAATGCAAATTCACCACCGAAAAGCATGGGAACCACGGTGTTGAGAAAAATCGATTCTAAGGCCCCCCTTTGTCGTCTACAACACGTAGGTATAAAAACAAAAATAAATATTCGTACGCCAGCAGATGGCTTAACATATGACAATATATTTCAAACAATGAGACTCGTTCGATTCCACATACTCAAAGTACTCTAAAACCTCGGCTACGTACGCTGCTTAATTTATTCGGCCGGCGTATCAATCATAATCAAAAATCCGAGTTCGTATCGTAATCGAGGTAGAGTAAATGTAAAACAGATTTCGTGCGTTTCAATGTACAGCACGATAATCTTCAACAATACGTGGACTAATTTACAATCGAACGAGTACAAATTATCGCACGAATGAAGACGCAGGCGATTCTCAATTTTAATTTTTGTATTCGCCGTCGTTTGCAAAAAATCCCCCAGGAACGAGATGTTTCTCTGACGTCACTGGTGACGTCATAGTATGCACATCGCACAGAGGAGATTTCGCCAGCAAGATGGAAAAAATTTTCCTACAACTTTACAAGTACAAATTTCAAGGTTTCGGAAACTTTTTAAGTTGGTACGTAAAGGGGTTGTAGTAGAAATGTTGCCAGCCTAGGAAGGAAGGAGCCGAAGAGGGGATGATTTATCGTTCGAGATGACAGAATACGAAATATGAAGGGTTTCTTTATGCAGCGAAGAATATTTTCCAAAAAATTTGTTCTTTTGTTTGATAGGTATATTTGAAAGACTAGAGCGAGGAGAGGTATTAGCCTTAGACTATTTAATTTTTTTTTTAAATCGATTTTTGGTAAAATAAATTGCAAAATCCCATCTTGATCGGTCCATAGGGAGGCACGAACTTGAAAATAGTGATGTTTTTCAACAAACTGGAGCGAAATTTAATGAGCCCAGGGGATATTGCATACGAACAGCCACAATTTTTTAGATTTTATTGATCTCAAAAATGACCCAGAAAGTTTTAAAAACTTCAAAGGCCCACGAATATGGCAAAAATTAGTAGAACAAATCAAAAATCTCATAAGTGTTTGGATATATTTTACATCTGTTTGATTTTTTCAGATTGTTTGTCCAATGGCACTCTCGAAAATGAAAAATGAAAATTATTTGTGCGAACCTGAGCCAACAACTTCAGCAAACTCAAAATCGAACTTGACCAAAAAACCCAATTCATCCAAGTCAATTTCAAACCCAAAAATTACTCTAACAAATAATATTTCAAAAAAATCTAAAATAGGTCAAATCTTTTTCATAAAATTTCAACATGAATAACTTTTAATCCTTGGGGTCAGTTAATGAAACAAGGACAAAAACCCAAACGAAACAATTTATCCAAAAAAATAATTATTCTAAAAAGCCAGAAAATAATAGCAAATATTTTTCACGAAATTTCAGCATGGATATGCCATAATTTTTTTTTTAAATTACAAATTCTGCTTTGAATCAAAAGCTTTCAAATCATGGATATGATTTACAGGTGATTTTTTTAAACATCAATTTTTCGAGTTAAATATTTAAATTTATTCAATTCCGATGACTTTTCATTTAAACAAAAAAACAGCATCAAGTATTTATCAGTACATTTTTATTTTCCTTCCAGTTCTCAAAACAGCTGAGCAATTTCAATGGTTTGAAAATATATGACTTCTTATTAAAATTTTGAGTATGTACAATTTTAACCTTTTTTCTCCAAATTTCAAAACTGCTAAGTAAATTCAATTGATTAAAAAAAAAGATACTTAATCAAATTCATAATTTAAAAAATTTTAATACGCAACGTTGTCAAAAAAAAAGTCGTAATTTCAGTGAGGTCTAAATTTTGATAAAATTCTATCAGATATCTCATTAAAAATAAATTTTAATTCATCAAAATTTCTTCCAGCTTTCAAAAATCTTACAAAACTTCAACAAAGGGTCATTATATTGAGAGGTCAAAATTTACTCAATTTTTTCAAGTCAAATTGTATATTATCATGTCAGAAATTGTGAAAAATTGGTGGCTAAATTTGGTGTATATGTAATTTATAGATTTCACTTGTACCCCCTCCCCCCGGAGAATTATAACACATCCAAGTTAAAATTGGTGAGCTAAAAAAATTCCTCCATAATTTTCAATTCCCTGAATCCGTTTCTGGGGCCATTTTAACCCCAAACAGAAAAGTCGACTTTTTAGTTAGGACAAAAAATTCGAAATTAAAAATTTATATTCTGGAAGGAAAAAATTTTTCTATTCTGATTTCACACCTCCTCCTCCTCCTGCCCTTTTCTTCCCAGCATTAAAATAATCACGAGCTTTCAAACATAGAAACTTGAAAAAAATTGGAGCAAAATTACTTTATAATCCATTGAACGTACTCAGAAATTTTAAAAACAGAAAAAAGAAAATTAAAAATTGTTGATAGGTAAGGTACATCTGACCATTGAACAAAAAATCAAATTTGACATGAAGTTGGTACTTGAGAAAATTTTTTTGTTTTCTGATGTCTTAAAAATTATCAAAAAATTACAGAAAATGTAAAATTATTAGAAAAAAGTGTTTCATAAATTGAAAATTCCTCTTATTCACCCAACTAATCTGATAATTGATAAGAAATTATTTTTAAACTTATCAAAATTACTTCGCAAGGGAAATTCTTGAATCATTCCAATGATTTAACAAAGCTTGGGTATTTCTGTCTGAATGGTTATGAAAAATCATTTTTTAGACTTTAAATAAAATGGTCATTCTAAAGAGTTAAAAAGGGGAAATTTGACCTGATGAACACAAATCCTCACGAATCTGATGTCAGTTTTTCCATTTATTCATTTCTATTTTTCGATGTTGGTGAAAATTTAAAGAAATTCTTGCTTTGGAGGAATTTTTAGAGTGCTCCTAGTCCAAAAATTTTGAAAAAATTCAAGGGAGTACAGAATACATTCAAATATACGTGATTTTTTTGATTTTTTTTTCTACTCATATTTGTCAAAAATTTTTAAACCTATTTTGAAAGGTCACTTTGAGGGTCAAAAAAATCGGAAAAAATTTGTAGTCGTCAACATATTACATCTCCAACCACCCTCCAAATTTTTCTTCGATTCCCTGAAAAAACACCCGAGACTACTGGAAAAGTGTGAAAAAACATTTTTCAAGGTCACGACATCCTGGAGAGAAAGTGGATACAATATTAGAAGAAAACTCATCTTCCTCTGCCAATTTAATTTTTGAGAAAAATGAAAAATGTGTTTTAGCTAGAACTTTTATGTGTAATCAATTTTCCAAAGGCCCCACCATTTCTCGAAAAATTGATAAAATTCAAACCTTGTCATACCTATTTGAATTCCACCTACGCATCATTCAACGAGGAAATCAACGAATCATTTTCCATTCACGCCAACACCCAAATAACCAACATGAAAGGGGAAATTTTGACGAAGATTAAAGCAAGCCGTCGACCGTGGCCTTATTTTTATCTATTTCAAGAATAAATCTCGCCATCCACCCCCAACATTTCATTCAACTAAAACCCATCGCGACCTTTTTTTCAATAAAAATTAACTCATCTTGACGCGCGTGATTGAAAGAAATTATAACGGAACGTGCGGAATCAATAAACTGTACCTATTCATTGGATAAATCGAAGCGTTAAATTTTAATATTTTATCGTCATATGAGTCGACTTCATTCGATAATCGTATCCGTAAACAGGTTAAAAAATTATGCAAAAATATTCATAAGCTTTGACTAAGTATACCTTTTCATCACCCAAATTAGTCATTTCGGTTGATTTTATTTTAATATTCTCGAGTAGTACTCGAATTACTTCTCGAAGATGGGAAAAAAAATCGTTATCTTCTCCATTTATACAAATACTCGACTAATTACCTACTCTAATTGCAAAGTGATAAATGTGCAGTGCAACAATGAAAAAGCTTTCTTTCATGCAACCGTTCTACAATTTATCAATGATTTTTTTTTTTACTTCGGTTATTCTAACACATTGAAAAAATATAATCGATTTGAAATACATGCGTAAGGTGTAAAATTAATATTACTTTCATTTATTTTTTTACTATCTGGGAATCTACCGTTTTAGCATATTACATAGCGATAGAGATAGTACAAAGAATTTCTCCATGAAAACTACTCAAGTACTAAGAAAGAAATTTAAAATACTAGTACGATAAACAGACGTGAATTACCATTTTTGAAGAGTGTTTTCTTTATAAAAATTAAATCTCGAGTGCTTTTGGTAGATGCAATTTAAATGCATTATCAAATCTGATACATGGTCGATATGAACTTAGGGTAACGTTAAACCCGACCAATTCAGTCATAATTCCTAAAAAACACATTATATAGAGAGACTATTAAAAGTTTTCTATAAACTAAATTATGGTAATTTTCATTTCGTACAAGTCTTATCAAATTATCAATTTGTTAACACCATTGTTAAACGTGTAAAACAGCAGTTGAAACTGATAACATTCGGTAGCACTTATGCAACGATAATAATTTAGGAAACAAACGATATGAATTTTTGACGAGCAGTAAAAATTCCATTACTTTTTAACTGCCTTTTACCGCTGATCCAGAATAGAGATAGCCTACTCTACAGATGATAAATAGAAAATTCCAAAGATATGCCTTATATATTACATTTACGTTTAATTAATTAATACTTACACGACTCACATCAAAGTATCAACGACAATCCCAATTTTAAGGACAGCATTTCATGACTAGTATAGGAAATTAGTGTAAAATCAACATGATGAATCGATGATGGTATCTTGGAGCAGATACTCTTGTCTTGAATGGATTTATAAAGCGGACATTTCCGTAGATCGTCAGACAATTCAACTACGTTTTATTCGTGTAAAACAAATTAACATATTAATCTCGCTACGTTAATTAAAATCGAATTAGAATTTTACTTTATTACTTAATCAGTACACAATGTATGAACGAAATTTACAAGCAATTCCTCAGCAAAGAATTAACCAACTTTAATCGACTTTTGTATGATACTAGGATACTACGAACTATACCACCAATACCAATACGTTCGCCTCGCTCATATGATTCATTTTATTTATTTACTTTTTCTCTCTCTTTCTTCTCCTTCTATCTTTGTCTACCATGAACAGGGGTTCGCAAAATGGGAAAATTAGATGAGTTGTAGAGGGCGTATTGTGAGAATTTTGGTTTGATAGGATAAGTTATTGAAAGTTGATAGGTATCAAAGTTTTTAAAATACGCAATCAGCGTGATTTTTAATTTTTTTTTTATTTTTCAGAAAAAAAAAATCAGGATCAGCAGAATTTCAGAAATGATGATAAAATCTAATTTTTAATGGGGCAAATGGCAAATGTTTTCGAATCAAAAAGAATGCTGCTTGCTTCCGAATGGTTTCTTTTAGATCTGAATTTTATTACGATACAATACTGAATTATTAGTGAATTACTGATGTCTACTCTACGTCTACATCATATTATTTTTCAATTTTCATAAATTATTCTGGATGATGTTAAACATTTTTGAAATCTGGTCTTCAGATGAGGGATCCCATTTGTGCTGATTCTGATAGAAAGCAAGTTGTGAAAATAAATTTGGTCAAAACTGAATCCAAGTCAACTATAAAGGATGGAAACATTTTTCAAGAATTGCTTGAGGCTGACTTATCAAAATTAAAAAACAATGTCACCATTGGGTTCGTCGGGTTGAAACGAATCAAAAAGTTACAATGTGGTCATATTTTAATTTTGATAAATTACATAGTTCAAAAATAACACTTACTCCGGACGATTGATGGACTATTACATCAGAAATTTCACTATAGAATCTTCGAGTCTTCCGCAGCCTATACAAAAAATTTCAGCATCATTGGTCAAGGCGCTCTTGAGAAATGATTTTTACCTGACTGGAAAAGTGAAGGGAACACAAAAGAAGATTAAAAAGATTCGTATAACTAAAATCTTTATGATAGAACTTTTCTCGCGATTATACTTGGATTCCAGAAGTCAAAATTTCATTAGCTCCATGCAGTCACGTGCTGAAAATTTCTCTATCCCTGTGAGATTTCAATTTTTTTTTCAAAATGTTACCTCGTAACTCCAAAGTCCAAACATGCGAACTCATTCTCTCTTTTGAATCAATATTGTGATATGTAGTTCATTTACCCCTTCGGTTTTTAAGCATAGGCAACTTATTCATCTTTTTCGTGACACCGTAAAATTTTCGGTATGTAGATGTACAATACTCATTCATTAGACACAAAAAAAATTTTCCAACTTTTTTCTTTTTTGGATGAATTTTGATTTTTTTTATACGTACTCTTTTTCTCTTTGAAAATGTTTTTAAAAAAGGACTTGAGAAACTTCTAAGAAAAAGTGTGAACAAAAAAAACCTATCAAGAATGTCTCAATAAGAAAGCAATATCTTCACAAACGTTGTATTATTTTTCAATATCGCAGAACAATCCGAATGGAAATAAATAATCGAGGAAAAGGGTCATTGGCACATACAAAACAATACAGATAAAATCTACAAAATGTACAACACAATAAGATCTTAAATAATTTAGATAATCAACCAACGAAAAATAATACATAAAAATATTCACTAAATTGCACGTAGCATTATCTTACGAAAGAAGTATTTGAAAAGGAGAAGCGTATAAAACCGTCGAGTTCAATAGGCATTACATCGAAAATAGTTTTATAATTTATATGCAACAATTAGATCAAAATAATTAAGTAAACTATTTTTCAACTTCGGTAAAGAATAAACTTTCAAAAACAATAAATAACAAGTAACTTATATTTTATGTCAGAAAACGATCTAAAGTATATATAAAATTTACATTACATAAACAATTTTACGAGCAAAACTCGAATAAAATTGTACAAAAAAAGTTGCCTATTCAGAATAGACTTTTTTGCGATTCAAATCACACAATAAATTCTTTATAAGGTCTAAAATGATTGCAAATAATTCGTGCGAGATGCATAGGTAGGTACTTCCAACCCAAAAGTACGGAAACAAATTGGGTTTTAGAAGAGTGGCGATCAATACTGCTATCAATTTCCACCGTATATTCCATTATATATTTTGTAAGTAGATTTTTGATTTAAAATTTTTGCAATATCTGAAAAAAAGGAATCAGTTTTAAAAAATGCGGCACGCCGTATGAGAATAAAATAAAAGGAGGCACGTACTTTGTCTATCTTCTTCTGAAAACTGAGTCTTAGGGAAGTCAATATCGAAAGTAATGTATAAATTTCCTTTAATGTTATTATTCTCGTAATTAGGCATTCCTTCGCCTTTCTTCTTAACTTTAGCGCCAGGCCACGTAACTTTTTCCCTCTCGACAGTAATTTTTCGTCCGTCCAATTGTTCAATTTCAGTGGTAAAACCGACTAGAGCATCTTGCAAGGATATTGTTATATTGGTGTATAAATCATCTCCTTTTCTTTCGAATGTAGAATGTGGCAAAGCGCGAATTTTCAAGATCAGGTCGCCAGGTTCACCGTCCATGTGAGGTTCACCTTCGGCAACAAATCTGGTTTCTTGACCGTCTTTCATTCCAGGTTCTACTTCGAATTCCAATGTTTTTTCTTCATTAACGAACCTAAAAAATTAATAAAAATTAATACTCTGCAATAAAGGAGATTGTTATTAATAGTAGATAATTACCTAACGTTAGGACATTC
Organism: Pseudococcus jackbeardsleyi; assembly: GCA_038380155.1. NCBI lineage: Eukaryota > Metazoa > Arthropoda > Insecta > Hemiptera > Pseudococcidae > Pseudococcus > Pseudococcus jackbeardsleyi. The sequence continues at coordinate 55,027,932 of CM076242.1, forward strand.
GTCACAAACTGCTTGCTGAATCATTTGGAAACGGCCGGGGCCCAATTGTTTGGTAACCATTTCTTGACGACAATTGCATTTCCGCGTTCCTTTGGCTTCTTTTATTACAGGTTTATTTCGAGTAATCTATGACGAAAAAATACAATTATTTTTCTAATCTTATCGAGTAACGATTACGAAAATGATCATTACTTCGATAAAGTTCCCGTTGTATAATTCCTCCAAAGTGACGAATACATCCATTCGAATAGATCCTCCTTTAGGTATTTCTTTTTGATCACCATTCTCTGAACCGGAACTGAAGTGGAAGAAATCTCCAAAGAAGCTAGCGAACGGATCGGCTGAGCCCATCATTCCTTCTTTTTTGACACATTCTTCGCCACATTCGTCGTATCGTTTTCGTTTCTCTGAATCCGAGAGGATTTCATAGGCTGCGCCTAAGTTTTGGAATTTTTCCGCCGCATTCGGATCATCCGTATTTTTATCGGGGTGTAATTGCTTGGCGAGGGTCCGGTAGGCTTTTTTAACCTGATTGGTTGTAGCACTGCGAGGAACTCCGAGTATCGAGTAGAAATCTCGTCTAAAATATACAGAAACATAAATATTAAAATAGAAAGAATTTTGTAGAGCCGGTGTCAACTGTCAATAAAATTTCCAACCGCAAAGTTGAAATTTCAATTTGTCAGATTTAATTGTTTCAATTGAGTTTAATTCGTCAACAAGAACAGATGATTCAAGATTTTGCAATCTCCAGGTCGAAAATTAAATTCCTTCCGGTTGAAAATTTTCAAAATGAAAAACTGATTGATGGTTGTTAATGATTTGTAAACCAAATTGAGACGTGATTTATCGCCTTGAAGGTGATATAAATCTTCTACGTACAAAGATATAATTACATTCATCGTTGAATATATTAAAACATCGAGAATTACGACAAAAAATGCAAAGCAATTCATATTTTCCGGCTAGATTACTGGGTAACACGTACGTCGAAAATGAAAAGGTAAATACTTACTCTGAGTATATGGAGGAACATATCACAAAAAGGCTAATTAAAAAGTAATTTGAATTGAATGGAACCCTCATTGTTCATTCTTAATCTTCAACACTTCATTCCGGTTAATATTTAAATAATAGTTACTAATTTTTGAAAAGTTACATGAAGTTAGTCGTATTTGTTCAAGTGGTAGAATCATACCAATTACCAACTGATAATAAAGACTCATAAATTATTACAAGGTTGGTTTTCCATAAGGACACGTGGAGACACAGGAGGAATCGATGAACCAGATCTTCCTCAATTGCGTGAATTTTCATGATTTGATTGAATTTTTACATGAAGTGGGTTCAAATTTGAAATGGAATTATAATTATTTTTTCAAATATAAAATTTTCATCTTCAAAATAGGTTTTTTTGACCATTTTTTGGCAGTAATTTTTGATTGTTTTGAGCACTCCTATGCTAATTTCTGTGTATTACTCTGCTTAATAAGCCTTGTTTCCTTTTCTAACTTTGATTTTTTTATCAATTTCTGTCAATTTTAATTTAAATTTAAAACAGACAAAAATAATTTTTGTACCGGTAAAGTTTAAACTCTTTTGAACTCTTTATTCTTGTTTTGGTGAAAAAACATAATTGTGATGGTTGAAAATTTCACCCAGCTTTAGTCCTTTCGTCCTTTCAAATTTCATTAACATGCTCTTTACCATTAAAATTTTTTTTACTCTTCTATCATGAGTTTCAGTGTTGAAAAAATTCTACCAATTTTTCCTTTTGTACTTATATTTATCATAAATTTTTGTAACTGTGAACAAATTAATTGTGATAATACTCGAGTATGGGGTCCTGGTTTGAATCCTTTAAATGTGATAATGCCAGCTCGTTATTTTTTCATAAAAACCTACGATGTCAACAACAACAGGTATGGAATCTCCTCAAAAACTCCGTGTGCTTCAACTTTACTCAGTTCTCTAAATTTGACTCTAATCATGATATTTAAAATTTTTCAAGTGTGACTTCATCTCCTGGGAAAAATACCTATGACATACAGATAACTGGTGACGAAGAACACTTTTGCAGAGTATGGTTCAACATTTTGGATACTAATGATGGCTCATTTATTATTCGTTATAAAGTACGAAGCAAATGTAATAATTTGAAAATCTCTATCAAATGTGGAGGAAAAAATATTCCCAATTCTCCATTCGAGTTCCCTGGTAGGAGACGATTTTATAAAGTGAAAAAAATTCAAACTCAGAACTGAGACTAGAGACTGATTGAAATTTTTCAGGCCTTACGTATTCGGACGATTGCTTTTCTCTGATCAATGATGACATAGATGATTGGCTGAAGAGCTACAAATGTGTGAAAGATTTTCCCCAAATTCAAAGGGATTTAGAGAAATTCGATGATATAGATTTTAATTCAATTTTGCCTATTGCCGAGAAAACATTATTCAAGGATGTTCTAAGTAAGAGTGTTTGCCATTACGTGATCAAAGATAATAAGGTGTGTATATAATTTTCCATGCTCATGCAAATTATTGAACAATTTTCATTTTAAAAAATGGTTTTCCAGATATTTAGAAATTGCTACGGACAATATACCGGTTTCAAAATGTTCATGGATGCTATTTTACTATTTCTCACTCGTAAAGTTCATCTGCCTGATATGGAAATGCTGGTCAATCTTGGCGATTGGCCATTGATCAAGAAAACCCCCTCGAACGATACCATTTTACCACTGTTTTCATGGTGTGGCTCTGAAGAAACTCACGATATTGTAATGCCAACTTATGACATAACGGAATCTTCTCTAGAAAACATGGGACGGTAAAAGTGAGAATTACTTTTGAAAACGAATTCATTTCGAAGCTCGTTTATACACGTCAATGTATTTTTTCAGGGTTACGATGGATATGCTATCAGTCCAAGGGAATATTGCAAAAACATGGGATAATAAAATCGAAAAATTATTCTGGAAAGGACGTGACTCTAGCAGAGAACGATTACAATTGATTAGTCTGTCTCGTCAACACAGCGATATAATTAATGCATCGTTGACTGATTTTTTCTTTTTCAAAAATTTAGAAGATAAATATGGACCTAGAGAGAAACGAATCTCCTTTTTTGATTTTTTCGATGTAAGTTTCAGCAACTTGCTCTTATTTGCTTTAGCTGTAATTGAAAATCTAATATTATTTTCCGTTGTCAGTATAAATACCAGATCAACATGGATGGTACAGTGGCTGCATACAGATTTCCATATTTGTTGATTTCCGATTCATTGATATTCAAACAAGATTCGCCATATTACGAACATTTTTATAAAGATTTAAAAGAATGGAAACATTTTGTACCGGTGAAAAGAGACCTAACAAATTTGGTGGAAAAGGTGAAATGGGCCATTAATAATGATCAAAAAGCCAGAGAGATTGCCAAACAGGGCCAAGAATTCGCACGAAACAATCTACTGCCTCATGACATTTTTTGTTACCATGCTCAATTATTTAAAGTAAGTTGTCCATCAAATCAGAACAGAAACACATTTTTTATAAACTCAAATATATTCGAAAATACAAATAATAAGAAAATATTAATTTAAAGTACGTATTTCTCGATTACATAACAACAAAAAATGACTTTGAAGATTATATGTATTGTATAATTACATATACATATGTGACTGAAGTCTTTTTGGGCATAAATTTCATGTATAAATCTGACTAGATCTGTTTATTATGAAAGACGTTTCCTTGATCTTCTTTTCATTTGTTAGATAACAATTTTATATTGATTCCAGAAATATAACTGAGATCTTTTTTGGCATAAATTTAATGTACGAATCTGACTAGATTTGTTTAAAACGAAAGAGTTCTGTTGATTTTAACTTCGTTCGTTAAATTACAATTTAATTTTGGTTTTAGGATTACAGTAAGAAATTTGCCTCAAGGAGTGTTGTCATAAGACCAGGCATGGAAGAAGTTGAACAAAATGTGCAAAAGCCATACCATTGCTCTGACGAAAGAAAAACTTCATCGCGTGCCGTGGAAGATCTCTAAAAGTATTCTTCAATGTCAATTTTTTTCAAGTATTTTCCATCTCTATTCAAACAATTGTTCGAAAGAGTTCGAATAAATTTCTCTTTTGAGAAAAAAAACTAAAATGATTTTTACTTAATTAACCATCGTACGGCTCTCCCAGGTAAATCATGATTATTTCACTGTTACCGTAGACAGCTGAAACAGCTGGATACAGACGTTTATTTCGAGGTAAATCTGTAATCAAAAGCATAAATCATAATTAAAATTGTATCTTTTGACTAAATTTCGTGATGTAATTATCAATTAAGTAGGTACTTTTAAAAGCAACGCCTAGAAATTCGTGATTTTTCTCGAATGCTAATGTTCCACGTTCGCAATCTAAAATAACTCGTATTTTCTCATCAACCTGTAAAAACATTTCAAAATTAATAGTAAAATTATTGGACGTTAAAATTATTACAGAATTGGAAATTCAGTAGATACCTCATATTTTGGAGCATTTGGTAACATCGGATAACTACCACATAATTTACCCTTATGCATTAGATTATTCTCCACTAAATTCCACCCCCAACTATACTCATTATTTCCAATAAGTGGTACGTATCCGTTACACTGCAAAGAGGCATCTTTGGTAGCAACGCCGACAACTGCAACAGTACCCAGGGGACTTCCCCATTTCACTTCCCATATATGCCTGCCATGATTAAATCCAACTTTGGCTCGAATCGCGTCTGTACTTTGAGCAACCGGATTTCTATGTAGTGTAAATCCGTCCGGTTTGACGAAAATATTTTTCGAGCAATCGTTTCCATTCCATGCATGTGCAAAAGCTCGAACTTTACTTTTGCAGGTTTTCAACGAACACAGAACTCCGGTGGATACTCCCTCGGCGAGGATTTTGTTACATTGCACTCTCCAAGGTAAACTGTTCTCTCGCTGGAAATATCTATACCAGTTGCGACACACTAAAGCACAATTTTTAAAATCTTCTAAATTCAAATAAGTAAATAAAATGTCTAAAATGTCATCGGTAAGGTACGCTGCGATGCAATCGCGTTCGGCCATTGTTGGAATAATCATCGAGGCGATAACTAAGCAGAGAAAAGCGAAGGTATTTACGCCATATTTTATAAATAAAATTACACTTTATTGAATGTAACACAAAATTGTCAATTCAATTCTCCTAATTACGAATGATTTTTGATCGTAAATAAATTCAAAAAGATAAACACATAATCGTAGATAAGAGTTCTAGTGTTACCTTTTTGAAGATATTGATGAGTAAGTGTTTTTCAGAAATGATTGAATTTCGAGTGTTTCTTTCTTTCAGAATCAATTTTTTTACCTTTAAAATACCATACGTTGTTCCACTTAATTTATTACAGTTTTATATCGGGCAGAAAATTCAAAAATTGAAGACGTAAAATCATAATCGAGTAATTAGTTTCTCTTTTTGAAGCAATCGATGAAAGTCAACCCTGTTTTATTGATAAACAAACACGTTCATCAAACATCTGACAATTGTCGTCAATTGTGATTGCGTTTCAATTTTTCCTTTTTCGTAAATTTTGTTATTCGACTCGTTTAAATAATTTTAATTACCTCGTATCCGAATTTTTACCATTAACCTATCAAATGGCAAAAGTTTCATTTTCGGTCATTATGTCTGTCCAGTGTTGTTTCTAAAATAAAATAAGCCATGTCTATGCAAATGGATGAAGAGTTCTGCGAGGTAGATTTTACCACAGCTACCTCTTGGGAAAATTTTACAGCTCGTCTAGAAGAGATATTTTTCACTTGGAATCTATGCCAGGTCCCGGAAGATAGTTCCTTTGAAAACTGCGAAAGTTTTTCGTTCAATTTGGATACCTGGTTTAGGAAGAATGAAAAAGTTGATTTTGAAGGTAAATTTATACAATTAGAAATTAATACTGATGCTGTTCTCGTTGGGTAATTTCAAATTGATTTTCCTTATTGCAGGAAAAGAGTACGAGATTTCTTTCTACCACAAACAATCAAATTCATCGAATCAAGCTAAAAATAACGACAGGAAAGAAGAACCAGAAAATGTCACCGACGAGAAAACTAAAAACACCAAATCTATTAAGGATTATTTACCTTTGGATGTAAATTGCTTATCTAAAAACGTTTCGAAATTTGGTTTCAACGAAAAGTTGACCAAATTGGTTCGCATATACGATCTGAACGATTTTGTTTTACTGACCCCATATACCGATTCGTCGAATGTTTTTGCCTCTGAAACTGCAGTCAAGCTTTTAATGAGTTCTTTTTGTATTGCTGCGTATAATACTCGTTGGTTCGTATATTAGTCGGAAATATACGTATAAAAATGTAGATTTTTAATCAAGATTGCTTATTTTTACAGTTATGTGCCGATTTTTTTGCAAGTTTATCATATTTGGCAAAATTGTTTCCTCGGAGTATCTGTGAACGAAGATGGATTTCGTAGTGATTATCAAATGGTTCATTTGGCCAAAGTTCCACCCAAATTGCAATATTTTTCGGGTAATTTTCTATCAAATTAATTGTTTTAGATTTCGAATTTGATTTTTTTAATAACTTCTATATGTAGGCTTGATAGATTTATTCAAATCGAAAATCTCGCACGTATCGTTGGACGATTCTGTTTGGGCTTCTGTCAAGTTCTCATACTCGATCTCAGATTTCGCTTATTTCGCTTGGCCAGTGCAACCTAAACCTACAGTAATAAATCAAGAAGAAGTCGAAGAACAAGAAGTTGAACAGATTTCTTTTTCTCTGTCTTTTGGAGCAGTTTGCGAGCCTATCAAGTAATATACATTTTGGTCGTCTTTTATTATTAAAAATTTACATCTTATCGATCTCTTGTCCAATTTTTTATTTTTGCAGCGAAATACATTTGCACGTTACGTGGCCCAGAGTTTACGATAATATGATCAGCGATAATGAAAATCATACGGATTTCATGCCCGCAACTGCTCCAAATTGGTCATTAAAAATACACTCCAAGGACACCAAGCATTTATTAGGTCAACAAATATGCCAATTTTTACAAATTTGTAAATCTTGCACTATTCTCAACGATTTAATCTCGGATTTATTGAAAAGAAAAAATTTCAGCCGTAAGTGATAAAATTTTCTACTTTATTATAATATTGTAATTTTACGATTTATCATTTTTGAAATTATTAAATTAGCTGTTGATGTGAATGTTCCTGCGAGTCTCTCGTTATCGAAAATTATCAGCGGAGGAAATGCTGGTAACAGTGGAATTGGCAATAATGAAACTAAGCGATCTAAGAAATTTTTACCAGAGGATACGCTGGTTTCGATGTTGTATTATTTATTTCCAGATGCAGATGCCGATAATGTAATTTTTATTCATTCTTCATTGATAGAAATTATCTTGTAAATTATAAAATTAAATGGTTTACTTATTTTTTAGTCTCATCCCTACGTGAAAAATACTTCGGAGGATACAAAAGTAGACGCATCTTTAAAAGTAAGTCAGAAAAAATCAAACCTAATTATTTTCTGAATGGAATTTTAATTTTAATTTTTCTTCCAGGGAATGAAAACTTGCTTGGCAGACGAACTTCCATGGCGATTAAGTGTTATCATGTGTGTAATTATTCATTTGTATGGCGAATATGCTGCTGCCCAGTTTTGGTACGAGTTTACTCAGGAATTGCGTTTTCGGTGGGATAAGAGTTTGAAAATACCTGGGTATGAATTTTTAAAAAGAAAAAAATTGAAGTCCATCTGACATTTTGATTGATTTTTGATTTTTTCTGTTTTAGTGTGCAAAAAGGTGTTCCGAATCATAAAACAAGTTTATTAAATCAAAAATTACAAGTAAGTTGAAATTTTTAAGCCTCAAGCTCATTAATTTATCATTTTTTCCATTTTCCCACTTTTTTTTTAGATGTTGAACTGCTGTATTCAAAAACGAATCAAAAGAGAAAATATCAACGCTGCTTCCGACGATTCGGATGATCAGAATTTACCGACGAAATGTAATTTCTAATTTTTAAAAATTCACTTTAAAAAATCAAATAATATTCAACGTGATTTGATTTCAGTTGAATCCGAAGACGAAGAATTCTTTGACTGTCAAACCGAATCCAAAGAGCCGAAAGAAGATGGTGAAAATTTTCCTAGATCTAAAATATCATTATGGAATCAGCCAGAAGGGCGACTACGAAAGTTCAATAATCTTAGATTAATCGAAACAGGGGATTATATGTATATTCCTATTACACAGGTAATTGGGCTATACGACTTCAAAAAAAGATTCGTTCATAATAATTGATTTTTCGTGTTTTTTTTTTTTTAGGAAATGACACCAAAAACCGAAGATCAGTTGGAAGATGATGCAGTAGTTCTGATGAAATTAGGCTCTGATTCACACGGATCCAAATTACGAGCTCGTATGATGTGTGCTTCCCTCTATTCTGATATGGAATCTTTTAAAGTACCTATTTGGAAATTTACAATTTTTTTAATGAAATAATGCAGCATACTAATGGTGTTATATTTCATAGGCGGCGAATCCAGGTGCCATTTTAGAAGATTTCATACGCTGGTATTCTCCCCGTGACTGGATAGAATCCAACGAACTAGATAAATATGGCCAGAAGAAAGGTAAAAATTTGCTAGTAATTTCACATTTTCATAAAACCAAATTCTAAAGCTTTACTTGCAGGTAAATTGAGCAATCGGATGTTATTACCGGGTAATATGTGGAAAGAAGTTTGGGATAACAGTATACCAGTTCCTGCTTGCCGACAAAAATGTCTTTTTGATGACACCAAAGAATCGGAGAAAGTTTTACATTTTTTCGAATCTCGTAAAAATTTATCAGATGTATTTTCATTGCTGGTACCCACACTTATCCATGCCGGTTTGTATGTGGTTGTCAATGATGCAACGATTACTATGATGAGAGGCTATTCGTCATCTTTGGACGAACGAATCGTCTCATTGGTCCAAAAAACTGTCAGTGCAACTAGAAATAATATTGATTTGGCTCAATATAAGGTATTTTTTCGAAAATTGTTATTTTCGATCCTATAAATCTTGTTTTAATTCCCTCTTTTGATAGTTGGTAGCCGAAGAAATCAGCGACATTGAAAAGATCGTCATGCGTTACAACTCTCTGCAATTCAAACTCTTCCCAGAAGAGACATTTGAAGAAGAAGACAAGAGAATGCTCATCGAGCACGTACTCGGCCAAAATGAAATTATTGTTCCTAACGGACCAGATTCGAAACTAGGTCGACGACTCATCTATCTTTTTGCCAAAGAAGCTGAGTACAAAAGTGCACAACACGCCAGTACAATTGTAAGTTTTCAAAAATCTGAAAAAATTATTCAAATTTTGATATCTGTATTTTTTTAGGAGAGGAATAAACGAGGTGAAAGTAATTTCATCTCGAGCACGAATGAAGCTCTGCATCACACCGCGTCTTCTATCAGTCAGGCCATCGCACATCATCGCGGTAGCGAAGCTCGTCACAATGCAATAACAACACCACCGTTTCAAAAAGAGTTCATATTGTATGGTTCTTCGTCACTACCACATATTTCATCTCGTCTCGGGCAGCACAATTTGACGGCCCATGTTTGTTCCGAAGAAATATTCCTAGCTACCAATATCATTCGAGATTCAGTTTTCGTCTAAGTTACCGTTTGTTATCCAATAACTTGTTTTTAAAATTTTTTCCATAGATTTTACGTTGATAATTATGAGAATATAGAATGTATTGCTTGAATCGACCATTATATGGTCAAAATTCAGTGAATTAGCAAACTTCCAAATAAATCTGCCCAATGATTTTAGTAATAATTTGTGTAAAATCTTTTTTTTTTTTTTTTTTAATAATCGAGATTAGAATATGAGTGAAGAAAAAAAAGGAAGAAAACGATGTCAACTTCAATTTATTTTCTGATTTACGACAAAAAAATCTTTTAAAAATGAATCAACAAATTCATTAAAACATCCAAAATTTTACAATTTTTTTATATACATGAATTTATACATAATTCCCAGCCACAAACAACACAAACCTTACGAATGCTCAACTAAGCAACTTTAGCAGTCATTCGAAGATTTAGAACACTAATAAATTTTCCAACAAGATGGTACCGTTAATGATACTTTTACGACGATGAATCTGACGATGAAGAACTTGAAGATGAAGATGACGAAGAGGAAGAAGTAGAAGGAGATCGTTTTCTTCGTCTTGATTTACTCGATACATGTTTAGACGATTTTGACTTTTTCTTCTTCGATTTTTCTTTAGGAGGTGGCTGTTTTTTCGATTTCTTCGATTTCTCTTTAGGAGAGGTTGCCTTTTTGCTCTTTTTTGCTTTCTCAACAGCTTCCTGAATAGCTTCTATGACAGGAGGATTGGATTCTATGGCTCCGTTCTTTAGCCATTCTCTCAGGTCGTCTCTGTAATTTCAAATTATTGATCATTGGGAGTCAAAATGATCAAACATGAGAAATCAGCGATTACTTACGTTAAACCTCCTAAACCGATTAAAGTGAAAAAGTTGATCGAAAATCGGGTATTTTTTGGATTATCTTTCGGGAATAGCCCTTCAACAGCTTCTTGCATTTCTCTGAAATTGAAAAATTGATAATAAATACCTCATTTTAAAAGATATCCAAAAAAAATCAAATAAAACATACGGATCCGAAAGCTTGGCACGTAATTTCTGCAATCCCATGTACTCGCACAGCTCTTGAAACAATATTTTAATAAAAACTCTCCCTGAAGGCGTAGTATCTTCTTCACTGAGCCGAATTACTGCCAGAATCGTCCACGGTATCGCATCCGAGTACAGCAAATGAGCGAAAAATTTAGCTACGTTACGTAATCTGTTCGTATCTAACCTATGAATAGTATGGTAGCTATCGACGAATATTTGCTTCAAAGGTTCGACGTAAATTCTATTAATTTGACAGAATCTCTGTAAAAAAAAAAAAAAAAAGAAGCCAACATCAGAAAGAGAAAATATTGGATTTCAGAATTGAATGTACGAAAAATGTTCAACCTGAGCTAATAATCCAAAGAACTTTTCGTACGTTCGTTGCTGAGTACAACAATCTAAAAACATGTGACATAATTCTACTTCTTGACCCGGTTTTATCTGCATTTTTAGTAACTTATGGGCGCATTCTTCAAAATCCAGCGACGAGTTGATGGTTAGATAAACTGTTCGTCGAAATGCGACTAAATTTGTTTCAGTTTCGTCTCGAATTAAATCTGTAATAATTGAACATAGAATTAAAACGTCAATTTAAAAAAGTGAACTGGAAGAAATGAACACTGAATTACTTTTTTCTGATTCAGGATCATCTTCATCTCCTGCTTCGGAATCGTCAGATCCTTCGCTGTCTCCTTCGCCGCCGTCGTCGTCACTATCCTCATCTCCCAAGATTTCTTTACATAATTCTTTATATTTGTTCTCGTTTTCTTCGTAATCAGGGTCATGCCTAAAAACGTCTATAACGAAATAAAGACTTTAGAATGTTGAAAATCTGATACCACAATTTTTCAGGAGAACGATATGATATTTACTCAGAATATCTTGATTGTCGAATTTGTCGTCAATTGAAACTAAGTGCATGGTTTGTTCTTCTTCGTCAATAAGGTCGAGCTCTTCGATTAGGGCCGGATAATCCTTGAATTTATCTTTTCTAACTTGATACATAACTTCAATCATGTATTGCACCTGTAATGAAAAACTTGAATTAGATTTAATACGAATACCCCAACATCATAATTAGGTAATTCGATAACTCACTCTTTTATCAAGGTCTCCTTCTTGTAAAAGTTTACGTAAAGAATCGAAAACAGAAAATAAACCTTTGGGAGAAACTTCGCCTAATTTTTCGCCACATTCTTTCAAAAATGCTATAGCGATTTCAACAGAATCGTTGGTAGGACGAAAAAGTAAAAATTGTAGGATTTGTAAAGCAGCTATTTCGTGTAACTGTTGGAAAAAATCATAAATAAATCAACAAATTTGTTATTACACAAGTATCTTAGATGTGAATTATAAACTTACCATTCGTTGATTAACAAGATGAGCAATAAACGTAGCAGCAGCAAGACATGAAGCTTTATCGTTCCTTCTGTAGCTGTTTTTAAATTGATTAACGCATCTTTGAATCAATAATTCGCCAATAATTGGAAACTAAATTCGGTAATGGAGAATGAAATTAGAGCTATTTGAAAATGAATTCAATTCTTTCCTTAAATTGAATAACACAAACCTTGGAATTGACAACTGCGATCAACGCAGCATAAACGTTGGTGAATTTAATCGATGCCGCTTGGGCTTGAATTAAAGAACGACATAACAGACCTTTTCCTCGAACAATATTTTCTTTAAATAAACTTCTGACTATGATTCCTATATTCGCCACGTTGACTTTGTTAATTAAACCGTGAATGGATTTTTTCAAAGCTTCCCAAGCTATACGTTGGTACGCAGCGCTGCAAATGATGACTTATGAGTAAAATTTCGAGTAAAGACACATCTGCATCAAAAACACATACCTAGACTTATCGGTGATATTTTGAGCCATCATTCTCAACTTGGCTGGAGGTATATAAGCTCCTCCGGTTCTTAAATTAATGTCATCTTTTTTGGCGATTTTCTTTTCATCAGTAATTTCCACTTCGTTTTTATTTCCAGGTTCATTTACATTTTCTTTATTAGTTTCTTCTTTCGAAGTAGAATACTTCTGATCAGGAGTTTTACTGCGAGAGCGATTTCTACGACGATCAGGATCTAAAAATTGGACGAGAATATAGAAATAATAATTATAGAAATTATTTTTCACAACACAATTCCACTTACCTTCTCTTCGTCTTCTCCAACGATCATCTCTATCTCTGTAGTCATTCCTTGGATCATTTCTATCATCCCTTCTGCGATCATCTTTTCTTCGATCGTCTTTGGAATCAAATCTTCTTCGATCTTCTCTCCTGCGATCACCATCCCTCGAGTCATCTTTTCGACGGTGTTCCTTAGGAGCGTCTTTAATTTGATCTTCTTTACACTCTTTTTCCTTTTTACGATCATCTTTATCCCGGCGAGAATGATGCGAATCTTTCAATTTCTTACTAGAATGTTGCCGATCTTCTTCCGGGCTTCGACTTCTTGAGTGTTTCGTACGTTCCATTTTGTAACGTGAGCCGCTCGTTGATATACTTGGTGTTATATAAAATGGATTACTTGGATATTTTATGACCTATTAATAACATGTATAAGGTAATTTTCCATTTTTAAACATTAGAATAATTAAAAATAATGACAAAAGTAATAAAAATTACATTAATTCGAGAAAAATTTTTCAACCCTTTATGTTTCTTGTAAACAAACAGAAATTTTTTCAGTTTGATTTCTTAGCTTTTTGGTTTTACTGTTTTTACCAGCATTTTAAATTTTATTCGAAATGTTACAGGTTCGGTTACCGTGAGTCAATTCATAACGTAACGTGTAACCAATGTTTATTTTCAAATGATAACAAAATTTTCAAAACAAGCATCCGTGTTTTTTTTTTCAAAAAAGGGTTGAATTTTTTTTGTTTTATTGATGATTTCATTTCCGTTCGTAAATCCGAACTTGGAACTTACTTCCGATCTATTAATAAAACTCCATTTTTCATTATGCTAGAACCTTGAATTGTTACTTAACTGCTTACTTTAAAACCAATCTTATCGAATAGTTTGTTCGGTGTATTTTCAAACACGAATGCATCGTTTTAATAGCAGCCTGTACAATGTCGCGGTCTGTTGAACGAGTCCTAGAAGAGGCTCATTTAAGCGGAGACTTGAAGCTAAATGGGCGTAAGCTGAAAGAATTTCCTAGCTCTGATAAATATGATTTGCACGATACCGTATTTGCAGGTAAAATTGTTTAATTCACGTTGTAATTGGTATTCATGAAGTAGTTCGTTCTTATCTGTGCTTTTATTGCAGATCTGTCACGGAATAGATTTTCTGAACTACCCGTAGAAATTACTCGATTTTGGTGCCTAGAACATCTCAATCTATACCATAATACCATCAAGTCAATTCCAGACTCCATTACTTATTTGCAATCTCTAGTCTATCTTGATATTAGGTAAGTTGTGTTTTCCTTCATATTCATTCATTATTGAACAGTATGAACTAAAAGTTTATTTTATTTTTTCAGTCATAACCAATTATCTATTTTACCAAGTTCGATATTTCATTTACCATTAGAAATATTGCTCGTATCTAATAATAAATTGCAAAGTTTACCGTCAGAATTAGGCTACTGCAAGACATTGGCAGAACTCGATGTCAGCTGTAATCAAATCAGTCGTTTACCACCGCAGCTTGGATTGTTAACTTTATTAAGATCGTTGAATATTAGATGCAATATGTTGCTAGAGATACCAATAGGTTTGTTTATTTATACCTATCTTGTTATTTTTTTAACCTTTTTGCCGAGTACCTATTTATACCGGATGGTTTTTAATTCGCAGAACTAACCTATCTACGTTTAACTCGCCTAGACATGAGTAGAAATAGAATAGCTAGTCTTCCAGTCGAGCTGAAGAATATGTCATCGACTCTAGAAATTTTACGTCTTTCGGATAACCCCCTGATGGCTCCTCCTGCGGTGGTATGTACTATGTACACAAAATTTAATCATATTTTTGACTCTCGTTTAAATTTTTTATTTTTATCGTTTAATTTATTTTAGGTTTGTGCTCGAGGAATGGTCCACGTTTTTAAATGGTTAGAATTAAGATGCTCTAAACAAGAAAACAAAAAATCCAGCTTTCAAGGCGAATCTAAAAATAAAAAGAAGTACGATTTACCAAAAAATCAATTCAGTGATTCGAGCAGTATTGATTGGCCATTTCTAAGCGGTGATATCAACCTCCAGCTGTACTCTCAATTAGATGGTGTAAGTGTTCTATTCACTTTCAAATTCCTGTTCATTATTGATTCAAATTAATTTGCGATTGATTTTAGAAATTGAGCCATACCAAAAATCCTGAAAAACGTGGATCAGATTTGGATATTGATAAACCACTAAATCCGAGGTAATGATCAAGTTTTTTTGAGTAAATCTTGAAAACGTGGATTAATTTTAATCTTTCAGTTACAGATCTGGTTCGACGAAATCTCTTGATTCGCAAACGTTATCGCTGAATAAATCAAATACGAAAAATCAAATGTACGATAATTCAATTGGAGAAAAAGGTCATCTACAAACTTACAGGTATTTTTGTCTTCTGTGTTGAAAAAAGTTTTACTCGTGAATTATTTTTTTCATGATTTTAATTCATGTTTTTAGAGAATATAAGGAATCATTAAGACAGCAAAGAGGAGGTGAAAGTATTTACAAAAACTCTCAACGAGAATTAAGCAATGGAAATGCCAAACCTCCGATTGTACCAGAACCAACCTTAGCCCCAGTCCCAGTTCCAGTTCCATCTACAGTCACAGTATGAAATTTTCGTAAAAATTAATTTTTTACATGCCAGCTTTTATAACAACTTATTTTCCAGGAACCAAAGATAACATCAACTGATATCAAAGCGAAATCATCACCGATCAAAGAACCCCCTCCGATTGAAAAAGTAACGGTTAAAAGTCTCATGCGAGGGAAACCAAAGAATCTCAACGATTTACCTTACGATAAAATGCAATTCACGATGAGAAGAGAGTACGAAAAAGCCAAAGAAGAAGCCGAATTGATTCGACAATTAAGGATTGTGAGTATATAATCGGTAAACTGTACGAATTTCCATTGTGCATATTTCATCGATGAATATTTCATTTCATTAGACCATCGAATCTCGTTTAAAAGTCGTCCTCCCGGAAGATTTATCATCAGCTTTGAATGACGGTGTTGTATTGTGCCATTTTGCTAATCATATTATGCCTCATTCGGTAGCCAGTATTCATGTTCCATCACCCACCGTTGTAAGTTGATATTATTTTTAAAATGTACAAATGATCACATGTCAATTTGATCTTTTTTTGACCTTATATCTTTAGATTTTGCTCTGGTTTTTTTTACGAATTTCTCTTAACTTAAACGTTTTTGGGTTTTACTTTTCCACTTGATTCGAATTTGGCCCAAAAGATGAAAAAAAAAGAACGAGTGGCATGTCGTTTGTTGTTATCGAGGATGCTAAGCTCAACAGATTTTTTGAAAAAGAATTCCACAGATTTTTTGTGCACTTATTTTGTTGAGAAAAATTGCACTGATTTTTTAAAGAAAAATTTCATTGATTCTTCGGAAAATTTTCACCATTTTACGAGAAAATTCACTGATTTATCGAGAAAATTTCACCGTTTTTCCGAAAAAGTTTCACTAAAAAATCATAAACGACTCTTGGCCTCTTCTTTATCTTTTTCCAAAGAAATCAAAGATGGTATTTCCATTGAAAATTCAATGGCCTAAAAAACAACGCTGCTCACAGAACAACAGAGAGGCTGAAATCAAAACAATGGTGATTTTTGAATCTTCAAAATTGAACGCCTTATTTAAAGAAATTGAGCTAAATTTGATGGCCCGAGATCAAGAATTAGTTGTAGTTGAATTGATCAATCACTTACTTGCTAATATTGATCAATGTTTAAATATGTTTTTCAGCCCAAATTAACGACTGCCAGATGTCGAAGAAACGTTGACAATTTTTTAGAAGCCTGTCGCAAAATTGGTATAGACGAAGTAAGTATGACCAATGCTACTGCACTGTGAAATTTATCGCGAAATGGAATGACTTAATTTTTCTCAAAAATTTGAAATTTCAAACTCGGTTTTGTCCCAAAAGTAAATCAAGAGTCCTTCCATTTCGATGCACTACGTATTTAATTTTATTGTAGATGAACTAGTTGCTTATTACGTGTATTTTCGTTTGTAAACCAAAAACTGATACTTTCTTCTGTAATCTTTATTCTTTGTTAAATGTATTTCGTTGGTGATATTTACTTACTTGAATTGTGTGATCCACTGAAGATAATTTGAGCTCGAAGATGGCATGAAAAATACCAACTTTTATTCTAGTTGAAAGAAAAAATTATTCATTTTTTTTTCAAGATTTAAAAAATTTAAAACCAGATGTTATTTTCTACTTCGGCTCAAATTATCAATTGAACGAATCACATAAAATATGAAAATTTGTGAAATGAGATCGTTTCGAAATCTATCGAATTAAAAACTCATCGAAAGCAGAGATCCCAAAGTGAAGAAGGAATTCGTTTGAAGTAATGTGGAAATTGAACAAACGCTTGTGTTGCATCGTTAAATCTATTTATCGATCGAAATGCCTGTTAATAATAAATCCTGGAACGAACGACAGTAGATTTTAGCGCTTTTATCGTTTTGTTTATTGTTTTACAACTAATTTTAGCTTAATTGCCATTGTATTAGTGTACTAACCGCTTCTGTATAACTAATTTAAATCTTAAAATAGGTTCTCGGAAGTATCGATAAGCACGATTAGTCGTATCGAGTTTCCATTTCCAATCGTGGAATTTCTCGTATTAAAAACTCTTAACCTATTATTACATATTTTCCATAACAATGTTGGGAGTGGTGTAAAACTGAGTTTTTTCCTCTTTTTTTTTTTAATTGGCGTGTGTGGTAGCTGCGTTGCACGTTTGTACCGTAATTAATTGTGAACATTGGTATACCTCTAATGGCAGCTAAAACGGTGAATAAATTGATTGCAGGAGTTATTATGCAATCGGAACGATATACTCGAGATGAAAGAGAATATTCTTCCAACTGTAGCGGTTATCGTTTGTAAATTATTAAAGAAGTCGAATCAACATTTTTTTAATTCTCAGCACCATAAACCAATTAACGAATCGTTCGGCCACCAAAATCACATTAACGTCTCGCGTCAACCTACGATTTTCGAAAACTTCTCAACGGCGTTATGTTTGTTGATTTTCGTCTCTGTTAATTTATTATTATATATTTGTCCTATACCGAGCTGATGGAAGCTCTCGAGGCAGCAAAAGTACTACATTAAGACCAAAGAGTGGCCTAAAAAGAAAACGCTTATTTTTTAAGTAACCTAATTTACCACAATGATAATAATTTGGATGCATTTTTTTTTTATTAGAACGAAAACCATTAACCCGATCTTGGGTTGTGATATTGTGAATGCTTCCTACCTACTTTTTTTTGTATGTTTAAATACAAGTAAAATTACGCTAGTTTTGTTAAGTTGTAAGCTTTTTTTTTTAGTAACTTCCATTTTTTTTCTAAGGCTTAAGTTCCTCGATGCGTAATTTTTCTCATCTGTCACGTTACCTTACCATTGGACGAATTTTCATTTCATTGTAATTTTTTTATTGTGGGAGTGGTATATTGCAACGTGGCAAGCAGCGGATTGATGTTCCTTGATTGGCTGAGTGCTCGGGGAGCCTTTAAGGCGTCTAATTGTGATAGAAATGATTTTTGAAAAATTTTAAAAGTGATTATTTTGATGGTGATTTTTTCTCCTTTTATTTGAATGAGGATTTTTATTTTTTTTTATTTTCTATAAAAAATTTCTATATTTTAAAATTTACATAAATTCCAAATTTTAAATTCAATGGCCAATTTTTAAAAAATCATTTGTGAAAAACCATCCAAGTTTTAAAAATCATCTTTGTTTTGACTTTGGTAATACATTCAATGGTGCAATTTTTGGAAAATCGTTCAAGTTTTAGAAAATTTTTCAATTTTTCAAAAGTTATGCAATTTTAAAAATTTTTTCAATGACTGCAAAATTTTTTGTGTTTGAAGAAATTGCGCAATTTTTGAAAAACTTCCAGTTTTTTTTTCAATAAATTAGAAAATGGGAAAATTGTCCATTTTTTTGTAAAATTATAAAAAAATTTTAAAAAACGTTTCAAATTATAAAAAATCACAATTTTTTTGAAAAAAATGAAATGTCCAATTTTGGAAAAATTGGTCAACTTTGTGAAAATTGTAAAATTCATGAAAAATTGTCAAGTAGTTTTTAGATTCTCAATTTTGAATAAAAATGATCTAATTTCCACTAAAAATTTTCAAAGATTTTCATTGTTTTAAAATTCAAAAAATAGTGTAATTTTTCAAGTGTTTACTTACGTTTAAAAAATTTTACAGTGCTCAAAAAATGTTTCAATTTTTGAAAATTTTTACAAATATTTGAAAAAATGTCAAGTTTTTGAAAATCGTACAATTTGTAAAAAATTTGCCTGAGCTTGAAAACTTTATTTTATTTTTGAAAATTTTATTATTTTAAAAATATTGTCAAAAAATGGTTAAAAAGTTGTCTAATTTTTAATCCTGCTTTTGAAAAAAATGGTGCACCTGTTCCAATTGCCTGGGTCCGCCAATGCAAATTAATTTCTAAAATATTAAGTAATATTTTTTCGAAAATTTATCAACAGAAAAATTATAAAATCGTCGAGAAAGTCTGATTTTTAATTTGTAAATTACTTCGAAAAAATTATTTCATCATTCGTGTAAAAAATCTAGTCATAAATACCAAAACTTCTTTCTGTATTATATTTTAAACTTGCTTATTTTAATTTTGAAAAAATACATCTCCGTTTCGCCTAGAATAAGGACATATTGAAAATTTTATTTTATTTCCATGTATCTCAATTACCTATACCTTTTCATACTGAAACTAAACTTTCTAATTGAGAGCAACTCCAATTTTCTTTCATCTCTCAATCCGCTAATTGCTGAACGAACTTGTATAAAACAAATGCCTTTTATTGGTGCTACTTAAACCTATAATATAATTAAACAACTGGATATTTTGGGCTGTGATGTTTTGCGAGCATTTTGGTATATTGTTGCATAGTGCCTTTCATCGTAGACATGATGTGTTTGTCTTTGTCGTATTTTTGTAGGAGTTTACGTGTGTTAGATTCTATCTATCGTTTCTTTTCGAGGTTTTTAGAGACGCAGTCTACGTTGAGCTTTAGATCAGCGTCCGGCTTCTTTTTTTTTTAACCTTAAATCACCGCTCACGTTCACTAACTCATTTTCGAGTATACATTCTGTATTGAGGAGAGTTCGAAGAGGAAAATTTTTTAAATTTGTTAAATCACCACTCTCGTCAACTCGATGGAAAATTCGATTCGAAAAGCGTACCTACGATAGACATGTAGAGCACCGACTCCCAACACTCTCCAATTGTTAATCTAATCGTATACGCTTATTTTTGTTTAATTTTCAGACTCTAGTGTGTTGCGCTGGTGACATTTTAGAAGGAAAAGGATTAATACAAGTAGCTATTACGGTAGCTGAATTGCTCCGATTTCATAATACGAAATCGGGTTCGCAAGACCCAGCTGGCATATAGATTGATAGAGCTGCTAAAAGGGAGCAAAATTTTCGAGAGATAGTGTAGAATAAGTATTCTCAAACGAGAGCTTAAGGGTGATTCGTCGCTTCTAGGTGTTAATTGTGTTACAATTCGAAGCTTTTTCGCAAATCAAATTTTACCTGGAAAAGAATGTCTCGAAACGGTGCTTTAATGTCATTTTTTTTTCGGGTATTAATGTGGTAATTTTTCCTGGCACGCGTCAGAATCAATTTTTACACTGCCGGTTTCGTGTATGTACATTTTCCATTCTTCGAGCTATTTTGCAACGACCTATTTTTTTACAAATTTTTTACACTGTGAATCTCTGATATGTTTTTTTTTTTTAGCTCGGATGTTAAATTATGTATCGATAATTTTAAGGGATAAGTTTTAATCGTGTATGGTTTTTGGTAGTTCCAAATTCCAAATGTATTATGTATAATAAAGCATTGAATATGAATTCGATTTTTTTTGTTGATAATGAGATTAATCTCTTTCCTGCCAGGATCCCAAAAAATATAGAAAAGGACCTTGCCACTTAAGATTTTCATATTTTCTTTTTTGGAGCCCAATTTGGACTTTGGTGCGGGAATTAAAGGCGTTTAAATCAAGAACCCAATTGGTATTCAAACTCAGAACCTAAAAAGAACATAAAAACGACAAACAATATTTATGCTTCGTGTATTTTTTTTTTTTTTAACTGAAATAGGAACAACAACATCATCATCGTCAATGTCATCCACACAACATAAAAAAAAATAAAGACTATTCGTCATTAGTTTCTGAATAATTTGACTGCAAATAGGATTTCGACGATGTACAGTTCCGAATTTATATCAAGGTCAACTTTTTCCAACTCCAGTCATAGAATCTTTTATTTAAAACATGGAAGATATTACAGGAAAAATTACAATTTTTTTTAATGAATTGTAAAATGAAGCTTCTGTGTACTCGAAATGATGAATATTGAAAAACTTGGAAGATGCGTTCGAAAAATGGAGAAAAATTGTGCTGAACGCTGAATTAAAAATTAAAGTTGTAAAATTTTCAAGACTAAAATTTTTCCAACTTGAATATTCTTCAAAATTAACATTTTTGCTCAAAAACTATTCGGATTTGATGTTTCAATTTTCTCATTTTTCATTTTTTTCTCAAACTACAAAAAATTCTTTCATTACTTTCAAAATTTTTTCGTCTTCGAATTTGAAAAAAAATCCATCTCGAATTTTTCTGAGATTTGTTATACTTTTTTCAAGAAATTCGATGATCAATGAATGCTAAAACGATTTAGGCTTTTTTACATTGAACAAAATTTGGCCAAAAGTTTGAAGTTATTTATCATTTAGGAATGTGATTACTTAAACTGATACCCGAGACTTCATTTTTCATCACCCCCCCCCCCCCCCTCTGCCATCAATGAATTCCAAAAACATATATTTTTCCTAAGTAAATTAGCTCTTCCTTCCCAATATGTTTGGCTCTTCTCTGCTCCTTCGAAAAATTTGGGGAAACTCGCCACTGTTCAACATCAATTTAAAATTTACAATTTTTTTCTATCCTAGTTTTTTCAAATTTCGTCAATTATATACCTATATATTTTTTAAAGAGATATCGTATCTAATTTTATAATTTTTTTAATTTAGGTTTTGTAAAATTTCATTTCGTTTTATATCTTTTGAAATTTCTTTCCAATTGTTGGAAAAAATTCTACATGAAACTGAAATTTTTTTCTAATTTTAAAGTACCTAAAAACAATTTAAGAGTTTGAAAAAATCAAGTACTAAGCAACAATAATTTTTTCCAATTTTTCCATCTTAACATTGTTGAGAGAAAATTTAGAAAATTCAAGATGGAAAAAGTTTTTAAAAAATTTCAAATAAGTAAAAAAATTTGACGAAGAAAAAATTTAAAAAAATTAGAAACAGCTTTAAGAAAATTCATGGTTTTGAAAAAAGTTGAACTTCGAATAAATTCGGGCTTGAATTGTTGAAATCCTTCCTGGAAAATTATCCAGAAGCTAGTGATTTGTCAAATTACCGATTTCAATCAACTTCGTCTCTTCTTATCTCTTCTTCCCTCGTTGACAACACGCGGGTCTTTTTTCTTAAGTAAATTCTCCTTAAACTGATTCAAAAATTGTAAAAATTCAGCTCGCATCTCATTCGTCTTAGCTTTCTCCAAAATCTCGTAAAAAACCGCTTTTAATTCTTCATCGCTGATCATTTCTTCTTGCTCGATCAAACTTTCACAACTTATAGCTGGGTTTTCTTCCAACAAATGATCTCGTTCTTCCGATGGTTTTCCATCTATCACAGCACTGGACATAGGATCATCGACAGGAAGTTCATCACAGATAATTAAATCATCCTCTAAATTTATCACTTCGGTAATATCATCGGATGGATCATCTTCGCAGATATCCACATATACGACGGTGGTAACATCAGAATTATTAATAGATTGGCAAACGGCGTGAATATGACGACACATATTCCATTCGACGGCGTTATCCGAACAAGTGCAAAGGTATTTATGAATGCAGGTTCGGCAATCCGAGCAATACATTTTACAATTGCACTTGGTTATATTTCGAACAACTCTGTAAGTTTTATTATCGGTCGATGTGACTAGAAAGCTTGCTAAATCGTCGTTTTCACAGGTCACCTGGACCGTTTGCCAGTCGGCGTGACGTCTTCGAAGGATTTTCAATTTCTGAGATATTTTCTTCTTGTACAGGATGGTCAAACGATCAAATAACAGGTCACGAATGAAACGTATGAGGAAAGTAACTGCTTGATCTAAGCTGCCTTTTTCTCTACCTTTCAGATACAAGTATTTGATTTTTTTATGCATTCTTTCGATACTGGTATTGGTGGTGTTGATGACAGCGTTTTTACGATAGCAATAGGCCCAGTGTTTGGCAGTCGTGGAGTAATTCTGGATGAAATAGGATCCAAAATCTTCGAAATATTCTTCGGTTTGAAGTACGTCGATGGCTTCGTTCAACATTTCGGCGAATTTGGTCTCGTCTAATTCATACAGAATGTTTTTCAAATGCTGATGGATGTTTTTTCGTTTACTCATGTTCTTGATGTTCTTCAGGTGATCTCTCCAAGCTTTATCGACGTACCAGGAGCAATACAGTCTTACTTCAACTGGACCCATGACGTGAATCCACGAATTATACAATTCGTCTGCCATATCGGACATGAAAATTTTAGGATTTATGTTTCCCACAACGTCTTTAATTTTAGCGTAGAAAAAAGTAAAAATCATGTCATCTTTTCGATTACTAATCAAAAATGAGCAAGGGAAAGCTTCGTGTAAATCGTCCAACACAACCAACGAAAACAGATTGAAATCATCTTGTCCAACACCAGGCGTTCCATGGACGCAGATGACTTCGTTACCGTACGTTTTCAGTACATCAGCTTGAGCCGAATTCATAACGATTAGAACAAAATCATTATCGAATAAAAAAGGATGAAGTTTGTTCAGCGTATCTCGAGGTTTGTAAAAAAGTATCAACGAATTAGCTTCTTTTTCGAGCTCATCGATGGTTAAATCAATATCGATAGCATCATAATCTCTTTTACCTTCGTTCGTAGTCACCAATTTGTGTTTCGAAGCGATATTATCGATATCCTTTAACGTAATAATATGGTCTCTTTGGACTTTTCCGGCGAACGAGGTACGAATATCTTCGAGTATCGTATGCTTGGAAACATTTCGTTTCAATTTTTCCACTACTTCATCTCTGATACTTTGGGATAAACTGAGGTATCGAAAATCACTTTCGCTATCATGTCCGACGTGCGTATGAACGTATTTGACACGTATTTCATCAGGGAATCTAATCACAGTCATGGCGGCTGGACACAAGCCATCGATTTTTTTTGATCCCTGAGTCTTGAGACGTCTGAGACCTTTGGCTTTGCTGACAAAAGTGCCAGATCGATGGCAACCGTATTTTCTCTCACGTTGTTGATCTCGAGTGTACCGCATTACGAATTGAGACTGAGTATCGTTTTCGATATTCTTTTTCCATTTTTGGAAAGATTCTTCGTTTTCGAACGAATGCGTAGATTCTTCGACTTTTATATCGTGATCGTGCTGGAAATGTTGGGCGATTTTGGACGTAGTAATAATTACTTTGCAAATTGGACATTTCGTTTGCCAAGGTTTGAATTTTTTGAACTCAGTCATAGCGTGGATTTCTCTCCAATGGGTGCAGAAACCAGTTTTACTGTGGAATGTTCGCGCACACACATCGCAAATGTAAACACGGGTTTTTTTCTGCAATTAGACGATTTAATGAGTTGATTGAAACGTAATTTGAGAAATGAAGTTGGATTTTACTAACTTTTATGTGAAGATCTCTTTCGTGTCGACGAAGATTATAATTGCTGGAAAATACTTTGCCACATTCATTGCACAGAACTTTAGACTTTGAGCGAGAGCTTTCCCGTTGCTGGATTTCTGGCTGGCCCATTTTTATTACTGAAATAAATTAACAGATTTGATTGAATAGCTGGGGCTGAGGTTGATAATGAAATCTGATGATTGTTAAAAATACTGTACGTAACATACCATTACTGGCCCAATTTTTCCAAGTTTATTCGATCATGATTTTGAGAACGGACGAGGAATAAAACTAAACACGTACTACAACAAATTATGCCATAAAATGATCATAAAGTAAGATTGAAAAACAATCTATAACAATTAAAAAATATTGTGGGAAAACTAAAAAAATTTCAAGACCAAAACAAATGACTTTCCTCAGAGTAGGAGGGCCAGGAGGGAAAAAGAAAAATTAGTTGACTTCGGAACTATCCGATTTCGACCGGTATCAAATACGTTTTAAGCTTGTGATTGGCTGGTTGCTCAATGACGAGCTGAGGAATCAACGAATCAGATCACAGGATGACTTTCGTGCTCAGATAACGTTCTAATAAATATTTTTATTTTAAATTTTTTGGTGGAACGTGAAAGTAGAATGTAGAACCATAGTGGAACTTTTTAAATGTTGAAATTTCGATTGAACAAAAGCGGAAAATTTTTCCAAAACTTGGACGATTCCAACATTTTAAAATACTCGAATAATTTTCTACACGTTAAAAACTTTACCAAAATTCGAACAATTTGTCTAAATATCGAAAAAATCAGAAATCTCCAAACATTTTCAAGTTTTTATAAAATGAAGCGAACAATTTTACAAAAATTCAAAAATTAATCAATATTATTGCAAAACTTGGACGATTTTTTGAAAATAACATTTTTTTTTTAGAAATGAAGTTGATCAATTTTTTAATATGTACCTAGACCTACTTGAATAGAAAATTTTAAAACTAAGACAACTTGGAAAAAATGTATATTTCTTCGACATCAGTAAAAATTCCACTCATGTGAAAAAACATCAAGTTGTAAAAATCGTTAATACACGAAATTAAAATACCAGAAATTAACACGACTGGATTAATATTATTAATTCAGTCGTGTTAATTTCTGGTATAATATCCCAACAATGAAATTTTCTTTTTTCACAATTGATACTTTTTCTCGCGAATGGAATGTCAATTTCAATACAGTATCTTATTCAACTTAAAATGAAATATTTTATAAAATAATACGCAACATGTTAAAACTTATTTACACAGCTTTGGAAGTCCGATAGAAAGAAATTCTAAAAATGATTGAATTTTGATCCATATTTGGTCACTGGGAGGTATGTACTTAATTATAATGTACTTATAATACTAAAAATTCACGCTGAAAAAAATACATAAATTCTATCGCACTTCACTTCAATAAAACAAGCTTATAAAAATATAGATATAGCATTCTACATATGTAAACAAACACAGGAGACTAAACTTATATTGCAACAGACAAGAAGGAAGGAAAATGATAATCTTTCACGGAGATGAAATCAATCACCTATTAAGTAGGTATTAGCGAATGTAAAAAAAAAGAAAAGAAAACCCGAATATACGACAATAATTAAGCGATGAAAAATGACATACAGTGCCTTTGGCATTCTTCATAATCATAAATTTGTTCAATAGTTCTTGAAAATTCAAATATTTATCCATGATTGAATATCTGCAAATAAAAATCATCGTCAGGTTTCAAGTAGGTATGTATTACATAACAAACGGCAGTGAAGTACCTAGCTCTGTACTTGTAAGCACTCATATTTTAGTATTTTATTTCAATTATCATCATTCAATGTACAATCTTCGAGAAGAATGAATTTCCCTGAATACTTGATAATCCCTAATCCGAATGTTGAGGGTCTAAAATAGCATCGCACGAGATACGATGAATAATCGTGGCATAGTTCACAGTTGAAAGATTCTCAATTGAAATCTCTACCCTAGATTTAGTTGTTGTTCGAGGCAAACAGATCTGTTTCACATTTCAACGAACCGCCTCGCGGGTTTCCTTTTTAAAAAAGCAGCTTCAAGGAGATGTAAGAATGTTTCAAACATTTTTGCCCAATTTTTACCTTTTTGTACATTTAAATTCTGGATTTTTAGTAAAATATCCCATCGTTTTAATAATCGTAAAAATTAATTAGAGAATCGGTCAACTTCTCCTCGTAAATTCCCTACAAAAGATTCCCAAATGTTTGGTTTAAATTAGCTCCGTGTACCTACCACTTAAGAAGAATTGTGTTTTTATGAAAATAGCAGGGGAGAAAACGGTACTATTAGCACAATAATGTAATAGAGCCTTTTGTGTGGCCAACATAATAGGCTACGTGTACACGGCTAAAAGCTATAGTAACATTTCGAAGAGATTGTCAAAATGACATCTCCTTTTAAAAACACAACGCGGCATCTTTTTGTAATCGAGTATGCTACGATACCTATTCAAGGCGCTCGTTTTCATCCGCGTCATTATGCACATTATTTATAAGGATCCCTTTTACCTTTTCCCCTCCCTTTTCTCTTTCATACTTCGCAAAAGGTATACGAATGCTTGGCTGACGGGTGTACGGGTGTGCAGGAGTAGAATTATTTTGAAGATAAGATGTAAGAACGCCCAATACGACCTCATATGCTTTATGTTGCTTAGATTTCTTTGACCCGGAAATGGGTAGCAATTTCATTTTTAAAAATAAACAATATTAGAGCAATTTTAGACGAAATTGAATAAATCGAGTCAAACTCTGGATTATAGTAAGAGTTCTTTAGATTTTTTTCTAAAAATTTTGATGAAAAGTTCTCAATATGAACCGATGAAGGTTGCCACAGAACCCGGGAAAGAGAGAGGGAGAGAGAGGTGAAATAGATGCATTTGCATTGAGTCAAGACTTTTCGAAAAATCGACTGATGGCCTCTAGGAGGCCTATGAAGCATTGGTACTTCTTAAAAACTTGTATAATTTAAAATATGTTATAATCAGAGCTAAGAAGTTCATCAGCTCAACAAAAAAATCGAAAAAATCGACAAAGGCAAAAGATAAACAGAATTAGAATTTTTTTTTAAAAAAAATCGAAAAAGTTGGCATACCAAAAAAAATTTTTCTTTTTTTTTGAAAAAAGACCTAGGTATTCAAAAAAACGTAAAAGTCTAAAATTAAATTCTTTCAAAATTTCTGTGATAAAAAATTGAGCATGCGGTTTCATATTCCAAATATGAAGGGTAAAGGTAGGGCATTAATTCTTTTTGAAATTTTAAAGAAAAAGAGTGTTCAAATTATTGTATTGGGAGTTGGGACTGGATTTTAATAACTTGAAATCTGTAGGTAAGTATAACCTACCTATGTCATTTATATCAGTATCCACCCCTTTCCTGATCAGAAAAAATAAATATTTGCCCTTGGATTGAATAAAACATTTTTCAAGAACAATTTTTCATTTTTTAAACACGATTTTTTTAAAAATTACTTCGTTCGAAAAAATTGTTAGGTACTTTTAAAACAAAATTCGTCATTTTTGATGACTGATGAGAATTGCTACAGTAATTGAAAAAAATGCCACATTAAAATCAACCAAATTTGCTTTTTCCCCTCTAAATTAGTATGGCAATTTATTTTGTTTCAAAAATGAGGTGAAATAGGGGATACGTATTTTTTCCCAACATAGATATGTCATGTCTATAAAATTTTAAAAATGAGTTCATTTCTTTTCAAAAATAGAAAAAATAACAAAATATGGGTAAATTAAAAAAATCTTTTCATCCTTTGTTTTCCCCTTAAAATTCGTCATTTTCAAAATAATGTGATCAAAAAGCGTTTCTTGGGTTTCATTTTTCGACAATTTTCATTTCTACACATCGCACCTCCAGTGCAATAACAACACATCTCAAAATTAAAAATCGTGAATTCAAAAACAACACATCTCAAAAAACTATCAAAAATAGCATGTATTGTAAAAATCTGTCGCCGTCATTGGAAAGTACGTGAAAAACTTCACAAAAAAATTTAATATAAATTTGTTTTCAACGTGTAAAGAACCAAGAAATTTTCAATTTTTTTGAGATGTGTTGTTTTTACTTTTTTTGAGATGTGTTGTTATTGCACTGAGGGTGCGACATCGCAATTTTTCTTTCAAAAAAGAACAATTTTTCAAAATTTTATTCTCTTATTGAGAAAGAAATTCCTTATTTTTGAAAAAAAAATTATAATGACAAAAAAATTCGTTTTTGAAACCTTTCTAAGGCAAAATAATTTTTCTCCAGTTCTACACCTCACTGAATTTTACTCATGTGAATATTGAATTTTGAAACGACCTCAATCCCCCTCACCTCGATTTAATTCTACGTAGGGTATGGTCTCATTTCGTAATTTCTTTAGTACAAATATTTTACATCATAGGCGTAAAATATGGCAAATAAAACCTGAATTTAATAACGTACATCAAACGATCCTTAATTTTGTTGTATTGTACTAACCTCTAAAGGTTGTCCATTTCCTCCTGCACTGCCATTGCCTCCGCTGCCATTATTTGCAGTACGTTCAGGATGCGAAGACATGGCGCCTCCTCGATAAGACCTTTGCCTTTCTTCAAATTCTCGAAGTCTTTGATTGTATCTTTCAATTTGATCGCGTAATAAAGCGTCTTCAACCTGTTCAAAATCAACCCGTCAATAAAATCTTTCAACTACGCACTAAATACGAGGGATTTTCCTTACAGATGCTCGTTCTTCGTCAAATTCCAAACATCCGACGCCATCTAGTCGTTCCAGATCGATCCAACCGCGCCAACATACACAGACTCCATTCATAATGAAATGCGATCTTAAATGCACCTAAGAGGTAAATTCGCACATTAAAAAATCGTAGGTAACGGTTTGCAATGAGAAAACACACGAATTGAGTCGTGCAGTGAGGTAAGCCTCCCGCGGAGATTCGCACAATTCAAGCCATGATGAGAATAAAAATTGCGAATTACTTTTCCATGTTCTTTGTCGAAGTCTGTTTCGCGAATAGTCGCGTTACTTGAACTGTTTGGCATATGTTGTTGATGATGATTATGGTGGTGATGATGGTGATAACCATTTGACGATGTGTTGAATACCAGTTGGATATTTGTACCAGTTGCCACAAAAGCCTAATAAATTGTTGTGAATTAAGGTTAAATTTGCTAAAATCTAGAATTAGGTAATTATCAATTTAGTAGATTACAATTTCTGTGTGTCCTTCGCGACAACCATTTTGAAATCTGATTTGACGTTCTTCTTGAGGACGATCTCTGTAACCGGTGTATCTAACCTGTAAAAAAATAATTGATTAATTCAATGCCAAATGAGATAATTCACGATTTACTTTGAAATATCAAATAATTAGGTAAATATACGAATACAATGCGGTCTCCTATATCAGGGTTAATGAAACACTTGTCTATAATCATTAGTAGGAAAGAGGGGGGAGGGGAAGAGAAATCCACAATATTTACTTTTTACTCGGAATTTATTTACCCTTCATACTGAATGTAAATAAACAAACCAGTAGCACGAGACTATGTACCTAGGTACCAGTACGAGTACCTTTTTCCCCTTAATCGATGACATACATATTCGCAGGTAATGAATAGAATAACCAATCATATCGAAATTCCCCAGCCACTGAATCAATTTCAACGACTGGAACTTCATCATGAGTCATGAAAATTACAAGTTTTGCATACGATTACTTACTTCGCTTTCTCGACTGAGACGTCTGAACAACTCGTCGGTTTCGAATTTATGTTTCTGATCGGGGACCACTCTAGGCATTTTGAAAATGAATCTAGGCTTCGGTTGTTCGTATAGGCTATCGAAAGGACCCAACATACCAACACCGCCAGGTAAACTGCTGGCTTCACTCATAGACAACATCACAGACAGCTATGATGTCTCTAAACGAACAAATTGACCAAAATAATGGACAAGTCAGCGTTGAAACACAAAAATAATCTAATATGTAACAATGGACAATTGGGTGATGAAAAACAAAGCGTTAGTCGGACATGAATTGGAATAGATGTAAAGAATATACTTATATAACTTACCAATGCAATGGCATAATCTCAATACAGGAAATAAATAATTGAATGGTTTTTTATTAACCAAAATAATATATTTTTAACCTGCGATAAACAATCACCCAAACACAACAGCGAGCGCGGAGCCAAATACTAAGTTACTAACTTTCCTTTAAACGTATACCGTCGCAGCAACAAAAAGTTGAAGGGTGGGAAATCAATACTCGTAGATGTGAAGTGGTGAGGGTACGTTGCTCTTTTTCCTATACTAAACCACGCCTTCTTTTTACAGTTCAACTTATAATTCCTGCAATGAATGAATTCATAATTGTAAAAATACGAGTAATTAGTCGGTAGGATCGAAGATGAGGTACACTTGCATTCAAGTTATTGATATTTTTGAAATTCTATCAATAGGTGACAGGTGAGTATTTTATTTCCTGATGAAAGTAAAGAGGGGTGGTTGAAGCCGTTGAAGATGCTGCAGGAGGTTGGTTGAGACAATTCTTTTAAAATATTATAATATACAATTTTATTTTTCTTAAAAATGGTGTTTTCGCAAAATACTGTGTAGAATAATTTTTTTTTCATATAATTATGTAATTCAGTAATTTTAAAAATTCCAAAATTCCAAAATTTGTATATAAACCTATTGATAATTGAAACTTGAATGCTGTTTTTCAATTTAGAACTTCTATGATAGGACGATAATAATGTATTATATTCCTTCGAAATTTTATTTCAATATTTCAAAATATTTTAACGGTAATAATCTTAATCTTAGAAACGATGGAAATTCAAAAATGCACTTGAGAAGTTCTTTCTGTAACATTTTCAATTATATCAAAATTTGATAGTATTCTCAATTCTGAAAGTTGAATGGCATTGGCATCGTATAGGAAATTAATGAATTTGGCGTGAGCGAGTGAATCAGGGTTGGACTGGTGACCGTCACGAACGTTTTTCGTGACCGAGCAAGATAGGTCACGGTCACAAACGTTTTTAGCGGCAAATTTGAATTCTTAGGCCCCTATTCTATACCATATATTTGATGGTCACAAACAGAAAATAATTTCCACAAAGTTATTAAGCCGGACATTTATCGGTCATATACGTCACTTTAGGACATGGTCACATATTTATGACCAATATCATGACCCACGTCACATTCCTCACATTTGGTCACAATAAATCGCTCATTTGATCACTCCTAAGCCCTAAATCTAATTTTGTTTGATAAGGATTTTAAAAAATCTTTATTGGCATTTCAATTTCTACAAAGAAAATTCAAAATTTTTTCATGACGGTCAGAATTGTTCGTGACGGTCATGTATTTTTCGGTAATTTTGGTAAAAACTTTATTGGCATTTCAATTTCTACAAAGAAAATTCAAAATTTTTTCATGACGGTCACAATTGTTCATGACGGTCATGTATTTTTCGGTAATTTTGGTAATTTTGGTAATTACCGAATTTGGTGTGACCGGTCACAAACGATTGTTACTGACCGTCAGTCACGTATGGTCAAAAATACATGACGGTCACGAATGCCGTGCCAACCCTGGAGTGAATACAACGATATCAGGTGCCATGAGTCATCAAACCTTACAATTTTGTTACAGCAGATTTTCAAAAAAAAATTTAATAAAAAAAAAATTCAACTTTGCGAATGAATACTTGAATACATCATGGGACATCACTAAGATCAGACACATTGACCAATCGAATGCTTGTATTTTTAACGTCACATGACGTCAAACATCTCAACCAATCAAGTGATTGCATTTTTTCATATTACCATTTTGATATCCTTTTTTATTTTTGAAAATCTTGAAAAAAATAGTAAACAGTCTTCTTATCAATAATGCTGAATAGTGAATTGCTGATGATGGCTTTAAAATTTAAATTTTGAAACAGAATTAGTGAATTTAATTCTTAATTCTCAATCAGCTGGGTCATAGTTGAAAATCTATAACGAACATAAGAATACTGGACACTCGAGTAATCTTACACAGTTGTGTTACCCAAAAATAATGGATAACGACGTGAATCTTACCGAAGAAGACATCGTTCTCACCGTTAAAATCTTAGTACATGATCATGTGAGTATTTTCATCACCGTTTTCACTTTCAAATTTCGATTCTAATATTCATATTTATTTAGGAGATCCACACAATCCTAGGAGAAAACGAATCAATCTTGAAACAAATCAGAGGAACTGTAAGTATTTACCAAACACATTTATCTTAGAATCCCACTTCTTACCATCAATTTTTTTCAGACCGGAGCTAGTGTAAGTGTATCGGATGGATCGTGTCTAGATCGCGTGATAATAATCACTGGCACTGTCGAAGAAATGTACGATGCTGGTAGAATGATCCTCGATCGTCTTACAGCGGTATATTCATCATTTTCAAATATGAATTTTCTTTTTATAAAAGAATTAATTAAATTCGTGTATTTTTTTTACAGTATAGTGAAGAAACAGACAACGATTTCGATCCAGACAACGTGGGCGTAAAATTAATAGTTCCAGCTTCCCAGTGCGGTTCGCTTATCGGTAAAGGTGGCAGTAAAATCAAGGAAATTAGAGAATGCAGCGGCGCAGCCATGCAAGTTTCTGCTGAAATGCTGCCGCATTCTACAGAAAGGATTGTGCATATATCAGGAACCATCGAATCCATATTAGATTGTATTTACGAAATTTGCTATTCGTTGATTACGGTGAGCTGATGTTTCTTGAATTCTAAAATTTCATCAAAATTGAAAACTAATCTTTGTGATTTATTTTTAGTCGCCGGTCAAGAGTAATTCGGTACCTTATAAACCTACTAATGATATGTTGGAGGGTCCTATTGTATTTGCTGATGGCAAAGCGTATACTTTACAAGGCACAACTGCTGTTCCTATTGCAGATGTGAGTTTCAACTTATTTATAACGATACAACGATTTATACTTTGATATAAAAGTGCTAATAATTCGTAAATTACATTTTTAGGTGAATTTTCTATTGAAAAACGACCTTCTACAGCCATTTCTTGGTATAAACAATGGCTCAGATGCTGCTGGTAAATTTCTTTCATACTTACAAGGGAACCTTTGTAATCGCGATGCACATTTAAAAGGTTGCCATCTGGTGGAATTTTGTGAACTACTGAAAAGGTGAAGATGTAAATTATCAGTAGTTTATCACTGCGAAGTTAACCAATAGGAATAGCGATTTCGATAGAAATATTTGGCTATGTTTTCGTAAACTGTTTCAAAGTAGAGGTAAATATAGCAAAATTATCACTACAGTTTCCTACAGCTTCACCTTTTCAGCATTCGACACTAACGAACCTATCGAACTGTACATCGCGAAAATCATCCCCGTCGATTAAAACGAAATTTGATCCACTGAAAGAGTATGTAATCGACGCCTCAGAACCAAGTTTTGAACTGGCTAAGTTAACTATAACGTCTTTCGAAGCAGATCCAGTGCACCAGAAAAATTCAATTTTGGCTTGAGGCTGCAGATTAATTCAAATTTGTTCGGAATCGATTTTAGTATTTTAATGAAGAATCGTCATACCCCTGTGCCATTTCATCCATTTTCTAAAATCTGTCGAAAATCAAAAAATATCCTTCGAAAACTTTAAATTGAGTCCTGAGATATGGGTGACAAACTCTTTTTTGTGAGATAAATTATAACTCAATCGACGTGAACGAAAGTGAAAGTTCTCTTGTTGAAAAAAATCGAATAATTTGCTGATTTTTAATTTAATTTTCCTGTAAAAATTCTAGCAATCATAAGGATGTTAAAAACACACGTTTTCAATAATAAATCCAACCCTCCTACGGATAGAAAACCGAATTTCTACAAGCAAGAATACCGAATACCAGATAGCTGTGCTGGTGGAGTTATTGGAAAAAATGGAATCAAGATAGCAGACATAAGGTGAGGAAGATATCACCATTTTGAAAAATTACGTCAATTTGTTATTCAAAATCATTCCTTTTCGCAGACAAATTTGCGGAGCTCTTATTCACCTCTCGAACATGGATGAAAATTCTACACATGAAATTAAAGAACGAATGGTCACTTTGGAAGGTACTCGAGAATCTATCGCTTTGGCGAAATTCTTAATCAATGCAAGGTAACTAAACACATATATTTTTTATTTAAAAAAAAAAATTATGTAGTAATGGTCAATTTGCTTTTCTAGTATCGAACTTCAAAAAACCAATTTTGAAAACCCCCCGAATACCGAACAGTTCGACAATGTTGAATCAGAATCAGCTACGTCCACTTTGGTTTCTATTTTATCAAGACCAGGAGCACTAAGTGTTGTGTCTTCGTTCTTAGGATACCAGAATATATCCGAATTTATAAATAGTTTCGAGAATTCTCGATTTTGATACACCAATTTCGATTTGCAAAATTAACGAATTAATCTTAATTTTTTTTCTAGTTTTTTTTTATCCATTAAAAGAGGTGTCGAAAACCCCATTAAACCAGTCTTACAAAACCCGCAACGTATTTATTTACATGACCGTAAAGCAATTGAGTAATGAATTAAATTACTTTGTTTACAAATCGATCGTTAATCATCCATAGGATTTATTTTAATCGTATGTAGAATTCTGTTCTGAAAAACGAATTTCTTCAGTTTACGAGACAGAAATATAAACAGGGCTAAAATGGAGAAATACTGTATCCAAGCCCATTTGATTAGCTGCCAAAATCGTGTTTTATAGATTATTTCTTGTTCCACGTAATGAATATCGGCCGTAATAATTAAAGGCTCGTTATCAGCTGTCTCTGATTTGAAACGTTTCGAGTAATAGACTTTCTTCAAATTTACGTTCACTAAAAATAAAATTCGATAAGTTCAACGATAATGACCCTATCAATTAAAATATTTTTGGCATTTATTGTACGTACTACTATTGGAAGCGTAATGAGATAGAATTTTATACATGGCGTCGATTTTATTTTTCGCTTCGGATATACCGCTCAGAATCGTAGTATGATTTTGTTTGTGATGTTTTACATGGCAAATCATAGGTTTCGTAAAATCAGCACTTAGCTCGGAGATAATGTCGAGCTTTCCAATAGGCTGAGAAAATATATACGATGCAGCTGCCACCGCTTCCATCGATAATACACATTCGCCCTGTAAAAAATTAATTTTTGAAGCTAATTTTCATTGAATTTTTTCATATAGGTACTCACGTGTAATTTGTAATCGAAAATTAAAATCAGATGAAAAGAATCGATATCGAAAGAGGATACATTAGTCACGTGTATGGTCATTTTCATTCTATCATTTTTACCATCTTCATTTTCGTCTAATTCGATAACCTGCCATGAAAGTGAAATGGTGAAATTCAGTTCTGGTTCAAAGTTCAACAATTTCACTTACTTTTATTAAAGAACAGTTATCAGAATAGGGATCCGTCGATTTCAATTCCTGATACGTCGAACAAATCAAAGAAAAATGTGAATTTATTGTCCTAGCTTCCAAGATAATTAAATACTGATACTTAAACTTGACAAACGGCTGTTCTCGGAAGTAATTCTCCTTTATCCAGAATCCTGTCAAACAAAACAAAATTAACGATCTTTGTTATGTTTACCTGCTCTTCTTAATGACATGCAGTTGATTTGCTCACCATTACTGTTGTAGGCAAATATGAAGGGTAAAACGAAACAAAAAATGGAATTAAATACTAAAAATACTGTAACGTTGGATCGTACAGCAGCTTTGTACTTATGAGTGATACTTTTTGTATATGCAACGTAATAATTGGCCATATTATTACACTTGCACCATTTTTATAGGTACATTTTTTTTTTCACTGAAAAAGAGATTTTGCATAACCGCATCTGATGTCGCGTTTCAGTTACCATGGTAACGGATTAATAAACATAGGTACCTATAGGTATTCTAGGAAAAGGTTTATTGAAGCTTAATCATTACGAATATTTTTTTGTGGTTGTAATAACTTTTATTAATTTTTTTGATTTAACCCTTTCGCTCCCACCGGGACATACGCTGTCCCGCTAGGAAAGAAAAAAATCCAGCGGACCCAGATGGCTATATAAACTGCATTGCTCGTGTCCCACCGGTAGAGTAGACCTAGAAGCACAGTCTAGTTCAATCATACCCCGAAAGATCGCGCTACTTGACGAGAAAAAAAATTATTTCGCTGCAAAAGTGTGAAATATCTTACATCGTTTTTTATTTTTGATGCGTGTAAAAGCATTTTTGTGTTTTCTTATCCTGTTTTTTTTAGCGGAGTGTTGTCGGATGGTTCGGAATGCTTTTTTATGAGTAAAAACGAGTGTAATACTGTACTCCGTGATCTTTCGGGGTACGATTGAACTAAACGGTACTCTACCAGTGGGACACGAGCAATGCAGTTTAAATAGCATTCTGGTCCCACTGGATTGCGTCTACTAATTTTTGTTATACCAGACTACCAGTGGGACACACGTTGTCCCAGGGCCCCACAGGGGGTCAAGGGGTGGGGGAAAATTCAGCCGACACCTGATTCTTACTTAGGGGAGTCTATACTACAACTTTTAGCAACATTTTTTTGAAAATTCGAAAAAAAATAAATTGGGAGCGAAAGGGTTAAAAGCAGTAGCAAAGGAGGAGGAATGAGGGAGAATTTTGCTCATAAGTCGAAAATTCAATCGTTTTTTCAATTTTTATCTTATTTTCAGCTTGGAATCAAATAAGGTATCTCGTCAATTTTTAGAATTTAAAAAATTGCCTACCCATTGTATAAATTTTGAAAACTGTCCAATCAGGGGTTTATCTAACAGTACTTCCAGCTTGTTTAAGTAGTTCCAAAAATTTACGTCGGCAGCTCCAAAACTGTTCAGTGGTCCCAAAATTGCTTGGTAATGGACTACCTCCTAGTGTTTCAAAGATCGATGTTCAAATTTATTCTAAGTACAAATTTTTCAATTTCAGTTTCTTTAATTTTAAATTTTTTAAAAATACGTATACTTAGTATCCAATATTAAAATTTTTCCAGTACTGACGTAGGTGTTGAAAGAAATCTTGAAAAATATGAAATTAAAATTTTCTTTAAAAATTGGAAATTGAAAAAAATGATTTTTTTTAAATAATTGGAATCGAGTTGGAGGAAATTTGAAAAAATAAAAATTATGAGAAAATTCTTAGTAGGGAAAATATGGTAAGTACATAAAAATTTTTCCAATTTCAATTTTTTCAACTTTAGATATACCTATTTTAAAAACTTTTTTCCATTAAGTACTAAAATTTTTCTTCACTTTTTTTTCAACTAGGTAGTTGCATGAAATTTTTCCAGTGATTTTCGAAGCATTAACGAAAAAAAAAAATGCCGCTCTTGGACATTGAAAAGGCAATTTTTTCAAAATTTCGTCCTCGCTTCGCTCGGGCATAATCAAAATAATAGTTACGTACATATTTGAACTAGGTATTAGAAACAACAAAATGTAAAAGAAGGCTCCTTTCCCCCCATCCCCTGAATTCCTTTTCGTACTCGAAGCCACCATACCACTCTGTACTCTTCCCCAAAAATGCCAACGACGCCACTGAATGGTCTCCAATTGAAGATCCCAATTCCAGAGCGGCTTAAGTAACGAGAAAAAGAACTTTCATCAAAAAATTTTTACTGCCAAAAGCTGAAAAAAATGTTCACTCGAGTTCATTTTCTCATTTATACAGCTTTTGGGATCTTCAATTAATTTAACAATAATTCTTCCTCTTCTAACCGAATATTACAAAAAATTGGCATTCCAATTTTTTAATTCTTGATTTAAATCTCAGTAGTTTCAAAATTTTCACAGAATAATCCCTGTGTCTAATTTTAAGAAAATTGCCCTAGTTTTAGATTTTAAAAGATAATCTCAAGTTGAAAAAAATTGCCAATTTTTTCAAAAAATTTTCATGTTTTGAAAATTCTTTAATGTTTGCAAAACCAATCAATCAGTTAAAAAATTCAAGCAAGGTTTGAAAAATCGATCGATCTTCAAATTTTGTTTGATTTCTTTTGAAGGAGAAGGAACTTGTTCAATTTTTGGAAAATAGAGCGATTTACCTGCACGTTATGGAAAACCACATTCAAGTTTTCAAAAATTTTGCAATTTTTATCCTTTGAAAAATAATCCAACTTTTAGAAAAAATTATGCAGGATTGGAAAATCATCTCAATTTTTAGAGAATGGTCCAATCTTCAGAAAATCATCCTAATTTTGGGAAATTTCCTTCAGTTTTAAAAAATTGGTCATATTTTAGAAAATATAATCGCTTTAGGTCTTTCAATTTTTTGAACATGGTCCAATAAAGTGACTTCATCATTGGAAAAAATTGAGTAAAAATCAAGGAACAATAAAAAATTACCCAATCACAACAATAATTTTGAATATTTAAAAAATATATATATAATTTTATTCCATATAAACTACGATTCCTATCTATAGGTAAGTATAGAATACAATTTTTCAAGAAGTGACACAAATTAATTAATTTATGAAGCCCGAGAGATAAGTACATTATAAAATTGAGCTGGTGGTCGGGGCCGATGTGGTTTTTGTTATTTCCGTTGTCCGAGAGATCGGTGGTCTCGCACTTTTAATGTTTTAATGAACCCTTTTTTTTCATAGTAACACATTTTCCACTGCTTGAATAAAATCTTATTTGCGTAATAATCTGGATCTAACGCGAATTCTTCCTATTTTCAATATATGTACCACTTACATTGATCATCTCTATCACATTTCGTGAATTTACGTGATGTTTCTTTGGCGTTTGGCGGGATATGGTTTTCCATTGAAAAAATCATTGTAATACGAGCTGGTTTCTCGGAACAAATTTTCGCATGCCGACGCTTTCTATGCCGAAAGCGTCGACATGCGAAAACTTTTTCCGAGATACTATCTCGTAGTATTTTGGGCCATACATCGAGATTTCCGCACAGCGTAGGCATTCTTCTTCGACTAAGTCAAAGGTAAGTATATTTCATCCGATTTTCAGTTTGTTTACGTTCTTGTTCGAGTTTCAATCTTTCTTGTTTGCGTTTGATCTTTCTTGTTCATAAAGAAGCTTGAAATTCACTATTTTTGTCGACTTAGGCGTGGTTTTTGATTTGTACCGGGGTTGTTTTGGCGGGAGTAGCGGAAATACCAAAGTACTGTCATCGTATTTAATTAGCTCTGAACTTGGATTTGATGGGTCTTCAGCGCCGCAGGTGTATAAAAATAAAAGCGTCACAAAACAACTCAGAAAATTCAACTTAAAATGCACTACATAAAACGTGAAACATGAACTGTGAAATTATCGCACACTCATCACAGAGTAACCCTTTGAGTAGGTTTATATAAATTGGAAAGACATTCCTTTACGATTGAATTTTTTTATTTCATCTTCACTTGATATTAATTTTCTAATCGCGAATGTGAGAGTGTGTAACTAGATACACAGAAAGAAATCAAGAATTAATATTTAGTGATTGAATATTCAGTTTTTCTGCGCCCAATTTACACAATTAATAAAATTTTTAATTTCTTTCACTTTGATCGTTTATTATCATTGAGTAGGTTTATATAAATTGGAAAGACATTCCTTTACGATTGAATTTTTTTATTTCATCTTCACTTGATATTAATTTTCTAATCGCGAATGTGAGAGTGTGTAACTAGATACACAGAAAGAAATCAAGAATTAATATTTAGTGATTGAATATTCAGTTTTTCTGCGCCCAATTTACACAATTAATAAAATTTTTAATTTCTTTCACTTTGATCGTTTATTATCATTAAATGAATTCAATTCCTAGTCAAAATTCTTCTGCCTATATCCTCTTGGAGATGTTTAAAAAATTTCTAACCAAAAAACCCACGTAAATGAGCGATTCAAATCTATATCGATTATGCCCATAGGTAGATTTAAGGAGCGAGGCTCACTCCAGAGGCGGTTCGTGAGGCTCAAAAATGCCGATTGAAAATTCAAAATTGCCGACGAAAAATCCACATTTTTGCGATGATTATAAAAAAAAACATAACTTTGAGAGATCGAGATGGACTTACTTATGGACCCAAAAAACTTGAAAAGTAACATGTTTAAAGAAGTCTGATTGATCATACCTGATTAGGTCAATCATTTTCAGAGTTGCTAACATTTGAATTTTTTTTTTGTTGTAATTTTACAAAACCTATGAAATTTGGAAAAATTTTAGACAACCTTAAATTGGAAATGCAAAAAAATAATTTTTCAAGTTGATAAACTTGAATAAAAATTAGCCACTTTTACTCCAAAATTATTGAATGATGAATGAAAAATTGTATTTCCAAACATCGAAATTATTTTAAGAAGAAAAAAATTTAGTAGGTAATGGGTATAATTAGTTACTGTACCTACCTAAATAATTTTGAGAAAAAATATGGAAAGAAATCACTTTTGTAGCATTTGGCTTATTTTAAAATTGTGGAAGGAAAAATTCAATATGATTTAAGGAGTAATAAGTAGGTAAATTTATTAAGAATGACCACAAATCGAAAAGAATCTATTTCGTACAAAGCCCGCCTCAGAGTAATAGGATATCAACTATAAATTTTTAATTTACTGTCAAATTCATTGAA
The DNA here is from genome assembly GCA_038380155.1 of Pseudococcus jackbeardsleyi. Lineage (NCBI taxonomy): Eukaryota > Metazoa > Arthropoda > Insecta > Hemiptera > Pseudococcidae > Pseudococcus > Pseudococcus jackbeardsleyi. The sequence continues at coordinate 55,069,442 of CM076242.1, forward strand.
GAAGTAAACTTGGGTGGGGTAGAGGGGCGAAGCTTTCCAAAAGTGGTCTCCGCAGAGTTGAATTATGCTCATCAGTATTATTTCTCTCATTACTTCATCGGAAAAATCCTCTAGGTGTGGGTGGCCGCGTTGGCACTTGTAAAGGCTCTTTGCCTATAATGGTAACCTATTTCATAAAAAATGTACAATTTTCCAAAATTCGTAATTTTGGTGCATTAGGTACTTACCTACGTTCAGTCAAAGCAGCGTTAAAAAAAATGAAAGTTGATACCCTATTTTCAGTCTCTCGAATCCTTTTGAAAGCTTTTCAAATTTTTTGAAGACTTTGAAGAATTTTGGAATTTTTAAGCGAAATCCATAATTTATTAATCTTGGTTCAAAAAAAGTAAAAAAATAATTTTTTATTAGATACTTAAAATAAATTAGGCAAAAATTTTATATTGCAGTATTGCCAACATTTTTATTAATTTGTGAAAAAATTGAAAATAAGATAGGAAAATTATATCGAATATCCGTACATCCTAATGAATTCACGCATCTCTGCAAAATCTTTCGAAGCATTACTAAGAAGAAACGTAGGAATTTTTTGAAAATTAATCGGCGTAGTCGGTTTGAACTGTTCAAGAGATTCTAGAGGAAGGTATTTGGATCTAATGAACCCGATGCGATTGGCTAGACAGTGGTTACATTTCATAAAAAAGAGGATGTCAATATCCTCTTCAAGAGTTCCAACATTAATCATTTTAAAATAGGCTTTTAGAGTTACGTATTCGGTTGCATCGCTGATAATTCGCGCTAAATTAACGATGTTTGTTTTGTTACTGTCGAGGAATTCGTAATGCTTGACGATTTCCCGCCAGCCTCGCAGGCTAGGATGAAGATCCTTCACTGGTGTCGGATCATTTTTTATGGTCCAAAGGAACCATACAAGTTTTAATTGTTTTGCGATGTGTCTGTTTTTCATTCTCTGCAGCGATGGATTATCAGTTTTGTTTTCTGAAGTTTCAGTGGTCGATGGTTTCTTAGGTTGTGGCGCCTGAGTGGTCGGTGGCTGATTGCTTTTTACAAAGCCTTCATTTTCATCATAACGTAATCCCCATTGCTCGAATAAAATTTCATTTGTGTGATGCGCCGGATTCGGGGCGAATTGTTTCCATCTCTGGATGTACCATCCGCATTTGAGGTTATTGCATTGAGTTACTTTGATTGAAAATTTTCCGGCTGGATTATTTTCGATGAAATATTTATTATAAAGTAGTATGGCATTTCGATATAATGTATCGCAAGCTGTCGCTCTGATCATACATATACATAACCATTCAATATATTTGCGTTCATTTACAGCTTCTTTCCATTGCGCTTTTGCTTTCAGGTATTGCAATCGTTCCTCAAAGAAATTTTTTTTGTAATCTATTGCAGTATTGGCAGTAGTATAGGTCGTTGTGGTCATGTTACTTAATTCATAGGCATCTTGCTCAGAAAATTTTGAAAATGACGCGTTGAGGTTACAGGAATAAAGTGTCGTCTGTTTTTCATCATATTCAATTTGTTCGGAATCGGATAATTTTTCAGTTATACAGTATGTGTATAAAAATGTAAATATGGCAACACAAGTTTGAAAATTCATCTTTTAGGTACCTATTATAATTATAATTATGTAACTCACTACGCACGAAATAGAAGAACGTCTCTTTCACGTTTGAAATTTTTTATTTCATCACTTATAGATACTTCAGTATCTCTTCTCGATATCAATTCTACAATTGCGAAAGTGATTGTAACTGAAAAAAAAAGGAAAATTCACTACAGGTACCTCCTAAATTTTTGACCACAAATGGGATTTCAAAGATCCAAGCCCAAAGTCATTCCAAGTTCAACTTTTTTTTTCAAATTTTTTTCAATTCCTTCAATTCCAAATTATTTCAAAACTGCATTTAATGTTAAGAATTTTTCATCACCAAAATTTTTTAAAAATATTTTTCATTTTTTTCGATTTCTAATGAGTGCTTTTTAAAATTTCCTTCAGTTCCTGATTGAATTGGAGGAAATTTTGAAAAACGTAAAGTTTAAATTAGGTATTTTAAAAAATATTTTTGGAGTTTTAAAAAATAAAGGATTTTTTAATTATTGAAAAAAATTCAGAGCAGGAAGAAACTATATAAATATGAAGTTGGAAAATATCTGGAGAAATCAAAGTAGGATCAATTCAATAGGTACCTACCTACCTACCTACTAACATTTTTTCCAATCAATATCTAGATAATTTTTAACGTCCTTAACTTTTCAACTTTGAATTGAAATAAATTCAACCTCGCATTTTCCAATTTTAAAATTCTTTCTTACTCAATATTTAGATATAAGAAATTCAAAATCAAAACTGAAAAAATTTTGAAAAAAATTCAAATTGCCGGAAAAATTTTTTAAAAAAGTAGAACTGAAAAATATGACATTGAAAATTAAAATAATGATAAATTAGAGAAAATATAAAATTTTAAAAAATGTTACTGATGGGAAAATTTCAAAATTTGATACAACTTAATTTGAATTTTGAATGAATTCGGACTTGGATCGTCGAAATCCTATTTGCGACAGCTAGTAGGAAATCGAGGTATCGTAGTAGGGTAGATATCTAATAAATAGCTGGTAAATTCAATTTTTCTTCCTGCAATTTACTCGATTAATAAAAATGTTTAATATTTTACTTAATCGAATCATTTACCATCATGATATAAAAAAATGAATGCTCGATCGAACTGCTTTCGACTATCTTTATAGGAAAGAATTTTTATAAATTTTGAACTACCTAAATAGGTAACTCTGAAAACAAAAATTTTCATGGTTCAATTAGACAGTTCAAGTTTAGAGAAGGGCTAACTATGGTAGAATTTTAGCAGATATAAAGTACATAGGTACCTACATAGTTTCTATTGTGTTTTTTTCTTTTTCATGATTCAATTTTTGGTAAGGTGGATTGGGGTACCTAGTTATGAATTTTGTGAAAATTCAAAATCCTATTTCAAAATTAAGAAAGAAAAATACATAAATTTATTGTAATTAATAATTGTTTTCCTTGACAATTCGTTAAAAATTAGACCATTATCTAAAAATTGGACGATTTTTCAAAACTTGAAAATTTTTAAAAATGGGTATTGACAATTTTCCAAATAAAGAACGATTTCCCCAAGACCGTCAAGAGGAGGGTGCTAGTGTAGGAAGTGCATCCACATCAGGAGATCAGGACTACGTTTAAAAAACTGCTGTACTTGCGTTTCATTTTGAGAAAGTACATATACCATAAAGAAAAAAAAACTATTTTTCTTCGCCAAAATTGAAATTAAAAATTTTTTCTAAGGCGAAAATATAGACAAAGAATTAGAAAAAAATGAAAGAGGAAAAGAGGAAGCAAAAAATCAATTTTAAAAATATTTTTAGGAGGAGGTCTGCTTTCGTGCCTTCGTGGGTTCTAGCTGCAACTTCCAAGAATAATTTCGGATTATAAAAATGAGATGATTTATCAAAGCTCGTGCAATTAAACAAAAAACAGGAATCAATTTTCTATTTAGATTTTCCAAAAAATGAATTATTCTTGAAAAAAAATGCGATTTTTTAAAACAATGAGTAAACTTTCATTTTCTACCGGGTGCTCGATCAATTCTGGCTCCCTTCGATACTTCTTATGTTAAAAATTGAAAGTTGACAGTTCTAAACTTCTAACTGATATAGGTAGACAAATTAAAAAGCATTGCATTAATTTTCAATACAAAAAGTATCGAGGGGATCCGGAATTAATCGAGCAGTACTTGTAAAAATAATTTTTTTTGGATTAATTTAAAACGATCTTTTAAAATCTAACACTCGATAATTTTCTCAAAATTGAACAGGTCTTAAAACTTGAATGGCATTTCAGAACTAGAATAATTTTCCTCGATTTGAACGAGTTTTCAAAAACATGAAAGATCTTTCAAGATTATCGCTATTCACGTAATTTAAAAAAAATGAACTTCATTCTAAAAATTAATTCCAGCAACCAATCCGACGATTTTGAAAAATGGAATTAGGACATAATGAATCAATCATTTCTGAAATTTGCAATAGGTACCTACTAACCTATTTCTTCAAATACAAGTAAAACCAATAAGTTGGAAATTTTTAAGAAGTAATAAAGTGGAAACCCGTTTACGAAAATTAGAAAAAATCAATTTTTATTAGACTTTTCAGAAACTTTCCTCCTCGTATTACCAAAGTCATTGAAGTCAACTTTTCGTGGGAGGGAACAATCATTACAATCGTTAAAAAGTTGACATCATTAATAATCACATTTTATTGAAAATGACAGCGTAGCTGTGCCAAGGCACTAATGACGCAGAAGAGCACAAGTGGATTCGTCATTGCCTAAAATGATTAATTACCTTCTCCCACCATTATCCATTGAGTATTCGATGCTAAGAAAATTGGGTAGGTGGATTCCATTTCATCAGTACCTAGCCTCCATTGGTTTCGAAGTTCAACCAATTTGAGAATGGCAAACTAATATTGGCAAAAGAAAAAAAAATCAATAAACAAAGAAAAATTAATCAATCAAAACAATATATTCGGTTACAATTTTTTTCGAAATTGTAAATAAAAATCGAGATAACAAAATTTTTAAAAATATGAAAAACATCTGACGGTTTCATTAAAAACAGCGATAACAACAGGAAACCAGTTTAGATAGAAATACACGAAGTCTTTGTTCGCCGAATTTAAAAAAACACAGTAAGTAAAGACACAAAAAATGAGCGTTTCTGCCACGTTATATACAAAATGGAAACACTCCAATATCCGTCTTTCAACAAAATATTTTAGTACACAAAACATGGTCATTTTTTCGTCATCATGTATTAGTTTATATTACATAATTATTATGTCATACAGCACAGAAATGCTTGTGTATTTCCTGAGATTATTCGACAATAAAGGGTTTCAAACATTACGAGTATTGTTTCAGGCACTTTCGTCTGATTTTTGATAAAGAGCTCTCAATCGTGGATCCCTGATTCGCCTACGCTTTGCGTTTTCTTCTTTATGATTCGGCGATGAATACGATGGATCGATTGGTTTGAAATCTGGATTCATTCGGATATCAGGAAGTGTACACTCGCTTCCTTTATGTCCACTGCCTTTACAATTGAAACACATCATCGGTCGTGTACAACCTACAGCAATATGGCCGGTGCGCAAACAATTGTAACATACTGGCTCCTTCGTACAACGTTTCGTGCTATGATCGCTGGCTCCACAATTATTGCACTCGGCTTGAGGCCATATTTTACACATCATGGTTGAAAAAGAATACCTCGAATGGTCATCTTCATTCGAAACACCAGTAACGATTTTCCTGGGAAATGAAACACGTTTTTTCTCAGTCAGCGATGCTCCTTCATTGGTAGACTTCTTCAAAATCGATTCTTTGGCTAATTTAACACCACCATTCGAACCGGATGCCTTGATTGGTGCAGCTTTTGCAAAACTCACGCAAACTTTAATTGTTCTCCCGGTGGTAACAGAGGGTACGGTTTCTTTCGAATTATTTCCACCTCCCTCAGCTTCGTTGACATCAATTTCGTCCAAAATTTCATCAATGCTTCGTCGATGTTCGGTTCTACTCGTATTTACTTCCGGTTCGGACGGAGGAGGGGTAACCGGTGTCGTAGGCTCGGTAGGCGATTCGACACGGTTTTCAGTCTCAATAGGTTTCTCAGCTGGTGCAGGTTTCTTAGGAGAAACATTGCTATTCTTTGGTTCAACCGGTTTGCCCGGACTTCGATGACAAGTCACGGGTTCCATTCTGGTCAGAAAATCACCACGATTTTTTTCCGTCAATTTTACCTTTGGTTTTGGACGCGTTGCAGCAGTTCTCGGAATTCTAGTCGGTGGCAAAGGGTACATAGCCTTGATTTTTTCTCTCGCTTCTTTAGTAGCATCGCGAACAGCCCTTAAACTTTTCTTTTCACGAGGTGCTCCAGAAGGTGAACTTTTTTGAGATTTCTTTTCGGGGCTATTTTTCGACTGCGGCACCGGAGTCGGCGATGTAGATTCTGACGATCTGGAGTCTCGTTCGACCTCTGCTGGAGGTGACTCTGGTGATTCCCACCTTCGTTTTCTTCGTCTAGCTACCTGTTTATTCGGAAGAGGGGCGATAACAGCGATTTTGGCAATTTTATTTGTCAAAAGGGTTCTATGTATAATTGGAGTGATGGCATTATTTTCCATAGCTGCGGTAGACGAATTGTCGGATGAGTAACCGTCATTATCGTCGTTTTCGTCATGATATGCAGAAAATACTTCTAATGGTGATTGATAATCGACGTCGGTGGAGTCAGAGTCAAGTTTGGGTTCGACCAATTCTTCCGGCTCATTTGTGTTCTCAGTTTTTTTCTTAGCTTTTTTCGGAATTGACGTTGTCCATTTTGAAGGTACAAGTTCTTCAAAAAATTTATCTGATAGAGGCTCTGGCTCGTATTTGACTTTCTTGGGAGGTGACGGTTTTGGTTTAATTTCAACATCTTCTATGGGTTTTTCAGTCTGGCATAATTTGACATTTTTTCGGTCACATTTAACGTCTTCATTGACAGATGAATTGGGATCGTCATAAGATGAATAATCATCTTCATCCGAAGAATAATCCATTATATTCTCGAATGCCTTAGGGTAGTCTAAAGGCGTCGACTCTTTTAACAAACCATTCATCGATGGAGTCACATCAACGAATTTAGGTTCGGTTTGAACAACCGAAGGTATCTTATCAGAGATTTCAGGTACTTTCGCAGTGACAACTTGATTTTCAAGAGGAGAAATATCCATTTCAAGCGTCGAAGGTGCGGTTACCTTGACATTAGTTGAAGGTTCGACCGCAGCTCCAATTTGGTTTTCGTTAGAATAAATATTCGTTTTGGATGGAGAAGGTACGAGTATTTCGGTATTGGTAGGTGGTTCGAAAATAGGCTGGATAGGTTCCTTAGATTTACAAGGTGACGGTGGAGATACCTTAGGTTTACAAGGTGCCGGTGGAGGTACCTTAGATTTACAAGGTGACGGTTGAATAGGTTCTTCGAATTTACAAGGAGACACCGGCTGTTCAAAAACGTCATCTTCTCCGTCAGATAATAGAGCAATTTCGAGTGGAGCTGTTGTCACCTCATGGGTAACATGTTCGCTTTGAGAAGATGGGCAGCTTTCGTTTTGTGTTGTTTCGTCATCGCTGCAAATATCAATCACAAACACGCCGTCTCCGTCTTTGCCTCCATCTTCATCTCCGTCTCCCTCTCCATCACTAATATCAATCACTTCAACTCGAGGTTTCTGTTCTTCGGTACCAGCTGAATAAGGTTTGATATCCTTTGAAAATAAAATTAGTTTGAATTAAATTTCAGCAATTATTCGAAAAATGAAATAAAACTGTTATCTTACTTCCGACTCCCACGCAACAACTTCCAATATCCGTCCTCCATCATCTCGGTTTAATGCTCCCAACGCGAGTACATCTCCCAACTTTAGCTCAGCCCAGCGATGTTTACATAATGGAGAATTATTTAAGTAAACACCCCATTCGCTTATCTGTTCAAAATGGATAACAAAACATCCGAACAGATATACTTACAACGATACTGATAATTTTGACTTACATTAAATACAAATACTAACATCTTTAATCAACGGAGCACCACCGAGGAACGAAATTACTGCATGGAAACGGGACACTTTTAGGGATTTGGGAATGACTACGTGATTAGAAGTATGCCTGCCGATTGTTGTCTACAGAAAAAACAACAAACACACGATGAACAAAGTGACACTAAATTACGACAAGTAAAATAGTAGAAGTGTAAGCCGAGTTATAATCATTCAAGCATATGGTAAAAAGAATAAAATACCTGGGGTTCTTTCAGCCTAAAAATTAATGATTCATTTTTAAGACCGTACATAATCATGTAGACTTAATTACATAACAACTATCACCGTAATAAATAGACACTATGGATACAAATTTCAATCACTGCAAATGCAAAAGATCGAGATACGATCAAAAATCACATCTCTTCAACAACGTAATTCAATTTTCAACAATATGAACAACTAAAAAACTGCAAAATTTCAAATTCTTTCACAAATATGCAAACATTTACGATTAATGAGCACTTTTTTTCAATACTAAACGTGTTTTCAATACACTTGATTGTTAATTAACGAATGGTTCGGATAAAGATAAAATATATAGGCAAGACGCAGGAGACGAGAGCGATACTTCCATACTTCCAACAACTTGGGGTTTCTACGTTTCTAGTGATTCTCAAAGAGTGTACTTTCAAAAAGAACTAAGAAAATGATTTTTGTGAAAATGCACTTTGAAACACATTGATACATCATGCACCTTAAAGTACTTTTAACTTGAACGAAGTGAATGAAACGTCATTTTCGTATAATCCAATCAGAAAAGTACTTGGTAAATGAAACCTTGTGATTGGATGATGAATGAGTGACGCAAATGAACCATGTCGAATCGAAAACAATCCGGAATAAAATTTGAAAGCTTCTAAAGCTTCCTAAACTGAGAATTCAAAAATGTTTAACCACTGGTAACATCGTAATATAATACTGATAGATCAATGTTACCTATGTATCCGTTTTTTTATCCCTTCTTGAATTTTTTTCTACCATCGTAGTGTTTTTTTGCGAAATTTTCGATGCTCGAACTTCGAACCCGTTTAGTTGCTTTCAACTTCACAATTAACACGGTTAATTTAAGTATGTTGTACTGTGTACTTTTAATTTTTTTTTTTCACCAACGAGTTAACGTAGGTGAACGATCGAAGCATGACCCACAGGTCAGTTAGGTTTAGGATATCAAACAAACCATTAATCTATTTTTACGTTGTTGTACAATTCTCCACGGTCAAACAGTCACGTCCACTTTTAATACTAGAACAATTTTTTCAAAAAATCGAACAATTTTCGAATTTTCCGAACATTGAAAAAATGTCTATAAATTTGCCGTATTATTTAAAAATTGGACATTTCGTTTAACAGTAGAAAAATTCTTCAAAACTTGGATTATTTTCTCAGAGTTGAACAATTTTTTCATAATGTGAAAATTTTCTAAAAACGATCCAGTATTTTTAAAAAAAAAACAAGTTATCCAAAACTTTGATAATTTTTCAAAATTGTAAAACTTGGAAAAAAAGGTGGAAATTCAAAAGGAACAGGAAAAATTTTCGAAAAGAAGTAAATAAAATTTTAACTTGGTATCAGCAAGTGCACCACTCGAAATGAAACTGTTCCCGCAAGTATAGGAAGCTAGATGTACATCTACATATATAATATACCCGTAGGCAAAAATATTTGGGATTCGCGAGTCGCGACGAAAATGCTGCTTACCAAGTAATGCTTACTTTGCTAGAAACAATTATTTTCATTATCTTTCATTATTTAACGAGTTGAAATAATTCATGTTATTTGATTCAATCAAATATCATATACAATCCACATTTATTCATTTGATGTTTATAAATTTCACCTAAATAAGAAATAAAAACAAAAGTATAGGAGAGGACAGGTGGTAGTATTATTTACGAAAACAATTACATAGGTAAGTTAGGTACGTCAATATTAATCGTTGAAACAGTTAATTCACAATTCAGCAAAAATAAAAACTGCATTCTCGTATCATAAACAAGCAGACATCAATGTAGTGTTACCTCTGAAATGGAAACCATATAATGATTGGGTAAGAGGAATTAACACAGTGGCGCTTAATTGCAATTTGCATTTCATAAATTTTTAAGCACATGCCTATTAAAATAGGAGGAAATATCCAGTATAGAAATATAGGCCTGGCTTTGGCTTCTTCGATATATGTTATGCTGAAAAGAAAAGTCGAAGAGAAATTTTCACCACATGAGGAACCTTGTTTGACTGGCCATTTTTATTCGAACTTTTGAGACGTGAAAAAGAACATTGTATAAAGAGTAGAGGTCATAAATCATTTACGGAGCCCTAACTAAGAATCCCCCCCAAAATTTCAACTTTTCAATTGCAGGCGCGACTATTGCACCAATCGGAGTTATAAAAACCAGACGGGTGGTCTCGGGAAAGTATGAACAATAATTCACTAATGAGTTAGCGACGAATGAAAATTCCTAAAAACGTTTGTATTGTAAAGAATTGATAGGTAGTCTACTTTTTGGCATGGATTTTTTACACAATGGGAATGAACTACAATCTCGTATTGTCTTGTATTTTTTCCAAGTACCTAACTACCTATACCTACCTATTCTTTTTTTTAATTATTGAGAATAATTAAATTGAGGTGACAGATTATTCAAAGAATTAATTTTATAAGTCTACTTTTTGCTTGAGTTTTTCACACGAAGAAATGAAATCGAGTCACGTACTCCCTTTGGTGATTTTTTATTTCCTTTTTTTTGGGGAGGAGGAATTATTAAAATTTGGGCAGCAGGGTGTTCGAAGGATTTCGTCATTTTGATTTTGGCTCCGGTTTTTCACACAAAAGGATTGAATTCCATCTGATACGAATTCGGTAGCTACCTATACCTAACTTTTGTATTTTTATTTTTATGGTCAATTTTCGTCTCAAAAATACAGTTTTAGGGTAATTGAGTAGAAAACATGGAAAATATCCAAAAAAAAAGCGTAAGTACAGCTGTTTACTTAAACTTTATTTCATATTTTTCTGTTTACTGATATTGAATTTTCTCAAAAAAAATCGACGTTCAATTTTCTTAAGTAAAAAAATTTTTAAATTAAATTTTAAAAACCAACTACCTATGTACTTACTTGATGAGAAAAACGAAATCAAATCTCGATTTTTCTCCCTTGCGCCTAAATAAATTTGCCGAAAAAGGGATTTTCATGGTATACCTAGGTAAGCTCAAATTTATTCTACGCATAATGTTCAAATTTTTTGAATTCTTTTTAAACCTAAATTTCTTTCACGGTATCCAATTTTAAATTTTTTCTATTAGTAAATAGGTATTTTGAAATTATAATCTCAATTTTTTCAACCCCTCGAAATTTTTCCACTTTTTTTATTGGAAAAAATCATGAAAAACATTGATTACTTTTTTTTTCAATTTCATTGAGAAAAATTTCAACTATTGAAAAAATTTAAAAGTTGGAAGAAAAATTTAAAATATCAAATTGAAAACATTTTTGAAAAAGCAACTTTGAAATTTTTGTGAGAAAATTCGGATTTTAAAGAAATTTACAACTGCAAAAATGTTTAGTAAGTAGGTAAGTACATTTATTAACTTCTTTGAATTTTCTTCAACTTCATATTTAACATTCCCGATAATTCAAAAATATTTCTTTGACTTTTTTCAACTCATATGTTTAATCTTTCCATTTTGAAAATTTCTTAAAATCTTTCTCAACTTCGGAATTCTTGTAGAAAAACTCAACTACATATTCCCAAATTTCTTCCAACTCAATAAGTAACTAAAAAATTTTTAATTGTAAAAAAAACACGAAATCGAAGAAAAATTTAAAAATCAAAATTGGAAAAATGTTCAAAATTATAGATACGCTTGTGAACCACAATCAGAAATATAGAAATCAGTGCTGTATTTCCCTAGACGCACACTACGCACGTGCGTAAGGCGCAAAAATTTCAAAAGGCGCCAAATTTTGGAAAAAAATAACATATTTCTTCAAAAATGAGTATTTTTTTATCAAATTATCATCTCCTCACTTCTCCTTACTTACATTTACAAAGTAACTATTATAATTATTTTTTTATTCAATTTTTAAAAATAAAATAAAATATGCATTTGAAAGATTCCTTTGTTTAAAATTTTGAGATCAAAGAAAAGAAACAGTAAATTGGAAATAAATTTTGATTTTTCACATGATAGAATTGAAAAATTCTTTGATCATTCGATTCTGTTCAAATTCACTTATAACAGTTATAACCCAAAATATAGATGGTTGCGCGGGGAGGGGGGGGGTAGGAGTAAGAGGTGGAAAGGCGGAAATTCACTGTGCGTTGGGCGCAAAAAACCTAAATACGGCGCTGATAGAAATTGAAAAAATTATGAGTTGAAAAAAAAAATCAACTTGGATACATTTGCACTTGATAGTAAAAATTTCAATTCTGGCAAATTAAAATCTATTTTTTCGACCCTTCAAACCAGATCGAAGTTTTATCATTCATTCAACACCTCTTTCATAATTTTTCAAACCATGGCTACAATTTCGTCAACATCTGCGGCCTTTCACAACCACTTAAACTCTTCAAAATTCGCCTCTGACTCATGCACATGACGCAAAAAACCAATTAAAAATTTCATTACCATCGCTGAGACTTTATTTTTCAAATACAAATCACATTAACTTAATAAAATTCAAGACCGTTGCGTCGGTCTTTACATAGTTTTGTTATTTGATTAATATACTATTACGTAGTAACGAAAAATAGTGAATAATGAATAAACAGAGTAGTGCAAAAGTAACAATTTATCAGATTTTTTAAAAATAGGCCCCGCGTATTCGACCATCACATTCACACCGCCCAATCATCCACACAATCACCCACGCAAGTTCTTCGAATACACTGGTGTCATTTGCGAAAAAAAATCTCGTTATAAAATTTGCTAAAATTCAAAAAGATGGCCGAGAAAAATATACATTTTGGAATGAACTCGAGTTAAATTTCCTTCAAATGTTTTGTTCCAACTAAATACATACACCAGATTAGTTAAAATCTCCACTATACGTATAAAAAGTAGAAAAAAAAAATACACTCACACACAAATTAAATACGAGTATTTAGTCGTACAAAAAAATAAAATACGGAAAGGAGAGGGGAAGGTGCTACAACATTATTGCGTAATTTTACATCGTTAATTATACAAAATAAAGAACCAATATATAAGAAACTGATAACAGCATTTACATTAAAAAAAAATTGATTGAATTATAAAAATATTACAAATATACAGTATACATTTATCAATATAATCAGCAATAAAAAATTTTCATATTTTGAGCATCATTAAAAGAAATGCAAATTAACAATATCAACTTAGGCGTATATGTACATTGTAAGTACCGAAAGAATACTTTTTTCATCTTTAAAAAGATAACTAGTTATTAAGGACTACGACAACTTAAAATAAAATAATAATATTACACAGTCTTTTAGTTTATTCTAAAATTTCTTTTAACAATCTGCAAACATATAATTACTGCTGGCGTACTAATATAGGAAACAAGTGAACTAAACTATATCGTCGAATCAAAAAAGAAAAAAAAACAACAAAACAAAAAAAAATCAAAACAAAATAGCAAACGAGATAAAAAGACCATAGAAAAGTAGTAAAATAAAAATCGATATTGTTCTATTAATTATAATACGTCATCTATAGTAATTGTGAGTCATAATGCAATTCGCTAAAGCATCGAAAACAAATCCGTTCAAATAACCGTAATATTATGTAATTTAATCAATATGGCAGTAACCAAAATTCCTAAAATCGATTCTCAATCAAAAAAAAAAAAAAACTTACGAAATAAATTAAAATAAGACTCGAACGCTAAACGCTTATTAGTTTATGTTGGAACGACAACAAAATTTAATTAAATGCGCGAAAACGATTTAAATTTTTTTTTTCCAGTAACTCGACGAATTTTTCCAGTAGCTGAGAATTTTCGAAATCACAGGACGATGTATTGGTCCCGTTGGTCGGAAAAAGCGATAATATAAAATTTGATTTTTCAATATGGCATCTTTCAATTATAAAATAATAAATGCTTGGAAAATTATTAATCGAGGTTGCGAGTTGATAGAATTAAAAAGATGGTTCGGAAAATGGAACGAAGAGGGGGAAAATAGACTTCGATAACATAACAATAGATACGAACGAAAGATATGTAGTTTGAAAATAAACTCAATTTGACTAGATTTCGTTCATATCGATTGGAAAATTATTTATCTTTGGCTCGTATCACAACGTAATGAAATTCGTTTCGTTACGAGGTTTAATTTTACATCGATAACTATTAGAAAAATTAAAAAATTAGCAAAAAAGCGCCACCGAATGTAACGAGAAAAATATTCTTTAAAAAATTACAAATACGAAATGCGAATTTTCGACCCGTCAATGGGTACCAAAAATACGTCACGAAACAGTAATAAAAATTAAAGTAAAAAGCTTGTTCGACTAAAATGTTACCTTATTGATATTATTGTGATGATGTATTGTATATTGGACCAAATTATTATCCTATCAGGCGAGTCCGAACTGTTTCGTGGAAAGGACGATTTCAGTTTGGGTGGGATTTTTTTTTTCACGAGGTGGTCACAACACAGCAATGATTTTTTTTTTAATTTGAAATTTATCCTCAATTGAATTTTTTTCAAAAAAATAAATTTTTAAAAGCATGTATATTAAATTGTAAAAATTTCATTCAATTTCTTTACAAGTTTCCAACTCTAAAATCATTTTCAACTTCAGAAGTTTTTCTCATTTTTGGAATTTTTTCAATATTTTTATTATTTTTAAAATTCACATTTTCTTTCTACTTCTTTTCAGAAGTCAATAATTCCTTTTTTTCGATCCAAAAATTTATCAATTTTTTTCTAATCATTTTTTAACTCAATTTTTTCAATTTACAATTTTTGAATTTTGAAAAAATGAAATTTAAGAGCATCAACAATTCAAGGGCTGGAAAAATTGTAGAATTGAAATAGATTTCGAGAAAAAATTTCATGTTAAGAAAAAATTGAGCAGGAAAAAATTTCAATATAGTTTGTTTTTAAAAAATGAATAAAAAATCTGAGTTGAAAAAATTCTGAGAAAATATTTCATTCAAATGACAAAAAAATTTAGTTTGAAAATTTTTGAGAAAAAATTCAGGTAAAAAGAACAAGAAAAAAATTGTACAAGTAGGTTGAAAAAGTTATTTCGAGTTTGAATAAATTATGAGAAAAAAATTCAGCTCAAAAAAATTGAAGAAAAAATTCAAGTTGGAAAATGTTGAGAAAATATTTCGGATAATGACAATTTTAGGATCAAAGGGAAATTAAGAACAAATTATGGATTTCGAAAATTTACTTTAAAATACTCAGTTTGAACAATTTTGAGAAAAAAATGAGAGTTGAAATTTTGTAAAAACTGGATAGAAAAAATACTAATTTTGAACAAATAGAAAATAATTATTAGAAAAAAATCAGAAAAATGGTTTGAGGCGGACAAATCTTGAGGAAAATCCAATTTGAGAAAGTTTTGAGGATAAAATTCCCACCAGAAAACATTCTGAGTAAAAAAAGATCGAACTTGAAAAATTTCAATTAAAAAATCCAAGTTGAAAATATTTTCGAAAAAAATTCAAGATTAGAAAACTAAAAAATTTTTACAGGTTTAAAAATATCTTAAATACGAATATGAACTTGAAAAAAGTTACTACAAATGTGGTATTCTAAAAGTGAAAAAAAAATACACAACACGAACTGAAATCGTCTTTTCCACAATCGAATTCAGATTCGCGTTAATCCTACCGAGTAAACAGTGCCAAGGAAGGGGGGGAGAGGAATAAATGCCAAAAACCAATAAATCGATCCTTAAAATTTACCACAAGGGATATTACCCTTCGATATTTTAAATTTCAAAATCTAGATACTATTTCACGTTTTTTTAAAACGAGAAATCAAACATTTCATCGTTGATGCGATAAGATTAATTGACAAAAAAATCTAAATCTTAATTGACGATTTATTGTTAATCGGCATTAAAAAATTATTCCAAAAATTTCTAATTTTCCAGCCGATTTTTTTTTTTCAACTGTCGGGTCAGCTACGAAATTAAATCCTAACAATAGTAAATGCTTTCAAGTAAAAAAAAAAAGTAACCTAAATTAAAGCGTTTTTTCATTTCGAAAATGCACTCGCAATATTTGGTGTATTTCACCTTTAGAGGCGTAGTAGTTTACACACGTTAATTTAAAAATTTGTTTTTTTGAGATCCTTTAAAACTAAACAAAAAAGAAAAAAAGATGACTAGATAAATTAATTATAAATACAGGAACAATCTTTTTATTGAAGATCTTCTTCTTCCTCTTCTTCTTCGAGATCCGTTTCGGCATCGTGACCGTACATATCGGCCAATTTATCGAATCTCGGACCCCAAACGTTCAAATAGTCGTAATCGTGTTGTTCGTCGTCGGTGCCTACATACGGATGGAAAAGAAAAGTTCAAAATTTCCCATCGAAGATTTTTTCAACGTATTTTTTTCCAATTATAGAATTTACTTACCGGATGCCAACGAAGATAACGATCCAGCCGTACTGCCGGCGCCTTCGTAAGCGTAATTACGTAAATCATCGTAAGGGGGAGCATTTAGATCACCATCGGCTCGTTTTTTATGTTCTTCTATAAATATACCGACATTGGGCTCAACACCGGCCATTCCTGATAGACCAGCAGCCATGCCCATACCTTCGAAACATAGAAATTTGGTTCATTTTCTCGATTTCAATTTGATAAGGTGATATGGAATAGAGAATTCTTACCCATTTTACGATTTGCGTGATGTTCGGTGGCTAAGGGTCCGCCGGCTACTGGAATTTGTAACGGGGTTATGTCATAAGCAGTCATGTCGTCTTCTCCGCCGCCTTCGTCGTCGTAGTTAATAATGTTCTCTCTAACGTCGTCGTCGGGTCCGGCGTATTTTATGTGCGATTCTTGACGTCGCGAGAATACCACGAATATTAAAACTAGAACTGCGAGGAAAAAAAATTGATTAGAAAAATGGAGTGGAATTTTCACAGACAAGTTTTTAAACTATTTGAAAAATAATAGTAAAAAAAAAAAAAAAATAGAAAAAAATCCAATATTCCAGCGATTACACTGTAGATGATTATAAAGTTTGGCAACACTGCTTCTGAATGAAATTATTCTCTACGTGAATAAAAATTTGGAATTATGTCTAATCAATAAAAATTCGCCGATTAAAAAAAATATGAAAATCATTCAAGTACCTATCAGAATTTTTCTTTCATCTTTCTTGCCAATTTTTTCAGGTCTTGGTTCTAATTTCAGTCCACCTTAATTTCATCCTCCTAGCAAAATTTATTCTGTTATCTTTCAATTGTCTTTGACATTTGACAATATCGAAAAAAATGTAAATAGAATTTACCAAAAAAGTTCATTATTTAAACTCCTCTCTCCATGTCGACCATTTCCAAAAACAAAAAATTTTTTCGAATAAAAATTAATTAAACATTTTCATATTTTTTCCGAACACGAGAAAAGTAAATTTTCTGTAATTATTGATCAGAATTTCAATTTTTGAGAAGACACTCCATCTGAATTGAAAATTCTCAATAGAACAGACTTAGTTTTTGGTCAAAATTCTTAAATTTCATCTCAAATCACGATTTTTGTAAAAAAAAAAATCGGATACCTATGGCAAAAATTTCCATCTTACTGATCAAAACAATCAATATAAGTAGAAGTAATCTCTGTTTTTGAACAAAGATGGGATATCATATCATCATAATATCAAACATCTCAGCTCTTGTAAATTCACAATCTTTGTACAAATTTTTCAATTTCGGTCAAAATCTGAAAATTTTGTTAAAGTTTCATTTTTTATCAAAACTGTCGTTTTTCATCAAAAATTTTCAGGTTAGCCAAAATTCTTGATTTTTGTTCAAAATTCTAAATATTCTTGATAAAAGATCAAAAATCCTAAATTTCGGTCAAAAATTATTTATTTTGGCCAAAATCATCGTTTGCGATAAAAAATGACAATTTCGTTTAAAATTCTCGATTTCAGTCAAAATACTTGATTTTTGTTCAAATCCTAGATTATGTATATTTTGAAAGGTTGAAAATCCGAAAATCCTCAATTTTAGTCAAAAAAATTAATTTTTGCCAAAATCGTCGTTCATGGAAAAATTTTTCAATTTCGATAAAAATTCTCAATTTCTGCCAAATAATTCCGTACTTCTGCTAAAATTACCACTTAGATCAAACATTATTCCTAATTTGGTCAAACTCAAAATTATACATTTTTAAAATCAAAAATCTTCATGTAATGTTGATCAAAATCAGCACTTTTGATCAAAAATTAACTACTTCAATCTCGAGGAAATTCTCAATTCTTTCAAAAAAATCAACAGTTTTGTCCGAAATGTTTGATTTTGATCAAATATTTCAATATTTTGGTTAAAATTTTGTAGTCGAATAAAAATTACCGATTTTTAAAAAAATTTCAATTACATGTAGATAAAAGCATCTCGATCTTACACAAGACTTCTTGAGACTTTCTGCAGTAACATGGTCAGAATTTTTAGTAAACTTACTTATTAGATTTGAAAAATGAAATTTTAGCCTTTTCTAGATTTGCATCGAATTTACCCCAAACAACTTCCCTCTTTATCGTTTGATTAAAAAAATTCAAGAAAAAGCAAAATGTTGAAAATTTTTGAATTTCACAACAAATTTACTAAAATTCTTACCTATTTCTGGGTTTTCTTGTTTTTTTTTTTCACATTAGATATCGTTATTTTCTGATCAAAAAATTATCAATTTTTGTCAAAAATTCTTCTATTTCAATCAAAATTTGTTTTTTTTTGTAAGGAATTTCAAATTGTGATCAGTTTTATTTACTTTGGCTTGAAAATCCTCGATTTTTCTCTATAATTATCAAACTTTGATCAAAAGTTTCAATTTTTCTTGTTAAATATTATTAATTATAATCAGAATCACTATTAAAAATTTTCGATTTCGATCAAATTTTTTCACTTTTGACTCAAAAATTCTGAATTTTTCTCTAAAATTTACAAGTTTTGTCAAAATTCTGTTTTTTTCCTGAAATTCACAATTTTTGTGAAAATAATCGATTTTTATCAAAAATTATCAATTTTGATCACCGTTTTTAGTCTGATTGATATTTTAAAATTTTCATCTAAAATATTTGATTTTGATTTAAAATTTTTAAAATTTCTCATTTTGATCAAAAACTTTTAAAATTTCTCATTTTGATCAAAAACTTTTAAAATTTTTCATTTTGATCTAAAATTCTTGACATATCAAAAATTTAAATTTCTATAGATGAAGCAGTGTTATCAAACCATATGATTCCTTACTTGAATAATAAAATTTCAAATCAGAGGTACTAAGTACATAATAAAAGAAATATTCACAAAAAACAAAACAAAATTAAAACAAACACTAAAAATACATCTAAGTAAATAAAACATTAAAAAAAATACGTTGTGATTCAAAGTGTAAGAAAAAAACTAAAAAATTTCAATCGTGTTTAAAAACTCACAAATAAAAACTCGAAAAATAAAAAACCAGTGCTTTTCAAAATCATATCTAAACTACATCATGCAAAAAAAAACACAAAAACAAAAAAAATACAAAAAGCATCACCCTACAGCTTGATTTTTCAACCGTCTGAATTCCGAAATACTCGAGACGACGAATTTCACCCAATCAACAGCAGACAATGTAATTCGACAAACCCCCCATTAACTTTTTTTAAAACAGGTATAGATAGGTAGGTAATTTGAATTTCAATCACGACGTTTTCGTTTTAAATGTATCCTAGCGTACTCGCTTAACTAGATACTCACGAATTAAAGCTAAAACACAAGAAACAACAGCCGCAAAGAAGCCGGTGGACGGTACAATAATGCCACCGGTTTGGTAATTTGGTATTTCGCAATGGGTGCCCGTAAATTCGGGCGGGCAATAACAATCGTATTGGGTCTCTCTGAGATTTTTTTTACAAGTTCCTCCGTTCATGCAGAAATTAACGCTGCATTCGTCTTCGCTGACGCAAGTATTAAAATAATTTTGGAATCCAGCCGGACAACTGAAAAGCGTGAACGAAACAAATTTTTTAAGCAAAGCGCGAACTGAAAAAAGCGCCTAGGTAAACAACGCGCGTGCCACTCAGGTACGTCGTTTACCCTTTCGACTTACCACTTATCAATAGTACGCATACTAATATGGCCGCTAAAGCGCCTAACCCGAGTTGTATACTTTGTTCTTGCTGATGTAATTCGCAATTATGGCCCAAGTAGCCTTCGGCGCATATACATCTATATCCGAAAGTCGACTCGGGCCCCAGATTTTCGCAGATACCGTTATTTAAGCACGGTTTCTCTAAGCATTCGTTCTTGTCTACGCATCTTTTATCTCCTGCGGAGATTTTGCCGGGCCCGCAACTATATTATTAATAAATAGTTGTGTATTCGAGGAATCTCATTTTTCGTGGGAGGAATAGGATGATAAATGAATGTAAGCGCAAAATGAGGAATATGCTACGATTTTTTTTTTTTGAGCAGAATAATGATGTCAGATTTTTCAGACACCCTGTATTCGAACTAATTACGAGATGTCCAAAAAAATATTTTGAAGCAATTTTAATGAAACGTGTACATTTTTTTAGTCTAATACACTTCCAGACACTTATCTTGGTCAATAGTCAATATTTCCACTAAAAAACCCAGCTGGAATTTTTTAAAATTTTAGTAAATTTTTTAAATTTTAATTCTCAAAAAATCTGAATTTTTGATAGGTGTTTCAATTTTATTTGTTTCTTTTTTGTTTTTTGATGTAAAAATTTCAATGACGAGTTAAAAAAAAATGCAGTTTTTTGAGGTGGGGGGTGGGGGCAGGGTAGAGAGAATTTACACACCAGTGATGTACGATATGGCTGAAAATTTTATCACATGCCAATATTTTGAAATTAAATGAAAAAAGTCAATATTAATAGGGAAATTGATTTAAAAAGCCTAAATTTAAAAAAAAAAACAACAATTTTAGTCCAAAAATTGAAATTTTGAAACTTTGAGCTCCTGTTGGGAGGGAAAGTAAATCTAAAAATTTGGAAATTTTTACCATATTAACCATTTTATAGAAATATTGGTTAAGGCTCATTAAAATTCAAAAAAACTATAACAGAAACTCTCTCAAAAAATGTCGAAAATTTTGGCTTTTCAGAAAAAATTGGTAAATTTGTGTATTTTGAGCGGAAAAGTGAACCAAAAATTCAACCCAAGGTTTCCCTTCCCCCTCAACAATATCAATCCAACTTTTTGATTTTTTTCCTCAAATTTTCCAAGATAGGTGTAGAAAGTTGCAATACGCCAATTTTTGATCTAATCAAATACCATTTAAAAAACTTCAGAGAAACATATTACCAACCTTAAAAATTGAAAATACTGTTTCCAAAAAAAATCAGTAAAAAATTTCTTTTAACAACGAAACCGGATATAACAGATATTTTGAAAAAAAATCTACAATTTTAAAATTAAAGGGGCTAAAAAAAGTTGGTTCAAAAAAATTTCTAAAAAATTAATCAATAAAGAAAATTGATAGTACGTAGAAAACTGAAAAATTTTGTTCTGAAGACTTTTTGCCTAACATCAAAAGTAAAGGGACTACAAGTAATTCAAAATAACCGAGCTCTTAAAATCTTTTCCAATTTTCCCAATGTTGAATGAATTAAGGTCTCTTATTATTTAATGTTGGGAAAATAGTCTTCAGAATAAAAATCTGTTGAATTTTAAACGTACTATCCATTTCTATAGTTGAAAAGAAATTAGTGATTTTTGTTGGAAACAGCATTTGCCCCTTCAACTTTTGAAATAGACAACTTGTTCATCTCGCGTTTTTATTAAATGGTACAGGATGACTCAAAAATTATGTAACTAGTAGATTTCGCAGATTTGAGAATTACGAGGCAAAAAACTAAAAGTATTCCTATTAAACGAATAATGAAATACCATTTGAAGCATAGTTGACGCTCCTTTCTCTTCAAAAAATATGACATCCTTCATTTTTACAAATTATTATTGATTTTACTCAATTTTTGCACTTCTTCAAAATTAAAAAATAGAAATAATTTTAAAAAATAGTTGCACATGACAGAGTTTTGGATAAAAATTAAAAGTTATTGAACGTAGATTTTGCCTAATTAAAAATTTGGAAAAACAAGTCTTATAAAATTGGTGATACTATATTCCCCACCCCATCCTTTCCAGTTATTTTAATCGTGGCGTTGACTCGAGTCTATTCGAATGGAGGTATCTTTCGTTCAGGTTAGCAAATCGTTGGATTGCAGCCTTTTGGGTCACTCGATACCTGTACTTGTCGATATTCAAAAAATTAAGAAATATGTCCTAAATTTCGGATGTAAATTGAAAATCGTTACTTTTCAAACAACATTAATGTTGAAAAAAGCAAAAAAAAAAACTAATAAAAACTCAATTTTTTATCACTGTTTTTTTGTTGTATAATTTTTTGATTTCGAGATGGGGAAGGGGTGAAAACTTCTGAAATTAGAAAAAAAAAACTGCAAAACTTTAAAACATCCGAGATTTAAATTCTTAAAAAGAAAATAGGTAAAAAACCAAAAGCAACTTTTTTTTTTAAATTTCGAACTCGTCCATCTTTTCTTTTTTTTTTTAACAATTTTGAAAACAGGATAATTTCATGAAACTAATTTAAAAAATATGTGACTCGTTAAAATTGATTCCATTTTTTTTGGCCTTATTATTTTTTGGACACCTCGTATATAAATTGACTGAAATTGACCCCAAACTGGGGTCCATCTCACCCGATAAAAACATCATCGACTTTGTTCAGAATTTTCGTTTTTCTATACAAATATAAAAACGCTAATAAGGAAAAAATGATTAAAAAAAGGGATGGAAATTACAAGTTAATTTCATTTCTCGACTCAATTCCGGATAATTTCCATCTCACAGTCGAAAATTTCCTAAAATAGTACTCTATTCCTTATGTAAGCCCAATCAGATGATTATTTTCAAGCGAATAAATCAAAAGAATAGATACATACGCGCACACTGCTTCGTTCCAATTATCAACGCAGACCAAAGGATGCTTGCAATCGACTACTTTACAATTGGTACGTGAGAGACATTTGCGTTCGACGTTACGAGCCGTTGTAGCTTGACCCCATTGAGTACCGTTCATGGCTGGAGGAAGTGGCAGTGGTTTACCTTCTAATCGGATATCGTCCATACAACCTAAAAAAGAATATGCGATTAATCAATATCAACGAAGTCGTCAAATTCGACTAGATTTTAGATTATTGTTTGAAAAATTCTTACCTTTTTGATAATCGGATAATACGTCGTAAGTTCTAACTCCGGTGTATTCAGCTTTTCCTCCGGCGTATACTCCTTCTTGTTTATCAACCATGAGCCATTGATGTCCTTCGAAGGTGAAAGTTTCATTGAACATTCTACCTTCGCCATCGTCCAGTTGTAGGGAAGCTGAAGATCCGTATCGAGAAACCTACGATAAAAAAATTAAAAATTAATTAATTTCTGGAAAATAAAAACAATTTTTTTTGGGAGAAAAAATATGTTCGAGGTAGATACCTTGACAGTATGCCATTGGCCATCGTCAATTGGAACTTGATCGAGCCAAACATCTTTTTCTTCGGTTCTCAAACTATTCAAATTATACCGGAAACAAACTCTCTTCTCTCGAATCTACAAAAAAATTCATTTGTGAACAGATTTACCAAAAAAAAAATCACACAAATAAGAAAATCGATCAATTTACCTCTAAAATGGCATATTCACGATTATGCTGATCACTAATACGGAACAATTCACCAGATTTTTCTCTAGTTCTGAATCGAAGTTGTAAATGAGTCGAATATTTATCCGGTTCGAACGACAGAGCATATTTTACATAACTCTGGGCATTAAAAGTGACCGGAGTGGTAGGAATATTGCATCCGGTACCAGACCAGCCTGGTTGACATTCGCATTTCGGCTCATTCAAATTACCAACGCAGATACCGTGATCTCTGCATCTATACATTTCTTGCGAATTGCATAATTCTTCAGCTTGGGGACATCCGACCTTACTGTTGGAGGCAGCTAAGCCAGGATGAGCCAAATCGTACAACTGTACCATAAAAAAATCATTAGTATTCGTCAAATTCTAAAGAGAAATATTTTTGGAAAAAATCTGCTCACTTTTCCATTTAAATAAATATTTCGAATACATCCGTCGAATCCTTTCGCGTAAGGCATCGCTTGCCAATGGAATAACGTTGGATCGAAATCTTGAATGTAGCGACCTCCGATCTGCAGAGGTGTATTCAAATTGAGATATTCGTTGAATGGTGGAATCGTTCCGACAGCTTGGCAGCTGGATCCGTCGAATTCCGGTGGTGTTCCGTCTTCGAGTTCAGAAATATCGGCGCTCTTGCAACGGTCAACGATCAGTCTGACGTTCTGTTCAAGAAAACCAAATCATAGATTAGATCGAGAACGAAGATTAAGAATTTTTCAGAGCCTGGATACTGACCTCGGTATCCCAGAAAATATCAATTCTGTGCCAATCACCATCGTCCAAAGATTTCTTCGTCTTTACTTTCAATTCCAACGTGCCAGATCCAAAATCGATGAGCAAACGGGGCTGTCCTCGATCCAATTCCAATGAAATGAAATCTACAAAATGAGATATTCGGATTTAAGCGCGTCTCAGATTTTAAAAAAATATATGATCGATTTTGGACGAATTTCTTACCAGAAAGAAGAATTTCCTCCGGCTCCGGTGCCACAATCGGTCCATTATAGAGCAATAATCCATCGCCTTTACGAGTAGCGAATTCTATACTCAAATGGGATTTCTCGCAGACTTGCAATGGAGGTAGCCAAGCCCATCCGTTACCTTTGAAGCTTCTAGTAGTGGCTTGACATCGAGGACCCATGAATCCAGGAGGACATTTACAACTGTAAAAAATTCTCGAATCATTTCCACCGAAAAAAAGAGTAATTTCTTCGAATTTTTGCAATATTTACCTGACAGAGAATTTATTTTCAATGCAGCGACCATTATTTAGACAATGGAAAGGAGTACAGACTTCATTCTCGGTATAGTTTTTAGCACCGCAGATACATTCGCCAATTACGTCGACTCGAACACCGACTAAAGCGGTTTTATTGGCGTTTACTAAGTAGGGGGTATTGCTCACATCCAGGATATTGGTGCAGCTTCCTTCGCAAACGTCATTTTCGTACAAACATTCGTCGATTCCGACCATCGTGATGTTGATACCAACTTCACGTTCAATCTATAAAAATAAAAATGGGAAAATTATATAGATCAACATTGAAAATTTTGTTGGAAAAAATTTAATGGGTGATTTTGATAGGATTTTTTAGGCTGATCATGAGAAAAATTGTAAAAAAATCCAGCTCATTGACATTAAAATTTTTTCACAATTTGAATTTTTAAAAAAATCATCTTAGCACTTATTGGTAACATTGGATACTTGAAGTAGATTTTTTGAGTGAAGGAGGGATAAAAAAAAAAAAAAATGATAGAAAATGAATTGCAGGGTGAAAATTTTCACTTGATATTTCAGTCTAAAGTTGAAATTTATAAAAAATAATAATAATAATAGGACCACAAATCATGTTTTCAAGACAATTTCATAAAATCGCACCAACAAATTTAAATTATGGAATTCTCAACGAGAAGGAAAAACATTTAGCCCTTTAATTAGCAGGAAAAGTGGGAGGAAAAATGCAGGCCCGAGTGCTTTGCATCAAGGGTATCAATTTTTCAAAATTGCCAATTATACCTCTTCTCTGTACATCAAAACACGTCCATTCAATTTCACAGGATCTTGATACGGCGAAGAATGAACCGAAAATCTAACATCGGTGGTAGGAGGATATCTCTTCTTCAACTGAACGCTGAACACGTCGATATTATTCCGATTAGTATCCAAAATATTCGCCAATTTGTCACGGAAATGATCAGCTTTACTTCTAGATATACTCTGAGTCTGTACAAACAACCAAGTTGATTGAATATTTTTCAAATATGAATTTTTTGTAACTTTTACGAAGCAAATTAAACGCTCACTCTGTAATTCCACACTCGTATAAAATCTTCATCAGTAATTCCGTCTATTCTAACCGATCCGGATTTCAAAATAGCCTCTTGTGAAATATCTCGGACGGTTACAGTGACATTGGCTGCTATATCAGATTGAGTATGCTTTCGATCGAACGCTTTAAATTTCAAATGGTACACCCCATTCCGAGTATCCGGTCTCATATGTATCATTCCCGTAGACTCGATTAGTTTAAAGTAAGGATGCTCGTAACCGTCCCAATGGAACGTTTTATCACCCAGATCCCAGTCGTCTAAATCGTGAACGTATATTCGACCTATCTCAACCTCTGGCGGAGGACCCTGAAACGAGAGAAAATTCCAAATAAGAGACTATCGTCTAACTTTGAAATTGATACCTAATTTTCGAGTACTTACCACGTTCACCAGCACAGCATGATCGAGACTTTTTGCAACATAATTATAAACAAGTATCTCCTTCGATCCAGGCTGCATTTTGTTATCGTTTACATCACCTATAATCACAGTCAACGTGCTTGTACCGGACATGGCCGGATTACCGGCGTCTTTAATCACGATCGGAATCAAATATTCTTTTTGCTGTTCTCTGTCGAATGATCTGAGCGAAGATATCACTGCCATTCCGTCGCCGTTGGCTCCCTCTGCGGAAAAAAAAAAGGTAACGTTTGTTAATGAAAAATATCAGTAGGTATTTTTTTTCACAGTGATTCATTAAAAACTGCTCAAGTGCTCAAAAAATGACTATGAAAATTTTTTCATACTTTCCATCAGTTAAAAAAATTCCAAAACTTTTAAAAATTTTTCCAATTTTGAAAAATTTTCAAATTTTTTTCAATTTTTTTTCAATTTTTGAGAAATTGGAAAAATTGGACTGACTTCGAGAAAATTGTTCAAATTTTGAAATATATGAGTTTTTAGAGAAACCGACTAATTAGTAAAAATCTGACCAAATTATAAAAAAATGGTAAGTACGTCTTATTTTTCAAAAAATTTCATTTCTGGAAAATTCATTGATTTTTGAATTTTTTTTCAAGTTTTTAGAAGTCGTCTCAAATTCAAATAGGTAGGTAAGTACAAATCTTGAATTTTTTTTAGCTTTGGAAAATGTGTAGTTTTAAAAACATTCAATTCTTCACAAAATTGACCGAATACAAAATTTTTTCAATTTAAAAAAAATTGTCAAGTTTGGAACATTTAAATTTATGAAAAATTCTTCATGTTTTGAAAAATTTTTTTCAAGTTTAGGAAACGGAACTACTTGTGAGGATTCTTCAATTTTTGAAAAATTCTATAACTTTTGAGAGAACAGTTCATTACTTGAAAAACAGATGAATTTTTTTAAAAATCGAACAATTCTTGAAAAAAACGCTACAAAATCAAAAATTTTAAAAATTGTTCATGCATTGGAATTTTTTTAAAATTATTGGGACAATCATCTGGACTGTGAGAAAAATTGTCCGTTTTAAAAAACCATCCAATTTTTAGAAAAGTTTCAAAAATTTAGAAAATTATTGAATTTTTGAGAAATTGACTTATTTTTGAAAACTCGTCCAATTTTTGTAAACACACTCAACCATTTTTTTTCCCCGTAAAATTGAACAATTTTTTTTTCATTTCTGCATTTTTTTGAAATAACTTATTTTGGAAAGTCGTCTAAACACCTTTTTCTTGAAAAAAATTAGTAAAGCTGCCGAAGTGGTCTGATACTTTTTCATCAATTTTTCCAACTCCAGAACAATTATAGAGAAATTTAAAAATTATTTCAACATCTAAAATCTACGTAACTTGGAAAAGATTTTCCAAAATTTTTCAAAAATCTCAGCCGAGGTATTTGACTTTTGCAAAGAAAGTTTTTTTTTATTAGATTCTGATCAAAAATTCTGCACTCACTTTGATCATGCTCTACTTTGAACGACGCTCTAATCACATCATCCGCATTCGGATCCAATCTGAACGTAAACGGAGGTCCATTGCTCTTCGATCGATCATCGTCATCAGTTGCCAAAACTTCGACCACTTTTCTAGGAGGCACATGTTCCGGTAAAATGGGTCTATAATCTCTCAGGAATTTCGGCGCGTTATCATTTATATCTTGAACAATCACAGTCAACGTAGCCGTGGCAGTTTTAGCTGGCACACCGTCATCTATGGCTAAAATTTTAACCTAAAGCGAAAAATATTTCATTATTACAAGAAATTCAATTTTCATAATCATTTTTTTTTTCATCAAAAACTCACTTGATGCCTGGGTGTGTCTTCACGATCAAGATGCCTCTGTATGGTCACCGTGCCCTCAGGATTGATCAAAAATTGTCTCCTTCGATCGGAGGATCGATCAATGGCGAATGATATTTTACTCTTGCCACCTTGATCTGGATCAGTTGCTTTGAACGTTTCTAAGCTTTTACCAATTTCTTCATTTTCGTAAACTGATACTTCAATATTGGGTCTTTCGAATTGGGGTTTATTATCGTTGATGTCTCGAAGTTTCACAACCACCCAAGAATACGCCACGTGATATTTATCGTTATCGTTATCTTCACCCTGATTAGCATAAAAAAACAATCATTTAAATCGAACAATTCGGCAATTTAAAAATTTTTCCCCCTCAAATTCTGACCTTATCATTGACTTGAATTCTGAACCGGAATCCATTACTTTGAAGTTGATCTTCGTAATCCAAAGGTTGAACAATTTTCAACGATCCTGTGCCATCGTTATTACGAACCATTGTGAACTTATCAGCTCCATATCCGCTGTTTTCAATCACCTAGAAGAAATTTCGGAATCATATCGCTGTCATCATCAATCATTAAATAATATCCAGTAACTCACTTTATATTGGAATTTATTCGTCTCATCTTCATCGTGAACGGTCACAGTTAAAATAGGAGATTCGGGCAAATCGGTACCTTCAGTTTCGTCTACCTCCGTAAACCACTCATCTTTTGTGAATTGCGGAGGCATATCGTTTATATCTTTGACCCTTATAGAAGCCGTCCCAGTACCTGAAAAAATACGAAAAACAGACCATCAATATCGAAAAATGTCATTTCCACGTCGAAGAAATTCTCATACTCACCTTTCAACCCCCCACCATCCATCGCAACCACTTGTATAGAATAATCCGGTGTCCTTTCACGATCCAGGCAACATACAGCAGTTTTAATCACACCAGTATCGGGTTCAATTTCGAAAATAGGCGAGCCAGTTTCTTCCTCGATGACATTCTTTTCAATCGAATAGACTAGTTTAGCGTTTGAAGCTTCGGATGGGTCATCGTAGTCAACAGCAGTCATCGTCATCACAACCATACCTGAAATCAAAAAATTTCAATCAGTTCTGCTTTTTTTCAAATGCATTAGGCAGCCAAAAAGGCATCTGAGTAAGAAAAATTATCAATTTTGAAGCTTGAAGGGGCAAAAAATATTCTGGGTTGTGTTGATGCCTATCAAGAGTCGATAGGGCAACCAACGCTGCATTAATGCAAGCAAGATTGCCTATTTTGAAATTCGAAGGGGTGATAGCAGGATTTTTCAAAAATAACTAAAACGTAGCGGATTTACGGCGAATCAAGTATGCAATTTTATTAACGTTATTTTTCCATCGATTGGAATTCGCAAGTAAGGTGTTCGATTTCATATGAACCATTTTTTTGTACGAAACATAAAATAAAAATGGATATTTTTACATAATTTTAAGCAAATGACATCAGTACAAAATTTTTACAGACTGTTTTGAACGAGACATCACAGAAGGGGTTCGTTCAATTCGTTCATATAAGTGAACGATCTTGTTCATCCAAGGCACCTTAGCACTGAAAACAGAATTCTAAGAAAAACGCGTTTGAAGTTTTAATAAAATGAACTTTTTTAAAGCTTCTTTTGGATAAGATTCTGAGAAGTGCTTCTACCAAATCTCAATTTTAGGGCACTTTTTAAAGTCTGGGTCTAAGGGGATTCAAATGATTTCTCAAATCGTAATTTTTTTTAAATAATTTAAATTTTTTCCCCTCAATTTTCATTCAATTTGAAAATGTTTTCAATTAAAATTTTTTAAAATTTTCTTCTTTCTTTTATGATTTAAAAAATTCAATTTTCACGTTTTTCAAAAATTTTCGTTCAGATGAATTAATCGAAAGGAATTTTAAAAAATAATAAAAATGAACCCTCATTCGAATTGTACCTGATTCTGTGAAAGTTTTCGACCAATTCTTATCGACTACACATTGTTTTTACTTTTTTCCTCTTGTGTACGCAAATATTGAAAATAATCATACATTACAGAAGAAGAGTAAAAATCCTCGTGACAATTTCGTGAAAAAAAAAATGGAAAATTCCCCTCAAGATTTTACTCACCAGCAGTTCCATTTTCGGTGACATTCCCAAAATAGACTCCATGTGGGAATAACGGAGCGTTATCGTTGACATCTTTCAGATTAACTTGGACATCAGCATAGCCCACCAATCCTTCACCACCTTCGTCTTGAGCAAATACAGTAAATCTCCACTGAGGTCGTCCATTAGGTTGATCTCGATCCAAAGGCTACAAAAAAATAAATATTTCAATTCTCCATCCACTTGGGAAAAAAACTATTCAACTTGTAAAATTTCAAGACACAAAACTTACCTTAAGCACATAAATCTCTCCAGAGGTTCGATTAATATCAAATTTACTATTGGCCGGATTATCCGGATCAATACCCTGACCAGTCAGGAAATAGACAATATTAGGAGGCCGATCCTTATCACCATCCGTTGCTTTAACCTATACCAAATACAATACCCAATTAGAATCGTTCGTTTCATCGAACACCGTGGAAATTTAAAAATACGTCGCATTTAATGACGCTAAACATACTGAGCACGCCCAACACCATTATCAACGCAACAAGCTCTACTAATCGCCTACCTCGAGTAATTTATAAGGGTACGGGCCAGGAGATTCTTCTTCCATAACGGCCGAATAAATCGGCGCGCTAAATACCGGCGGCATATCGTTAACGTCATTTATATGTATGACGACGGTGGTTTTGCTCTCGTTCAAGCTATCCGACGCTACCAAAGTCAACTCGTACTAGCAAATTACACAAAATAATAAATAAAAAAGCATTCGCAACGGAAAAAAATAAAAATACGAAGTGTACAGGTATCAAAAAGCTGCTAAAATCGAAAATAAAAATATAAACGAAGGTAGGGGAAATGGGGGAGGGGTATTCACTACGTGGGATTTCAACTCAAAATCAATGAAGCTAAGCGGGTATCAAAAAGCTGTCATCAAATAGCGACCGTTTAAACGAGATTTCGACCTGGACGACGGATTTTGGTAAATTACGATCGTCTTCTTCGGTGATTTGAGTTCGATATGTGGGTCTTTCGAATACCGGAGGATTGTCGTTAACGTCTTTCACGTGTATAACGACCGTGGTGTGATTTTCTTTCAAATTATCCGAGGCCGATAAACGTAATTCGTACTTTAAAAGAAATTAGGACGAATTAGGTAATGAATGAAAAATTTGAAAAAATGAAAAATTGAGAAAAAAAATTCGAATATAATATCTTCAAAGGGGTTAAAAAGAAATCGAAAAAATTATATAACCATAAAAAAACTGTAGTTAGAACACTGGCGGATCCAATTGGGTGTCCGTATTTATGCCACAATACGACTATTTATTTTCAGAAAATGAAAAAAAAAAGTGGAAATCAGAGATGAGATATTCAAAAATCGTCTCAAATTTTTCATGACTTGGATAATTTTCAAAATATTGTCCCATGTTTTGAGAAAAAAACATGCAATCTTTCTAAAAAGAGTTCAAGTGGTAAAAAAAGGTTCAAACATTGAAAAAATTGTATAACTTGGAGAAAATCTTTGAATTTTATAAAAAATCATCGCAATTTTGGAAAATTGACCAATTTTTAGGAAATGATCCTTTTTTTGAAAACAGTAAAATTTTTGATTTTTTTTTCAAAAATTGAAAAATTATGCAATATTTTTGAAAAAATGCACCATTCTCCAGAAAATTATCCAATTTTTAAAAAATATTTCACTTACAGGAGTATAGAACATTATCCTAGTTTTGGAAAACCTTTCAATTTTCAAAAAAATCATCCCATTTCAGTAATTATGGGAAATATTTCAATAATTACGGTAAATTACTGTAAGCAAATTATAGTAAATTTTTTAATAATTACGGAAAATGACCGCAAATATTTCAGTAATTACGGTAAATTACTGTAAATTATAGTGAATTTTTTGAGAATTACGGAAAATGACCGTAAATATTTCAGTAATTACAGTAAATTATAGTAAATATTTCAATAATTACGGTAAATTACCGTAAATATTTCAGTAATTACGGTAAATTAAAGTAAATATTTCAATTAATAATTACAGTAAATTTTCGCAAATATTCTAATTTTGACATTATTTGCTAGATCATTTTCATTTTGATTTAAATTTTGATCTTTCTTACCTATTTGAATCTGAACCATCATTTTTTGGCTCATTTCTGTAGATTGTGTGAATCGATTTTTTAATATTTTTTAAATTCGAATTCAAATTAATATTCAAGTTCTGCCCTCGTTTCATTTTTAAAATTTTTTCAATTTTTTTAAACTTTTAGAAAATTTTCAAATTTTTAAAAAATTTCATAAATTTGAAAAATTCTTATATTTTTTGGAAAATTGTGTAATCTTTGCTAAAATTGAAACAGCCGCTGTTCCAATCGCCATGATCCGCCAATGTGCCAATTAAAATTTTTCTGATATTTATAAACCGATTTTGTAAAACAATCATCAATTGCAGGACTTGAAAACTGAAATATAAAATTAATAAAACAGAAAAAAATTACAAAAAATCACCACATACTCGTTTCCTCGTTTCATAATCCAAAGGTCCAGCCACGTAAATAGCTCCGGTCATATTTTTCACAGCAAAAGCACCACCCAAGTTACCACTGGTAATTTCATACCGAATACGTGAAGCTGAAAAAAACAAACAAAAATTCATTATAATCCAATTTTTTACAAAACCATTGCTCCAATTTAAATTTCGGGTACACACATTCGTCATGATCCTTCGCAGTGACAGTAAGAACAGTATGCTGAATATCTTCATTTTCGTCAACCTCGGCTTCATACAAACCTTTATCGAAATACGGTGGGTTATCGTTTTTATCGGCGATACCAATACGAATAAATTTCGTAACTGTAAAAAAAAAAGAAAATCCATTACAATAAATATCTCATTTAAAAACCAAATCGTCGTCATTTTCGAAAGATTTATTCAATTTCGATACGAACCGGAATTGGGAGCTTCGAGGTTATTAGGTCGAGCTGACGGAGCACCATCTCGAGCTTCGATTTCCAACGCATAAGCTCCCTGCTTCTCTCTGTCGAATATTGTCTTCGTGAAGATCTCTCCAGTTTGCATATTAATTTCGAAATAGTCTTTGCCTTCGTTTCTAGGCGATTCGACCACGTAATAGTAAACTTGATTATTGGGGAATGTTCCATCTTTATCGACAGCGTTGACCTGGGTAACCTTGGTACCGATTGGTTCACCTTCCAGGACTGTTTCTTGTTCACGTTCAGTAAATAGAGGGATTTCATCGTTGACGTCTTCAATCATAATAAACACCGTAGCTTCGGAAGCCAATTGCTGAGCTCCATTATTCTGAAAACAGTCCCAAAAAAATTATAGAAAATCCTCCAAAATTCTCATATCTCAATTATCGAAAATTCTCACCTCGACACGAATGGTCAAATTATACTCTTTGATAGTCTCGAAATCTAACGGATGATTAACCTTAATATCAGCCCAAGTAAACCCATTTTCCGGACGCTGCTGCAGATAAAACGTATGCATCTTATTGGTTTGCGCTGTAGAACCAGGCATCAGTCGATAAAACACAAACGGATTTCCTTCGATACCGGAGCTGAAATCCAAACAAAACCGAATTACTATCGAAAAATCAAAAACAC
This sequence comes from Pseudococcus jackbeardsleyi, assembly GCA_038380155.1. Classification (NCBI taxonomy): domain Eukaryota; kingdom Metazoa; phylum Arthropoda; class Insecta; order Hemiptera; family Pseudococcidae; genus Pseudococcus; species Pseudococcus jackbeardsleyi. Next base: position 55,103,370 of record CM076242.1, read on the forward strand.
GTCTTTGCTCCAAATACCATCATCGAATGAAAAAAAAAGCCAAAATACTAATTTAATACACTATAAAAATGAAACTATCAAGATCCGTCACCACGCTATAATACCAAAATTCCCATTGCGATGAGTGCTCGTGCCCCTTTTTACACCTTACATAATATTTTTCAAGTAGATATACCTTCACCTTCACCCTTTCCTACGTAACACTTCAAAACCACATCTGTGCTGTCTCCCATTTCTTTTCAAAAATTGAAAAAAATATATTCTCATTAGTATCATGCAAATTGGTAGTACAAAAACTAGTAGATATGGTTAACAAAAAAATATAGTAAAATATCGTTCTCTACCGGAAGCGTTTTACGCTCAAAATCACATTACGTACTAGAAAAGCAAGAGAAATCAAAAAATCTTGCAAGTTTTTATACGTAATATAAAAATAATAAAATATTTAGTAGAAAATAAACAAAGCCCAACAAAAATAAACAAATCAAATACCAAAAACAAAACGTCAAACATTAGTTCAGCTATGAAAACTATGGATAAATATGCAAAATTATTTCTCATATTCAAAAATACTGTTATGCACTTTGTTATGAAAAAATATGAACAAAAAGTCGCTTTCGAGGTGGAAAAAATATTTGTTAGAGCTAGTGATTGGGGAAAAAATATTTCAGGTGTATTAAAAGTTGTTATTGTAAGCGAGGTGAAAATGGTGAGAAGAGGGGCACCGATTTACTAATTTTTTCAGCGAAAAATTCCAAAAAATTTGAATCATTAGAAAATTATACTTAATGATCAAAATTTTAAGCAAAATCAACAAAAAATGTTAGAATGAAAAAATGATCAATTTTTCATGAAAGAAACTCGAAAGATAGAAAAATGCGAATGACAACGAACTACAATCCAAAAATTTGGAATGCTCAAAATTTTGATGAAAGTAAAGAAAAAAAGGAAGACGATTTTTTTTATCACTCAATGCATTGAAAATATCAAAAAAATTGATCCAAAATATCAAAATGTTGCAATAAAATTAAATTTCATTTCCAAGTCAGTAGAAAGAGCTGAATTGGACACCACTGGAGAGTAAAAGGCTAAAAATCTAATCGTAAGGAAAAAATAAAAATAATGTAAAAATTTACATTTTTAATTAAAAAAAAAAAAGTATAAAATTTTACCCAAATCAGCAGAAAGGAGTCAATTCGGTATTCCTGAGTGAAAAGAAGAATCCAAAAATGAAAAAATTCGAACACTAATATAGTTTTTCTGATTTAAGTTTAAATACAGAATTTAAAAATTTCCCAAATCTCCCCTCCCCCCCCAAAAAAATAAATTTTGAAATTTAAAAAAATTTTCAACCCAATTTTTTGGTTAAAAGGAATTATTTTCATAATGAAAGAAAAGAAAAGAAAGAAAATCAATTTGCTCCATTTTCCCAACCTCCAATCAATCTTTTATCTATTTTTCAAATAATCCCAGCTTTCCAGGTTTTCCAAATCAATTTTCACAAGTTTTTTTGATCTCATTGCTTTTATGTAAAATATTATTCATTCTTCTAGTGAAAAAATGTGTATGCCCATTACAATTTTCAAAGGTGAATGAGCCCTTGAAAATGGAGGAGAGAAATGTTATTTTCTCTGCTTTAAATAATTTGAATTTTTAGAATGATGGGAGGAAGGGAGGAAGAGGGATTTTTTTTTAAAAGAAAAAGAGTCCAACAGTGGAAAAGAAAGAGCATATGAGATCGGTGAAATTCTAGCTATCCAAAATTCCAAAAATTGATTTATGATTTTTTGAGGCACTAATTTCATTTTCAGCAAGGGGGAGGGAGGGAGGGAGGAGAAAAATAACATTCAAAATTATCAAATCATCAAAAAATTCGAATAGAAATACCAAAACACCTGTGTTTTTCCACTTCCTAAATCCGACTCCAAAGTTTTTTTGACCGAAACCTCAAAAAGAGAGGCTCAGAGAGGAGAATGTACAACATTAAAATTTTCAATTCCACTTTGTCCCAACAAATAAAAGCTACCTCGTTAAAATATTAAAATTTGGAAAATAAAATTCCAAATTTTCCAAAAAAAAAAAAAACTGATCAAAAAAGTATCAAAATAATTCAGACCAACCCCTCACCCAAATAAAAATAATAAACCCCCATCACCAGCTCACCGAAAAAAACCACCTCATCGCACCAATAAAAAATTCTATCCGCAATCACCAAAAATTCCAAACTAATCGCGTTCTAAAAAATCGCACTTCCAAAAAACCTCCAATTAAAAAAAAAATCAATGCCAAAAATCTACCAAAACCAAAATCGTCCCGCATCGCTAAAAAAAACCGCACTCGTGCATTTTGTGCGGTCGTAGCGCGTGCCAGACGTCGAAAAAATGGTAAAAAAAATGACGGTACGTAGGCTAAAAAAATGTAAAATGAACCAAAAAAAAAAAACAAAAAAATTCGCAAACAAAATGCCGTGCAAAAGTAAACAAAAAAAATTCACGGCTATGCTATTATGAGATATTCTCTTGAGAACAAAAATTAAGACAGACCTGGCTTTAACAGATACTACTTTTGCACCAACGGCTACATTTTCTTTAACGTAGATAGGACCATAAAGAGTGTGATCCCAAACAGGAGGATTATTGGCACGATCAACTACTTCGATCCTGACTTCCACAGAACGTGACAAAGGAGGATACCCTTTGTCTTGCGCCGTTACTTCCAATTTGTACGTTTCTCGCTACATTACACGTAAATTACATAATTCCAGAACCATATACGTAGGTATGTGTACAAGAATCGTGTGTAAAAAAAAAACATATTACAAAAAAAAAAATTGAAAAAAATTACACACGTTATACCCATTTTACAAATGCTTCTTCCAACCCTTTTTTTTTTTGGAGAAGCATTTGCAAACAAGCGATAAAAAAATAGATAATAAGAAGAGTTGTTACATGAGTTAATACCGTTCGTTATTCACTAACAATATTACGTAATTGCAACTAAAAAAATCATCAAAGAAGAAAAAAATTTTCCAACTAATCCGAAAGAAAACATATAAGAACACGCAGTTAGTCATTACCTACATCGTGATCGCATTCAAGACAGACGATAACAATATAAAACAGAGACAGAGAGAAAGACGTAGAAATTCCACCAAACCAGGCTAAAAAAATTTTCAGTAGCCCGGCTCTTGTATTCGTATATCGACGAATTTACCAACCTTGCTTTTACTGACGTTACAACCGTACCAACAGTGACATTTTCTTTAATGCGAGTGGGGCCGTATGCGCTGTGATCCCATATAGGAGGTTTATTGTTTCTGTCTACCACTTCCAAAGCCACATCTACTTCAGCGTATGATGGCGGATCGCCTCGATCGGACGCTCGAGCACGTAGTCTGTACTTGTCTCGCTATATACCAAGAAAATGGGAGCCAATAATAAACACAAAATAAACAAAGAAATCAAAAAAAATGAAAAAAGAAAATCAATAACATAGCGCACGAACACGTATTCTCCTATACGCCACATTCGGTACACGTATAAGCTACAAAAAAAATATATATAAATATTGCGAATGCACCGAATATAGGTCTAGCTACCGACAATAATTTTCTTTCGTCAAACGTACCGAATAAATTGGTAAAAAAAATATATAGGTAGCTAGCTCTATTTTTGTGCACAGACACAGCGGTAGTCCAATAGCACGGTTATATTTTTCCATACAAATATCTCTTGGAGCTATTTTTTCCCGTAGGTAATTGGATCTATTCGTATGCTCTTTTTTTTTTCCTTTCCTACGTTAAAATGCATCAAGCGAATATCTATGATTACGTTGGAGCTTTTTTTTTTTTTTTTCATTCATGTAATATGAGATTTGGTTCTCTTTTTTTTTCACGGTAGAGGTGAACTACACGTAGGTATGAGTTGTGAAAAAAGATACGAAAGCGATCGATGAAATAACAAACAAGTATAAGTATACGAGGTACAAGTGCATTGGATATGTTAGGTTCGCGATTTGTACATACGATTCTTGTAAGTTGTAACATGGGTATTATGGTAAACGATCTTCGTAAAGGTACTCAGTACCTACACTTTGTACACAAAGGTACATATATCAAAGGAGACCATTGATTAAATGAATTTAAATGATAAGATTAACCAATGAATTTTTTGAAAGGAATAAGACAAAAATTGATGTATTGAGCTGATCGTTTGATGTAAAAAGATAGATTATGTTTTTTGGGTTGAACCCTCTCTCAACCAATTACCGAAGCATAAAAACAAACGTTAGAGAATCGATATTGATAATCATGAAATGGTGTAAAAAATACTGAACCGGGATCCGGAACAAAATATTTTTCACGATCATTCAAATCCCAATACATAAATTATTAGGAGAAAAAATTCAAATTCGAGGAAAAAAATTCAATTTTTGAAAAAAAAAATTCAAATCATGTAAAAAAAATCAAATTTTTGATCAAAAAATTTCGAACTGAAAAAAATTTTCCACTAAAAAAAGTGAGCATAGCTACCTATCGATATAAAATTCAGTTTTTGCGAAAAAAAATTCAAATTCAGAAAAAAAGTTTCAAGCTATGTGAAAAACAATTTCGAGAAAAATGCTTCAATTTTTGTAAAGAAAATCAATTGATTAAAATTGAAAATTTGTATAAAAATTCTGTTTTTAGAAAAAAAATTCAAATCGTCGAAGAAAATTCCCCATTTTTTGGAGAAAAGTTCCTCATATTCTTGGGGAAAGTTCTTCATGTATTTTAGTGAAAATTTTTTTTCAATTTTTGAGAGAAAATCTCTGCAGTTTTGAGGAAAAAAATCTTCAATTTTGAGAAAAACGTTCCAATTTTTGTACAAAACTTCTGCTTTCAAGAGAAATGTAAAATTGTAAAGGAGAATTCCTCATTCTTTGGGGAAAAGATGATCAGATTTTTGGGGAAAAATTCCTCAATTTTTGAGAGAAAAACTCTCCAATTTAGAGGGGGAAAAATTTCAATTTTGAAAAGGTATCAATTTTTGCAAAGAAAATCAGTTGTTGATGAAATTTCAATTTTTGGATAAAAATTCAGTTTTTAGGGAGTAAAATTCAAATAATTGAGGAAAATTCCTTGTTTCTTCGGGAAAAAATTCTCATTTTTTGGGAAAAAATCCACAATATTTTTTTTTAGAGAAAATCTTCTAAATAGAGGAAAAATCTTCAATTTTTGAATAAAAATTTCTCAATTCCTGAAAAAAGTTAAAATTTTGGTAAAGGAAATTTGAGGGAAATTCTCAACCTTTTGGGGAAAAGTTCTTCATAATTATTTAAGGCGGAATATTTCTCATTTTTTGGGGGTGAATTTTTCAATTTTTCAGAAAAAATCACTCAATTTTAGAGAAGAAATTCTCCAATTTTTGGGTAGGAAACCTTTAATTTTCGGAAAAAATTTCAAATTTTAAAAAATGGCAACCTTTAGAAAATGTTTTACTTTACAAAAATTTAAAATTTGAAAATCGGAGTCGGAAATTGATTCTGGATTTCAATTCAGTGGTCTTGAGCTCGTCATATTCGACTTTCATTTTGAGTGATTTGCTTCAAAAATGGCTTTCAAAACAGGAACGTAGAAAAAATTTGTCTTCTTTAAAAGGAATCGTAATTAGGCGTTTCTCTCTTACCTGCTTATTCTGAAAATACCTATTTGACAGTTTTGGCCATTTTCAAAGGTGAAAATCTACAAAATAGAAGTCGAATAATTATGTATAATTCAAAATAGCTGATTCTGAATCCCCGGGGTACTTTTCTGACGTGGAGCTTCGGTTTCAAAAATGTAGTCAATTTTTCCTTGAATTAATACGATTTTCAATTTATATATCTGATAGAAATGAAAAATTTGGCGTCTCAATTTTGTTCTCACCTTTTTTGAATTCACCCCCCCCCCCATCCTTTCTCACTCTTACCAATATCGGAAATTCTTCATATTTATTGAAAATGAAAAATAATGCAATAAAAACGTGAAAATTCTGAGGCAGGGGTGGGGAGAGGAGGTTAGAACTTATCTAAGATGTTTTTTCATAAAAATATTGAAACCCATGATTTTATTGCTGAGCTTTTTCTGCCCAACTTCTCGATGATGAGATTTTCCCTCAAACCGATTTTGTCACAGATCATAGGTAAGAAAAACAGCAGAAACATTTCAAAGGGCAAAATTTACTTCAAATCCATTTTAAGCAAAAAAAAAAAAAAATCACGTTGAGAAGTTTTCTAAAAACTTTGGTTTAGATTTTTTGAAAACGTCAGAAAATCATTTAAAATAAAGATTTGGGATGAAATTCACTTTTAAAAGCCTTTCTTGATGACAACATAAATGAAAACGTAACAGAAACAAATCGGTAACCACCACGTTATTTATACAGAACCAAAAATATGGCAATAATATTTTTAGAAAAGTCTACTCTGAAAAAAAAAAATGAAAAACAATTAAATATCTGACAATGTAATTTTTACCAAAATCGCGGTGAACGATAGATTTCCGGACTAAACTGAATTTTTTCATCTAAATATCCTTCCCCCCAATGATATTCTCGCTCAACATTAATTTCTAAATATCGCGAGCGTAAAATAAAAGGAAACTGAACGAAAAACGCCCGAGGAAATGAAATATAAAAAAATACAAAGAAAAGACTCGGATTAAAAATAAGGAAAATAAAAAAGAAATAATTTCCGGAAAACAATAGACTACGTCAATTTATAATATTTTCCAAAAATAATTTAAAAACCATAAAACGATTCGAAAAGAAGGACGTTCATCAAAATACCGAATACAAAATGCGAAATACTTCCAGCCTCGCAACTTTCCCCCTCCCAACTCGAAAACTTTTCCCCAGATAATTTTAGGATAACTTCGAAGTCCACTTTGCAGACCACTGAATCCTAATTAAATTAACAACCGTATTTTTATTTCTTTCTTTTTTTCCAAAATAAATAAGTCACGAGATATCCCGGCGAAACAAACGTAACAAATTTTGCGCTCCGGTTTATTCGAGACTCGATAATTCTCTGTACCGTGTGATTAGTCACTTATGCGCAAGATCGTTATTTATGACCCTATTGTATTTTGTTTTATGTGCCCATATCGGACTCCTTCGTATAAATGACATCTACTTTATAAAATTTTCAAACGAAACATACACCTTTTAGTTTTATGGCCTTTGTTTTCTTTTCCTTTGCTCTTAATGCCACTTTTCTTTTTTCCTTTTCGTTTATGGAAACGTGGAGTTTTTTGATGGTTGTATTCATTTTCAATTTCCAATCGTAAATTTTTGGCAAAATATTTTTTCGAGGGATTTTCGACCAGTGATAGCCTGATAGAGTGTCTAAAAAAGTTGCGGATGGCAGTAGATTTAGAATATTGAGCCATTACGTCCTTTATTTTTCAGAAATATTTTTTGCTCCTCATTTTTTCAACTTCTCCAGACCAATTTTCATCAGTTTTCCAAAAATTCACGTACTTATCAACTTTTTTCCTTTAAAAATTTTTAAAATTTATTGAAGTTTTTTCCCAGAATTTTTTCAACTTCAGATTTTCAACTCTAAAGTTTTCTCAAAACATTTTTTTTTCATCTTCTACAATTTTTTTTCAACTCTGAAATTCATTTCTAAAATTTTTTCTCAGATATAAAATTTCTCTTGAATTTTTTCCAACTCCAATTTTTTTTATTGAAATGTATTCCAAATTAAAATTTTGTCTTCAATTTTTTTTACCAATCTGCCAGCACTGAAATTTTTTCTAAAATATCAAGAGGAAGAAATTTTGAGGCCAAACAAATTTTTATGGAGATAAAATTTTTTTATTTTGATAAGAAATCTTGTAGCTGAAAAAATTGAAATTTTAATTTAAAAAATCTTGTAGCTAAAAAAAATTAAGGAAAAAACTTGAGAGCTGAAAAAAATTTAATAGGAATAGAAAAATTAAAACTTTTAGAAAAAATAATTGAGCTAAAAAAGTCGAAGAAGAAATTTTGGAGCTGAGATGAATATGGGAGTTGAAAAATTAAAATTTTGAGAAAAAATCTCAAGAGCTGAAAAATATTTGAGGAAAAATATTGGCATTGAAAAATATGCAGAGAAAAGATTTTACAATTGGAAAATATTACGAGTATGTAGCTCACGAAAAAATACCTACCAGAATTTAAAAGGAAAAACTTAGGTTAGAAAATATCTTTAGGAAACGATACTGGGTAGAGTAGAAAAAATTCTGGTGAGAAAAAATTTAATTACAGTTGAAAAGTTTTGAAAAAATGAAAAATCGAGTTGCATGGTAATTTTAGACTTGTAGGAATCAACCAGAAAAAATTTAGTCTTTTCCATCACTTTTCATTTTCTTGACTTTTTTCGTGTAAGTAGTGGGTATTCATTATAGAAAAAATTTCAAATCAAAAAACTCCATTAAAATTGTAAAAAAAAATTATGATTTCGTATGGAAATTCCAAAATTCCTAACGAATTTTCTCAACTTTTCCATATTTTCCATAAATTGGACATTATTCCTTCGCTCATTGAACATCAACGATCAGCTCATCAACCTATTAGAAAAAAAAAACTATAAAAATACGTAAATTAATCGCGATATTTGAAAGCATCCAAACTACAACTACTTAAAAATTACCTACTTATCACACAAATCATGCAATTCAAAAAATAACGAATAAAATAACGCATAAATAATGGCAACACGTAGAAAAAAAGCGACATAAATTTCCATCGAAATTTTCACCAACAACCCTTCACATCTTGATCCTCCCAAAACCGGACGACGATACCCCGCGCCAAACATAAAATTAAGCAAAACAAGCTCAACATACGACCGCATTCCCAACTGGGAAAATTTTCAAAGCACAACGTACGTAGCTTTTGAATAAAAAAAATTCCAAGCTTGTTCAACTCCACAATAACGAACAATGAATTTACGTTTTTCACCTTTTTTTGCAATATTCAAAATGTTGTATACAAGTCCCATTTGCATTAGAAAAATGTCACGTATGGTTATCATCTCAAAAATGAGACCTCAAAAATAACGTCGTCTCCTGTAAAAAAATATTTCGTACGAAAAATATGCACAAAATACAAAAAACTTCCGGATTAACGGAATTCGACACCAAAAATAATGTCACCCGGTAAAATCGTGTTCTTTCTTGAGTCAAGTTGCAAAATATTCCTCAAAAAAAACACCAACCTTGGAGAATAAAATTATCATAGGTTAGCCATTATTATACGTGAAAAAATTCGTATCAGCTACCTGCGGTAAAATGTTTAAAAAAAAATTCTGTAAATCTCTGGCTAAAATATTCTTATCATCTATCCAAAGCGAGGAAGTAAACAGGAAAGGTAACGAGGATAGAAAAAAATCACTTTGAAAAAATAATCGTAAATAAATAAAAATTATTAAAATCAAAAACGATTATTGGTCCGAAATGCTCCTTCGAGCATTCGAACAAAACGTAAAAATAATCGATTTAAAAATCATCTCGTTCGTAAGATATAAAAAGCTCTTAAAATATCGATCATAATAACGATGGAAAAAATATATAAAAACTCGGAAAAAAAATTAATATCGTAATAATCGTTAGTGAAAAACGTATCAATCGAGCGCAAAATTAAAAAATTTTCACCCTAATTTTCAAAAGCATCGAAAAAACACGCGTCTAACGCAAAAATGGTAACAAAAAGCCTTTTCAAGATATCCAAATTAAAGGTGGTGACAACAGCGTAACGCATCAGTGAGTAAAACAATAAAATATAGTATAATCATATACATACAAAAAAAATTCATCAATTACTGTACAACTCACGCGATAAAAACCTATTAAATTGGCTTACTTGGTTCAATTAGGTAGTTGATGTTCGCATGTAATACCTTTTAAAAAATCTACCCTTCCTTGATACGTATCAAGGAGAGTCAAAAGCTGTCACCATTTTTAATTTAATTTTTTTCTGTTGATTTTTTCGAGTCAATTTAACAACTCTTCGTAGAGAAAAAAAATTCGATTTTTTTTCGCCTTATCAACTCTTCGTGGTTAAATATTCTAATCAACTTGGAATCGAAATTTCAAGCGAACTTACGTCTAACGGTTTTCGTAAAACAATCCAACCAGATTCGGGTTGTATTTCGAAATAATCCAGGTCCTGGGGACTTTCGGGTGCGCTCAAACTGTAAACTATGGCTCCGTTGTTATCGGCATCCTCGTCCGAAGCCGATACCCTCAAGATGTTCGTACCGATGCTGGCGTCTTGTTTGACATTTTCGACGTATTTCTAAAGAATTGAACGATAGTTTAATTAGATAACTTTTCGTAGAAATGGTGAGCGAAAATTTCCAGCATGTTATTTACTTGACGATCGAATAGCGGCGGATTATCGTTTATGTCTGTAATTTCCACGGTGAACGAACAAACTCCCTCTAACGACGGATCACCTTGATCGACAGCTTTCACGGTGACTGATACGAATTTTCCGTCGTCTCCTTCGCGATCGAATACCTGTAAAATGTAATTAGGGCTTGGTTAAGGAGTTGAATTGGAAATTTATGAGAACTAAGTCAGGATTAGGAAAATTGTATTAATGGCATTTTCTTTACAAATTTTTCTGAAAATTTTGCACTTTTTCAATATTTTGTACTAACTATTTGAGATTTTTGATTTTTTATGTTAGATTCGAACCCTGGCTTGAAAATAATTTTGAAATTTTATCCAAAATTTTAGAGATTTTACGAGCCTTTTTTAAAAAAATGATTTTTTTTTTTTGAGAATACTAGAAAATAGAAAATGAAAATTATTCCTCCCTCTCTTCAACCATCCTACAATGTTTCGGCCATTTTTAAATGAATTTTTGGGAAAACGTTTTTGCAAATTAACCTTGAAATTTTCCTATTTTTTTGAACATACAAAAAATGAAAAAAGTACCACTTTTTGCTATCATTTTATCATCCTATTATTAGGTACAATCAATAATTTTTGGTTTGGTATTTTTTATCAAAATTTCATGACTTTTCAAAAATGTTTCAATTTTTAGTTTCCATTTAGTCCTTTCAAAATTTTGTTTTAAAAATTACCCATACTTGAAAATGAACACAAACTGGAAATTCGCCCGCATTTCTCAGTTTTTTTGGTCATTCTGTAGTCACTTCACACACATAGGCGCACCCTGAAATTAACTAAGGGAGGGGTTGAGAGTTTGAGAAAAATAGGGGGAGGAGATCAAATTTCAAATTAGTTCACTGATGTTTGTCAAAAATCATCCATTTTTTCGGACAAATTGAAAATTTATTAAGAAATCGGCGATTTTTAACTGAAAAATTAGTCAAAAATTATCAAAGTTTAAAATAAAGTGATTAAAATACGCGAGGGTAACAATTTTTTGAAAAAATACTGTTTGAAAAACAGAAAAATGCAATTTTTTATATATTTTGCAACAATTTTTTTTTTTCGAGATTAAGGGAGGGGCTCGAACCTTTTGAATCTACCCCTTGGGTGCGCCCATGTTCATACTATAATCCATATCGCCCATTTTGGGTCGTTCAAAAAATAATAATTTTTGCAGAAAATCTCAGAATTTGCAGAAATCTTTTAAAAAGTCGATCTAAAAATAAGATGAAAAAATGAAAGAAGTGGGAAATTGTCACTTCTCTTCCCCTCCGCCCTTAAATACATTCGTTTCTTATAATTTCAGAAAAAAATTTCTATCATTTCATTTAGGGAAATCTCTTCAAAATCAGTGGTTTAAAAGACAAAAATGAATTATTTTCTTGAAGCAGCATTTCATATCATTCATAATCTTAAAATTGTTCATCAAAATTATTTTTTCAAATCCCATCCCTCCCCCTCTTTTTCCTTTACATAAAGTATCAGTAAATTCTAAACAAATCATCCAAAATTATGCCATCTGTCGTTTTTATTTTTCATACAAAATTCGGGCTTTTTTGGTGTCTTTTCCTCTTTTCCATCCCCACCTTTTTCCCAGAAAACAATTTCAAAGAGAAGAATTTTTCAGTTACTCCCAGCACAAAACTTCTTTCTATAAAACTCATTTTCTTTCAATATTTTGATAACATGGATCACCCCTCCACTACCTTCTTCCCCCTCCATATAAACACCCCTACTAGAGGAAAAATTTAAAAATGAATAAATTTTTCAATATAAATTTCCCACGACACTTGACAAAAATTCATTTTTTCACAAAATGCCTCAAGATTTGTGCCTCATCAAAAAATCAGAAAAAATTATGAGTCTAATTTAAAAAAAGTTTTCATATTATTACCGAATTTTTTCATCATCAAATTTAAAAAATTTGAACTTTCAAAATTTGAAAAATTTTTTGCATTCTGTCATCAACATTTTTGTAACGTAATTTTTTCAAATGAATTCTAGTGATTTAATTTTTTTCGAATCAAAATACTAAGTTGTCAGCTTTGTAAATTAAACAGAAATTTCAATTAATCGACCTGGAAACCATTCATGAAAATAACCCCCCTTTTTTCTTCATTTGAAAAGAAATTAACATCTTGAAGGACAGCAGTCCCTATTTTGACAAATTTTCTCAAAAAATGACGTCACAGATAAGATCTCTTAGATCAAAATGTAATAAAACGGATTCAAACTCACCTTATTCGACGTAATCTGACCACTCTCTTCATCGACGATAAATTTCGTTCCCTTTTGATTCGGTTGTTGCACAATAGAATACTTGACTTGACCATTGACTCCTTTATCTTCATCGGTGGCTTGAACCTAACAATAGAAAAACACGATAAATCAGATCGTCCGTCCGCCACCCACACTTTCCAAAATCCATTTTCCATCTCACCTTGATCACTTCGTGTCCGTTGGCCGTTCCTTCGGAAATTTTCGGATTATATTTAGCGCAATCCTTGAACACAGGTTTATTATCGTTTACATCTGTAATGAATACGACGACGACAGCGGTACTCGTGTGTATGGTCAGATCACCATTCAAACAACACGATCCGTCATCGACCGCGGTAACATTTAATTCGTATTTATCGCGATCCAAAGTGATGGGTTTCGAGTGTAAACGAATCACACCGGTAATCTCTTCGATGACAAACTGCCCCGAAGAAGTACCACCTCCGACGAATCCGAATCTACAATGAAAAATCACAGGACCGGTTACTTACTAAATGAAATGAATGAACAAGTATCCCGCTAATATCAACATCGTGTTTGTCACTTACTTGACATTATCTCCATCTTTATCTGAAGCTACTACCGTAGTAACCAGAGTATTAGGACCAGCATTTTCGTCTACATTTGGCGTATACACTTGTTGGGAAAATTTCGGTTCTTCGTCGTTCTTATTTTTCGTATAAATTCGAACCGTCGCTGTACCAGTTTGTGGCGGTTCACCTGCGAAGAGAAAGGGAGCAAAAAAATGAAATTTTTATACTTTTTTTCTATTCTTAGAACCCTTCTAATAACGAAGATAAAAATCCGTATCGCGTGCAACAGTTAATAGCATATACCTATAGAAAACCCTCCTCGTGCAATTTGTAAACCGTTGTTAGTCGCGTATACGTAATTATTTGAAAAAATTTCTACACAACAGTAGCTATGTTTTTTTTTACCCCTGTTCCTTTTTCCCCCTACAAACCCACCTGACGAAATATATTACCGACATACGTTGCCATAATACACGAGCATGACATCGTTGCTGTCTCGACAATGGAGAGAAAAAAATCTAAGTACTTCGCCGAATATTATTACCGTTTTTTTAGATAATATTTGATAATCACGAAATATTGGTAGGGTGAGTGGTGTTTTTTTTTTTGGGGGGGGGGGGGAATTAGAGGCGAAGTTCTGAAAAAAAAAGAGGTAAAAATTTCTAGATTTACAGCTCGAACTTTCATCTCTCAAATAGAAATAGAATTCAAAATTTTCAAAAAAATCGGTTTTCTGTTTTGATCAGATTACTCCGAACCGTTTTTTGTTTTTCAGTGGGGTTTCAAATTACTGTAAAATAAAGTGAATTATAAGATAATGTCGTTCACGAACACAGTTTTGAAAAAAAAGAAACTTTCCTCTCTCACTCTCGTCAAAAATTTCCAAGTTTCAAACTTGGAAAATTTTGTATTAGATTTTTTTTGAATTTTCCCCTAAAAAAATTCAATTTATTTTTTCGTATATTTTTAATTTATTGCCTCAGAAAAAATTTTCAATTTTTCCAGCTGGAAGCAATTTTCAAATTTTCCATAAGAAATTTTCAATTTATCCAACCAAAAGGAAATTTTCAGTTTTTTCAAAAAAAATTTTTAATTTTTCCAGTCAGAAGCAATTTTTAATTTTTCCATACGAGATTTTCAATTTTTCCAGCCAAAAAGAATTTTCAGTTTTTTCAGAAGAAATTTACAATTTTCCCAGCTAGAGATAATTTTCAGCTTTTCCAGAAGAAATTTACAATTTTCCAAAAGAGATTTTCAATTTTTTCAGAAGAAATTTTTTGGGGGCTGTGATGGGTTGCATTATCTTTATCAAAGAGTGAAAATTTTTTGACTTTTTCTAATTATTGGATTACAATATTATAAACGATTACCCAAGATTTGTTCAATCTTGGAAAAATTTCAATTTTGGATTGCCATAGGACGACCACCATTCCTATTTTTCATTTTTTAAAGATTCCTAAATTAATATGAAATGTCGAATTATAGGATACTAAATTTCTAGGATCTCTAAAAAAATTAATCGGGTAGGAGATCGTCTTACGTCCATCCAAAGTCAAAATCAAGCCTCCAAAATTGACCAAAGCCCAAATAATTATTTTTTAGATTATAATTTCAAAATATCTCTGAAAAAATAGCCTTGTACAAAAATTATGAAAGTAATCATAAAGTTGAAAAAGACTCAGAATTTTTTTACTCTTCAATAGTGTTAACACAATTAAGTAATTATAGCATATTATAGTCAAAAAAGTAAAAAAAAATTCAATTTTGATTTTGAAGTTTGAGAGAGGGGAATTTTCAACATGAGCCAAAACTTTTCAAATTTTTACCGTCTTTCGGTCATTTTAGAATAATTTTAGAGACAGACTAAAAATTCTAAAAAGTAGGAAATCACTGCACCGTAGTAAACGAACCAATCGTCGAAAAATCTTGAAAAATTGGGAATTTTTTCATTTTTAAATAGTAAGTATAAGAACAATTTTTTTGGTTTCATGAACATTTAAAAATTTTAAACCATTTCCATTAGTTTGATGAAAGTTCAAGTAAGAGACTTGTAAATTTCAGTACCATTTTTTTGAGATCATTTCACAACTTTTTTTTCATCTTCTCCTCCGATTCCCTCCTCCCCCTCCCCTCCAAAAAATTACCCGCCTATCGATGGCGGTAAAAATTCAATCATTTGTACAATTACGAGCAATTCAAATGACCCATACCTTTGTCTTTGGCGGTAATAACGAACTCATAATACGCGTTGTTATTATCGGCATCTAGTTGTTTGTTGTTGCTCACAATACCGGATGAATCGACAACAAAATGGTCATCGGAAACGTGATATTCAATTTCTGCATTCGCACCGGAATCCGCATCTACCGCTTTTACCTTCAAGATCGACGTTCCGAGTGGGTAATCTTCGTCAACGTTATGTGCTTGGTAATCAGGAAGTTCGAATTTTGGTGCGTTATCATTCACATCGGTTACACGAATGGTGAGCTGTAACAAAAAAAAAATACCGTCGAATGATGGCGCCTTTCAAATAACCAGGTTATGCAAATGTATTAACTCGTGTAAAATTCGCCCTACATTTGATACGCGCCGCGCCGAGTTTGGTACGAATAATTAAAAATTTAGGACCTTCGTTATGTAGTAGTATGAACTGGGCGCGCATGCCACGCCCATCTATTTACCCTTATAATATATTATACCCGAGCCAACATGGTGATTTCAATCATCGACGATGAAATTCGACGTTAATTTGTTCGCAAATTTTTTTCCCTTCGATTTTTTCCTTTTTTTTCGGAGCCGAAAAAAAGAAGGTACCTGGGTGATTTTTAATGCTTCTTTTATGCCTCTCGTTTGGAAAATAGCGATATCGAGGTTTTTCGAATTTTATTATTTTTTTCGTCTGTTTCGTGACGTGTCAAGGTCGACTTGAAACATATATAAGGGTTGAATTTCATCCAGTGTATATTTTTTTTTTCGAGAATGATGGAGTATTTTGGGAGCTGTTTTGTTTAAAAGTTTATTTTTCTGGTCTCGAGTGTTCGCAGGGGCAGAAATATGTATAAAGGTGGAAATGAAATTATAACTTTATTCGAGTTTGGGTTTAATTTGGATGGGTTGCTGATCTACATTGGATCGTTGACTGGATTTTTTTACTCAGAATTAAATTACGTAATACCCTGGATGGTCTCAAGTTGTTTAAAAACTGTCAAAAAATTGTCTTTTTTCAGGATCACAAGGGAGTTGAAGTGTTCGTCTTCGATTGAAACGAGCCCGTGATTTTTGGAAGGTGCATGTTTAAAATTCTCATAGCCCAAATTTTAGCTGCTCGAATTTTAACATCTTGATTTTTGATTATTTTTTAAAAATTTGAAATTTTTGCAGTACAAATGCATTTCATTTTTCGTTATTCTGACCCTTCCAGCACAGTTTTCATTTTTAAAAATATTTCCAAAAGGCGTCCGAATTAACTTCGGCGAATAAAAATCAAGTATTGATCTTTTTTTTTTGGACTAATTTGATGAGAAAATCTACTTTGGACCTGATTTTCGAGTCAACACTTTTATGTACCGATTCTCGACTAATTCTCAAGCACAAAAAAATCGACGAATCAACTAAAGGTTTCAAAAATGGCAAGAATTGATCAAATCTGAGTCAATTTGTATTGAGTGGGAAGCATTAATTTTCACTCACAAGGTGAAAGAGTGGGCGTGGGCGATTCCAACATTTTCAATTACATACTTCGAATTTTTTCATGATTTAAAACCGGATTTTCAATGCTCCTGTTTGGAGAAATTTGAAATGTGGAAGGAATCGAGTGCTGAAGGCTCTAGAATGGATGGAAAAGGCTGAATTTTGATTCGAGAGGTCAATATTTTGAAGTAACTTGAATATTATCAAGTTCTATACGAAAAAGTAGGTTACTAAAAATGTCTATTAATGCTGTTTTTTTTTTAAATTTCAAAAATTTGTCAAAAATCGGAACGTCAACTTGGGCAGCTAGAAATTTTGATTATGAGGGTTCCAGAACATGCTCGTCAGAAAATTCACATTCTCATTCCAGTTGAAAGCACATACTTAATTCAGGTAAAGGTTCTCACTTCAGTTCAATTGAAGGGGGAAATAGAAAATCTAATTGGCAACATTCATTTTCAAATTTGAAGAAAAAAAATAATCTTTTTTTTTAATTTTCTAGGGAGATAGCAGAAATTTTAAGAAAGTTTTTTGCAAAAAAAAAAACTGAAAAATAACAATTAGAGTGAAGAAATTAAGAACAATTGACCTTTTTTACGTCCTAGCGTTTCTAACAATGTTTCTAAATTTTCCTTTTGTCTCTTCTTTCCTTTTCCAGCCCTTCACACGTTTCAAAATCAGAATGAAAGAAAAATCAAATCAGAGAAAAAAATCATTAAAATCTCATACAAAATCTGAAACCTGCATTAAATTTTAAATATTTTTCTCATTTCCTTGAATTCTGAATGTAAGTAGCTATTTTTTTACGAGAAATGACAGAAAGACGTGATGATTTAATATTTCGTCTTTTTTCGAACTACCCCCTCTTCTTCTTCTAACTAAAATTTATTCACGTTAAAACAAATAATTTTTTGAAATTTTTCTGCTGCAACTTCCTCGTCGACCTTCGCTTGTTTTCTGCAAAGAAAATAATTTTCTCAGGATTTCAATTCTCTTTCCCATGTCCTTTATCAAATCAAAACCAGTAATGTCTTCAGGGTTGAAGTTTTCAAAAAAAAAAAAAAAACATAACTCAAGTTATTTTAATCCTAAAAACCTTCTGAAGGATTCCCCATTGATTTAAGGAGAAAAAATGCCAAGACACTCGAATATTTGGTTTTTTAAAACAAAATTTTCACTTTTCAATGATTCTTTGAAAGAAATTTGTCAATATTTTGATTTTTCCTCCCAATACTCGATAGTTTCTCGTAAAATAAAATTTGATTTAGCCCTAATAAAAAAATTCAAAAATTTTTCAAATCGTGATGAAATTTTATCACGTACAATGACATATAAATAAACTTTTTTATCGCACCTTTTTGTCAACTTCTATTTCAAATTTCAAACTGATCTCAGCCAAAAAATGAAGAAAATTAATAGGAATTTGGATAAGAAAATTCACCAAATTTTACTGATTTGTAGAATATTTTCCCTTTCTCCCTTTCTTTACCCAAATCAAAATTTTCAAAATATTATCGAATATTAATTGATTTTTTAAAAAAAATCAATAACTACCAGAAAAGATTTTAAATTCCATAAAAAATTGAAATTTTGAAAATTTCACAACGAATTTCTCAACAAATTGACAATTTTTGAAAAGAAAAAGGAAAGTCAAACATTTTCAGAATTTAAACCTCTTATTTTCAACTCGACTAAACGACTTAAATCTAAAACGAATACCTACGGCGTGGGTGGTCCACCCCTCACTCGTCTTCCTCCCACAATAAAATCAAGTCTAACATTTCCCATTGAATTTTCCATTCTCGTCGAAAATACCCAAATTCACAAACAAACCAACGCCGCGGTATAAAACTTTGGTAAGACTTCCTCCTTGAAATATCCTGGTTTTATTATTACATCGAAACAAACCACGCACTCGGTTTACACAGCATCAACGACATAATTGTTTAGTACTGGAATACGAAGTGAAATACTCTTCCAATCAATGTAATCGGTTCGTCGAATTAAACAAACGGAAATACCCGCTTTTGACAAGCCGAGTAGTATTTAAATTCGTTTGGCAAACGCGGGCGGGGGCGTGGGCTCCCCTATCGTATTAATCTAATTACCTCGACGGACGTTGAAAATCCTCCCGAATCTTCGGTGGCCGTCACAACCAACGAATACACATGCGGCTGTCTTAAATCTTCGAAATCTAGTTCCTTGGCCAATTTCACGATACCGGAAGATGGCCCGATGTTGAATGTACCCGCGCCCTGTCCTTGCGCCTTCAAAGTGTACCGAATTTCTCGATCAGCGAACGATTTAGCTTTAACCGATATTATACTGGAAGCAAAGGAAACAATTAGAAATATTCCCATAGATCGGTCATGCGATCCATTTGAGAGGTATAAATACGTACTCTGAATCTTTACGTTGATTTTCAGGTATTTCGGCTTCGTAATTTTGCATATAAAATTGAGGCGCGCGTTTGCCACCCACAATTGATAATCGTTCTTCGTTCGTCGACTGATATTTACGATCGTCGATACGCCCATTTTGGTCTTCCGCTTTTACATACAGAACGTATTCCATGTCGAGTTGAAATGGGTCCGTACCTCTGGTACGTACAACACCGGACCTTTCGTCAACCTCGAATCTTCCACCGGCTGTAAAACAAAACCATACCGGAGTTCGTTATAAACAAAAGCCTTTCATGCTTCTCGTGGTGCTCGATTTACACGATTAAAAAAAACCTCCAACTCGCCCCCGAATCCGAATACTATTACAGCCGTATTAACATAACACGTGACACGGACGCGATTAATGAAGTTCACCATATCTTTCGTAATTTTAGAATCGTCGCTTTTTAGTCCTACACCAGAGGTACACATTCGGCATAATTATTCACGCTCGTATGGCTTCTGTAAGAACACTCACCAGCTGTCATCTCCTTTATACCGAGAGCTCGTTTTAAATATATGACTTCTCTCTTTCTACACACATACGAGTATTTATGTCGTGTTCGCATAAGATGAAGTGATCGAGATCGGTATGTTATAGAAGAAAAAGCAAGACGACTAGAGGTTCCCTTTCAGATGAATTTTTCATGCTCCCCACGCTCCCTACTTCGTTTAATTTGACCTGAATTATTAGGCTGATTATTTTTGAAAGATTTTCAAATTAAATTGAAGTAAAAATGAAAATTATTCATTGCTGAAGGTTATGGCAAAGCGAAGGAGAGGGATTCATTCCAATTGTAAAAAAAAAAATAAAAAAAATCCATTCCGAAAAATAGACAGATGAAATTACATTCAAGCACTCGGCCGCACAAATTTTATAACGCTTTTTATAACCCTCAATTTTTCAAAAAAGAAAATAGAAAAAAAATTAAGTACGTGACTACAATTAAATTCATTCCCATTGTCTGAAGCAAAAGGCAAGCCGCCATACACGATATTGCAAATTTTATTATCTGCGTTCAAATTTTATAACCCTCAATATTCCAAAAAAGGAAATAGAAAAAAATTCAGTACGTGACTAGAATCACTCCATTATCTGAATCAAAAAGCAAGCCGCCAGACACGATGTTGTAAATTTTATTACCTGCGTTCAAATTTTACAACCCTTAATATTCCAAAAAAGGAAATAGAAAAAAAATTCAGTACGTGACTAGAATCACTCCATTATCTGAATCAAAAAGCAAGCCGCCAGACACGATGTTGTAAATTTTATTACCTGCGTTCAAATTTTACAACCCTCAATATTCCAAAAAAGGAAATAGAAAAAAATTCAGTACGTGACTAGAATCACTCCATTATCTGAATCAAAAAGCAAGCCAGACACGATGTTGTAAATTTTATTACCTGCGTTCAAATTTTACAACCCTCAATATTCCAAAAAAGGAAATAGAAAAAAATTCAGTACGTGACTAGAATTCACTCCCATTATCTGAATCAAAAAGTAAGCCGCCAGACGCAATGTTGTAAATTTTATTACCCCTTTTAAAATTCTGTCTCCGAAATTTTACACCTCATAAAACTCTGGAGCCGGCAAAAAAAATATACAAAAGGCAGATCACCAGACGTGATATTGTAAATTTTATTGCCCTGTTTTGAAATTCAGTCTCTTGAATTCTACCCCCTGGCGAGATGTCGTAAATTTTATTGCCTCCTTTTGAAATTACGTGACTAATGTGTATTATGAATCATCAATATTTTATTTTTCACACACCTTGAGCCGAAACCTTTGTATCTGCCGCCTGGAACTTTGTTTACTAAACCAGTCTTCTACCCTTTCCAAATTTCAACCCCCACCTCTGAAAATTTTTTCAGGCGAGCCAATCAGAATGAAGATTTCTGTTTTACTTTTTAGGATGAGGGTACAAACAGGAGTTGACGTGTAGTGTTGCTCCTTGCGTTTTGAGCTCAGTCTGTCAGTTGAGCAGCTGGTGTGAGGTTGCTCCTGAGGTACTAGGTCTTATCTTGACTGTTTGTAATTGTTTTCGAATTTCGCGTTTAGGCGTTGCTCGTTGCATCTGTTTTTTTTTAAAAAAATATTTCCAATTTTTTTTCGAGATTCTTGCTCGGATTTTCATGAATGGTGAGTACCTACCTGCATTTTAATTTTTTAATCCCATTCATTCATAACTTTAACTTTTTAATTTTACTTTTCTTTTGATTTGATTGTATAAATGTAATTTTCATTTTCGTGTTTTTTAATTTTTTCAAATCATTATTCATAATTTTTTTTAAAATTCTGGTTTTCAAATTTTTTCTCAGCTAATTTTTAAGAAGTATTTTTCAAATCTTTATTCATAATTTTTTATATCTATAGGGTTTTCAATTTTTCTCTGATGATTTTTAAGAAGTGTTTTCAAATCTTTATTCATAATTTTTTTTTTCAATTTTGGTTTTCAATTTTTTTCTCCGCCAATTTTTAAACGTGAGCCCGTTACGGATCTCCGTAGGTTGGTGAGCGTTTTTTTTTCGAAGTCCATATTTCGTCAGTTTTTTTTTTCACTTCGAAATATTTTCTTGAGTTACGAAAAATTTTGAAGTTGAAAAAAATTTCGGCTTCAAAAAGAATTTTGAAGTTGAAAAAAAATTTCGACCTCGTCAAGAAAAACTTTAAAATTGAAAAAAAAATTGGGAAAAAATAATTTGGAAAAATTACGACTTCGTCAAGAAAAAATTTTGGGAGAAATTACGGCCTCTCGCCAAGAAAAAATTTCGAAGTTGAAAAAAATTTCCCAAGAAATGTAGATCTTGTCAAGAAAAATTTTGAGGTTTTAAAAACATTTCGGCTTCAAGAAGAATTTTGAAGTTGAAAAAAATTTCGACCTCGTCAAGAAAAACTTTTAGAGTTGAGCAAAAATTTTGGAAAAAAATTTGATGTTGAAAAAAAATTCGGAAAAATTACGACTTCAAGAAAAAATTTTGGGAGAAATTACGGCCTCTCGCCAAGAAAAAATTTCGAAGTTGAAAAAAAATTCACAAGAAATGTAGATCTTGTCAAGAAAAATTCAGAAAAAAACAGTTGAGAAAAAATTTTGGAAAAAAATTTGATGTTGAAAAAAAATTCGGAAAAATTACGAATCCAAGAAAAAATTTTGAGAGAAATTACGGCCTCTCGCCAAGAAAAAATTTCGAAGTTGAAAAAAAATTTTGAGAAAAATTATGACGTCGTCAAGAAAATATTTCGAAGTTTAAAAAAAACGACGAAATGTGGACTTCGAAAAAAAAATCGCTCACCAACCTACGGAGATCCGTAAAACAGGCTCATGTAATTTTTAAGAAGTATTTTTCAAATCTTTATTCATAATTTTTTTTAAATTTTGGTTTTCAATTTTTTTCTCAGCTAATTTTCAATTTTATTTTTCAGATTTAATTTCCATATACGAGGCTCAAGTACCCCCAGTGAATTCATCAAGATGGACTAGACGGATTCAGTATGATAGCAGGTATGTTCATTTTTTAATCACCTATTCATAATTTTTTTTTGAAGTAGTTCATATTTTTAGTATTACATTTCGTTCCTAACAATTTTTAATTTTACATTTTCAGAATGTATTTCCGTACGCATGGCTCAGTTACGCCATATTTCCGTACGCATGGCTCAGTTACGCCAGTGGAGGATGCTGTAATTTCACAAAGATCGATTTTCAAATTCAGGATTTCCATATGCATGATTCAAAGGTATGTTTTTCAATTCATTTATTCCTAATTTTTTGAATTTATATTTTTAATTTTCAATTTTTTCCCTTAGTAATTTTTAATGTTCAGAATTGATTACTGAATGCAGGGCTAAAGTAATCCAGGGGAGGATCCCCTAAATTAAAAAATGTCAATTTTCAGATTTAGGATTTCCATATGCATGGCTCATGTATCTCTGTGAATTCATCAATGTGGATGACAGGTATGTTTACTTTCAAATTAACTTAACCTTATTCATAATTTTTTCAATTTATATTTTTAGGTTTCAATTTTTTTTCATCTAATTTACAGATTTATAATTTCCATACGGCTCAAGTACTCCAGTGAGGGATTCTTAGATTCACAAAGGTTGAGCACCACATGTTGCCGAATTTCCGAATAATCACTGTTTTGTCGCACTACATGATCATTTATTTTGACGCAAATGGATTTTCGACTATCAAACGTAAACGTAAGTTAGAATTTTCTTTATTCGATTTTTTTTTGAAGTGTCGCTTTTATAGAATTTTTCCCTCAGTGATTTTTTTTTTTTTTTGAAAATTCTGCAGTGTGTTATAAATTCTAAGATTTACCTATCGAGTAAACAAATAAGAGAAGGAAAAGTTGGAAAAAAATCAAGAACGAAGCTTCAGCAATGGGAAATTTCTCATTTTTGATTTTTCCTTCGAATTTTTTCCAAAATCATGAGGCAGAGAACCTTTTTGAACCATGAGGTAGAGGAACTTTTCATAATATAATAGAGAAACTTCAATTTTTAATTTTTTTCAATTTCGATTTGTTATAGAAAGTTTTTCCATTTTTTGAATAAATTATTTTTGAAAGATAAAACGAAAGTAAATATTTACATTTTTTGCATAGAAAAGCGAAATCGATTTATCAAAATTTTTTCCAATTTTTGAACAAGAAATTTTATTTTTGAAAATGGTTGGAACTAATGAAAAAAATTCGGAATTGAAAAAATTTGCATTTGAAAATATCTAGAAATGTTTTTTGGCAGAAAATCTTTCGACTCCAAGTGGAATAGGAAGAGATTTGTACATGTTTGTAGTGAACTATGAAATTGAATGGGAAAATTTTAATAAATTATCGAGTTGGTACAACTGAAAAAAAAAAAAAAAATGGGAATGAAGAAAATTCAAACTCAGTGTAATGGGAAGGAATTTTGAAATGTAGTAAAAAATAAGTAACTGAAGAAAAAGTTGGAATAATTTAGCGAAAATTCAGAAAATTCATATTTTGAAAAATTTTACTGGTGGAAAAATTTTTAAATCATCGGTTACAGCTTTAAAAAAATTTGAAATTGAAAAAAATCAAAGATGAGAACGATATAGAAAAACATAAAGCAGTAACATATTGGTAACTAAGATGAATTGCCTCAGTTTTGGAATTGGTTCAAATGTTTGTAGGGAACTATGAAATTGAATGGGAAAATTTAATGAATTATCGAGTTGGAACAACTGAAAAAAATACGGGAATGAAGAAAATTCAAACTCAGTGTAATTGGAAAAATTTTTGAAATGTAGTAAAAAATAGGAAACTGAGGAAAAAATTGGAATAATTTAGGGAAAATTCAGAAAATTCATATTTTGAAAAATATTACTGGTGGAAAATTTTTTAAATCATTGGTTACAGCTTCAAAAAAATTTGAAACTGAAAAAATCAATTTAAATAATAAGAAACTGAAGAAAAAATTGGAATAATTTAGGGAAAATTCAGAAAATTCATATTTTGAAAAATTTTACTGGTGAAAAAATTTTTAAATCATTGGTTACAGTTTCAAAAAAATTTGAAAGTCAAAAGTTCACCCTCGCAAAAACTTGATACCTGAAGCTTTGGACTTAGCTCAGCTGGAAATATAAACTAATTTTAAGATTTTCACCTTACAATGTATACCTATAATTTTTATGAAAAATCAACGAACCAATCGGGTCATTTCAGTCATTTCCAAAAATTGGCTAAAAATTAGAAAATGAACTTTTTTGATTCTCGAACCTAGCTCGGATGAAATTTTGGAACATGATCATCGATGCAATATAAATTTTCGAAAAAATAAGGAATGAATCAGAACTTACAGTTTCTATAAATATCTTGAAAACAATTTTCAAAAAATTTCGTTGGACACGAAGAATGGTCGAAATTGTGAGAAAAAGATTCATGAATTTGCATAATTTTTTTAGAAAATTATTGAAATTAAAATCAGTAAAACAGCCAACTTGGTCCAACTGTACGAATTTCTCACGTATTTTTAGCCATTCCAATAGCCATATAATTTCATCAAACACAATTCAAGACTTGACATCAATCTCCCATCAGAAGTCGACGCACTACGCTACAACAGTCGAATTAATCCATAAAGAAAATTCGCCCAAAACCAGGCTCAAACAGATAAAAAAGATTCGTTTGAAAAGTGTAAAAAAAAAACCTAATCCAGACCGATGTGTTATACCGATCAAAATCCTTGGTAATGTCCACTTTGTTACAATTAACTCGGCATACACTACGGTCGAGTAGTGTACATACCAATTGAACAATGAGTGGGAAAAAATATAGTTAGGTATCCACTTAGCAGGCGGTCCATCAATATCGTAAAACGACCGGTATAAAAATCGCTATTGTTATATCGTTCGAAGCATGAAAATGATAATCGAATTGCCACGACCGCGGCCATTTCGCCACCAATTCTTTTTAATCGAATTGTCTACACATGGAAAGGTCGAGCACACCGAAAAATAATAATTAAGTTTCTATAACAACGCGTTATTGCCGAGATAATTACCGTTACTTCCGTTCTTCCGTTATTTTTTTTTCACAACTCCCTAAAAACTTATACACGATAAAAATTAATACATTTTATCGAAATTCATCCCTTCTCGAGATACCTTCATTTTCGACTTTTTTTTTTTGCTAAATAAGCATAAACAAGGTGGCTCTTTTACGGTACAACGTCGCGAACATTTTCAAGTTTCGTTCACCTAGTTTCGATCAATAAAATATGGCAACGAAGAGCGAAGCAACGAAAAAAAAAGCCTGCAGAAAACGCAACCGACGAGTACGTCGTGTCGACAACCAAAACGTGTATTTTCCTGCGAGTTTTTCTTTCGCAGCATTTTCCTTCTGCTTTTTTTTTCGCTATTTTAGTACTTCTCGGAAATTCTCTTCTTTAAGAAAAAAACATTTCTCCATTAATTGATAATTTATATCGCGAGTATTGAAATGACATTTTTCCAAAGTGAAATTTTTTCCTCGTACTGTTTTCCCGCATAAATGCCGCGTCCTCGACGTCGGAGAAAATTACTTTTTAATATGATTACCGGTAATAATTGATTTTTCCTCTTTTTTTTTGTCTCGCAATTTTCGCGAATGTTTTACCCCTCTTAGCTTTTTTCTCTTTTACACGAGCAGCATTGTTGTGCTAATGAAAAGTACGGAACGGTACGCGAGTTACATCAACCGTTAATATTATTGTCGTAATTATTATGCACGGGGCAAAAGTAAAGCCTTTAGCAAGTTTACTCGCAGCATTTTATCTTTAATTCAATTTTTGTCGGGGTCGAAAGGCAGAGTCGAGCGGGGAAGAGGATAGGTACGTTATAAACGCATTCGTATTATACTTTTTGACTACAAATTATCGACCTTGTTTTACTCGCGAGCAATATTTTCTTCGCTTTTGAGCTCGATTCTTTTAGCGTTGCGAGTCTCCTTTGCAAAAAATTTTCTAAGGGATTTCCGGCTGGAAGTTTCGACTCCTTTGTGGGAAAGTTTCTAGACGAGATGTTTGGTAGGTATTTTCCATGATGGGATTTTATTCGACGTTGTGAAAATGTGAACTGATGTGGATTAATCTTGGGAAATGAAAATCGATAGCTTTATTTTAACGGAAATGGAGTATCGTTGAAGGGTTAAATTTCAATGTTTCTCGACATCATACACAGGGAAGAACCAAAATTGGCATAATAGAAGGAGGGAAAATGGATAAAATTGAAAGATTGAATGAAGTATTTCAAAATTGGGAGGAGAGGAAGGGGCGAGATGGAATCAAAATATTGAATTATTTCAAAATCGTCATAATAGAATAGAGAAGGAAATGTGAGAAAAAGGAAGTAAACTCGAAAAATTGAATTTCCAATAATTTTGATACAATTTTCCCGATTTTTTTGAGAGGAAGGGGCGAGATGGAAACAAAATATTGAATTATTTCAAAATCGTCTTAATAGAATAGAGAAGGAAATGTGAGAAAAAGGAAGTAAACTCGAAAAATTGAATTTCCAATAATTTTGATACAATTTTCCCGATTTTTTTCGACTCAAAATACGAGTTTTTCAAATTTTCTATCCAAAAAGGTCATTAAATTCGTGAATTTTTCGTCCAATTTTCCTGACTTGTACAATTTTTCTTATTTCTTCCATTCAAAATACGAGTTTTCCAAATTTTCTTTTCCCGATTTTTTTCCGACCCTGAATAGGTATAACTTTTCCAAAATTTCTATTAATAAAGGTCATTACATTCGCGAATTTTTCGACTTACAAAGCAGTTTTGGAGTTTTTTCAAAATTACTTTGTAAGACCTTCAATGAGATATTTTTCACTTCCCTCTGGTATAAAAATTTAACGCGACAATGAATTGAAATAATATTGGCGTTTGACATGACAACAAAAATGAATTTTGGATAAAAAGTTCGAGTACGTTTCAATCACTTTCTTCAGTAGTGTATCTCATTCCTAAAGTGGGGAAAGAGGGAGGAATAAGCTGCAAAAAAAATATTCCATTTTAGTGTTCTTATTGAAATTGACGAAAAACTCGAAAAAAAAACATTCAAAGGCCATATTTTCCATTAATGAAAATCCTCAGCCCCAAATATTTTTAAAAAATGTATGGTTAGTTGTGATTTGAAATTCCCTTATTTTCCTAGGAATATGTAGGAATTCGAAAAAGTAAATTTGGGGCCCTTATCTCCAAATTTTCCAAAAAGGCTTCAACCCTCAAAATTATTTAATTTTTACACTTTTTTTTGATTTTCTCCAGCCCGAAATTTCGCAAAAAATGAAAAAAAATCAGTTAAAAGGTCATATTATGCTTTCAAATGCCCTAAGAAAATTATCTTTTTTGAGATGAGCTGGAATCCGGAGAGAAGAGAAAAGTGGTCCCTCCGGCTTGAATGTTTTTTGAAAGTTTTTTCCGGCTGCGACTTTGAATTTTAATTAAAGTGCCTCAGGCACAGAAAAAATTGGCCGGAAAGGAGGTCCTCCTTTCTCGCACCTTCAAATTCCTGCTCAAAATTTTAAAAATTTAATTTTATTCGAATTTTTTTCACTTTTAGGCTTTGAAATTTTTTTAGGGCATTTGGGTGCATGATTTATTCCTACGATCAACTTTTTCATAGGTACGATAAATTTTTCTCAACAAGTTAAAAAGGCATTTTTCAAAGCAATTTTTCTCAATTTTTTTTTCAAAACTTAATTACTTACACTTCGAAGGCAAAATCGAAAAAAAAAGGAAAATTGTCAAAAAAAGAGACTTTTCAACAATTTTGTAATTTTTACTCAAAAAAAATCAAATCAAAATTTGAAAATCATCAAAAATAAAAACTGAAAATATTTTCCCGCATGACTCATAAAATTCGGCTTCTTTCACAAATAAACGAATAATCGCAATATCGAATAAACTGATTACACTCAGTAAAAGGAAGATCAGCAACCCATGCTCGAATAAGTTTCACAATTCAATTAGAGAATCGTGAATTTCACTTTTCGAACGATTTTAAATTAATTTTCGCTATTTCGAATCACTTGACACGAAAACATTCGTGATCCACGAATAAAAACCGTTCAAATTATATAATTCAATTCAAAAATCTCAAATTTAAATTAGCACAATTTCCAGTCTTTCGCACCTTTCAGAATAACAATCCACGATTCAATTTCCCTCTTCACAACATCCTACATATTATTTATTCGATAAATCCAAAGTACACCTTCTTTCGACCCACACAAAATCAAACCAATCGATATCACCGACAAAAATCACCCACCACAGGTAATTTCCCCATCAGCCTTTTCTCAACCTTCCCTCCCCTCCTTAAGACACCCAACATTCCGAGGGAGAAAAACGCAATCTTTTTCAATTTAAAAAATATATCTCGCTAGGGGTAACCTCGTTCCAAAAACCTGGCTCGGTTTCGGAACCGAAGCATTCGAATACGAACCGGGGTAATCCAAATTTACACCTCGACATACCCTACTGCGGCTCGTTTCGCCAAAGGTCATTAATATAAACGAACCTCGGTAAAGAAATCCCTTGAAAATTCACACTCGTTTATTGGCCGGCCCATAAAATACTCGTCGTTTACGTACACGTAGGCCGAACCAGAGCACAATTCCACGTGCAGTTATAATTTTAGAATTTAATTCCAGTCGAATACTCATTAAAAAGCGAACGTTTGCCGATAAATCAATAATACGACCTTTACCAAGACCGATTCGCATAAATCGCTCGCGTTTCCTGCCGTTGTTTTTTTCTCCTTTCTTTCTCACTCTGATGGGTCTAAGTACATAGGACGCCTTCGCATCAACCTTCACGTACACATGGGCCTATATTTCGAACACGTACGTGTACGCGTCTATTATACATACGTGGGAGGGGGGAGGGGGCCGCCGCCAAAATCAACGCGTGTAAATTCTCCTTCATTCTATCAACATCTCGTATCATCGAATAAATCATAGTTCGTCCATAGCTCTGGTTCATCTGACAAAATCCCAACAAGCGAAACAATATGTACTTGATAAACTTGCAAAGCTACCGCAGAATCGAGCGTGAAATTGAAAATAACTTTTTTCCAATTCGTCTCGATATAACTTCGTTGCCGAATTTCAAACCGGCCCGGCGTGATATTTAACCGAGTTTTTTTTCTCTCTCAAACCATCTCAACCTTTCGCGTCCGTGGTCCAGTCGTCCACTCGAGTGGATCTTACGTCACATACGGTCATAGCTGCAGGAATTCTTACATTCTATATTCGGTTCGGCTTATCTATAGGTCTCCTTGCCCCCCTCCTCGCCATATTCTTTGGTAAATAGTTTAAAAACACAAGTACATGGTAGAAGTGTAGGTCTACTTACTTCTGTCTCTGACGATGAAATAATGAATATTCGCGTCCGTATCGGGATCTCTGGCTTGTAATGTGAAAACAGGTGTATTTGGCGGGGCGTTCAACTGTACCACGGCCTGCATCGGTAATGGTCTATTGATGAAATATGGTGGCTCGTCGTTGACGTCTTTCAGCGCGATGATGATTCTCTGGTTATCGGTATCTGTGTATGCGTACGCAATGGGAAAATATGTAGGTACCGTGTACTAAAAAATTCTTTTTCAACGGTGCCATATAGCCATACATGTACCATGACAATACGACCGAATGGCATTTTACGTATTCTTTTGCGTGACTTATTTGAATTAATCACGCCCGCCGTTCGAATTGTACTGGTACACTCGAAAGAATAATACTTAATCGAAAATAAAAAAGAAAAAGAAAAGTTTTTCACGCGTTTAAAAAAATAATAATAAACGATTAATAAATCGAATTTGTCGTAGCGTAGAATACCCAGTACCAACATGTATACAGGGTGTCCTCAAACATGGCGTCTGCTGATTTTTAGAAATGGAAAATGAGGTTATTTTCATGCAGAAAAAGGCTAAAATTCATGCCTTTGAAATGGAACCGTAGAAAATTGTTATTTTTATGCTTTCAAGATCGCAAAATGACATGTTTTTTAAGCTGCTACAGTAGACACCATGTCAAAAAAAAGTCTTCTGAATTCTAAACAAAAATTTTTTCTGACAGCAAAGTACGAGATTCAAATTTGGACATATTGTCCTAAAATTATTTTAAAAGACAAAAATTTTGAAAATTTCAAAAAAAAAATTAAATAGAAGTCTAGATTTGTCAATTCTTACACTTTTTTTTTTTTGAGAAAATCACATTCTACATATAAGGAGGTAGAAAATCAGATACTTATAAAAAAAATTTAAATCTAAACAAAGAAAGGTTGAATTATTGAGAAAATTGTATTCCAAAATTTCAATACTTAATGAAAATTCTAGCTGCCCAAATTGAATTTTTGATTCCTAGTTCCTAGCAGATGTTTAAAAATAAAAAGATGTGGGAATTTTAAAAATGAATAAATTTTACAATGAATTGATGAAAAATTGGGCTCACGTCTGAAATCCAGATTAAAGGAGATTGTCTTGACTGGGGTGGGAGGGGAGAAAGAGTATAAAAAAAATTTGGGATAATGTCAAAAACACGAAGAAATAATTTTAGGTCTTTGTGTTGAACCCTATCGATTCTCAAATGGGAAAAAATGGAGGCTTTTTGGTTGATAGTTATCGTATTCATCTTCATCACCAATGAAGGGTAAAAAATTAAAAAACTCATGACTTCCAAGAAAAAATTTCAAAATTTTCTGAATTCCTCGAAATTCGTTGAATTTTTCCAGGGTTTCTAGAAAGTGGACGACTTTTTTCCGTGGGGGGGGGGAGGGGGGAGGGAGGGAGGTCGGGTCCCAATAAGAAAAAACACACGTAAAATTACGATTTAATCTCTACCCCAAATTTAAAATATCTTAAAAAATAAAAAAGAGATCAAGCTTCCCTCTCCAACACTCCACAAAGAGGTAACGACCGATGACCCACCAAAGGCCCACCTTTCAAACCCGAATTTCATAAATTTTTATTCTTCAATTATTTTATAATATCTCCAAAAAAAACAAAAATTGAAAATCAAACAATTTTAGTACAGCTAAAGATCGAGTTTTCGCCTCCTTTCAAGTAGCTAGTTCAAGGAGAAAATCCAGCATCTTTGTCACCAACTTCAAAGGGAACATTTCAAGTGTTTTTTTTTCTGACCAGCTAACGAATTTCGTAAAAAGCCTAAATATGACACTACTTGAAATGTCGACTAGAAAATCGCTACCAAAGTGAATTTTTTCTTGGAAAAGCTCTAAAAAAGTGAGAACCCGATTCTCAGCTTCCAAATAATCAATTCTAACACCTCTTGAGAAAATTCAAAAATTTTGAAGATTATTGAGGAGGCTACAAAATCACGAAAAATACCGTGAAATTCGGTTTTAAGGAGGTCCATAATAAATCTAAGATTTCACATTTTTATAAAAATTTTATTAGAAAAGCGCTACTATCTTAATTTCTCTGAAAATTTCAAAAAATTGTCAAACGTCATTTCAATTTAATTCTTTATTTTTTTTTGAATTTGTGGGGCTGGAATTTTGATAAAGGTCTGTTTTTGGTTATCAAATATTTTCCCAAAAAAGTTTCCTCATTAGAAGGAGGAGATAAAATTAGAAAAATAGCAATCTTTTTAAAAATTAAAATTCATTTTTCGAACAAATTTATTAATATACTTAGCTATTAAACTGGAACCTAATTTTAATTAATTTTCCCTTTCGTGGTTGATAATTTTTTTTACCTTTTTGACATCTCAATCTTCTTTTACCTCATGTTTTCTTTATTGAAAAAATAAAAATACCAAAAATCCAAATGAATTCATCAAAAAATAATTGGCAAAATTTATTATAATTTTTTTATATTAATTTTTATCCCTACCAAAACAGCAATTTTATTGCTTATCAGTGACTTTTTACTGATTTAGAAGAAAATAGTATAATTTAAACCTTTCAAATTATTTACAATGTTTCAATATTTAGAAAGTTGAAGAGGGGAGGGAAGGAGTGTAAATTTGAACCATATCATAATTAGAGAACATTACCATCATGTTTCAATAAAATTTGATCAAAGAAGGACTAATCAACTGCATCGTAAGAAGAATTTTTGAAAAATGTCGATAAAATTGCATAATTTCAATATTCAAGGCATAAAAAATTTTACAATTAGTTTTTTTTTTCAAATTAGTTTACATAGATACATTTTAATCTGGCTCATTAAATTTTTTTTTATTCCTCCTTTGTAGCGAACAAATTTTAGGTTTCAATAAAAAAATTTTAATTTTAAAAACAAAAAGCTCTATTTTTATTTTTTTTCGTCTAAATTGTAATTTTCAAAACTATTGCCTTTCAACTTTCGTATCCAAACATTTTTCCACATATTTCAGAGTTCATCGACCTCGCAACACACCTTGACGTTTCTTAGGACACCCTGTACGTATAAATACTAAATGCATTATCAAGCAGTTATTATAAAGCGTATACTTACATTTAACCCCTAAAAAATGTTAGCATGAAACACAGAAGAAAAAACACGTAAATTAGAAAATCTACCAACTATATAATTAGTATCGAGAGGGAAACCGAAATTATTTCTCCACCCTTTATCTTCTCGCCCATTCTACGAAGAGTAATTACAATCCTGACGAGAAACCCTCCAATACAACAATTTCGTGCATTCTTCAATATAGGTATATTTCATCTTTACGAAAAAAAACCCACAACGCACGAACCCCAGGTTCCTCCATAAATTTCAATTGCGACCTAATTTTTCTAGAGCGAAATTTAATTAAAAGCTTGTATTTTCACCATCACCGCATCACACTCCCGACGACAGAGACGTTTTCATCGAAGTAAATAACCTCACTCGCTCCATCACTGGCTCTCGATCGATAGACATTTTTTTTCCCACAGCAGCAGGACTAAAGAAGAGAAAAATTCTCTCTATTAGGAAATTAGCATCCAGCGGCACGTGTATAAATATTAAACGAGCGGCTGCCATATGTATACATTTTTCAACCGCGCGCGGTTGATTTAAAATTGCATCGTGTTTTTTTTTCAAAGTCCCACACAAAAAAGGAAAATTTCGTCTCCGCGAATTAAATAAAAAAATAAAGAAAAATTCAACCGTATATCATACACTTGTCTACTAAATTTCCATGAATGACTTTTTTGCTGACCTATTTCGAGAACGCGTTCGCTCGAATGAGACGAATATGCAATTTTTTTCATCCCTCCTCTTACGTTCGTAGCTCATACTCGTACTGAGTCGTTAAGAATAATAAATGGACGAATTTTATATAATTTTTTTTCACAGTCGCGTCGGTCGTTTTCAGCAAAGTGGATTTTCTCTAGATATAGCGCCATTTATCTATCTGTAGTTTGAAACGTTTTCGAAATTTCGTCTCTCTCTTGCTCTCCAACGTACTCCCTCGAGTCCTGCTCATATACTATGAGAGAAATTAGTCGCGAGAGTTTATCTAGCGCGTATTTTTTTCCATTGCCATGTTTCAACGTTCGCCTTTGACTTTTACAAGTGAGTTGAAAAAATACCCCGAAAATACTACGTACGTACGGTCAAAGTTTATACTCGTGAATGGTCTTTTTTTGGTGTTTTTTAGTTTTTACAGAATCATAACGTATTAAATCATCTCAGAACTTCAAAATATTTTGGGAAAAAGTAAAACGACTGAAAAAAGCGATCGTCGAGACGTTTTTGATTTCTATTTCGGTGGGTATTTTTGGCACGGTCTAATGAGGTACGAGGGGAGGGGAAAGGAAAGAGAGGAGAGCAGCGATTATTTACCAAATTTTCATTCGGGACATTTTTCGCCAGCTCTGCTTGATTTTCGACAAATAAATTTTAAAATTTGGAGATGTCTGAAGGGGAAAAAGAGTAAATTGAACGAAACTTTCATCTGCTGGATCATAAAAATTAATTCAATCAAGATTCATAATTTTACCGGAATTCTGGGCACTTTTCTACTTTCATCTACTTAGCTACTTAGCATAAAAACAACTAGAGAAAAATCAAAAAAATTACACAGATTTTCAAAATAGAAAAATTCCTATAAATTTTTAAAAAAGTAGATTTTTTCGACGAAGGAATGTTTTTAAATTTTAAATTTTTGCTCATATACTTATTTCAGCTACAGGTAAGGATAAAAAAAATTGGGTAAAATTCTAAATATTCTGGAAATTTTCCAAATTTTGAAGAAAAAAAAGGCTGAATAAATGACATTTTGAGTAAAATTTTTCAAAACATTACCTACATAAAATTTTAGAACAGTGTTCAATCATGACGTTGAAAATATAATTGAAAATAAAAATAAAACAAGAGAGAAGAAGGGAAGGTTAAAAATTTAAAAATGAAATTGCAAGATGTTCAACAAGATTTCCAATTCAAAATTTAGGAATTCTTCAGAATTCTTCATTAGAACGAAAAAGGAGGGAGAGTATAAAATTTTTTAGGTCTTTTGGAGAATGATTTCCCCTATTTTTTTTTTTTTTTTACAAATCTTCCGTTTTTAATATCAAACTAAATTTTTTCGAAAATTCGTTGAATTTGGGAAATATTTCCCAAGAATGAAAGATATTTCTGTTTGAAGAATGAATAACGAAATAGTATTCAGGGGGTTCAAAAACCAATATTTTGATACATGGAATATTGCTAAAAATGTGAAATTCAGCCCCTCCCCTTTCGGCCTCTGGGGGTTTAGAGTAAAATGGATATCGAAATCATGTTCACAGGAGAAACTTTAACAAATTTTAAAATTAATTCCTCCAATTTTTCCTACAAAGAAAATTTAAATTGAAATGAAAATGCTGTTATAGATTTTGAACATTTTCGATGCAAATTTTAGACAATTTTCAGATCCAAACAAGTATCGAAGGGATAAGGGAAAATTTTCAGATATTGAACATTCTGCTTTAAAAAATTCAAATCAAATTTCAACTTTTTAAAAAATTTGTTGAATTTTACAAATATTTTCCCACAATGAAAAATTTTCTATTTGAAGAAACTCTGACAATTTTTTAAATTTATTCCTCAATTTTTTCTTATGAAGAAAATTGAAATATTGAAATGAAAAAATGCTGTTAGATTTTGAATATTTTCGCGGATTTTTAAAAATTTTATGATTTTTTGGAAAAAATTGAATTTGAAAAATATCCCCATTCTGTTTAAAATCAACTTTCTGTAACAATAATCAGATATTTTAGATTACCAATTAGAAAACCTGGCCTTTCGGATTTGAATTTGAATATCTTGCAATATTACCTAGGAATTTTCAAATTATTCTTCGATTTTCCACTTAAAGCAATTAATTGTTAACATATTTTTAAACGATGAATC
Organism: Pseudococcus jackbeardsleyi; assembly: GCA_038380155.1. Classification (NCBI taxonomy): domain Eukaryota; kingdom Metazoa; phylum Arthropoda; class Insecta; order Hemiptera; family Pseudococcidae; genus Pseudococcus; species Pseudococcus jackbeardsleyi. The sequence continues at coordinate 55,139,559 of CM076242.1, forward strand.
GGTTTATAATTCTATTAGACAATTGAATGTTTTAAAAGACGTTTTCGGGAAGTTTCAGACTGATATTCACGAAACTTAAACCAGCATTCAGAACCTATTAACAAATTTCAAAATTTTGGACCTAAAAACTTGAAAAATATTTTCATGGAAGATGATTTTTTTAGATCTAATTTTTCAATTTTCCCCAAGAACATGTTTTATATTTTTTTTCAAAAAAATTAATTTTTTGGTCAAAAACCAAAAACTTTATCCACGAGTATCAGCCACACTCACTCTACAACAAAAACACACACAAACGAACCAAAATAATAAATCTCCAATTAAACAAAATTTTATAAAAATATTTCAAACCGAAATCCCCACCCTAAATTCCGTAACATCGCGCATTAACCCTCAACTTTCCATTAAAAAAAGCTAAATCAGGCTTTCAAAGGCTCGTCCGCATCGATATGGAAAAAAGTTAGGCTGGTTGGGAAAAAGTACTCGACGATCCATCATGCGATAGAAAAATGATCGACTACGTTTAGAAAAGCTCAGACAAGGGGACCAGGGCAGGGGTCGGCGAACGTATAAAACCGTTTGGTTTCACGAAACGTCATAAATCACGTTAATTTGTACGTATATTTCTCGCAGCGAATACCGCAACAATCGTATAAATATATTTATAAGGGATATACGCGCATGAATTATTTATTCATAACGACACGCAACCATTAAAAAAAAAAAAATGTATACATTTGACGCCTGTGTTAATTCCACATCTCGTGACGCGGTGCGGACTTTTGTCAACACCGTACGGAGAATGTCTCAGCTGTGAGGAAAACACGTTCCGAATCAATTTTACGCCCTGGTCGTGGCACAGAAACCAGAAAAGCGGAGCCATTTACCTAGTATAATGCATTTGCAGCTTAATAAGAAAAGAGAGAAAACTCCGCTTACTTTAACTTTAATATTAATGGAATAGCTCGGGATGCTTTGCGCGTAAAAGAAAACACAAGCATGCCATTTTCGTACCAAAAAAAAAAAAAAGGGAGTACGTCTATCGATCAGAGAACGCTGCAAGAAATCTCTCCTTTGCAACGGAATCTTCCTGCTTTTTTTTACCCTCTACATAAGTATACTTTTCCTCTCGCGAATATCCGACCTTTTATAAACGTAGCTGGAGTTTTCTTGCCGCATGTATATGTAATGTGTATGGATTTTGCACGCTGGCCGCAAAGTTCAGCTTTTTTTACCCAAATACCGAGTTTTTTTCGTTGGAAAAATCTCGTCAGGTTTTTCATTATGTATTAGCAAGAAAGGTATTCCAATTGAAAGGAAAATTTTGGATCGAAACAATATTGAAAGTACATAATGAAAAAAAGTCCCATATGTATTCAAAATTACTTAAAAATTCAAAAACACTCCATGGTCTAGAAAAATTTGACCTAATTAACGAAAAAAAAATTGAAATTTGATATGGATCTCATTTTTGACTTCTCAAATTGATTGGAATTAAGTTCAAGATGTTTCAGAGTCACCGGAAATTTCAAAAATGATTTTCCCAGACTTTTCCAGGTCTCCAGACCAATTTTTCCAAATTTTCCAGACTTTGAGACAAGGGACTTTTGCATGGCTTGATTTTTATTTCATTGAATATGACTTTCTTTTTAAATTAAGAAATATTTCAAACAGGAAGTGAAATGATGTAATGCCAGTTTTTTTTTTCCAATATCAAGATTCACATTTGGTACAGAAATTGAAAAACGTAGCAATGAAGCCTTCAATTTTTTAAATATTTTCGACTCCAAAATATTTTAAGAAAACTTAAAGAATTTCTCACTAGATTTTTTTTAGTAAGAAATCAGGAATAAAAAAATTTGAAGATTTTTTCGAAAAATTACGGAAAACAAACAAAATGAATTTCCTTATTTGTTTTGAGAATACTCAGCATTGGCCCCATATTTTCAAGCAACATGAGGGCTAATACTCGAGAAGTTTGATTTTTTGGATCAAAATAAAAATTTCATTGAAAAATTATATTTTTTAAACCAAAAATAGCCATTTTAAAAAAAAATTATAATTCCTCTCGATATAATTTCGTTCAGACTCAAAATTTTACCACCACTTGGAATACCTTCTAGCAAGGCTTTGACGTACGAGAACAGAAGCTCGTTTCTCTCTCTTTCTAATTTATCGCCAACGTGAAAATAAATCGTATTATACTGTTTCGACTTTGAACTCTCATTTCCCATCATCTAGGCACCCAAAAGCGACAGAAATAAGCGACCATACAAAAGAAGGTACACGTCGTCGTCTATAAATTCCGACACACCAATTTAAATATCAATCGCGACACACGCATTTAAAAGCGGATTAACACCTTGATACCTTGTAATACCTCTTACAACGTTAATAATCGTAAAAAGTAACATATAAAATCAGATAACACCACTTACGAGCATCGTGTCCACTTTTCGTCATCTGCGGCGCACTGCCATTCCCCGATTCCATGTTACTTTTACCTTGAAAGAGAGAAAAAAAAACAAATATTAGCCTACTAATAAGATATCCTATTACTATATGTAAATAATGATTTAAACTAATGTACGTATATCTCCTTATGTATTAAATTTTATCTATTTAATTCGCCTCGTCGAGTCGTATATTTTTTACAAATCTATTAAGTAGGTATATCTGGTCTGTGAGAAAGATTCGAATACTATTTATACATGGAATCGACCTTATAGGAAATTCGCATAGCATTATTTCTTTAGGGTAGGGTATTCGTTTTCTCTATAATATATATGGGTGGACGCCTTCGTGTAGTCGTTTTATATATACAGTACGACTTTTCAAAACTTTCCACTTTCCTACGCAAGTTGGGCCACACAGTGCTTCGAGTGGTATTTGCGAAATTAAATTCGTCGTCCTTTTCGTATATCTAGTATAATTAATTTTATTTTAACCAAGATCGAAACGAAGGGTTGCTAAGGTTGGCGTTTTGCAAAATTTATATTATACTTTCGTGTCAACGTTTACGTACGCAAAAGTTGGCAAATTTTTCCTGCTCCTTTGAAATTTAACCAAGAGTAACGTTTCGGCGAAATTAAATTTCCAAAATAGAGGCAACTCGATGAGCGAAATCAAAAGATGGGCAGAGAAAGGTCACGAGATTTTTTAGAAGGAAAAAAGATGTAAACGTGAAGTGTGATATAATATCGTTATAAAAAATGAAACTAAGTATTCAAATTGGCAAATGCTGGAGAAAAAATTACGAAATAAGTTTAAAATGTCACTGAAATTGATAAACTTTGTGAGTAGGTATTGTTGAAATTTTCATCAAAAAATTACTCATTGAAAATGCTTTGAAACCTTATTTGAAAAAAAAAAAAACTGGTAAATAATCATTAAAGTAACTTGGGAAAATATCGCTAAAGGGTTTTAAAAACGGCAACAATCAAAGCCAAACTGGGATTAGCTGACGGAGAGAACAAAAATTCAAAATTTTTCGAAACTAAATAATTTTTCCCCCAATTTTCTCCATTATTCCAACCAAAAAAAGTCATGACTTTTCGGAAATTGTTAGACTCAAATTGAAAATTTTCCAAGCCTCTATATCCAACCATTTTTTTTTTACAAAAATCATTTTTTTCGCCAATTTTCAAGAAAAATTTCATCCAATTCAATAATAAAAAAAGAGTTCCCCTCAAGATTTTCATAATTTTTTTCAAAATCGAAATTTTTAGATCTTCTATACTTACGTACAAGGACATAATGTCCATCCAAAATTCAATTTTACTCTTAACGATTTCGAAATTTTCAACCATCTCAAAAATTTTAGGACATATATCCATCCAAAATTCAAAAAACCAATGATTCCATTTTCATTTCGATCTAAACTTCGGTATGTTTTTTCGTTTCCCATACACCCCCCCTTTTCTCCAGTCTTAAAAATGAGGCAATTTTTGAAATGGAAATTAAAGCGATACAGATGCAGAAATTTTAATGAAAAAAATTAAACGTAAAAATCACACGAAAGGTCTACTTCGGCATATAATCTCCTTTTTTAAATCAATTCTCCTGTATGTATTAGGTACACGATACATGCACCTTCATTAAAAGATTTAATTTAGCTCGGGTGAAGAAAAGGCGGAAATTTTTTAAAATCTTCCATTCTTTTAATGGAAAAAGAATGTTTCTTAATATTTCATCTTATTTTTTTATCCAAGTTAACACGAATTCAGTATTTTCAAAATTTCTTTCGTTCGTCCTCATTTTTGACGTACTTAGTTCTTTTACTACCTGAGCAAGAGCATAAAAATTTTCATGATAGCCACTATTTCCTGAAAATTGTTTCTCTAAATTTTTTTCAATTTTTCAGGCCAACGTTTCCAAAAGGTTTCTTTTTTTTAAAATAAAATTTTATAATGAAGAAGAACTTGTAAAGAAAAATCAACTTTTTTACGTAATTCTTCTGGGTAGGAGGAGGGGAGAAATTTTTGTTCATAATTTTTCTATCAAGTAGAATAAAAATGAAAAAATTTCAAATGTAGTCCCACTAAAAAAACCATAAGATGAATATATTGCCTAACCTAATAATTGAAAAGGTAAAAGCTGTTTCTACCATTTGGGGAAGGGGCAGAGGGAATGGAAAATGCGTCGGAAATTGAACAAATTTTATTTTGAAGGCTTTTTGAAAAATAAAGGAGCTACGAGTCATTCAGTACAATAATTGTGAAAATTTTAACATTTTTTTGAATTCTACTAGTTTTGAATGATTCGCAACTCCTCATTCTTCATGTCAGGCAAAAAGTCTTCAGAACAAAATATGTTCAGTTTTTAACGTACTATTCATTTCCTTGGCCAATTAAGTTTTTTTTTAGAATTTTTTAAATAGCCTCTTAAATTTCAAATTTGGGTAAAAATTCAAAAAAAAAATGTTTTCACTTTTTAAAGTTCTTTCCATTTTCACCGTTAAATAATTTTTTACGTGGTTTTTTTTTTCAGAGCCTTTGGCCTTCGAATTATCAAGATCAGAATGTCATTTTATTAGACCTGAGTGGGACGAATAGGAATCTAAACAATTGCAAAAAAAACTCAATTGAAAAAAATCGCAATTTTCAGAAACAATAAGATTTCATTTTAATTTCCGATTTTTCCGCAGACTTATCAGATTTTCTCACTTGTCTGCAAGTTTTTTTTCTTAAAATTCAAAATTTTATAAATTTTCAAAAAAAAATTATTTTTAAATTTCTGATCAGAAAAATTTTTGTACAAAATTCTCGACTTTTTATTTCACATATTTCTCGATCTAGTCTAAAATTGCCACTATTCAGGGGAGGAAAGTTGAAGGAGAACACTAAAAAATTGAAAAATTTTTGCCTCAGAATTTTGTCTCATTTTTCCAACTTTTTCCTAAAAATGCAAAATTTTATAAATTTTCAAAAAAATTATTTTTGAATTTTTGATCGGAGGATTATCAACACTGAAAAACTGTTTTGAAAATTTCGAAAGGAAGAACTAAAATCACCACTACATTTAGGGGAGAATTGGAAAAATTTTAAGTACCTCGAAATTTTTTCTCTTTTTTCCAACTCGCATGCAATTTTTCCAAATTTGTCCGAGTTGAAATTACAAAGTTTGAAACATTTTCAAAAAAAAAATTACTTTTTGAATTTTCTGACCAGAAGATAGGTAATTTAGACGGAAAAACTGTTTTGAGAATTTTTTGAGTAACGAGCGAGAAATTCCAGCACCTAAATTCGTACCTAACGATTTTATAAATTTTATTCATGACCAACCGACAATACACTGACAATTTGAAATTTTACCAAAGTACTCATCTTTTGAAATGTCTCAAAAAAATTTTTTACATGCCGTACATTAGAAATTGGTCAACAGTGGAAAAAATTATCAAAAAATTCAAATCGAAAAAATAATCAGAAAATATCACATATGAAGGAAGTATTTTTATAGCATTACTATGTAGTACAGAAATTTTTACAGTTTTGACAAGAATTTCCCCTTTCCTCCTCACTCCTCTCGATACTAATCAAATAAAACGGATAGAATACAAACACATCGCATTACACTCGAACAACTCTACAAAATTTTCCGCAACAAAAAAAAATCCAAACGGTAAAAATGTCAATTTGGCATTGGCATACACACGATTGACACCGGTAACAGGAAAAATATGCAAACTTCACGGTTAATCGTGTCATTTGAACTTGACCCGAGTACCCTAACATCAATTTGGCACCTACGAGTACGTTAAAGCTTGTTTTTATTTGCCTAACGAGCGTTCAACTTGTAAAACAATGAACCGTAAACATTGTAATCACTTTTACACTAATTCGTTCCATCTCGATAATCCACTAGACTACACTCGCCGTTAAATTAATTACCGCCATCCATCAATTACCTCTGGTACATGGCTGCAGGTCGGCGCAGAGAACCATACCTATATCTACGAATAGCTAATTATAAAAAAAAAATCCTCTCGTAGGCTTACCTCCGATACCGGGATTTGTGATGACAACCCAAAAATCGATAACTTTTTCCGGACCCAGTTCTTCGTAATCCCATTTCTTTTTAACTCTAACGGCACCGCTCGGCTCGACGCTAATCCACGGATTTTCTTCGCGCATTTTGAACGTCTCCCGTTCGGCTTCCTTTTCCACTTGGAACACGACTCTGCCTTCGCTTTCGCCGTCTGTTTCCGATAAATCGATCCGTTTGGTCGGCCTGACAGCCCTGGTAACCCTACGTTTCATAATCCTATGAATATTGTCATCGGTATCCGGCTGGTGCGGCTCTAGCTCGCTGCCTACGCTTTTCTTCGATCTTCGGCCGCTGGCGTGATTTTCCAGCACCGCGTTATCGGTCATGTGCCATTTTTTCGTGATGCAATGGCGCCTCAAAAAATGGTACGGTTCGTTGTAGTACAACTCGTTGGTGAACTTTTCCAAATATTGGCCGTAAATTTCCTCGCTCGTAGGTTGACGAAATATATTCAGCCATATCTGAGCCGGTTGCGATATGCGGACCGGCGGCCTTAGATCGTGAGCCTCGACTACGAATTCCATTTTCGAGCCGGCGGTCATATTTAACGGATTGCCGGTCAGAACCACCTCGCCTGTTTGAGGTACGACAATTATCACATCCGTAGGTGTCGCCAACTGGTACACGATACTGTCTCCGTCGTCTGCATCGGACGCGCTGACATATCCCAGCACCGGAAACTCCTTTACGCCGAATGTGTTGTTTTGACTGTGCAGCCATCTGAAAATCAAACGTCAAAATTCAATTATTAAATTGGTATCGATTTACAGCCGGTACAGGTTTCAGAGATTTCGAATCATGAAAAATCAATACATAGGGGAAATTTCGAATATCAGTATAGGTAGGTAAGTGCTAAGTAGGTACTATAAGGCATGTAGGTATTCTAATTTATTTAAACTTTTTCAAAATTTGAGAAAAATTTCCCCATTTTTTAGTCAAAAGGGATCACAATCAGTTTTTTCTGAAAGAATTTTACGAAATATAACAATTTTCAAATCAAAACGATGGAAAGAAGGACCAAAAAAATGTCAGTCTAGGAATATTTTGAAACATGCCGACTTGATCTTTAAAATAATGCAACTCTCGGATCCGAATTCGCAATTATATCGAATATCGAAATCAATAAATTTTAAAAATTACTCGATACACATGTTACAGTTTCGTAAAATTAAGAATTTTGTACCTTACTCTCAGATGTTCAATCAGGGCCTGAAAATTGAATCGTGTCAAAAAAAAATCAGTACATTTTAAAACCTATACCTAGGTAGATCAACTCATTCATTTAGAATCAGTGAAAAGTCGCTTTAAAACAGTTAAAATTACAGCACCGGAAAAATCGGTGAAATTTTTCGTTCAATCATTTTCACTAAATTCTCAATTACTCAAACAAAAATTTTTCCATATTGAATCCTCCTCCCCCCAACCTATTTCGGGCTTATATAATTAAAATTTTTGGACAGTCCACAAAATTTATTGATTTTCCAAAATTTTCACCCCCTTCCCCTTTGAGACGAGAGATGGGTCGTGAGATTTTCTCATTCGGATTTCTGTTTCCTTTTTGTATAAAAAGAAAAGAATTGGCAACACTGCATGAATTTTATACATTTTGAAATTATTCGACGTTGCCAATAATCAATTTCTTACTATAATTTACTATTTCAAAACTCCGGAGCAATAAAACAAGTCTTGAGCCGGTCTGAACTTGTCGACATAGCGGGTGGTAAGGCAACAAAATAAATAACTATGAGTCACTCCACACCCAATTTGCCGACTTTGCACCACAAATAAAAAATAATCAAAATTCGAATTTGAAATTTTATCCTGAATTCGGATCACATAGGACAATAAAACTCGCAAAGATGTAAACAACTCCATATATGGAGTAGGTAATAAACAGGGCAATAAAACTCGCAAAGATGAAAACAACTCCATATATGGAGTTCGTATTTGAGGTAGTAAACAAATTTATCCGAAATTCAAATCACGTAGGGCAATAAAACGCATGAGGCAATAAAAATTGGAAAATATGAAAACAACAAATTTTATCCTAAATTCAGATCACGTAAGGGCAATAAAACTCGCAACGATGAAAACAACTCCATATATGGAGTTCGTATTTGAGGTAGTAAACAAATTTATCCGAAATTCAAATCACGTAGGGCAATAAAACTCATGGGGCAATAAAACTCGAAAAAAAGAAAACGACAAATTTTATCCTAAATTCAGATCACGTAAGGGCAATAAAACTCGCAAAGATGAAAACAACTCCATATATGGAGTTCGTATTTGAGGTAGTAAACAAATTTATCCGAAATTCAGATCACGTAGGGCAATAAAACGCATGGGGCAATAAAAATTGGAAAATATGAAAACAACAAATTTTATCCTAAATTCTGATCACGTAAGGGCAATAAAACTTGCAAAGATGTAAACAACTCCATATATGGAGTTCGTATTTGAGGTAATAAACAGGGCAATAAAACTCGCAAAGGCGAAAACAACACCATATCCATATATGGAGTTCGTATTTGAGGTAATAAACAGGGCAATAAAACTCGCAAAGGCGAAAACAACTCCATATATGGAGTTCGTATTTGAGGTATAAACAGGGCAATAAAACTCGCAAAGATGAAATCAACAAATTTTATCCTAAATTCAGATCACGAAGGGCAATAAAACTCGCAAAGGCGAAAACAACTTCATACCCAGGGAAAGGTCATCAGGTATGAGCAGGTTTGATCAAGTATGAGCATGACTGAACAGGAGGATTTAAAATATACGAATTTGGAAAAAGTTTTCTCATGAATACATAATACTATTAAAATCTCATATTTCTGGGGTGCAGGAGAAGAATTTTGAAATATTTTTACATATTAAAAATGTTTTTAGGGGTGTAGGAGATGAATTTTGAAATAGTTATCTCTGTGTGATAAAGCAATTATCTGGAAATAGAGGGTAGGGTTTGAAATTTTTTTCCTCTATCGACATGGCATCATCACTCTGAATTCTGAAAAATTATAATATTTGTACTTCTCCTCATTCCAATCCTTCATCCATTCAAGAAAAATATTGCCAAATACTTCCTCTAGTTCCTTGAAAACCTACAATTTCAATATATCACTCAGAAAAATTGAAAAATTTGAATTTTTCTTGGCCCTACCCCCTCTTCTCTCCAGCCTTCATCTCAAAGAGAAATATACTACCAGATTCGTATTCTACGCCCCCGAAAATGTAAATTTCGACATACAACTCGAAAAATGGCAAATTTTGAAATTTTGAGCCCTTACCCCTCACCCTTGACCTCTTTCGATAAGAAGAAGTGGCCAAATTTGTATTCTACACCCTCGAAAATAAGTATATATTTCGACATGAAATGTCAAAATTCGAATTATCAAGGCCTTACCCCCACCTTTGACCCCAACCCTTATTTCCTAGGAGGAAAATATGGCCAAAATCGTATTCTACACTCTCGAAAATATAGATTTTGACATACACCTCGAAAAAATGGCAAATTTTGAATTTTCGAGGCCTTACCCTCACCCTTGACCTCAACCCTTAATTCCTAAGAAGTTAGAAGAAAATATTGCCAAATACGTATTCTTTCCTCACTCAAAAAAAAATTGGTGTATATTTTTCTCCCTTTTCCCCTTAAATTGTAAATGAAATTCTAAGGCTCCAACCCCAAGAGGAACAGTAAAAATTCTCCACACATGCTCTAAAATTTTGTAAAAATTATAATTACCACACGAGAAAAAATTGGAGTCTCTACTCCTGTAATCCATATGGAAAAATTTAATCTATGGTCTAAAAATTGAGCATTTTTAAAAATGAAAAAATTGGAGAATTTTTCAAGCATTGAAAATTTTTTAGATCTTGGAAAATTTTTCAAAACTTGGACACCTGCTCAAAAATCGAGCTTTTTAAAAACTGGGACAATTGTTCAAAAATTGAGCATTTTCTAAAAAATTACATAATGTTTCAAAAATTGAACTACATATTTTCCAAAAGTTGGAGAATTTTCTAAGCTTGGACAGCTTTTCTAAAACTGAACAATTTTGTAAGAAGCGAATTTCCAAAACTTATGATTTTTTTTTAAATAATTGAACTATTTTTATCTAAATTTGAAAATTTTTTTCAAAAATTAGACATTTTAAAAATAAAATTAAACCGTTCGATTTCTTTTCGCACTTTTTCCCAGCTTAAAATAAACTGTATGTATTATACAACGCAGAGTTTCAATTATTCTAAACCCTCCTCCATCGACCAAAATGAAAAAAAAAACCACTCAAACAGAAGGCGAATCATAAACCAACCCAACGTGTCAGTTTTTATAGATTCGGTCAAACACCCAGGCCGCTTTTAATTTCAAATCAACTATCTCAAAACACACACCGGATCTTCTACCCCGCTCATTCCTTCAAACTCTCCAAATTACCCAGAAATAAAATTACTTTATAACCTTACGAGTGCTTATAATACTTCTATCTATACGCAGTTCATTCATTTTATAACAACAACACAATAAAAAAAAAAGGAGCAGTCTAAAAATACCTGAATTGTGCTAATAACGCTTGTCGACCGAGAAAAAAAATAAAAGGCAATATAGATAAATGAGAAATACCCAATTAAATCTCAAAGCTTGCCGCGTTCTCGACGCTCTGGTCATAAATTTACGACTCGACCAAAAACTACACAATATCGAAAGATGGACGTTATCAAAAAAATAGTACGTCGGTGATTAATTTTCTATTTGTTACGCGCGATACGTAGCCTATGTCCAATGTCCATGGTACCTCCACCTAAACCTATATTGGTACAATGGACTACTTGTAAACTGCACCAGACTACACGACTCGTGGACGTCTAATTTCGACCGACAGTTTCCTTACAAGGACCGAATTACTTTTTAATTCGCGAGTTACGACACCGAAGGGGAGAAAAAAATACACCATACCAATTTTCAATAAGTACGTCTTTCGCAACGAACGAAAAGGCGTAATTTTCTTTTCCTGGCTTACCAGACCCACGTATGTACATATTTCGCGAACCTTTTCAACACCGTTACCTTACGTGCAACTGTGGTACTTTAAAGGTTCAAGACGCGGATAATTGGAGTACGAATTGAATATACCGAGGAGAGGGAAAACACCGCGCTGGAGAATTGGGATTTCACGAGTAAATACGCGATACGATGTTGGTAAAAAGAGAAATATGAAGGTAAAAATACTCATACCTAGACCTATAGAAAAAGAAATACCTACGTCGAATTGCGAACGCGAAGAAAAATTTCTATGGGCTTATGGTTTCAGCGTCGTTCCCTCGAGAGAATTTCTTGGCTTTTTTTGACCTAGTTTTTTATTGAGAGTTTGTTCAATTTTTTGTTTTGTTTTTTTCTTGTAATTTTTTTGATGATGAATAAACGTTTTACGTAATTATGATGAATTTCATCTCGAGAGTGGGTGAATTTTTATGTTAATAGTAGGTATAAAAAAGACTCGTATTTTCAAAAATATTTCCAAGTACCTAAGTAGATATAATCACTTTTTTTTTTTTGAAATTACATGACGATTGTGAAGGGAAAAGGGAGACCTAGTAAAGTATCAAATTCCGATTACCTTATAAAAATCGATCTAACCATCAAGAAGATCGAAGATTTAGATTAGTAATCAGTATCAAACTCATGATCAATATTTTCGAATAACTTCAATGATGTCCTTCAATATAAAATTTTAACAAAACCATGAATAGTTTATGGATCATTTTCAATGAAATTTGCAATCAGATAAAAAAAAACTATACGATCATAACAAAATTGAAAAAAATTGATGATACCAAGAACCAGGCAAAACAAGGTGGGAAAAAAAGTATAATAGGTAATTATTTTTAAAAAATTATTTAAAATTACTCTACGTAATACAGGATAATTAAATTTAATGGACTACGTAAATTAAAAATTTAAATTAATTACTTAGGTACTGTAATGTTGAATTAAATTATATCAACTAATTAAAATGGAAATCAATTAGGTAAGTATTTGAAAGATTGTATGATCTGGGTATAAATCAACGTAAAATAAATTAATTTTCATTTAAAATTACATTTATTACGATTAAAATAATTAATATTTCGATATTTGAATATGTATCAAAATAATAAGAAAAATTGTATTTTTACACAGACGAAAAAATTATAAAGTCGAGGGGAAAGTTTTGTGAAATTGACGACTTTGAATAGAATATTTTGTATATTAAATTTGAAAAAAAAAATCAAATTGAATTGGAAATTTTCTTAATTTTCAACGTCCTGAATAAAGCCATTTTTAAATCAGCTAAAAATGAATAAATTTTGAAAGACCTGCCTTAATGCTGCAATTTCAATTTTTTTTGTGTTCATCGTTGAGATAATTTCAAAATCATCTAATTTTTCCAGGTTTTCCAGAAAATGAATTCAATATTTTTAAAGTACCTATACCTAAAAAACTTTTTTTCAAAAATTAAACTTATTTGAAATCTTGATTTTTTCGCCATGAAGAATTAGTGAATTTATTTATCGAGCTATTTCGACACCGTCGCGCTGCGTTGGGTCGTCGCCTCAGTCTCGAGTCGGAATTTTTTTTTTGAAATTTAATTTGAAATTAAAATTGATTCGTTTGATTTATAGCTCTAGCAGGATACCTACATGCTGAGAATTACACTTGGCCGATCAAATTTTATAACCCTAAAAATTCTATACGAAGAATGAAAAAAAAACCAAAGCGTATTTACTACGCGACTAGAATTTATTCACATTGCTTGAAAAAGAAACCCCTATTCCGAAAAATACTCGGCCGCTCAAGTTCCCTTAAAATTTCAAATATAGAATGGAAAAATATATATAGGGCAGTACGTGATTACAATTCATTCCGAAAAACTTTTCAGATACTCCCTGTCCTAAATTTTACAACCTTAGAAAAACTCGGAGCGGCGGGGAAAAAAGGTACAAAAGACGGCTCCCCTCCGACGTGATGTTGTAAATTTTATTGCCCCTTCTAAATCAGTAATAATTTTTATTCATCACATGCTGTGAGCCGCAACCTTTGTATCTGCCGACTGAAAATTTTGTTTACCCGGCCACTCAAATTTTATGACCCTCATATTTTCAAAAATTGAATTTTAAACAAGTACGTGACTAGAATTCATTTTTATTAATTCCGAAAAATTTTATGATCCTCCCCGCAAATTTTATTACCTTGAAAATTTCGAAGCCGGCAAAAAAAAGAACAAAAGTAAGACCGCCAGACGTGAAGTTGTAAATTTTATTGCACTCTTTTGAATCAGTAATTTATTTGTCAAACGCTGTGAGCCGAAACCTTTGTACCTGCCGGCTGGAAATTTGTTTACCAAACCTCTCTTCTACCCTTTCCCAATTTTTACCCCCACTCCCGAAAGATTTTTCTGGGGAACCAATCGGATTGAAGATTGGGTTTAGGGTAGGGGTATTCAAAAAGATGACGTGTAGAAGTGCAGCTTGGGTTTCGAGTCAGTCTGTCAGGAGTCTGGCTGGTGTGAGGTTCTTCCTCTGGGCCTAGGTCCTGGGATCCCGGGTCCTGGGCCTAGGTATTCATTTAGTTAGGTCTATGAGGTATTTGTTCAGGCTTTCATGGTTCTGGCACAGTCTGTTAGGGCGTTGTGTTAGGGTTGGTTGGTGTTGCTTTTTCCAGGCCTTCATGGTTCTGGCACAGTCTGTTAGGGCGTTGTGTTAGGGTTGGTTGGTGTTGCTTTTTCCAGGCCTTCATGGTTCTGGCACAGTCTGTTAGGGCGTTGTGTTAGGGTTGGTTGGTGTTGCTTTTTCCAGGCCTTCATGGTTCTGGCACAGTCTGTTAGGGCGTTGTGTTAGGGTTGGTTGGTGTTGCTTTTTCCAGGCCTTCATGGTTCTGGCACAGTCTGTTAGGGCGTTGTGTTAGGGTTGGTTGGTGTTGCTTTTTCCAGGCCTTCATGGTTCTGGCACAGTCTGTTAGGGCGTTGTGTTAGGGTTGGTTGGTGTTGCTTTTTCCAGGCCTTCATGGTTCTGGCACAGTCTGTTAGGGCGTTGTTAGGGTTGGTTTGCATTTCCAGGCTTTCATAGTTCTGGTTTTCAATTTTTTTTTGTTCGATGCAGCTGAGACAACAAAATCCTTCAACTACAGGCTGGGATAGTGCAGCGCGGTGACGACCTTCATCTACTGGTAAGTCTTTATTATATTTTATTAACCCTTATTTAAATTTATTTATTCAATTTTTCAAGTTCGATTTATGCATACATGTTATCTTTTTTTTTTCAGAAACAGCAGAGATCGGACCACTATGCCACAAACTGGGACAGTGACATCCATCATCCACCACCATGCCACAAGCTGGAACAGTGATATCCATCATCCACCATTGGTAAGTCTTTGCATCAATTCAACCTAATTCAATTTTTATGATTTTAATTTGTTTTTTTTTTTTACTTTTTTTATATATTTTTTTTATTTGACCCGATTCAATTTGAGTTGGGTAGAATGATTTTAATTTTTATCTAACAGTGTTTTAATTTTTTTTAGAGATAGCTGGGACAGCAATATCCATGAAGCAGAGACAATGGTATTCTTCATCCATGGAGCAGGCAGCAATTTCCACCACCACCACCATCCATGGAGCAGGGATGGCAATTTCCAGGACAGCAAAATCCATGAAGCTGGGACAATGGTATTCTTCATCCACAAAGCAGATGGCGATTTCCACCATCCATGGAGCAGGGATGGCGAATTCAATCATCCCAGTAAGCTGCAAAAGTAGCCAGGTTGGTACCTAGGTTAGTTAGGTTAGATAATCCTAGGGAGTTTGAACATGACAATATTTGAAGGACCAAGCGCCACAGTCCATTTTTAATAGCATGCCTCCACATTTGGAATGTTTTCATTTTTACTACCAATTTTTAAAGAATTGCTATATTGCATTTATTGGCACATGCCTTATCCCATTTAATGGAGCTAATTATGAAGATGCTGACACTGTATGGCATTACTGATACATTGAATTTTTGATGAATTGATATATTTCCAAATATTTATACATATTGCAATACTTGAGTATTGCCACATAGATCAATGACAATTTATAGTTTATACCATTAGATTATTTTAGTTGTAGCTATTAACCCTAATCATCTTTTCTTTTCAGCTTCACAGGTTTGTACCTAGTTATAGTTTTAGATTATTCATAGGTTTAGATTATTCACTCCAATGGAGCTATTTATGAACATGCTGAATTAAGAGCATCTAGAAATTTATTGCAATACTTGAATATTGCATTATTATTGGCACATATTTTTGATGAATTATCATTGGCACATATTTTTGATGAATACAAAGAACATTGAACTGACAGCACACTTATGCATAGTGATTGCAATAATTTGATATTGCCACATAGATTACTGATATGGTTTACACCATTACTAGAGTATTTTAGTTGTAGTTATTAACCCTAATCCTAATCACTTTTTCTTTTCAGGTTAACAGGTTTGTACCTAGTTGTAGTTTTAGGTTATTTACAGTTACTTAAAAATTATTTACTCCAATTATGGAGCTATTCTTGAAGATGCTTTATTAGCATCTGCACATTAATTGGCAACTGAAGATATTTGCAACACTATATGTTGCATTATTTGAGCATATTTTTGATAAACACCATTTCCAATTATGGAACTTGAATTGATAGTAATTGCATACTTTGGCATTGCCATATGGATCACTAATATTTTTTATGGCTCGCACCATATTAGTTTATTTTAGTAATAGTTACTAACCCTAATCACTTTTTCTTTTCAGGTTAACAGGTTGGTACCTAGTTGTAGTTTAGGTTATTTACAGTTACTATAGATTATTTTAGGTTATTTTAGGTTATTTACTCCAATGATGGAGCTATTCTTTTAGCAGTATTGATGTAGGTGTCTCAATGGGTGTTTTTTGGATACTTTTTTGGGAGGTTTTAATTTAAAAACCAAAATTTGCCTATGTCATCTATCGAGCGATGGGGGGCTGGGTTACCAGGAAGGCCCCTTGGAATGTTGCTTTGGTACACGACTTACCCGGAGGGGAAACCTGAAGGATGGAAGTGGAACATATGTCGCATTCCTTTGGACGCACCGGCCTGGCCCTTTGTTGTGAGATGATGTCATGTTGGCCCAAAAATCAACAACCAATCTAGGTGTAATTTTTTTGGAATTTGATGCCCCAAAAACTTCAAAAATCATCAATACTGCTTTTCCATTTAAGTTAAAATCAAATGAGCAATATAATTCAACGGAATTGAAAATACCACCATAATTGGCAATACAAATATAATTGAAGACTGAACACATATAAGTAATTGAAATTGAGAATGAAACCCATACATATAAATGATTGAAATTGAGAATAAATACAACTAAGTAGTTATAGTAGTAGTTATATTTTAGGTAGGGGGCTCTGTTCTATGGAAAATAGACTGGGCGAATTTTTTAACCACACCAGACTTTTTCAAGTCTGACAGTCCGACGTCTGTGAAAAGTGGGACGGAAAAATTCGCTCTTTTCAATAACTCCATTACAATTTTCTTCAGAATAATTGTTGATTATGAATTTTCAAAATTAAGCACTTTGTATATTGGAAAAATAAAAAATTTTAATTTTCAACTTGGGCTAAAAAATTGAATACATATAATGTATACCTATTACAAAACTGTAAAAAAATTGTAATTTTTACTAAATTATCAAGAAAATATGAAATTTTCCCCATTTTTTAAGATATAACTTTGAACTGAAGAATAGAAAATTTTTTTCTTTTAAATGTGAAAATTCTTGAAAATATTCTAATGAAATGGTCATAATTCCAAATGAGAACAGTGTAAGGGAGGCTTCGGAAATTTTTCCAATGTTATTTCTGAATTATTAAGGAAATTCAAGATATGACTTTGTGCTGAAGAACAGAAAATTTTCTCCTTTTAAATTTAAAAATTCTTAAATATTTCAATTTCCAAAGAAATGGTCACAATTCCAAAAGAAAAGAGTGTTGGAGGGAGTGTCATAAATTTTCCCAATGTTATTTTACTTCAAAAGATGGCATTGGAGGGAGGAGATGAATCAAAAATCAGAGTGAAAAATATTTATGACATTTTTTTAGAATTATCTGGAAAAATTTACCTACTTCGGTATCTCTATAGAAAAATGGAAGTTCAAATAAGGGATGAAAAACTCATTACACAAGAAATACGTAAATTGAGTTTCAAACAATTTAGCTATTCCAATTTTTTTTTTTTACAAAACACTATTTAATATCGCTCAATTAGGGATTACTTGACTAAAAAAAAAAACTGAATATGCAACAAAACTGGAAAAGAATAGACATTTTTTTAAGAATCAGTCGTTTTGTTTTTAGAAATTCAATTTTGGGTGTACCAAAAAAAGGTTTGAAAGTATTTATGCAATCCCAGATAATTTTTGAAGGATTTGGCAATTTCGATTTTTTTTACTCACAAATGGACTGTTTTTGGAAAAAGCTGAATTTGCTACGAAATTAGAGAAATAAAATCGTTACGTACATAGATTCGTTTTCAAAGATTTTATTTTGAGTGTTTTTGAAAAAAAAAAACTGTTAAGTTCGAATAGTAAGACAAAAACTCCATCGTACAAAATAATGCAATTTTTGAATAGTAATTATTTGGCAAAAAAACTAAATTATTGTTTACTAAATGGGAAAATTTTCAAATAAGACTTCTGATTTTGCTTCGAAAACATTTCAGCCTCCAATTTCTGATTTTTGACTTTCAAAAAATTCTTTACGGCTCATTTTTGAAGAAAAAAAAAGTTCCGATTAAAGAAACACCTCACGGACGAAAAAAAAGAGGAAACAATACTTCATTCATTTATAAACCAAAAAATCTCTTCTCCAAACCCATAATTTCAAAATAAACTTCGATCCATTCTCTCCGTCAATTAATATTTCTAATATTTCACCCCTCGACCCAACTCGATCATCTTTCCAAAACGAACGAACATCTTGCATCAATTTGCATCGTCGCTTCTTGGAAACCACACCACACAATTGTGAATACCCGGACACAAACCCCTATTGAAATTCATCATTTCCTCATTTTCGACTCCACTAAGGTCTCTTGACGACAGAAAAAACCACGCCGCTTCATTAAAACGAAACCAAATACTCTAGCTTATGGTACACCTACAACTTACCTTTGGAAATTTCCGACGTAAAACTCGTAAATCGGGAGCTTGAAAACGGGGCTGTTATCGTTCTCGTCAAGCACGTCGATGTAAACTTTGGCACTAACTTTATCGATACCTTTGGCGTCGGTAACTTGAACGTGTAAAATATACTGGCTTTTTTCTTCGCGATCCAGCGATTTTTTGGCTAAAATTTTGAAATAATTTACGTATGATCCGTTCTGGTTGATTTCCGTTTTGACGTGTTTCAATACGAAGCTATCGTCTTCGTTGCCTTCGATGATGCGATGTTTTAGCATAGGAAATGTATCCGGATTAGCGTGCAGTCCTTCGCCTATGACGTAAATGCTGGGTAAATCACTCACTCTGGTGAAAGGAGGTTGATTTTCCATGATTTTACCGCCTTCGTAAACATTTTGACCGAATCTCAGCATTTTAGAGTGATTTAGCACGTGCAGCTTCAATATGTGCGTTATATTGCCGTTAGGTATTTCTTCGATCACGATTAGTTTTATTTGTTTATTAACTAATGGATTTAGTTTGGCCACCGTCATAACTTGGCCAGTATTTAGCACCGTGAAATACGACGAATAGTCGTTTTTTAATAACCTATATACATTGTAATGTTGCGGATTTTGCTCTTGGAATTGTTGAATGATGTATCCTGGATGCACGTCATGGGGCACGATACCAATATGACGGTTATCGCTATATTCTTTATAACGGCTGCAAAAATTCGCCCGTATTAACGTCATCAGCGTCACGCCAAACAGCCATATCGCCGTTTGTCGTTTCATTTTTAATTATTAATTTATCTTCTGCCAACTCTTCGAACGGCGCGTCGTTGGATTAATTAAAACTATGGTTCGGTTGTGTGATGTGTGTGGAAGACTTGGAAGTGCAGAATCCGACTACCTGCGAACAAAAATCGTATATTTCGAATAAATATTTATGTTCGATCGTTTTTCTTTTTTTTTCGTCGTAATTAGGTATTTATTATACGATAACAAATGACGAGGAATACATTTCACACGGCCAGATGTTTATATCAGGCTTGAATTCTGTCTGGAGTTTCGATATTTCGCGATAAGCGAAGTGGGAAATAAGGGTAACAGAGGGAACTCAAGAGGCGAAAATATACGTGTAGATCTGACGAGATTATTTTTTCTTTTATTTTACAACTACAAGTAAGTACCTATTGGATAAATATAGTTGAAACAAATAAACTCGAGGATATTGAAAATGAATTCTGATTATGAGTTGAAAGAAAAATTTTCACAGTAAGTCGATTTATTACTATCGAAATGTCAAAAAGGGTTTATTGGACATTCAACATCTAATCATAGAACGATTAATCAATTTCTGTAGACAATGCAGAAGTTTTATCAGTTTATTAAAAAAAACGTAACTTTTGTTTGAGTATTTTTCTCATATTCTGAATTTAAAAAATACCATTGATTTGGTTTTTTGAATTTTCAAAACATAATGGAATTTTTTCAACATAATTATGATCATTTCATCAAATTTTCTTAGAAAAAATGGTAACTTCTTGATATTCTGATTTTTAAAATACCACTGAATTGTTTGTTTTTGAATTTTCAAAACGTATGGTGGAATTTTTTCAAAATGGTTGTGATCATTTCATCAAATTTTCTTAGAAAAAATGGTAATTTTTTAAACAACTATTGAACGAGAAAAAATTTTCGTTGACACATAAAAAATTTCTGAATTGAATTTTAAAAATTATCATTCGTCATGAAAATTCAACTTCACAGAGAAGATGAAAAGTCGACATCTCGTCAAAAAATGCTCAATTTTCCATAATTATGAGTCACATTCGTAGGCTGATGACATCAATAAATTGGAAACAAATCTTATTTTTTCGATCTCTTGAATAATTATTCAACAGAAAGATAATTCAGAGAAGATCTAACAAACTTGAACGAGTATTTATGGACTTCGATTAGAAAAGAGCCTAATATCATCTTTTTTTTATTGAGCTCTATAAATTGATTCATTCTAACCAAAGTGAAGCGTATTTTTCACGATTAAAGTTCCAAATTAAATTTCTAGATCAATATACAGGATTTTTTAATAGAATTTTGGCAGAGAATTTCGATCAGTCACCCCCCTCTCCGCTTCTAATCGATCCTTCCAAAATAAAATAATCTCATCGATGTAATAAAAGCCAACGAAATAAAAAATTGAAGTCGTTAATAATTACAAAAAATACTTCTTAGAAAAAATAAATTTTCAAAAAAATACCTATACAAATAGAAGACTTTTTCCTTTTTTTTTTTTTTTTTCAATTTCATTTTCAATACTATTTTATCAAAAGCAATCTAGTGATTCGCAAAGCATTTCTGAAAAATCAAAATTTTGGAACTTTCAACTAAGTAAGTATAAATTTTTTAAATTTCTTGAAGTAAGTATTAACCAGTTTTGTTTTCAGTTATGAAAAAATGAGATTTTATAAAAAAAAATTGGCATTTTATTGACAAATTGGTAATTTTTTTTGGAAAATTAATCTTGTTTGAAAATAATTTTGATTTATGTTACTAGAGATAAATTCACGAAACTTGACACCAAATTTGAGATATTACTGATATAATAATATTTTGTTAAGGTTCGTTAAAAAATTATGATTTGATACCATCAAAAAAATTCGTGTTGAAATGTCAAAATGTTACAGATATATCAAATTTGAACTAAATTTTTCTCCATTACCCAACTAATTAAAATTGCTAAAAAAAATTCTAAAAGTACCTATTTAATATTCCAATAAAAATTCATCAACTGAAATTTATTATATTTTTGCGCTCACCTTTTTTTTTTGATGTAGAGAAGGAGAGGGGAATTTTTTCATAGAATATTTTGCTAATCATACTGAAGAATATGGCATGTAGAATTTACACAAAATTGTAAAATTTTTCAATTATTTACGTAACCTTATAAAATTACTCAGTTTTCGTGCAAAATCGATTTTAAAAAATAAATAAATAAGTACCCGACTTTCTAAATACCTACATGTAGGTACAAAATCTTTGGCTCTAAATCAAAACTTGTTTGAATTTTTGGTTTCAGCGTGCAAAAAGTCAAGAATTTTTTTTGAAAATTTTCGATTTTCTCCAGATTTGAACTAAAAAGTCAAGTTTTCAAAAAATCGTCTAATTTTAAAATCTCAAGGCTTTATCAACCTAGTAGACATCTTATTGTGAGATCCTTTTCACTACTTCATCTTTTGCTGGACTTATTAGACATCTTGAAATATTTTATGTGAATGTGACCAAAAAATCAATCATTCTTTTCTGCGAAAACGAAAAGCCTTCTTCCTCTAATAAAAATCCTATCACAAAATTTTCACTTTCAATTTCCCTCCACCAATAAATCTTCCAAATGATAATTTTCCAATCACCAAATTTCCAGCAAAATTTCACCCAAAAAGGCGTAAATTTTCGGTAACAAAAAACAAAAAGGTACATCCTCTTTCGTTAAAAGCAAAAAAAAAAGCAGCTCGTTACGAACCATTGTAATAATTAAAAACACATCGATAACGTTTTCGAGATTAATCTTTCAAAAAAAGTAGAAAGAAAAAGGGAAAAACGGCACAATATTGTTCTTCGATGAAAACTTTCCTCTTAAGCTCGCCCCATCTGATTCTTCTAATTTAAGAGAATATCTCTTTAATGGGAACATTTACCGAAGCTTCAGCCAACGTAATATTCTTCGAGAAAACTTTCAATATCTACTATAAGCAGTAAAGAACAACGAACGCGAACACTAGCTCGACGTGAAAAAATTCTAATGCATAAAAAAATCGATTTTTTTAATGCTTTCTAAAAAAAAACACTCTGCTTAATAATTCATCCCTTCGGCCACTCAATTTTCTTAGCTGTTTTGCTTTTTACGTTCGCGTTAATTGAAAACATAACTCGATTTTTTTTTCCACCGTCAACCCAACACAAAAACAATCGCAATACCAACCAAGGGGAAATAAAATTCCAAAATATCTCTAGATTTTTCCTTTCATTTTAATCTGTTATTTTTTGTATTTTTATCATACCAAAAAAAGGTACATAGGTAGTTGGGAGGTACATACGTAAGGTACCTAACAATCTATGCACATGTATGTATTATGTATATTTAGTTACGCTGCCTTGTATTATTCCGGGCAACGAGAGATAAATTTATTGAAACTCGCACGCACAATGTAATCTCAGATGTTTTACACATACACGATAAAAGAGCTCCATTTCAGACGCATTTTTTTCTAGTATTAATTTACACGATGCGAGCGTATTCGATTTTCGAACCAGAATAGTATTTTGACAGGTGAAAAGTAACTGATTTGCGAACCACGATAAAAATGATAACTGATGGTAAAGAATCATTCTGCTCATACACTCAATTAAAAACTAACTGTTTTGCGAACCAACGCACATTGGCCTCTACAAAATTTAGCGTGTTGAAATTCTTGAAATTTATTTCATGTGCGACGGTTTTTAAAGCTGATGCTGAATCCATTTCCAACATCATTTTGGACAAGAACTGAAAAGGGGCCCCAAGGGGGTGGAGAAAAGCTCAAAATTTCCGACTTGAAGTAATGAGTTGAGTGTCTGAATGTTTAGTTTTCAGCTCACCTACTCAGCTCATTTCTAAAAACATCAGATCAAAAATTCGAAGGGGTGCCTTAGAAATAAGTGCATCTCATATTTTTAAAACATCACAAGTTGCATTATGAAAATTTATATTACAAAATAACCATTTTTTTCTTCAATCGCTACTCCAAACTATCTGATAATAAGGCACCTATTCAATTTCAGTTTTTTTTTTTCGATATATCGAATAGTGTAAGGTGCGGTTTATTGGAGCGGAGGGATGGACCAGATCGAAAAATTGAGTCGATATTCGAGCTGAGTAACCTGAGATTAGTAAGAGTTCGTGTACTGCACGTTATTTTTTTTCATTCGTTTTTTCAAAATTGGGTGTTGGGAAACCACTCGAGGGTAAAATCTAGCGAAAATAACAAATTCGAACTTCGTGTCCTCAAAAACCTTACAATCCACACGACAACATATTATTTTTCTCTTTTGTGAATTTTTAACAAAAAATTGAGTACCTATATATTCTAAATTAGCTAATCAACCCTTTCGAATTAGTTGAAATGATTGTCCTCCGAATTTTTGTCAAAATTGCGGGTCCTTTTACCCCCATACAGACTTGAAAATTTGTTGGTCAAAAAAAGTTTGAGATGGGCTACTTACCATAATTTTTCCGAATTTCTAAAAGGGAGCTTCCATATTTCGTACATAATATCTTAAAAATTGAGCTTTCATTGCTAAAGTTCAACTTTGGACTTTTCGAAATGTGTTAAGGCATTATTTTTGAATCTTCTATCTTCAAACTCAGACACGATCTTTCTTAATATAATAATTAACTGATGTTGGTTCGCAAATCAGTTACTTTGTCCCAAATCCGAATCATTCGTTCGCTCATACTTCATTTCTGATTTTGAATCTCGTTGGTTCGCAAATCAGTTGCTTCAAGTCAGGAGATGTCATTAATCAAAATAGGCTGGTTCGCAAATCGAGACCGCCGACACGATGCCATCACCGCACCACATCCCCCACCTACACCTTTCACGCAACCGTTAACTTTCACGGATCGTCGGTATATATAATAAATCGTCTCGAAATCAAAAAAAAAAAAGTACCTATAAATATAACCATATAGTACGTAGCACGCGGTTAAATTCTTATAAATTGTTACATGCACATAGGGGAGACCCGGGCAAGATGAAACACCTTTGCTAAAATGGCTCTAGCTCTTAAAGTTTTGGCCCAAAGTTGATGGTAAGGGCATCATTCGAAAGAGGAAAGATCAGGCTATCGATTCATCATAAAGTTTTCCAATTTTGAACCTTTTTTATAGCCAAAAAATTTGATTGAAAAAAACGTCATTTTTTAGCTATTCAAAAAACCCCCGGGCAAGATGAATCAGCGCTCTGGGCAAGACGAATCACCCGAAATAATACGCTATGAATGCTGCAAAAATGAATAAATTCATCAAAAACGAGTAAATTTATACTTTGAAAACTTCAAAAACACTTGATTCCCAAAAATTAAGGAGATTTATGATAGACTTCTTATAATTTTAATTGACACTAAAATCACATACGTAAAATCCGTTGTTATCCTAGCCCAAACAAGTTCAAACACGTATCGTGTGCCCAGACGTGCATTTTCATCACTTTTTATGGTCAAAGATCACTTGGAATCATATATTTTACATTTATGTCCGAAATCCCAGTTTTCAGTTTCATTATGTGAAGTAAAATGGTGATTCGTTTTGCCCATTGCAACTTGCCCGGTTAGCACACTTTTAATATTTTTGCACTTTTCGTAAGTAAGAAGATGAGATAGGTGAAAAACGATTACAGATTTGTAATCTACATGAAATTTCCTGCAAGATGATGAAAAACCGATCTCATTTTCAGTCTTTTATTGCAAATCATTCAAAATCTTGTAAGCATGATTCTTTGAATCAAGAAGTACAAAAACACATTATAACTCCTCAGAGACAAAAAATTCCAGGTACACCACTGCAGTTGTTTGCCATTGATAGAGTAGGCAAATACCTACCTTCGAGCAGTGGTACCAACTTTCCATCATTTTAAACAAAAAAGTTATGAGGATGATTCTTCTTGCCCGGGTGGATCATCTTGCCCGGGTCTCCCCTACAAACATCATGAAAAGATAACGCCATACGACGATACGACCGACCCAACAAACCCTACAAAAGTCTTTTTCATTGTCCCAGTACGAGTAAATAAGTAGCCAATTTGGAGTCAAAAATACTAGAAAAAGGTCGGAGAGATTATTTTATAGAGTGTTCGACGATAAGCGTTATTTCGCAATTTTCTTCAAATATCACGTTTAATATGATCTATTCGTTGGTAGTTTTTTCCTCACATTTTGGCATTTTAAGAGATTCATTTATCATCGACCGAAATGTCGTAATGTTCGGATACGAATTATGGTTTCATTTTCTTTATCAACGACCAATTTTATCGTGTACCGAATGTTCGAAAAAAATGTCAACGAGTGTCTTTCACAAGGTGCCGAATAAAATTTTTTCGAATTAAAATGCAATTCTTGGAATTTTTACAGAACCTTCGATGAAATTTTTCCACGTTTCCTCTCCCTTAAGAAATCAACTTTAAAAAAATTCAAAATTGAATAAATTAATTTTTTTGAAAAATTAAAAAAAAAATTAAGGGCAGGATTTTTGTGTAAAATGGAGGGTTTTCAATGATTACAGGGTCCAAGAATTATTGAAAAACTGACTCAAAATTGCAAGGTATATTTTTAATAAAAAATATGCAATCGTTTCTATTTGCCTCCAACAGAAGAGGAGTAATACATGTACAAACAACAACAGTTTTGACCACTCAAAAAAAAACATTAAAAATTCCATAAAACAGCTCCGATGAAAACCCATAAAAATAACCAAGATATATTAAAAATCATCATCAAAATTGCTAATCATTCAAAAACATGGATAAATCACAAATTTTCAACAATTTATATTTTTTTATTTTTTATTTTTTGAGTAAGTAAAGAATGTTGATCATTGAAAAAAATGTACCACTAAATCACAAATTTTCAACATTTCAATTGTTATCGAATAAAAATAAATTTTGATTCTTCAACTTTATGATAAAAAATTTAAGAATTTGGCTCAAATTTTATTTTACAGAAAAAAAAAACGTTGAAAAGGGTAAGTGAGTAAGTATATATAGTTTTTTTTTTTTTTTTTTTTTTTTTTAATACTCAAGATTGAAATGTTGTAAAAATTGTTTAAAGCTGGAATAAAAAATTTTTCGTGATAAAAAAAGTACAAATCATCAAGAGTATAAAAATCTTTAAAAAAGTATGAAATAATTATAAGTTACAAGATAACATGAAGATGGGACCAGGGGAAGGGAGTCAAAAATATCATTCAAGTAAAAAATATGAATTTTCTTCTTAACATTTAAAATCATTAAAAAACCGTATCTGGTATAAATCTCAAAAGACGAAATATTTTTAAAATGTTATAAAACTGTATTTAAAATTGAATACCAAAACATTGTCAGCGTTACTTTAAAAGAAGTTTAAAAATGTTCATGAAATTTGGGAATGGGATACAAAAATATCTTGGAACACTGTAAACAATTTTTTAAAAAATCGAAAGAACGATTAACGGTCAAATCTTGCTATTTAATTCTCGAAAATAGTTTTGTTCACCCTTTTTTTTTTTTAATAATTAGATTCAAGTGAAAAATTTTACCAAGAATTCAAAGAGGTTAATTTGAGTGCCTTTTAGTGTCTTTAAAAACCTTTAAAATAAGGGTTCAAAATGTTACACCCCCCCCCCCCACAAAATGACGTCTTATGCTAAAAATTAGGAAATAAATTTAAAAACTTCCAAAATTAATTTCAACTTTATTTTAATTTCAAAAAAAATTGTATCCGTCATTTCAAATTCTTTTCTTCATTTTTATGAATAATTGAAATTAATAATCATTATTAAATTAATTTTTATTCATCAAATGTGAAAAATGATCAACACCAGGAATACACGTAAGTAATGTCAAAAAAATTCATAAAACCCAAAACTTATCAAGCACCCAGCTAATAAATAAAAAAAGTGAACTCATATTCAATTCAATTTCCCCTTTTTTTTATTTTTATAAAGCAAAATCTACATCATCGTTGGATTTTCGAACCACCCTGTGCAATTTCATTTTTCTTTAGATTTTCCAACCATCCCGACAAGAGGGGTCGAGTTTAATACCAAAAAAAAAGATTTTACACGACGAAACGTCTCCTTTATACTTCCAGCCTAGGGCGATTCAGGGTTAACAAAATCGTCAATCGGTGAATTTACCCAATAAGCAATCAAATAAAACTCATCTATTCGATTCGTTTAAAAAACTTGTTTAAATATTGATACATAAAAAGAGACCAGCGAGAGCAAAAGAGAGGAAAAATCAACTCTCGCGAAAAAAACGAAATTCTCATCCGCCGGATAAACCTCCATAGCCCAGCTAGGCATAAAATTCGAGCTTATCTCAGTCTTACAAGCTAGTTGATTCTTTTTAATTAATCTATTCCTGCGTGTTTATCTTTACGCGTAAGAATGAAAAGCCAAAACGAGCTTACAATGGGATCGACTCGAAGACAAGCAGAAGCTGCGCGAATTAAGCCGAGATTTAATTCAATACGCCAGTTTTATCGTTTTGTATGAATAATCAAGTGCGAATTCACGAATCAAGACGCCACGAGCTGAGATTTAAATTTTATATTTTCTCAGCCCCGTCAGATACCTGCGTATACGTCTTCGATAAAAAAAAAAAAATCCTCGAGCGTAAAATTCAAACCACGAGAATTTTTCCAAGCTTATAGTTCATTAGAGGTTCCACTTATTTACTCTTTTTTCTCTTTCTCGCTCCGGGAGAGCGTTTTATTAAGAGTATAAAAATTCCTCGAAATGTAAACAAAACGCCCGCAAAAAGCACAGCTCGTTTGAGAAAACTGCTTATTTTTCACGAGAGTAAAAAAAGCTACCACACGAGCATACGTAGACACAGACAAACGATACAATATCACAACGAATCCCTTTCTTTATAGATGTTTACGAAAGGACCAGGATAAAAGAAAAACTCGATAGAACCTTTTCTTTCTTTTTTGGCAAAACGTAAAACGCCGCGTAGCCAAATGCCACACAATAACCCTATCAAATGGTCGTAAAAAAAAAGTCTAAAATAAATACCTCGTATAAAAATACCTTTTTAATATAAAATTTAGCCAGAATATAAACGATAAACGTTCCAGAAAATGACTTCCTCAATACTATACGTCGCAGGATCGTCGTTCTGTAGGCAGCGATTTCTGCGAGGGTGGCATACGTTCCAAACTACCCTCAGCCAGATGTCGAATCGAATGGGTACGGAATGGATATATCCCAAACAGGGGTATGAAAATTACATTTACCACACTACGATGAGTCATATATGGTGCATACGACGAACGACACGCATTCGGCCGAAAGTTTAAAGTGTATTGAAAAAATCTCCCCTTGACGTTTTTCCAATCTCTCGTCGAGTTCGATTCATAAACCGATTTATCGACACGGTGCGGTGTCCGCCTTTCGCTCACTGACACATACCCAGCAGTCCGGCCGTTTTCTGGCAGAATTTCAAACCGCTTAACAACAAAATTTACTACCTGACGAACGATAGAGTCGAAGCTGAGTATGGTTTAAATAAACGAGATGCTGGATTAACGAATTCTCTCCAATACTCGTACTCGTCTGTGCGATTCATATATCTTTCGTCGTTTTAATGAACGCGGTGAATTTTTCATAATTCGATTATACGAAGCGGCTCGAGCTGCCGCGCTAACAAACCCATAACAAACCTCGCGAGAATAAATTTACATAATTTTAGGAGGCATGGATTCTGTTATTCTGGCGATAAATGCGTATGTTTCGAGATTCGTGTCGAAGTTGACGGGTATTTTACCATAAATGCGTATATACGAGAGTACGTGATGGTAATCCTTGGTCAGTTTCTTGTATCGATTGTTACACGTGTGTTTGACGAGAGAATAAGTCATTTTCGAGACAGAGCTACGAGGAATTAATTGGAAATATTAGATAGAAGGTGATACGTCTTTTCTACGAGTCGTGTGAAATTAAATTCTTGGCTGATTTTGCGGATATCTGTCATTTCTTTCGAAAGGAATTAGAAATTTTGAAAAATTCAATTTCATTTGGAAAAAAATGTATGGATAAAGTTTATTATTCGAAAAACTGGATTCAGCAAAGGATTGAAATTGATGGATTCTTGAGGGGATAACAAAAATGTTAGACTGAGAAAAAAGTTGCTGCTCAAACATTATTGATTCACCTTATCCACTCTTTTTAAGTCAATTTCAAGTAATCTTTCAATGCACCAAATTCCTTAGTAATAAAGAATTTTTAAAAAAATTTTGACCAATCTTTATAGATGCGATCAGTCTTGAAAAGTGGCCACGAAAAATTTCGTCAAATATCCAAAGTATAAAAAGTTTATAAAAATTAAAAATTTCCAAAATTTTAAAATTTCATGAAGTAACAAAATTCTGACCATGCATTATTGGAGATGAAAACTTTGTAGAAAAGGACTGCACAGAGAAATTATTGCCAATAAAAAGTTTTTCAAAAGTTCTGAAAACTTTCGAATTTTCACCATACTTCCCATTTTATGAAAATTTGAGTTAATTAAAAGCTCTCTTAAAATCCGGAGAAGCTGAATTTTTTCCTCAAAAATTTCCTGTAGGTATTTGATAATACATTTGAAAAAATTTATTTGAAGTAAGAATTGAAAAATTCCAAACATTTCTCAATCATTCATTTTTTTACATTCAATTAGAATTTCCAGGAGAAAAAAATTAGAAAAATTACGTTTATTTCAAATTAAAATGATTTTGACATTGAATAGGGATAAGAAAGCTATATGCTCTGCCTCCCCTATCTCGGTTCATTCCGGCCACGATTAGACTGAAAAAGATGAATCATACATGATGATTGTAGAGAAAAATGCAGCAAGATTTTTTTCACAAAATTCATTTCTATTCTTTAAAAACCATTCCGAAAAATATAATGGTAAAATTTTCAAATTTTTACAACCCTCGAAATTTAAAAAAGGAATAGGAAAAAAAATAAAACATAGTACGTGACTAGAATCAAATTCTATTGCGTAAAAATCTCATGCTGAGAAATGGAGAAATTCTTCAAACACCTTACCGACAAAATTTTACGACCATCAAAATTTAAAAAAGGAATAGAAAAAAAATACAAAGCGTAGTACGTGACTAGAATCAATTTCTGTTTGGAAAAATCACATGCTGAGAAATCAGCTGGAGAAATTCTTCAAACAACTTGCCGACAAAATTTTACAACCCCAAAAAATTCAAAAGATAGGCCGTTAATGTTATGTAAATTTTATTGCCCTTCATAAAATTTCGTCCGCAAAAATTTTACGACCTTACAACTCCGAAGCCGGCACAAAAAGAACAAAAGGCAGACCGCCAGTCTTGTAATAAATTATATTGCCCCTAATAAAATTTCCTCTCCCAAATTTTACAACCTTGAAAACAACGAGGAAGGAAAAATAAAAGGAACATAAGGAAGGCCGACAGATGAAGTGTCGTAAATTTTATTGCCCAAAATGCATCGTGAATAATTAATCTACTCTTCACATGCTGCGAGCCGAAACCTTTGAATAATTTTCAAAAAGTGAACGTGACTAGAATTCATTTTCATTGATTCCGAAAAAATTTTATGATCCTCCAGTCTCCCAAATTTTATTACCTTGAAAATTTCGAAGCCGGCAAAAAAAAGGAACAAAAGGAAGACCGCCGGACGTGAAGTTGTAAATTTTATTGCCCACTTTTGATTCAGTAATTTATTTGTCAAACGCTGTGAGCCGAAACCTTTGTACCTGCCGCCTGGAAATTTGTTTACCAAACCTCTCGCCTACCCTTTCTCAATTTTTACCCCCACTCCCGAAAGATTTTTCCGGGGAGCCAATCAGATTGAAGATTGGTTTTAGGGTAGGGGTATTCAAAAAAGATGACGTGTAGAAGTGCAGCTTGGGTTTCGAGTCAGTCTGTTAGGAGTCTGGCTGGTGTGAGGTTCTTCCTCTGGGCCTCGGTCCTGGGATCCCGGGTCCTGGGCCTAGGTATTCATTTAGTCAGGTCTATGAGGTATTCGTTTTGAATCAGTCTTCCAGCAGAGTTGCCGGCGTAAGGTCGCTTTCCAGGCTTTCATGGTTCTGGCACAGTCTGTTAGGGCTTTGTGTTAGGGTTGGTTGGTGTTGATTTTTCCAGGCCTTCATGGTTCTGGCACAGTCTGTTAGGGCGTTGTGCTAGGGCTAGTTGGTGTTTGTTGCTTTTTCCAGGCCTTCATGGTTCTGGCACAGTCTGTTAGGGCGTTGTGTTAGGGTTGGTTGGTGTTGATTTTTCCAGGCCTTCATGGTTCTGGCACAGTCTGTTAGGGCGTTGTTAGGGTTGGTTGGTGTTGATTTTTCCAGGCCTTCATGGTTCTGGCACAGTCTGTTAGGGCGTTGTGTTAGGGTTGGTTGGTGTTGATTTTTCCAGGCCTTCATGGTTCTGGCACAGTCTGTTAGGGTGTTGTGTTAGGGTTGGTTTGTGTTGATTTTTCCAGGCTTTCATAGTTCTGGCACAGTCTGTTAGGGCGTTGTGTTAGGGTTGGTTGGTGTATTTTCCAGGCTTTCATGGTTCTGGCACAGTCTGTTAGGGCGTTGTGTTAGGGTTGGCTGCATTACATTTCCAGGCTCTCAGGTTGTTTTTTAGAAAAAAAAAAATTCAGCCGCGACAATAAAATCAATCAACTACAGGCTGGGACGGCGCGGCGCGGCGAAAACCATCTACTGGTAAGTCTTTCTTATATTTTATTAACACTTAGTTAAATTTATTCATTGTTATGTTTGATTTATTTATACAAGTTGCTTTTTTTTTTTCAGAAATAGCAGGGATGACCATCATGCTACAAACTGGGACAGTGACATCCGTCATCTAATATCATGCCGCAAGCTGGAAGAGTGATATCCATCATACAAATTGGTAAGTCTTTGCATCAATTCAACCAAATTCAATTTTTATGATTTTATTTGTATTTTTTTTTACTTTTTTCTATTTATTTTTTTTTTATTTGACCTAATTCAATTTGAGTTGGGGAGAATGATTATAATTTTCATCTAACAGCATTTTAATTTATTTTTCAGAAATAGCTGGGACAGCAATATCCATGAAGCAGAGAATGGTATTCTTCATCCATGGAGCAGGCAGCAATTTCCACCACCACCACCACCATCATCAATGGAGCAGGGATGGCAATTTCCAGGGCAGCCAAATCCATGAAGCTGGGACAATGGTATTCTTCATCCACAAAGCAGATGGCGATTTCCACCATCCAAGGAGCAGGAATGGCGGATTCAATCATCCAATCAAGCTACAAAAGTAGCCAGGTTGGTACCTAGGTTAGTTAGGTTAGATAATTCTAGAAGTTATTCATACAAGACAATATTTGAAGGACCAAGCGCCAAAGTCCATTTTTGATAGCATACCTCCACATTTGGGATATTTTTAACGAATTGCTACATTGCATATATTGGCGCATGCCTTATCCTATTTAATGGAGCTAATTATGAAGATGCTGACGCTATATGGCATTACTGATACATTGAATTTTTGATGGATTGATATATTTCCAAATATTTATACATATTGCAATACTTGAGTATTGCCACATGGATCAATGACAATTTATGGTTTATACCATTAGATTATTTTAGTTGTAGCTATTAACCCTAATCATCTTTTCTTTTCAGCTTAACAGGTTTGTACCTAGTTATAGTTTTAGATTATTCATAGGTTTAGATTATTCACTCCAATGGAGCTATTTATGAACATGCTGAATTAAGAGCATCTAGAAATTTATTGCAATACTTGAATATTGCATTATTATTGGCACATATTTTTGATGAATTATCATTGGCACATATTTTTGATGAATACAAAGAACATTGACAACTGACAGCACAATGCATAGTGATTGCAATAATTTGATATTGCCACATAGATTACTGATATGGTTTACACCATTACTAGAGTATTTTAGTTGTAGTTATTAACCCTAATCCTAATCACTTTTTCTTTTCAGGTTAACAGGTTTGTACCTAGTTGTAGTTTTAGGTTATTTACAGTTACTTAAAAATTATTTACTCCAATTATGGAGCTATTCTTGAAGATGCTTTATTAGCATCTGCACATTAATTGGCAACTGAAGATATTTGCAACACTTATATGTTGCATTATTTGAGCATATTTTTGATAAACACCATTTCCAATTATGGAAATTGAATTGATAGTAATTGCAATACTTTGGCATTGCCATATGGATCACTAATATTTTTTATGGCTCACACCATATTAGTTTATTTTAGTAATAGTTACTAACCCTAATCACTTTTTCTTTTCAGGTTAACAGGTTTGTACCTAGTTGTAGTTTAGGTTATTTACAGTTACTATAGATTATTTTAGGTTATTTTAGGTTATTTACTCCAATGATGGAGCTATTCTTTTAGCAGTATTGATGTAGGTGTCTCAATGGGTGTTTTTTGGATACTTTTTTGGGAGGTTTTAATTTAAAAACCAAAATTTGCCTATGTCATCTATCGAGCAATGGGGGGCTGGGTTACCAGGAAGGCCCCTTGGAATGTTGCTTTGGTACACGACTTACCCGGGGGGGAAACCTGAAGGATGGAAGTGGAACATATGTCGCATTCCTTTGGACGCACCGGCCTGGCCCTTTGTTGTGAGATGATGTCATGTTGGCCCAAAAATCAACAACCAATCTAAGTGTAATTTTTTTGGAATTTGATGCCCCAAAAACTTCAAAAATCATCAATACTGCTTTTCCATTTAAGTTAAAATCAAATGAGCAATATAATTCAACGGAATTGAAAATACCACTATAATTGGCAATACAAATATAATTGAAGACTGAACACATATAATGATTGAAATTGAAAATGAAACCCATATATATGAATGACTGAAATTGAGAATAAATACAACTAAGTAGTTATAGTAGTAGTTATATTTTAGGTAGGGGCCTATATTCCATGGAAAATGGACTGGGCGAATTTTTTAACCACACCAGACTTTTTCAAGTCTGACAGTCCGAAGTCTGTGAAAAGTGGGACGGAAAAATTCGCTCTTTTTCAATTCCATGTTTTACAAATGATTGAATTAAGTGTTTGATTATTAAATTATATTTTTTCATGTTATTGTGAAATTTGAATTTTTTTCCCTAAATTTGAAGAGTTGAAAAAAATACATTTTTTCAGAATTAGGCAGGTTTAATAAAAATTTATTTCAATTGAGATATTACCTATCAATAAGTTTAAAAGAATGGAACCATTGGGGAAATTTTAAAAAATGATGGCATAATTTTTTTGGAGCAAGTAGAAACAGATTTGTATTTAATTGTTTTGATTTTACAATTTTTTTTGTTTTTACATAATCCGAGAGGATTTGGTTGGGTAAGACCTAAAACATAAATTTGGCCCTTGCTCCAATTTTCATTTTCTTCCCCTTCAGGTGGTCTTCGTGATAGATAAGTATTTATGATACTTTTTGCCGAGCTTTCTTTCGTCATTCTTACTTGGAAATCCACCAAATCGGACATCAAAATTAGAAGCGAAAAAAATCAATATCTTTATTCAATGATTTCCGCAAAAAATCTCAATTTATACGTTTATTTGATTCACATAACTTTGAAAAAATTATAAATTCCATTTCAAATCCAAACGCCTTTCATTTTATTCATCTTCTGACCTAAAACACTTGATTTATTTTCTACGATAAAAATAATAACTATCACCTTCTAATTGAATCCCCCTCTCCTGCACTTTACTGCCGTAGCAACACCCAATCCCAATACCTTCCTCATAAAACATCTCTCAAGTAATATTTCTGTACACTTCGGACATCTGGGCCGCCGTAACGAATTCCCATCATAGCGGAGTCCATATCTTGATCATCGAATCTAGCAAACGTCTTAATTTCTATCGAAATTCTCACGTGTATCGCGAAGGAAGGCTTCACACAGCAATACAGAGAACACGGAGGGAGAACCCGATAAATCATAATTTAGGAATTAATCGAGGTCATTTAATTTCATAGACCACTATATCGATTATCCAGCGTAATGTATGTACCGAACTGTACCTCTTCGTTGACTACATGTCGAAGCATTCAGCTACATTACAGGTTTTCCTCACAATATCTATGATCGACGATGGAAAAGATTGAACACATTGCGAAAAAGCATATGCACCGCAGGAATACGAATATTCACGCGAATCAACGACAGTGCCTCGCTATTGGCTTCGTATTCGGTATTACCAACACTTGACACGACACTTCATCGTTCGTACTCCGTGACGAAGTACTTTTTCAAAAACGAACAGAGAGAAAAACAAAACAACAAACGAGCACCGCAGACTATGCATATAATTTTCAAGAACTCGACTTCTTCAAAGCAACTTAGTAGGGCGTCTAGACCACGACAATGAAAACATCCACGTCTTTCTCTCTCTCGTAATGAATTAACTCTTCAACTGTACGTATCGCTCGAAAGTAAAAAAAATACTACGTTAACCACGAAAACGACATGCCGGCACCTACACGTACGCACGTATTTCACAGAGCTGGTGTACAAGTCTACGAGGCAATTGTACTTACAAATGCATCTTTGAAAATGAATGGTAACGTATAGCGCAGCGTCACGTCACGAGGAAATAAATTGGGAAAATATTAAATTACGTAATGTTACGAATCATGATAATGAATTGAGCACGTATCGTACTCGTTTTCTCGTCAATTTTCGGTTGAAAAATGAAATATTGTACAGGATATTGGAATTGATATGATCGAGAAGATTGGCTGGAAATCTTGATGGGTTTTAAATGATTCTTTTAATTATTCAAATTCATCCGAAAAATTTTCATTTTTATGAGTGACTTCGAGGGAGTAATTTTACCAAAAAAGTAACAAAAATCCTCATTCTGTGCATGACATTTTTTCATGCTAATTTTTCAAGGCAGGGCTATTAAATTTACGCGATTTCTAAATTCCACAATTTCATTTAAAAAAAACTAATTTTCCCCAAAAAATTGAAAAATTTTCTAAAAAATTGTACAGTTTTAGAAAAATTAAGAGGATTTTTCGAAACTCGAACAAAAATTTGATAAAAATCTACAATGTTCCAAAGAGTGGACGAAATTTTCCAAAACGTAGAAAAACTCTTCCATGACTTCGGACAATGGGCCAAAAACAAATTATAACTATAATTTTTTCGAATTTATTTTGCATCATTTTTTTAGAACGACATGATTAATTTTTCACTAACCTGAATGATTTTTCAAATTTTGAGACGAAAATTGCCCCCTTCTCCTATTTGAATCAGTCGCTGATCTCTACAGTGATTTAATTTTGTCTGTTTCATATTTTCATCAGTCAATTTCGACTGTTTCAAATTTAGAGAGCAAGACGAGTAGGCAATAAAATTATGGTAATTCTTTCAAATTCCAAAAAGCGGACAATTTTTCACAAATAAACCCACTTTCTAAAACTTTGACAATTTTTTAAAATTTGAAAAAAGTTGAAAATTTTGAGAGTTACGGTTTTCAAAACATGAAAGAAATTTGAAAATTCAAACAATTTTTCATTCAATACTGGAACATTTTCCCAAAAATTATAGAAAATCAATTAGAAACCTATTATTAAAAAAAAAAAAAAAAAAAAAAAACTAGAACGAAATAGTTATTTACTCGGGGAAAAATCAACCTCAAATAATTTAACAAAGGTTCCAAAAACCAAACTTTGAAAAAATCTTTCATCGTTTTTTTAAAAAAATGGTACACGCCTGATCTTCCATAAAAATAGATATGGTATGCATCTTAGCAGAAAAATTATATTTTAAAAAATTACAAATAATTTGTTAAGTAAATTATTGTAGTTTTATTGTTTCCATTTACTTATATCAAAAATACAAGTTTTTTTTCGTTTTTCCAATTTTTTCATAAAATTACGAATAATTTGTTAAAGCCTTTATAGTGATAATAAATATTTCATCAATTTTTCTAATTTTTTAATTGTTAGAAAGTAATCTTTACTTTTTTGTACGTGAATTTGGGTACTTTTTTTTCTTCGATTTCAACAACAACTCAAAAAGGTAAAAATAATAATTAAAATTGGACAGACGTGAAATAATTAGTCTCAAATTCACTAAAATAAGATCAATTGGACCAACTGCAAATGACATGATGCTGGCCTAATGAATTTTCATTCAAATTTTTCAATTTTTGGGTCGTTCAAAAAGATTTCAAAGTATCAATTTTTCTGAAAAGCACAGAAAATTACAAGAATA
Organism: Pseudococcus jackbeardsleyi; assembly: GCA_038380155.1. Lineage (NCBI taxonomy): Eukaryota > Metazoa > Arthropoda > Insecta > Hemiptera > Pseudococcidae > Pseudococcus > Pseudococcus jackbeardsleyi. The sequence continues at coordinate 55,177,371 of CM076242.1, forward strand.
CACTTTGAAACAACTGCAAATGACATGATGCTAGCCTTATGAATTTTCATTCAAATTTTTCAATTTTTTGGTCGTTCAGAAAGATTTCAAAGTATCAATTTTTCTGAAAAGCACAGAAAATTACAAGAATACACTTTGAAAAAATGAAATAGAGAAGGATAACCAAATCTCATAATAATATGAATTAGCAGCACATCTATTCTAACTTCCCCTCTTCCCTTCCGTCCCTATTCAGGGAATTTTGAAAATAAATCAATTCTATTCTAAAATAAATTGACACATTTTCTGGAGAATTCAATTATTTCCTCAAATTTGAGGAAATTCTGCAAATTATTGACGAAATCCCCTTCAAAAAATTCAAAAATACCAAAAAATTGGTATATAAAGGTCCCAAAGGCCGTCTTGGATCTCTCAACTCGTTCAAACCTCCATCTCCCACACACCTCAATAGCCAGCTTCTCTTCGGGCAACCCGGAAAGAAAATTCGTCTAATAACCACATACTTAACACGAACTACCTACGTATACGTTTCTCGAATCGATACAACAAAACTATGTATATATAGGCCTACAAACACGGCGCAATCATCTCTCTAGACGCACACACACAACATCGAAGTCATATACCAAAGTTCAATATCCCATTTCACACGCGTTTCTGCATCAATATGCGCATGTGCAGCATCCGCCAGAGCTAAGAAATATACGTAACCACGACAACCAACCTTAACACAGCAGCCACCATAAAATGAAGCCATAACGTTCCTAAAACCGGACAGGTAATACAAATACATCAATCAGCAAAAACGAACAACACACCCCGATCGAGAAAAGTAAAAATAAAATAAACTTTTAAAAAAACACTACGAGAATTTTAAGTCACCATTAAATTTTCCCGCCTTATTTTTTTCCGCTTCTTTTCAATACGCGGATAGCTTACCAATAAAATAGGTATCTTTGCTTCGGTTTCCTCGTACTTTTTTCTTTCCAGTTCTTTATTTTTCTTTAAATGGCTCTAACTCGATCGCTTTATAAATAATACAACGCGATTCTCGATCATCTTCACGGTTCATCATTCGTTATACCGAGAGTACACTTGTCCTACAGTGGTCTAGCCGCAGTCGAAGCCGCCTTCCATGTTCTTCAGACTCTATTACCGCCGCGTCCGCGGCCACGTTATACACGAAAAATCATTATAACGTAATAGCTAACCTAACACGATAATCGCATTACATAAAAAGCATCTTTTATAAGGACTGTATGGCGTATGGTATGCTACGAGTACGGTACGGATACACCTCGAATGTATATACGAGTATATGGTCTCAGTATTCGGATGCTTACCATATACTACACATAAAAATAGCCAGCATTCAGAAAATACTACTTCGTCGCGTCGTATACCGAGCGAAAATACTTTCGTACTGCTGCTGAAGAAGGAAAAAACATTCTTTGTTTCCGGAATTGCAGCACATAAAATAAATATGTAACCGTCTTTGATAGGGTGATTCGAAAAGTAAGTGAAGACATAAAGGTCGTTACGTATTTCGAAATTATTATCTCCAAACTGAAAGAAAATTTGTAGTGGGTTAATGGCTCAATTTTTGATAGAATTTTAGAAAATTTCTCGGCAAAAATCCTTCATAATTCAGAAACGAATGATTCGATCAATAAAATCATTAGTTGAAGTGAAGAGGTTTAGTAACACATTCATGAGTCAGATAATCAGAAAGAGATTCGCTAAAAAGTTGAGAGCAATCAAACAAAAAATACTGAAAAAACTCAAAAAATTTCATTACACAATTCTCGAATTGTTTCGAGGATATAATTAATCTCCTCCCCTACTCTATCCACAACCTAAAAAAATGAAAAAGTGACCATTTTTTAATTTAATAAAAATAAAGAAAAAAATCGACAGAAAAATCAACTTGGTTTTTAAATAAATGGATTTAATGAAAGAAAACATTATTATAGAACCAAATTAAAAAAAAAAAAGAAGATTAATAGAAGATTAATTCAAACTTTGATGTGATGTGTCTACAAAACGTTCTCAACGTTACATTTTTCAAATGAAAAATAGAACTAGTTTCTATTTTTTTACCCGAAAAACTAGATTTTCAGAACTGAATATAAACGCCTCCACAATAAACAATGCATTCCAATTTGGTTCAGAAAAAAATCGCGTTTTTCAAAATTGATTATAAACAAGGCTTTACTGAAAGAAAACATTAAAACCAAATAAAATCAGAATTATTGAAAAAAAAATTAAAATTAGCCAGAAACCATGTTTTTTCTTGAAAAGTTACATCATCACAATTAAGAACTGTATTTTTTTAAACTTAGTCATAATGTCGTGGTTTTTTGAATTTTTTTCGAAAATACAAACTAATACAATTACTATCGTCATTTTTCCTGACCTGAAAATTCGAAAAAAAAAATGGAAAAAACAAAAACAAAATAATTTTAAAAAATTTGAGAAATTCAACAATAAATGAAAAAAATTTAACACTTTTCCCCTCCCTCCAATCTATCCACCCCCCCCCCAAAAAAAAATGAAGAGACAATTTTTTCAATTTAACAGAAATACCTAACGAAAAAAATCGACGAAGAAAAACAACAAAAAAAATCAACTTGGTTTTTAAATGAATAGTTTTAATAAAAACCATTATTAGAACCAAATAAAATCAGAATTATTGAAAAAAAATCAAAATTAGCCAGAAACCAAGTTTTTTCTAGAAAAGTTACATCATCACAATCATAGTAATAATTTCGTGGTTTTTGTTTTTCTTTCGAAAATACAAACTAATACAAACTATATTGTCATTTTTCTTGAGCTGAAAATTTACAAGAAAAACAACAAAAACAGAATAATCCCAAAAAAAAGATATTCAACAAAAAATGAAAAAAAAATTAACACTCTCCCCCCCCCCACACACGATCCATCATCCAAAAAAATGAAAAAGTTACAATTTTTCAATTTAACAGAAATAACAAAAAAAAATCGACAAAGAAAAACAACAAAAAAAAATCAACTTGGTTCTTAAATAAGTAAATGGTTTTAATGAAAACACTATAAGAACCAAATAAAATCAGGATTATTGAAAAAAAAATCAAAATTAGCCAGAAACCAAGTTTTTTCTTGAAAAGTCATCATAAAATTAAATATTTTGATACAGAAATAAGGATTCAAGTACAGAAGGGAATGAAAACAATTCAAAACCCCTAAAATTCTATTTATAAGTTTTTATAAAATTCAACAATTTTGTAGCATGAAAAGATCAGAAAAAATGAAAATTTTAAAATAAAACCTGACAAAAATACAATAAAAATGAAGGAAACGCAACAAAAATGTTCCCATCAAACCAAATGAAAATAATTATTAAACCTTTCAGAAACAAAAAAAGAAATTCGCAAACAAACCGAAAAAACAACAAAAATTTTCAAATTCAACAAAAACACCGGAAAAAATGACGAAATGCGAGAAAAATTTCACAAAAATTTCCATTTCGATGATTTTAATAAAATTGAATAAGTATTTGAAAAAAAAAGATTTATGAAAATAAAAATGAAAAAAATTCAACAAAAAATTCGGGAAAGTCGACAAAAAAGAAAAAAATTCAAAAAATAATTTCTATTCCAGCAATTTTAATAAAATGAACATTTTTGAAGCCAAAAAACCCTGCAAAATTCGACAAAATATTTTATTTTAATATCCATGCATTAAATAAAATTTTTTAATTTTTTCCAAACAGAAAAGGACAATTTTTTTTTTAAATTTCAATAAACTTGTAAAAATTTAGCAAAAATTAAAAACTGTTTACCAATGATATGAATTGCTGATGATGATGAATTGTGAGAGCAAGTCCGTTGTAATTTCACCTCTTCCAATAAAATCAAAATAATTATTGAAAATAAATTCAAATTAATTTGGAAAAAATCCCATCTTTTTCATGAATAATGCTTTCGGGAGAGAGGAAAGGGGTAGAAGGGTAAGTAAAATAAAAAATAAGAATTTCTCCTTTCGAAATAAAAGTTATTTTGAATGAAGCCATAAACCTCTTAAAAAGGAATACTTTTTTCACATTCCAATTTTTCTACACCCGTATACAAAGAAAAAAGGTTCACTTTGTAATGTATGCAATCCCAACCCAACCTTATATAAATATTTGAGTACATCACCAATGTTGACATCGTTATAGAAACATCATCTTTAAAGGTCTGTTCGACAACTTCACCACTTCCCTCTTTCTGTTACCGAATTGTACACCAGATTCAGTTCGATTACCTGGAATAAAAACCACTGACGCGAAACAGGTCAACGGTTAAAAAAGGGTCAAGTGCATCTCGCGTACCCCACTCGTTAATTCAACGTAGAAATGTATTTTTAAACCCTTGAATTACCATATGAGATCATAATATATTACTCTTATCAAGAGGGTCACATTGGAACAACGGTTCATCACACCCTTGCTCCCGCTACAAACAGAGGAGGGTAGATTAGATACCGAGGGTTAACGATGAAATTACAGCTTAAAATTTTTACGAATTAATATTTTGAATAAGATTATTATGCGGTGCAAAATTTCGTAAACTACAATTAAGTCTTATTAGTAATAGAATGTGGGGGAGGAGAGAGGACAGTTATCACCCTTCAGTTACACTCTTGTTTGAAAGTTGAAACTCGATTGAAATATATAGCTCAGCATCTTTCAACGAAAGAAAATTAGGGTAAAATGTATCTCTTAGATTCATGCAATATCTACTTATGCTGCATAATTTTTCCCTAAAGGGTTATAAAAACGTGTTCTACTTCAGAGTCCAATTCCCAAACGAGCTATGACATTTCAACGTAATTTCGAGTACTAAAATTGAACAAAATTCAGATACAACGATCATAAAGCTTTTCGAATTCAGTTCGTCTCTGCATTGATATTTTACAGGTGAAGATGGAGGTAAATGAAGGGGAAGGAGAATAAAGTTGATAAAATTTGACTGAAGATCAATCAATTTTTTTCAAATTTTGAAAATATAAGGAAGGAGGGAGGGAGGAATAAAAATTAACTGTAGAAATAAAATACCTCGATGGATAAAAAAATACCACCAAATTTTCTCACATCTCTTCAAATTCTAGACAGCGAAAAGGGAAGAGGAAAGAAGAACAAAGTCGATAAGATTTCCACTAAAAAGGAAAATACCTGGAAGGCAAAAAATTCAGCAAATTTGCTCAAGAATTCTCAGTCTCACGACAGGTGAAACCTTTGAAAAATGCAAAACCTCCCTTCTTTCTCCATCTCTCATCACAGCTCTTTTTAAACCCATTTACTTTACACAAACTTCGACATTTCTTTTTTCGTAGAATTGACTTTCTCTCGACACCTTATCCGAGCTCCGCTACTACAAAAATCGTTTGACATTAAAAATTTCCAAGAAGGGATCCAGCTTCTGTGTTTTTTTCGCCAATATGTCAGTTCTGGTAAACGCGAGGGTGAAAAAAATCACGCCTCGTCTATCTTTGTCCTAAGAGGCGGAAATATCCCGGCGAGAAGGACGCTTCATAAGGGAAAAAGGTAATTAAAAACGTTTTCTGTCGCTTGCGTCAGGGTGCATGTGTGCGTACAAACGAGTATCGTACTAAAAATGCCGCCACGGCAATTTGAAAAACTCGCAACTCGGCCCAGCTTGGGCTTTCGCGTACGTTCGCTATTATCTGAGAGAAAAGGGCGACCATCGTGATGGCAAAAGGAAGGCGTTAAAGTCGTAAACGCGCCTTGTGGGTGGAGGAGGATGCGAGCCAGAGGCAGCACAGTAGGTCGTGTTTTCACGCCGGTTCACACAAAACGTTCCAGAATCTCGACGTCGTTTTATCGGGTCATGTCGCGAAATTTTCAAAACCAAAGGTTCTCAGAAAACCGCCAAATGTGCCGGCGTTTTTTTGCAGCTTTTGTACGTTTCTTGGCGTATAATAAGGATTAACGCCGTACTTGAGGAAAGGTTTTAGTTTTTTTTTTCCACTTCTTCGTAACTCCCTACGATCGTATGTGTGAAACGTACAACAAAAAAGGGTATCCGGAGATTCTGGAGTCTGCTAGATTGATGTTAACACGCTCGATAAAGAAAGCAGTATAATCCGAAATGGTTCGAATAAAATAACCAGATGTTTTATGGTCGAGTTTTGCGGTTTTTTCATGTGGTCGACGAGAGAATTAATTCATCGACGGTCGAGTTTAATTATTTAATACGATTATGCCTCTCGGAATTTATGAAATGTGTGTAGTCATTAACCAAAAACACACCTCCGCGGTATAAATGTCTCTTCGGAGTGTATTTTTCCGCGTCTGGGCGTTCTGTCGTTCGATGAGAATTCTCGGACGAGGTAAAGGAATCGTATCGAAGGTGAGAGCTCGAAAGATTATATAGGGTGATATGGCATTTTTGCCTCATCTTCGGCGTATCTTCGTTATTCGTTGATAAGTACATCGTATATACGTGAGATATATGTAAAATGATATTTTTTTCACTTTATTCTTCGTACGAATCTTATAATACGATGACGCAGGTAGTCGAGTCTTGCGAGCTATAAAAAAAATACCGTATGAAAATTACTCGTCATATGGACGTATTGGAAGAAGCCTGGCAGAAATTCGAGTGTTTTACGATACCTTTTCAAATCAAGTGTAGGAGAATTTTTTTATGTACGATACTTTTTTATAGCAGGTGATGAATACTACGTAATTTACGACTTGACTGTTGACCCTGACAGAAGTGCCTTATGTACCTACCAGTTCCTATTCGTTGTTTATATTCGTCTTCAATGAAATGGAAAATATTCATCGAAAGTATGGTGGATTTTCAATATAACAGAAGGTAGTAAATGTAACAATAGATTAAAGCGATTTTGTAGCATTCTTCGAAAATTCCAGTCTATTTCTATAGATTTTGACCTGAAGAAATAATCTCATAACCATAAGAAATATTTCAAGTTGAACTTCGAATATGAGCAACATTTTCAAAGGTATAAAAAGCTTTTGAAACCCTATTTTTTCCCCAATTTTGAGTAGCTCAGTTTCATATAAATCAGTGAAAATTATCGAAAATCACTGAAAAACAGACGGAATTGCAGCACAATAATAAATCAGTAAAAAAAATCGCTGAGAAAAAATTAGATGGAAATTTTTTGAAAAAAAAAAACAGTGAAAATCTATTGAACAATCAGGGAAAATTCGTTGAAAAAATTAGTGAAAACTCGTTGAAAATCAAAAAATTTCGTTAATTTTTTTGAGCTGTCCGAATTCTGACTTCGTACCAGTAATTTTTCAATAATTCAAAAAAAGAGTGACGGATTTTATTCACTGAAAATCAAAATTTTGGATCGATGCTGAATATTAAGATTCATAAAAAAAAAATCAAAAATCAAAAATTTGTGAATTTTCATTTCTTAGAGAGGAGAGGGGAAGGGAGGGGGAATAAAATTTCGATGAAATCGTTAATTACTTCCTCTCTTAAACTAACAAACAAGTAAACACTGAAGTTTATCAGCAGCAGATTGCCAATAAAAATACTTTCGAAAGTAATTATTTTCAAACTTTTTCAAATATTTCGAGTGAGGGTTTACCGTCCTTACCCCTCTCTCATTTACACAATTCCAATGTGTTTTGTATTTTCCAATGATAAATTCTGAAATTTAGCCAATAGTAAGTAGATTTTAATACCTTTTGGAAAAGTATGAAGTTGCTAATAATAAATTTTGATATTTTGAAAAAGTGTGAAAAAAAAATTCTACCACGTATTCTTCGATAGCCTGAGCATGAGATGATTAAATTTCGGTCCAAAAGTAGAGCAAAGATTAGACTCAGAGGAAAACCAAAATGACATTTTTTTTATCAATGGCCATTTTAGGTTTTCGCTATTTTTGAAGGTAATTTTTGCACAAAAACTGAATCAGTACATTAAAATTTCAAACCACCAGAAATAATATGAGGCCAAAAATTTAGAAAAACTGCAACAAAGAAAAATTAAAAAAAAATTGTTAACCACACAAGCAGACAAAATTTTCCAAAAAGAGTTGTTAATTTGCAAAAAAAATAATTCAAGTAATTTCCAAATTTGATGCGACAAAAAATTAGACAGTTTAATTTTTTATGGAGAAAAATCATAAATTTCTCGTCACCTACATCATCATTTACTTTCGTTACTAAATAGGTCAAAGTTTCGTGATTTTTTATTATTTTTTTCAAAAATCCGAACAATTTTCATATTTTTGCTATTTCCTTACCCTCAAAGATAACTTTCGTACTCTAGACCTACTTGATCCAGTTTTTAACACCTTCCAGTTTTCCAAAACCTCTAGTCAACTTCAAGATTTTTACTTCAATTTTACCAGAATTTTATTGTTGAACCTGGTAGAAAATTTTTAGAATCATATTTTGAACAAACAAACGATTCATTATTATTAATTAATTTTGAAATTGGTTAAACTTTAATTTTTTTCATTCTCAAAATATATGACAAATTATTTCTGATGACTTTTTTTTCTTCAAAAATTCTTCGAATCTCGAATCGAAATTTTGAATTTCTACAACAAGAAAATTTTTAAAACCCCACCCTCTCGCTCCTTACAAAAAACGTAAAAGAAATGAACAAAATTGAACGCAGCACCCACAACCTCACGTTCCCTAACTTTTTGATAATTAAAAACTTCATTCAAGTTCGAAAATTTTCTCGCTTCGACGTAAGAAGCAGAAAACATCAAAAGGTGTGAAATGTATTAAGGTCTTAAGCGAACGGCAAAGGGAAGGACGCGCCTTTGATTAATTTCCCGACGCGAAATCACCTTCATTATATTTCTAAAGGTATTGATTTAACGTTTTTAGAAAGAATAAAGGGAACGCGTTACGTTATAAAGCAAACCTCCCGTAACGATTTTAAATCGAATATTTAAATGGAGTACCTTAACTACACATACCTTGGAGATGGAAAGAGAATCAAGGGAGGCGAGCCAGAAGCACGTTGGAAACAAACCTATGTACGACGCCATATACCGAAGAGCTATTAATTTCTATATATTTGATTTTTCTCTCGTATACGCTTTTATCACCAACGAACCGCGTAAACGACTAGACTCTCTCATCTCTCGTATAAAGTATATTGTTTTACAAACGAAAGGAATTTCCAATATATGATAAGGTGATTTTTGGCGCCCTTTTGCACCTGATCTGTGCTCGATTCTCTAATAAGCTTTTGTGTACTAGTGGAATTATATTATACGTATAGTATATGGGTATCACGTCGAATTGATGGAATAATTTTATATTATACGTGTATTATGCGATGCTGCTTTTAATCCCCTTCCCCTCCCTTCATTGTTTTTGTCGTTATAGCTAGGACGTACCTAGCTCTACGTGTCGGGTGCATTAAAGCGAAAGGCGACCGATTCGATATGAAAATTTAAATTGCTTTTATGTTTCGCGTGCAATTTGATTTCCAAAAGGTAATATCGCGTTAATATTTTATCAATTGTGCGAGGATAAATTTCGGTCATTTTAATGTAGGTGTTTTATCGCCTCTCCAATTATTAATCCTGCGTGTAGTATAATGGAGAATAGATTTTAGAATATTCAACTTTGCCGATGTAATTTTCAAGAGTGTTTGGTATGAGTATCTATATAGATTATACATCTCGAGGGTGTTTTGGAGGGGTTGAGGGGATTTTTTTCATAAATAATAAATTATCAATTTTAGAGTGTTAAAGGTGTTTTGAATCATTAAGAGCAAAAAAAAAATCAATGGAGAATGCGAGAATGGACTTTCCACAATAATTCGTAAAGTCGCGACTCTAAAATTATTTCTTCTGCAGGTATCAGCTGAATCGTTAACTCCCAGCTTAATAAAGTGATGGAAATCAAGAACCGAATACAGAATATTAGAACGAAATAGGTACTGCTTATCAAAAACCATGAAATCAATCAACTATATTTCATTTTTTTTCAGAACTACCATCCCAATTACCATGTCATTCAAATTTTTCAAAAATAATAGTCATTTTATTACGTTTAAATCAATTGAAACAGATTTTACCAATGTTGAACCAGTTTGAACCAATTTCACAAAATTTTATCCAAATGTAAGGATTTTAAATCTACTAAAACCAGTTACAACTAATTAAATGGAGATTATACACATCTATATCAACTTCAATTTTGAATTTTGAATGAAGTTTACGTAATTGGTTTGAAGAAGTTTGAACCGGTTTCAATAACTTGAACCATTTTTGATAAACTTGAACCAGTTTTGATAAATTTAAACCTTTTGAACCGGTTTTGGTCTGAACCAATTTCTACAAAATCAAACTGGTTTTCACTTGTTTCTACAGTTTTAATCAATGAAACCCGGTTTCAACCAGTCAGAGCCAATTTTTTCAGCAGTTTCGAATAGTAGAAACAGGTTTTCACACATTATAGGGGTGCAAACCAAAATCAAAATTCAATTTAAATCACTTTGGTCCGAAAAACGTAATTGAAACTGGAAAAATTTGGAATCAAATCACTGAACAGAAATAGAATACATTTTTTCATTTCAGTTTGCATTCCTGCTATTCGGCCTGTTGAAAATTTAGAATGCTCGAAGTTTTAAAATAGGTAGGTAAAATTTGATTATTTATAGGTTTTTGGTTTCTACCTTCAATAAAAAAAATTGGTATCTTAAATTCTAAGGAGGCAGGTAAAAATAATAAGAAATAATTCAAATTTCGATTTTTAAAAAAGTCATCTCTAAATTACAGAAAATCGCATGAAAAATAATCGAGCACATACATCAGCAATTTATTACTAATAAATTAAGTAACGAATTTCACTTTCATCTCATTCTTCTTCCTTCAACACCGCCTTATTCTATTTTGAAACTTCTTCATTCCGAAAAAAGGAAGTTGATAAAATAAATCGGAGATTTTATGGGTTTTAAAATACTTCCGTTTTTCGGTACATTTTTTCGGTATTCTTGGTCCAGAAACTCGTTTTGTTATAGAAAACAAGAATAATATTTTTCACCGCATAGAAGGAGAAAAAATTATGTGTTTTTCGCTCTCGATAATCCGTTCGTAACAGTTTCACCGTACCTTCGAGTTGAAAATAAATGAATATTTGAAACGAAGAGAAAAATTCATTTTTTTTTTCATTAACGAAGTTTTAATGTGGTATATTTTCGCAACTCGATGTATTATTAATACACAAGTACGCATTTTACAGGTTTGAAAAATCCTTGTAAATTTTTTCATACGCGAATTCAAAGGCGGATTTCTCACTGTATGTAAATTTAACCCAAGAGATAGTTAACGTTGGCATTTGAACTGTTTACATTTGGCAGCAATATCTATATGTGTACAAGAAAGGAGACGAATCGATCGATAAATAATCTAACATTGATGGAATTAGAGGATGTAAGAGAAAATTTGCTACTGCCCTGTAAATGCATATTCTTCATTATGTATAGGTAGATGTGGTACGTCAACGTATATATAACTTAAGTACTGTTTTAATATTCATTCGATGAAAATTATCTAGAACGTCGAGTTGAGGTTTAATGCTGGTACGATAATGAGAAATTTTCGAAATTATAGCGAATGGTTTCCATTGTGTATTAAGTCGGTCGAATAATGTAAGGAAAATAGCTCGAAAAGGAAAGACTTTCAATCGGGTAGAAAAATGGATTAATGGAACATTAGATTAAATTTTATGAAGATAAAAGAGGATTTATAATATAATTTTTCAATTTTATTAGATTCACAGTTTCGAAATAACCTATATTTTTTCTCCAATTTATTACAAATTTTTGAAATTTTTGGGTTGGGGCGAAAGAAAAAAGAAAATATATCCTTGAAACTTTTTTCAATTCGTCTTAATACGAGTTAAAAAATTACGTTTGAATGCCTGTAATTTTTCAATTTTTTATATTTTGGTTCTCAAAGTTTTTATCTCATCAACTTGAAAATCTCATAAATAACTTACTAAATTTTGAAACACATTTATATATTGGAAAATTTAGCCAAATGGGAGGGTCGATTTACCAAAGATAAAAATATTTTTTGAATGCAGCTGGGTGGTGGGGGTAGTGAAGTGGGTAGATTCGAGTAATATTTTAAATTGAAACACATTCGAATAAAAAATTACCATTCACTTAAAATGTTATCAATACATTCAAAAAATTTCATAGAGTAAAAAAATGAAAAAAAAACGAAGTTACCATAAAAAATTCTGCTATTTTCATGAATTACAGCAAATTCTTCAACCAAGTAATGGGTCAAAATTTAAACTAAATCAGCCAATTCATTTTTCTGTGTAAAAGAAATCTAAATTACTTTCATGTTCATTGATCATCAAATTTCTAAAAAAAAATTTCAATAAATGCCAGAAAATCATAGAGTGGAAAAATTTTTTCGAAAACTTAAATACCTATGAAAAAAATGAGAAAAATTTTTACATTATTAAAAAAAATTCAAGTGAAAAAAAAACTGGAAAAAAATTGAAGCTAAGCTAAAAAACAAATATGAAAAATTAAGGGAAATAGAAATCCAAAATCGCCATCAATGGAATTTTTTAGATTAACCATTCGTGCTAAGACTATTTTCGTTTTTTTTCTTAAATTTTTAAAATTTTTCGAACATTGAAAAATTTAAACGATCTGCTGAGAAAGAGTAAATTTGGAGTTAAGAAGTAAAATTTCAATCGCGACGTTTTAGGGTCTACTTCTGTCATTTTGAATAAGTGAAAAGTCATTCAAAAAAAGTCAGAAATGTGGCACAGGAAAAATTAGGAAATTCTTTGATTTTCAGAGGATTTTCGCTGATCTTTCAGAAAATTTTAATTTTACATATTTTACTGAATTTTCTGTAAATTTTCACTATTTTCCGGGTAATTCATTTCACTGTTTCCTTTCATTGAAATTTTTCGCTGATTTCTGATTGTGTTGTAGTTTTGATTGTTTTCCGGTGATTTTTGATAATTTTCACTGTTTTATAAATGAGGGAGTACTCTCTCGTTCATAAATCAGTGAAAATTATCGAAAATAACTGAGAAACAATCAGAATTGCAGCACAGATTCGCTGAAAACAAATCAATGAGAAAAATCACTGGAAAAGCAGTGAAAATTCACTCAAAAGTCCGTAAAATTTATGAATTTAGCAAAAAAACAAACAGTGAAAATCTTAGAAAAATCGGTGAATCTTTGCTGAAAAATCAGTGAATTTTGTTTATTTCTTTTGTGCTGCAATTATGACTATATTCATCAGTGACTTTTCATTGATTCAGAGTGCTACCTTTTCATCACTCAATTTTCAAAAAAAAAAAGTTGCAAAGTACTCCTTGGTTTTCTGTAATATTCATTCTTCTTCTCTTTCATTCCTTCCCCCCTCTTTTTACTAATTTTAAGTTTGGAAAATTTTTGAAAATGTTTAAATTAAAAAAAAATTGTTATATGGTTAGGAGAAGTTTTAAAGTTGAAAAACATTTTGCATTGATAGTTTCTTAACATTTTTTCAATATTTTGAACTTTTTCAAATTGAAGATTTCTTTATAAAAAATGTTTCAAAAAAGTTTAATTTCATTTCTTCAAAATTTTTTCGAACTGAATGACAAGAAATTTTATCAAACAACTTAATAAAAATATAAAATTGGAAAAAATGAAAAATACAATTTTTTAAAGAAATTAAAGAAAACTGAAAAAAAATTAGTGTTGAAAAAATTTAAACAATGAATAAATCTAAAGGAAATTATAAACGGTTTTCACTTTAAAATAAACTTTTAACTCTCCTACATCAAATTATTCACGAGATTTCGATACAAAATCATCAAAATTATTTGGAATTTTTCCAGCATGTTTTTTTAGGGGTTTCAAATTTTTGGTACACATAAATGAAAATTGTTTTTTTCAAGTAAAATATTTTCAAATCGGGCTCGACCTTTGTCTTGGTATCATATTAAATTATTTAAATATTGAATTCGATGATTTAAATATTTTACTCCATCCACCAATATAAAATTTTCGACCATGATAGCTGATACCAATCTTCAATCATCAAATTTCTCGTTAACAGACCAGCAACAGCAGCAACTCGAGCACGTTTATTAAAATAATTGCAAATTCGTGAAAACCAGTATATGATAAACGCTCCAAAATGGTTTTTTTTCCTAGTTCGTTGTACGTGTATAAGGACGGCGCTGCGGCTTACACGTCTTCTTATGTACGTAATACCTACGTAGACTATATAAACATCATTAATTTCCACGTACAATTTACCAATATTAACTCTCTCTCGGTCGGTGATCGTCGTATTTATAAATCATTAAGACCTATCGTATAACAAAAGGAAAACTATTAACCATCGTACAATGTACGAGAATACCTACGTAAATATAAAGGCATCGTAACCTCCCGTACACCAGCCACCCCCTGCCGGACGTTTAAAAATCCATCACGCTGTGAATCTTCCTCGATATTTTACCAGTACATGATTAATTCGTCGCTACATCACAAGCGTACATATTTTTTTGGTTTTTCGTATAATATACTTATACAAATAAACTAATTTATTAGGGCGTGAGAGCGAGAGGGAAGGATAGAAACCCCTTACCGGATAAAACAATACTGCCGATGTATTTAAAGAACCCATCGGATTGAAGTACAGGTTCAGCGGCCCTACATGACTGTCTGGTATATCGTGATTAGTTTGCCGGTATAATTACCCATCGAGTGTATCTACTATGTTTCCGTTTCGACTGCTGTTGGTGCTGCTGATACGTATACGAATGTATTTATGTGGCTGCCGAATGTAAAGTTTACGTTTCAATCTCGCAGGTGTAATTCATTATGTTGTACATGTACATCGTAAACATGTACTTTATTTCGAATTTAGAGACGAACCGAACGTGAACATCGATTTTCATTCATCTAAGCATTCTATACTCAGTCTCCACGCAATCGTATCTCGCATACTTTTATACAATCTGCGCTCTTCAGGTCGACCCGTCGGTCGCCAGTTTTCAAGAATCTTTGGAGCAGGGTGTGGTACACGTGAATGTCTTGTACAATCGAAGATTCGTACAACTCGTATCATCAGATATAGTATGGCCTACGTTTATCTATACGTTGAAAGTCTGGTCGTGATTGACAGTCGAGCAAATTGAGAGAGAAAATAATATCCAAATGGTTCCCTTCCATTGCGGTTTTTCAAACGTCATAGGGTTACCTAATCCATAAAGGTACAATAACGAACTAGGATTATGACGAATATCAAGTGCAGAAGAGATGATCGACAAATGCACGTGCGAGGGTTGTTTTTTTTACGTGTATAAATGATAATTTTAGGATGTTTTCTACGGTTTGGGGTTGTTTTTTTTTTGAAAAAAATTTCAGATAAACAATTGCGAAGAATTTTTCCGCGATGAGGAAAATATACGTAAATATGTAACGTCGTTTATTTTTCGAAAAGAGGAACAGGAAAAGAATTGAAAGAAGGAGGGGAGGAGGAAACCGAAAAATGAAGACATTCTTTGGAAAATATAATTTCAATACACGTTTCGAGCTGAGGAAGATAAAGTTGAAATTCTTGCAAACTCGTAACTGAAAAATATTTCATTTTCATTGTCTCAGAATATCGTTAGAACGATTATTAAAAGAAGAATTTTCTGATTTCTGCCTAAAAAATAAACAAATTGAAATGATTTTTTTTTCAAATGTAGAATCGTGGAAGATCGAACTTCAGAGAACATCATTTCTCCAGTTTCTTATTTGAAAGATTAAAATTTATTATCAATAATTACAATACGTCTTATAGGTAAGAAGTCTTTTGACAAAATTTAAATTTTGGAAACTGGTTATGCTGAAAATGAACTGTTTTTAAAAAAAGTTTTTACCAAAAATTACAATTTCAAAAAATACATAAAAACTTACTTTTTTGGAAAATTTTCGTACTTAGTTCAATCTTTTTTTGCTCCCCTTAGTTTTCCAAAAAGTGAACAGAAGAGACAGATTTTTCCAAATTTGAAACGTTTTTTACCGAAAGAAATGACCGAACCAAGAAATTAAAGTCGGATTCGTGTTTAGCGAGTCAAAATATTCTAAAAAATACATTTTTCATGATCGTTTTCGTTGAAATCTCAAAATTGATTTTTTTACTACGAATAATCAGTGAAAAGTGAACTTCAAAAATCAAATAAAACGATCGCGAAAAAGTTTATCAAAGTATTTTGACGCTGTTCCAGTCATGAATGAAAACGAAAAGTCACTGATTAGCTAAGTTAGAATTGCAGCACAGAAAAAATCAGCGAAACACACTGATTTTCCAGCTAAATTTATAAATTTCATCGACTTTTCAGTGTTTTTTCACTAATTTTTCTATGATTGTGCTTACTGATTAGTTTTCAGTGATTTTCCATAATTTCTACCGATTTATAAATGAGAAAGTGTATTACTTTAAAATAAAACTTTGTTTTCTCAAAACTGAAAAAAAAATTGGGAAAAGATTTTCGAAATAGTTTTCGTTAGTTTGAAAGTATTTTTTGAAAGTCGAGAAAATAGTTCTAAATATTTACTTAGAAAAAACCAATTCGAGTTCTGCTAAAAAAAAATGAGAAAATCTTCAAAAACGTATACATTATACAGTATGACACAAAAGTCTTGTCCACGAAAAACACTTCATGATATCTCGAAACTGAAAAGAGATATCGGGATGATTCAAACGGCAATATGTTCCTGGAAACAAGGACATTGAAGATTGATAGTCAAATTTTCAGTTCTATCTACAGGGTGTCCACAAATTGAGAAACCGGTTTTGGTTAAGAAATGGGGGTCTGGGTTTTTTATTGAAGTCTACACACTGAGACGATTGAAATGTGATAATTTTTGTTCGAAACCGGTTCGATAATTTGCAACCAGTTGTCAAAAATACCCCAAAAATTGAGATTAGAAAAAATTTTCCAAATGAAATTTGTAGAGCTTTGTAAGCCAAACATGGTCAGTGAACTCATTTTTTGAATCGGTTCACTCTCGGCAACTTGACAATTTCAACAACGAAAAAAGATATGAAAAATTTTTTCAAATGAATGTTGAACACCGCACCGTTAAAAATCTAAAAAAATTTCATATCTTTTTTTGTTGTTGAAATTTCAAAAACTGAGTTCACTGACAATGTTTGGCTTACAAAGCTCTACAAATTTCATTTGGAAAATTTTTTCTAATCTCAATTTTTGAAGTATTTTTGACAACCGGTTGCAAATTTTCGAACCGGTTTCGAAAAAAAATTATCACATTTCAATCGTCTCAGTGTGTAGACTTCAAATCCATAAAAACCCCAGACCCCCCATTTTTTAACCGAAACCGGTTTCTCAATTTGTGGACACCCTGTAGGTAGAACTGAAAATTTGACTATCAATCTTTAATGTCCTTGTCTCCAGGAACATATTGCCGTTTGAATCATCCCGATATCTCTTTTCAGTTTCGAAATATCATGAAGTGTTTTTCGTGGACAAGACTTTTGTGTCATACTGTATAACAAGTAATGTTTTCTGAGATGTTGAACACTGAAAAAAATTGAGACTTCTAAAGAAAGCGCACGTCAACAAAATTCATTTAAATATTTTGCCTAAATTTTCACCAAAATCTTTCCGTTCCGACGAATTTTTACGCTTTTTTTTTCAAATTCATAATCAAGCATTATGGAGGCAAATTGACATCACGATAATATTTTCTATTCCAAATAACACAAAACCATCATTAATCCTTTTATTACAAATTTATAACAGAATCGAATCCCAACGCAGAATTTTTTCACTGTTCTAAACGTCACTGGACATTCATAAACTCGTGTCAGTTGAAAGAAAAACTCAAAAAATCTCTGCATGCAGAACATCCTTTATCTCCATTCGTCTTGGTATTTGCTTCACACAGTAGGTTCCTAGGTTCCCACTTCCAAACTCGATACCTATCTCATCTCTTCACCGACACAGCGACATCAATATGCACCTTTTTATTCCAAGATATTTAAAATTTGAACAATCGAACCGAGAGAGAGAATTTTTCTTGTCATTGTCGCGAAGGAAAAAAAAGTTTTTCGTTCGAGTTAATCGATATACGCTTGTCGTTTGTATTACGAAACGAAAGCGTCAAGCGCCAGCCAATTTAACAGCTGCCTCGTCAACTTTGAAAGGAGCAGAGACAGCGAAGTGGAAATTGTGTCATTGTTATGCGCGATTATTTCACTCCAAAGAGGAAAATTTTTTCGTAAACGAATTGCCTCAGCGCGATGCAATGTCAATTGAATTTAATTAGGAATTGTTGACTTTTAAAAATTTATATCGCGTACATGAGAAGAGACGCGTTGTGCATTTCGAACGTGTAATTAATTACTACATCGTTATATTTATCACAAAAGAAAAAAACTCGTGTTTAATTTGCATAATGGAATTATAATTGTTGGAACGACTCCAAAGCGCCATCTAGCCTCACAGACTGTATCGGTTCAATTTCCTAGTCACACGAATTGACTTATTTATATAAACAAAGTCGTTGAAATCGAGTACGTCGCCTCCTCCCCTTTCTTATGATTTCGATATATACATGAGAAAGTATATCTCCGAGGATATTTTCCCCTCATCTTGCAACGCATACCAAAAATTATGAATATACACGAACATCTGAGCACTTGGTACGCGCATAATTTAAATAAGTCAGCTTGTGACCGACGTGAAAAGCACTCGAATAAATGATACACGAGACAGATTTCATCTCGCTATTAAATTTGATGATCTTTGTGATTAATTTCTTGGCTCATAGTCGTATACAGCTTTGATTATCATGAATTTAAAACCCAAACCAACGTACCGAGGTTAATTTTTCGAAAATGAAAAAAAAAAACATTCGGTGCAACAAAAATATAACACACATTGTCGAATAAATAAATAGAAACAAAGTCACGCGAGAATTTTCAAGAGGAATTTTAACATCATTTTTTGCATCAGCTGCATTTATAAGCTAGAAATTTTCTACGTTGAAAAGAAAAGAACAGATGTGCCCTTGACAATTATCAATTCTTTCTCGTGTTTTTTTTTTCGAAGAGCCTAGCCTTTTTTCGGTAATATTTTTCGAGTCTAAGCATAGAATTGCTTCGGGTCGTTTTTGATTACGTAGTTGTTCGAAAGCATGGCGAGGAGGTGAAGGACGCGGTGGTAGTCAAATTAGAAAAGTTATGTTGAGTTGGAGAAATTGTCGATTAAAGAATGGAATTTTTTGCCACAGAATTTGGTCTACGAGATGGAGAAAATTTTTTTGAAATAAATCTTTGTTGTCGATGGACGTAATACTATGTGAAATATGAATTTTTTTCCTTTTTATAATTTTAGGCTCAATAAATCCTTTCCTCCATTTCGTATTTTTTTTGGTCCAGATGAAATTGTGTTATTTTTTCAATTTAACTTTTTTTTTACTTCATATTCGAATTTTAAATCGAATTTTTATACTTTATGACTCGGTAATTTTAATTTTTCTCTAGTATTTAAGAGCATAAGAATTCGTCTTCTCTACAGAAAACTGTCACCGATTTAAATACTTCAAAAGCATCACTATTACGAAAAATAGTCATCACTATTACGAAAAAAAGTAATAGTATCGCAACTTTTCAAAAATGCTTTTCCCGACTTTTCTTCCTGCAGTTTTCTTGGCCAAATTTTTCAAACTTCCGAGACCTATTTTCACAAAATGTTTCCCTGCTTTTCCAAAATTTTTCTTGCTAAATTAAATTCATTCAATTTATTTTCAAGTTTTATTAAAAAAATTTTCAAACATTTTTCTACGATGAATTTTTTTCAAAATTTATTTTTAGCTCAAAATTAAAATAAATTGTTCCAGTCAAGTTGATATTTGTACTTCAGATCTAACTTGCAAAAAAAATCGGAGAACATTGAATATTGATGACTTTACTTTTCTTCGAAGCTTTCTCAAGTTGGACCTGATCAAGTCATTATCAAGTTGAAAAACCTAGAATTGAATCGCGAAAAAACTGAATTTGTAAAAACACAATTGAAAATAAAAAAAGTTTGAACTGAATTTGGAGGAGACGGAAAATTATGGAATTTTGGCTTCCGTTTAAAGCGTGCTAAAGCCAAGATCAACTTTCATCCAATTTCTAGCTTTTTTTGAAAGGAAAACGAATAATTTTTATTTTTATTCCAATTACAGCTTTCAACTCTCACTGTTTAAATAATTTTTGTCAGATTTTCTATCAATTTTTATAACGAGTTTCTCTGTAAATTTGTCTTTGAGAAAACCCGGTTAAACATTTGACACCCTCCTCCTTCCTAACCCCACTGGATTGGTACTTTTCTCCAACTGCCCTCAAAATTCAACTTGATTCGAAAAAAAATCAAAAAGATGAACACAGAAAATTATCCTAAAAATCGTACGGATATTTTCACTCAAAAGAATTATAGAGGCTCATTTTTGAATACATCCCATTTTTCATTTCAGAGAACGATAAAGGAAAAAGAAACCCAATTTAAATAGAAAAAACTGATAAAACTGTAAAAAAAATTTTAAAATGTGTAAAATTCACCCTCCAATTGTCAATTATGAGCCATCTAATCTTCACAACTCTCCAACACAACCACCAATTCAACTATCACAATCTGTTCGGAACCTCGATTACTCTCATTACGCAGTAAAACACCTACGCCAGAAAAACCACACACCACGGGAGAAAATCCAACCACCGACCAATTAATCGGGGCAGATTTTGTCGAGAGGCTCGAATCGACGCTAAACCCTCTCGAAATCAACGCTTCGGCGGAATATTTTGCCATTCTCATTTTCGCACAAAGGGCTCTCAAAATCGGCGATACAAATTCGCACACAATACGTTCATTTTGGCACCACACACGCGTCGATCCCGTTCAATTCTCATCCACTGGGAATACTTCCTGGAGCAAAATTTTTCGCGAGCGTATTTTTTCTCCATACTTCTAAATATACCAAATAATAGGGCCATTACGAAACACAAAAGGAAGCGTTACGTCAGTTTTATGGCTTTTGTTTAAAAAACTTATTTCATTTGGAAAGTTGAAAAACGCGTTTTCTTTTTCGATAAAATATTCGTTATAAACTTTCGAGTCAAGAAAGAAGAAAGGAAAAATACTCGACTGGAATTTGTTCAAATGGCGCGATAATTTAGATTTTATTCGTTTTCTTTTAAAAACCCCTCGAAAACGAGAAATTATTACGAAATTGTACCCGGCGTAGCGTGGCGTATGACTTACAATACAGGTAATTTTTTCAGCCACGTTTGCTCGTGCAGGAGGGTTGCTTTTTCCAAGTGTTTTGCGCAGCGAAGAGGCGTTCGATGCCGAATCGCGTTGCCCAACACTGAGAACCAGCCGTGGAAGAAATTACAAGAGGATTTTTACACCACATTGGGTCCGGATTGATCGAATATGAAACTCGATGTGAAAAAAAAAAGCGATCGCATAAATAATTTAAAATTTTCGACTAGACGATTACGCGTGTCTTTGAGCATACACAAGCGCACAGCTCTAACTCAAAAATCTAAATAACCGCGTCAAGACCTCCATTTCACCAACGACCCATTTTACCGCCGTAACGTCGTTTTCTCTGTGCAACGCGCCGTGGCGTGCGCGGCGCTCAAATCGACGAAAATTTGGAAAAATCAATAAGCAAAAACACGACGCTGTTTGTGTGACCGCACCACCGCACACGTTGTAAAAAATATAGAATTACATCGTGTAGTATACCTTTGGCGTGGATACGAATTCCAGAGCTATCAGATGATTTTTTTTTCATCATCATTGCTTTAAATATTAACATTTTTCGTTTGAGGGATTGTGGAAATTTTAACCTTTGAAATGGCAAAGTAAAATATCGTTCGAAGTAATAGGTAAACGAATACTTGATGGTTTTTAGACCTGAGCAGGTGTACTGAGAGCAAAAAGGAGGTGAAAAATATGTAGGTATTCTTATCAAAAAAAAAAAAAAATACAGTTGAATGCAAAGATTTCTTCAAATGCTGAGGGAGTGGCAATTCTAAATCGAACGAATATTATTTTCTCAGAATTGATTTGTATACCTACAATTTCCAAGGCAAAAATGTATTCGATTTTTATAGCATAATTTACAACATTTCAGAGATGTAGAAGTCTATTTTTCTCAAATAACAAATAATAAAACATTAAAAAAAAAAATTGAAAAACTCAATATCAAGATGAGCTTGACTACTTCAAAGTTTTCTCAGAAATTAACACTGTTGTCTACTGGTTTTTTATGATACTGAAGAGAGGAAACTTGAAAACTTGATTCATTGTTCATCAATTATTTGAAAAAACTGCTTCAAGTATAATCGCCATAAAAACGCTGATTTTTTCAAATTTCATTGCGAGTCCATTTGAAAACATGTTCATCAGAATTGACCAAAAAAATTTTCAACGTGATTTTTCATCAAAAGATATTGCTTTTGTATGATTGGAACAGAAAATATTCATATTTTAACCACATTCTCACGAAAACTAATGACTATATAAGCCAAATTAAAAAATTCAAAAGCTATTTTAAGCCAAAGGCAATCAAAAATTAAGCATTAACGCCTCAAAAATCTTCCAAAATTGAATTCTAAACGATCTGTTACTTAGAGAATATAAAGGAAATAAATGCATTAATCATTTCTGTTGATAAATTTAGCCAAAATTTGTGGCTCATGAATTTTATATTATTCAAAATTTGTGTTATTCTTGCATTTTGATCATTTTCATGTTCTCTGCAATTTAAGAACTTCATTTTTAAAAGAATAAAATACGACGAGATAGAAAATATTCAATTTTTCATAAATTCAAACCATCAATCTACTGGAATTCAAGATAATTTAAATGAACTAACTTTCGCTTATTGCAGTGAAGAGGGTGGGGGGGGAGAGATGTAGACTAAAAATTGAAAAAATTTAAATTTTAAATCAATTTTTTTGTGAGAATTAGAAAGCCAAAAATCTAGAACAAACATACCTAAATTTTTGTTGAAAAAAATCATCAATGTGATTTGAAAATTTTTAAAAGCAACTCCGAACCAGGAATCGATCTGAAATTGGATTATTGGGGAGACAGAACCAAAAATAGGAAATGTTCAACAGAAGTAAAATTAATCTGATTATTTAAACTCGAAGTACAATTTTCTCTCATTATTTTACATTTCTCGAAAACGGATTTCTCTCCAAAAAAATTAATACATTCGAAAACATTCAGGTTCAACCACAATTTTTCCAACTAAAACAAAATTTTTCAGGAATGACGGGAAGCTGAATCCTTATCCTTTTATTCAATCTGGTTCAGAATTAAATCTAAAAAAAAAAAATCAAAATAATCTTCGAGTAGGTATGTGGCTTAGATTTATATTGAAAAATGGTGCATTTTCCACAAACCACAACTTTTTAGCTTTTCAAGGGGCTTCAAAATATCAAAACTGAAAAAATTTGAAAATTGGATTTTTTAATACCGACTAAAATTCAATACAAGTTGTGATTTCGACACAATATTGTTGTTTCTGCGACAATAATGAAGAATTCAAAATTATTTTCGAGAGAATTTATCAGAAAGTGTATCAAATGAAACTTTCAACATTTCTAATTTAGAAATGTTGAAAGTTTCATTTCATACAGTTCTAAAACATTAAATTCCCTTCTTCTCCCTCGCGCCTTCCAACATGAAAAATCGAAAAATTACTTTTTACTAATTTCATTCAACTCCTACAGAATGTAAAAAAGTAAGTTTCTAGGAGAAGACATTTCAAAAATTCCGAAAGTTCCCAAAATTTTCAATTCTGAAGATCTCTTCCCCCTCTTAAAATGAGCTTTTTAGAAAATCAATACAATATTTTTACTTTTTTCCCCTAGCAATTTCATCAGTTGGAATGATATTGTTCCAAGTTCAAAACTTACAATAAATTGTTAAGCCACGAAGCGAATGTGCAATCATATCACTTTTCATCTTTCAATGAACAAATCAAGAAAAAAATGTTCAACATTTTGCTTTTACATTTCTCCATTGAAAAATATTAAAAACCTTAAAATTTTTCGTTTTCTTACCACCTCGAATAAAATTTTACCAATATTTTAGTAACAATTAATTTTTTTGATTGACGATCTTCCAAATGCTGAACTATAAAACTCTTCCATCGTCTAGTAAACAATTCAACCCATAATTCCGAAAAAATCGGTCAATTTTGAAATCCATAAAATGAGCTTCAAAAATAATTTTGATTATTTTGAAAAATGGTCCCTTTCCACAAAATGCATCAGAAATGGGTAAAATTCAATTGAAAAAATATGAAAATCAGCCACCACTGAGAAATCGTAAATTTGAAGTTCCTTCTCCAAAAGAAGCTATTTCCACTCCCCCCACAGTTACAAACGAACCGAAAAATTAAAGCATCAATTAAACAACGACACATTCTTGGCAACAGTACCAAAAAATATCTCGCATAACATTCCATATTTTAGCATCACACTCGCATCTTAATTAACCCATCCGAAAGATTTGGTGCAGCGATAACGAATGACAGACGTCAAAAAATCGAAGAAAAATACCCTCCAACGAATATTTCAACCTGTGCATGCATCTCGCACAAAAAAAAGGGGCTACAATAATTCGCCGAGTTATTACATCGACGAGCTTGAAAGGCACACATTTAATCGATTACGCGACACAGATTAACGAACAGTCTGCCGCGTGTAATTCGTTTAATTACTCTCGATACCTGTGTAACGGCTTCGTTTCACCTTGGCTTATTCGCATCCTTTTTGCACGAAGGAAGCGTACCATAGGTAGACCGACAGGTCGTCAGACACAAATCGACTAATTTACGTTTACACATTTTTCCAATCGAGTAGATAAACGAATGTCATTACATACTGAAGCCAGCCGCCACCGCCGGATGAATGTCGTTACACAACCGTGAGCATGACGCCATATATCGATTTGTACTTTTCATAGTATATAGTGAACTCGACGACCGCCGAAAAATTTACACCCCTGTCGGCTGCAATTTTATACTATTATGGCTTCCACATGAAACTTTCGTCACGATATGCACAGCACCGCAGCTCCGGTAAAAAGCTATTCTTTCAGTCGACTGCCGGAATTGGGTTTCAATTACCCAGCTACTGGCCACTTGATTTATTGGCTTCGGTTCAAATGCGTTCACCGACCGAAAGGGCCCGATGGTGCACTTGTAAAATATGGATTTTTAATTTTTAATAAAATCTATACTCTTGGTAAAGAAAAAACGATGTAATTTTTCAATTTTTCCTCCTCGAGTTGGTCTTATTCACGTATATTTTTTTTTGGCAACAATCCTATACGAGAAGTACGTTAACCTTTACATGCGTACAAATCAATTCGGTCGGTGCTGCAGTTTTCCATATTATACGATGCAGTGCAGCAGATTTCCTAGTCGGAAAGTTTTCCAGTGTTTTAATCCCTGCCCTTGTGTACGGGGTTCTTATCCCTCCCTCATCCCTCTACATAGGTACCAGAATGATTTCTTTTCTCGATGCGATGCGCAATTTTTGGCTTTGGCTATAAGCATTCACCGGAGAAGTTGTCGAGCGAGATATTTTTAGAAATTGATTTCTTTCGCGAGTCAGGGATTGTATCGACTTATGGATGATTTGTTCGTGTTTTTTTACATCCCAGAATGGAAAAAACTGGAAATTGGATTTTCAAAATAAATATACCAGTTATTGAATCGTTCTATTTTTCGAAGGGTTAAGAATAGTCTACTTTAATTATGTAACGTTTTGAAAAAAAATTTTGCATAAAAAATACCTCTCGATTTCATTTACGAAAAATCTGAGAGAAATGAATCAAATTTTGAGAAAAGTTCTAGTTCTTTTTTCAAAATCTTTACACTCGATTTTTAGAGGAAACTTTTCAGACAATTTCAAAACAAAGAACAATTCAATAAATGGTATATTTATTCTGAAATATGTACCTTTAGAGAACATACATTCAGAAACAGAGCAATTACACTCTTCAAAAATTCAAATAAACATGAAAAAAAAATGGTATGATTTTTACTTTCATTTTTTTCAATATTTATTCAGAAATAGTACTTTTAGAATTTTTCGAAAAATTGATTTTTTCAGCACCTCAGACCTATCCTTCCCTTGAAATAATCAACATTGTTTTTGTCTCTAACCTCAGACCTGTCCTCCCTTTGCTATGAGCCAAATTGAAAAAATACCAAAATTTCAAATTCTTCGGTTCATTTTTCAAATTTTGGTTAATTTTTGAAAATTCAAATTTTCTTCATAGTCTCGAAAACATAAAAATTTATCAAATGAACGAAATCAGCTGAAGTTCGATACACACCTTATTTCCGATCTCCCAAATCAATTGTAAGTATTTTTCAAGACACTTCGAAGCTTCTTATAATTTTTAGAATTTTCCAGCACTAAAAAAAGAATAATTTAAAAAATGGTTCATACGATTTCAGCACCTGAAAACACAGATTAACCACATTGTTCGTCTAATTTGATCATTTGAAACACAATTTTTCAAAATTCGTTATTCTCAGTTCAAATCCATTTTCTTCCAGTGAATTTGTTTAGCAGAAATTGAGCTCAGATCAAGATAACAGAATGTACCTTATTTTTGACCTCTCAGATCAATCGAAAGCAGTTTCAAAGAATTTTGAAGTCTCCGGAGAATTTTAGTACCTCAACTCTCGAAATAGCACATTGAGATATCTAAGTAGGTACCAACTTTTAACCAATTCGTAGAGAAAATATTAAGCCATGCTGAAAGACCCGCCGTCTGTGCTGTCGTTTGGATAATCTGTATTCGCATCTTTATCTCGTTAGCAAAGCCTTCACCATATTCACGCACATTTATACCGTTTTTATTGTAAATCATTTAATAAATCATTCGTCTCGTATACCTTTGTATTGGGCAATTACACTTGGTTTGTTTACATTCATTTTGGGAGTCATTTTCTTATCACTGCCATATGAATTACCCATGTTTGAACTCATTTCTGAATTAATTTATAATTATTTCTATTAATTACAGATTTTATTATATATGTAAAGTGATCTACGTTAAATTCTCTACAAGATGAGACCAATTTGAAAGTTGTCACAGCATTTTATCGAAAGTTATTCAAGTTCAAAGTTTACGGAAGTGAATGAATATCAAATTATGCTCAACTTTGCGTTAGAATAACTCGAAATTTTGAGTGAGGACGTACGTGTTTGAGGTAAGGATATTAATCTACGTTGAATTCTCTACAAAATGAGACCAATTTGAAAGTTACCGCTCATGCCGAACGAAAGTTATTCAAGATCAAAGTTAAAAAGGTAAGTTTTCATTACAAATATTTCGTACTTTTTTTACTTTGAGTTGAAATAATTCGAAATTTTAAATGAAGACGTACGTGTTTGAGGTAAGGAAAATAATCTACGTTTAATTCTCTACAAGATGAGACTAATTTGAAAGTTGTCGCTCCAGCCGAACGAAAGTTATTCAAGCTCAAAGTTCCGATAGTACATTCTTATCACAGATGTATATATTAGCTGTATATGTACAACATCACTTTCGTAACTTTGAGCTTGAATAACTTTCGTTCGGCTGGAGCGACAACTTTCAAATTGGTCTCATCTTGTAGAGAATTAAACTTAAATTATTTTCCTTACCTCAAACACGTACGTCTTCACTTAAAATTTCGAGTTATTTCAACTCAAAGTAAAAAAAAGTACGAAATATTTGTAATGAAAACTTACCTTTTTAACTTTGATCTTGAATAACTTTCGTTCGGCATGAGCGGTAACTGTCAAATTGGTCTCATTTTATAGAGAATTCAACGTAGATTAATATCCTTACCTCAAACACGTACGTCTTCACTCAAAATTTCGAGTTATTCTAACGCAAAGTTGAGCATAATTTGATATTCATTCACTTCCGTAAACTTTGAACTTGAATAACTTTCGATAAAATGCTGTGATAACTTTCAAATTGGTCTCATCTTGTAGAGAATTTAATGTAGATCACTTTACATATATAATAAAATCTGTAATTAATAGAAATAATTATAAATTAATTCAGAAATGAGTTCAAACATGGGTAATTCATACGGGAGTGATAAGAAAATGACTCCCAAAATGAATGTAAACAAACCAAGTCTAACCAAGTGTAATTGCCCAATTTTGGCGTAAAAAAACATTCTTTTACAAAAAGGGAGAAATATTCTCATCTTTATCAACGTAGCACAGACTCCATGACCACACAAACTTCGCTTTTTATCGCCATCACACACCTGTCTTGTATCTCGAAGACCCATTGTATTATTCTTTATTTGCGTAAATTCTTCAATGGCAGTCATGCATCTTCTTCGTTCAAGTGCGTTGTTTATTCAACGCCGAAGAATACGCTTTACAAATTCGCGTGAATTATTTTTTTCAAAAAATCTTTCACTCTAGTCCCTGTAATGTGACATGTATTTTGGAAAGAGATTTGCTCGTTGCCTGCTTCGCAGGATCTCTCCCCCTCCCCCTTCAGAGTTGCAAAAAATTAATATCTCATATTTTTATTTTTCTGTTTTTAAATCCTGCGAAGCAGGCAACGAGCAAATCTCTTTCCAAAATACATGTCACATTACAGGGACTAGAGTGAAAGATTTTTTGAAAAAAATAATTCACGCGAATTTGTAAAGCGTATTCTTCGGCGTTGAATAAACAACGCACTTGAACGAAGAAGATGCATGACTGCCATTGAAGAATTTACGCAAATAAAGAATAATACAATGGGTCTTCGAGATACAAGACAGGTGTGTGATGGCGATAAAAAGCGAAGTTTGTGTGGTCATGGAGTCTGTGCTACGTTGATAAAGATGAGAATATTTCTCCCTTTTTGTAAAAGAATGTTTTTTTACGCCAAAATACAAAGGTATACGAGACGAATGATTTATTAAATGATTTACAATAAAAACGGTATAAATGTGCGTGAATATGGTGAAGGCTTTGCTAACGAGATAAAGATGCGAATACAGATTATCCAAACGACAGCACAGACGGCGGGTCTTTCAGCATGGCTTAATATTTTCTCTACGAATTGGTTTCTTTGAAAAAAAGAAGCATATATGTGATGTGTATGGTAAGATGTTGGGAAAAGTTTATCTTATAGAATGTTGCTTATTAGCGAAGGATTAATAGAATCATGAGAACAATATGTTAATTCGATGGATCGTAATAAAAGTATACCAATGTTTGATCTTCGGAGTAGATTACGAGCAAGTGGAATGAAACATTGGAACACTTGAAATGGTTGAAAAGTCAACAGATGCTAGTTGAAATACGTTAAGGCAAAACCGGAAGCTGGTGAAGAAATGCAGACATCGTTAAATTTCTGCAACTGACAATTCGAATGATTGTTCAAAATACCTAGCTCTTGAGATGAAAACAACGCGTATCCAAGGGGTTTATCCTGGAAACGGTATTAACAAAGGTGAATTCCGGACGATATGGGAAAGTCGAGAGTTGAATGGGTGCTTTATGGATACGGAAATACTCGATTGTTTTCACCGTAATTAGACTATTCATATACAATTGTTGGTCAAATTCAACCGCCAAATCGATAAATGAAAATTAACTTACAAAGATGCAAATCTTCACCGCCGATGTACTGGAATACCGTCGTTCAACGAAGTATTATCGAACACCGCAAAATTAAAGCACTTCAATACTGATCAATTCAGCTTCATCATTGACCGGCATCGTGACGCGAATTTATATCAACGTTACATGAATTGTAAAAAATCGAACTATTACGAACTGCATTTTATTACAAAATTAACTAACTGTACGAACCAGGGGTGAATTTCGATTCGAAATTTTTATCTAAGACGAATTCATCATAAAAATGGGCAATGAAAATCTAGTCAATAAATTCACATTTTGTTGGTAACACGGCGACGGCGACGACCGCGACGACGACGACATACAGATCCACATATCACCATAAGCACCAATTTTCAAATTAAATTCGTTTAAAATTACACATTCTTAAATCCTTTATAAAATTTCCATTTGCAAACGGAAATTCACACGCACAACACAACCGCGTCCGACACAATGTACACACTGAAAACAGAAGCTGCTTCACCCGAGAGCGAAGCATAAAATATCACTCTCTCTCTCATTCGCACCCGCTACAAAATCGTTTTCTTCGTTTGCAAGTGTGAGAGGGGGAAATTCTCATATCGACGTTTGGGTGCCGTTATGCGCACGCATCGGTAAATATTTAGACCAATAGAAAAAAAGTTGACTGTGTGCTCGATCAATCAAATGCTCGGATTTTCTAAATAAATAGGTACCTATTTGAAGAGAACGTTTCGAATCATTTGTTTTTGATCGTCGGTCGCTAATTTAGAATAGGTACCTCCTTGAATTTTAACAATATTTCGTTGTAAAAGCTTCTGTAAACAAATTTTTTAAAAAATAAAAAAATTTTATACATTCTAATTCATTTAAAAATTTTTCTAGGAGAAAAATTCGCAATTTTAACGTATTTTTTCAAAAAGCACAAAATTCCAGAAACAAATTCTGGTAACACTGATCACGAAAATTACAATCACGGGTCAAAGAACATTTTATTTACGCCAGGTAAACAACATTGAGTGTTTTTCTTTTTGAGAACCAAAGGGTTCATTTTTGAAAATTTTTCGAAAAAAATGGTAATTTTTTTACAATGGCTGATGCCGTTATAAATGATAGTGATAAAACTGCCGAAGCTGGATTCAATGGAAATCAGTGGGTTAAGTTGAATGTTGGCGGAACGTGTTTTCTAACTACCAAAACAACTTTATCTAGGGACCCCAATTCGTTCCTATACAGACTTTGTCAAGAAAACACAGCTCTTATATCAGACAGAGTAAGTTATTTTATGCAAAAAATTGAATCGTAATACTTTATTTGTTAGCAATCACATCAAATTCGTCCTTTGATCAATATCACGATGTTGTGTTTGTGGGTCGTTGGGCGGATGACCTATGTTTACTTCGAAAGTTTTCAAGTGTTTTTTTTTTTTAAATTTTTCCAGGATGAAACTGGAGCATATCTAATCGATCGTGATCCAGCGTATTTCAGTCCTATATTAAATTATCTGAGACATGGAAAACTGGTCATTGATAAAGATTTGGCCGAAGAAGGTACGATTTAAAATCACCACGTTTAATTTTTCATCTAGAGATAAGAGATCTTAACCCACTTGTGCTTTGTCATCAGGTGTACTGGAGGAAGCAGAATTCTATAACATAACTGAATTAATTAAATTAATTAAGGAACGCATATATCATAGAGAAATTAGTGGGCCTTGTAAAGAATTAAAGAAACGAGTATATAGAGTTCTACAGTGTCATGAGGATGAATTAACGCAAATGTTATCGACACTTTCCGATGGGTGGAAATTTGAGCAAGTGAGTAATAATCCGTCTGCATTCAACGAACATGTTTATCTATACTTACTAATAATGTTATTATTTTATTTTCAGCTGATTAATATAGGTTCACAATATAATTATGGCAATAATGGCCATTCAGAGTTTTTATGTGTAGTGTCACGAGAATTCGGTGTATCAAGCAGTTATAAAGAAACAGAGTCTACTGATAGAGCTAAGGTTTGTTGAATCGATTCCGTCATGATTTCGAGGTAATTTTGAAATTCTAATATGAATCATTTTTTACAGGTTTTGCAGCAAAAAGCTTCTAGAAGTTAAATGGTAATTGCAAGCGATAGTGTACATTGTTCTCTTTCAAAATCTGCATGCAATATAGTGCGAGTGCTAATATACGTCCTGTGGCGTACGAAAGGGGCTTCGGAGAGCTCAATGTTTGTCAAAATTACAATCTTTAAAAAAATTATGTTCAAAGATTTTATTTTTTTATAATTTTCATTCGAGTTGATTTTTCGTGTTGTAAAATGCAATTATCACTTTGTTCTTATCTAAAAATTTTAATCAGTTGGAAATTTCCGTGAAAAATTGTGTACTTCGTACATGATAAAGTTTTTTGCTCTCTCTTCGCATTAGTATATATCATATTTCTATTCTATTCAAATTTCTAGTGTTCCCCTGTTCATTTTAGGAAAATTTTTCAAGTTTATATTGATTTTTCACCTTTTCAAGCCCCCTTTATACAACAGATAATCTGGGTGCGCCACCGTATACGTCGATGCCATCACAATAACAATAATTGTGCCTTATGCGTCGTATCAGTAACTTTTTAATCATATTTTGTAATTTTTGTATTTTGTAATTATTTAAAAAATACATTTCGTCACTTTTATTTGCTCTATTTCGGATTTAAGCTCATTGTGAATTTACTACATATTTTAATGATTTATTGTGGAAATGATAATAAATTTCAAACCGTTAATTCGCTTTCAAAATAATTACTCAAGACTTTAACCTGAATTCGTCAACTTCTATCGATCAACGTTTTACAGCTTCCATTGTACTACACTTTGCAAATTAAAAATTTTATTTTGTCTTCTATACGGAGAAACGACTAGGTATAAAATTTGCATTTTATATGACATCTTTTCGGTTGTTTTTGCGCTATAAAAAAACCCTTCGTCATTTTTTTATTAGTTTCGACACGCGAATTTGCCTTTTTAATGTAAAAATTGAATAATCGCGATTGAAATAAATTATAAATCTTTTATTCGCCATTATGGGTAACGTTAATTTAAAAACAGGACGTCGAAACAGATGTCTATTATATTACAGGAAGGCACTGTTTTTCTTGTTCCGGTATCATGTGTGTGTGTGGGTTTTTCAACTCGCTGGTCCCTGTAATATTCACTCAAACCCTTGTATGTATTTATTTGATGAATATTGTAGGAATATGTTCGTCTTTCTTGATCGAAAATTGGATACTGTGCTACTAGAATTTTCAACACAGAGATGAGAATGTATTTATTCATTGGTATGGTATTTGCTGTACTTAGATGGGTACTTGAATAATTTATTTTCAATATTGATAGGTACCTACTACCTAGTGAAAAATATCAATCACCCATTCGTTTCTCGTTGAAAATAATACGATAAATGAATATCAAGGGAGGAGACCCGCCTTAGTTAAATTGTTTGGAGTTTGAATTCGTTCTCACCATACATCTTTTGACATGGTGATGCTGTCACAATTTATAATGTCTACTTACTACACTATGTTAGCTGATCTCGCGATTAAAAACGTTGTTAGAGTGATAAACGAATATATTACGCTAAAATACTTATAGGTAAGCTGATTATAGAAAGTTTACTTAACTCGATAGAAAGATGAAAATAATTTCTATTTTGTTTAATTCGACGTTATTTAAAATCTGCTATAAATTATATACAAACGATGTTCAAGTTTTCCATGAGAAAAAAACATCTTCGCTTCTAATCCCAATAAAAATGGGATAAAATTGTAAAAATCTTTACTCGAGTACAATTTAATTAGCTTAACGTCGAAATTAATTTTTTCCACTAATCAGTAATTTTAATTCGATCAATTTTTATTATAGAATGAAATGACAAAATAATTAAAAATCTCAACTGAAAATTTTCCATACAATGTCATTTCCCAGCAAGATAGCCGGTCTGCTATGCTTTCTCATTTTCGTAGATGTCTCGTTTAATCAAAATGCATCGAATTCGCCAGTTCCTCGCTCAAATAGTAGTAAGTTTTTATTTTTTTTTCTCAACGATATCTCGTAAAAATTCAATGTAAGAATTTCTCCTCATGATGTAAAAATTTTAAACCCCAAGTTGAAATTTATTACCTATATTTCGAAATGAGACCAAGAAATTTGATATTTTTCAGCCGATGCGAGCAAAGATCATTGCAATAAAACAGTTGATATTTATGACGATATCCTCAGTCCAAAATTAACATCTGAGACTTATGGAAAACCTATGCACTGTTGGTATCGGTTTCGATCATTTAGAGGTACCACGCCTAGAGAATGGGTTTTGAGGATAAGATTCAAAAAATTTAAATTCGGTACCCTAGTGAATGCAACAGACTGTGTCGGAGGATTCATGCAGGTAATTATAAGAATTCACGTCGTATACCATCATTCTATGAATGTTGATCATCGCATCTGGTTTTACAGATCAGAGTAATATTAAGTTACATGTGCACGATTACATTAACTGTTCTCGATAGATAGGTACTAAAAAGAACAAAAAAAAAAACAGATGTATTTCTAGTATTTACTTAATCGAAAATAACACGTGCTATTGGTAGCTCAAATGATTACGATATGTTGATATTTTTAAATTTTGCGTTTTAGATCGTTGATGGAAATGCAAAAACTAATCTGAGTAATAGAAAGGATCCAGGAATGTTTTGTGGTGAAATTGAACAAATGCAAACATTCATTTCTGAAACGAGCTTCGTGAAGATAACTTTTCAAACGGATAATTTCACTGATCAAACTTACTATAGCTTTGACACAAGAGCCGAACAAGAATTCGATTTATATCCACGTTATGGTAAACATCCGGAATTATACCCGAATAGAAGGGGTCAAATTGTTTCTGGGTACGTATAGAATAGATATCTAACAATAGAATAAATAAACAATAACTTGATAGGTAAAGATGGAGAGATGAAAATTTTGAAATATTTGGAAAAATAATTCTGCAGGTAGGTAAGTATTATATGAGCAAATCCAGACAACTGGAATATCTGAGGTCTCCTTCCTATTTCCATTTTCAATCTCCTCCATACTTATCATTCTACTTTAAGCTCAGATACCTAATTATTTTATTATCTAGAACTTGGAAAATTTTTCAAAATTCAAAAACCCCACTTTCACAATTCAAATTGGAAAAATATAATAAGTTGAACTACTTTTCCAAAACGTGAATAATTTTTATAGAACTGACTGAAACAATTTCATAGAAATTACACAATTTTTTTTTTAAATCATGATTTTTCTCCACTTGAATAATGACGCTCTTTAAAAAATTAAAAATTGACTCATGTATTTTTCAAAAAATTGAAAATTAACCTACGTAAGTATTTTTCAAAAAATAGGCAATTTTTTCTAGCTTGGAAGATTTTTAAAATGAACTAGTTGAGTTAAAACATAATTTTCCAAAAATTAGGAAATTTAAAAAAATTAGATTTTTAAAGATATTTGGACAGTTCTTCACAAAAATTGAAATTTATCCCAAAATTGGAGCGTTCACCAGATATTAATAATGAGGTAATCATTTTTTTCATACGTAGATATCAATTTTAGAATTTTTCAATTTGTAGAAAAGGAAATATCGAAAAAAATTTCCATCACTGAAAACAATTTTTAAAATTTGGAAATTTGTCTCTTAAAAATTGAATAATTTTTCAAAAATGAATTTTAAAAATAATTGACCCAGGTTTAACTTTAGGTACTCTATTTTTCGAGTTTTTCTTTCGAAATTTTACAATTTTCTAGAACCTGGACGATTTTTTAAACATTTCGTATAAACTATCATAATTTTCCAGAACCTACTGCCAAAGATTATTCAAAGATTGTAAACTCCAAACATGCTACGTCCAAAGTCCAGCATATCCAGGAGTATACCCAAGAGGATTACACTGCACCTATCAACTCAGCACCAGACTGCCTTTCATCAAATTATACATTGAAAACGAAGAATTCAACGTAGACGGTCAACGTTGCGAAAACATCATAACTTGTCCCATGAGACCAATTTCAGCCGGTAACACGAAAAGAAGACATTTGGAATAATATTTTACACCTATTAACAAATGTATTACACCTCAGTTCTGGAAATTAAGCGCCGATGTTATCGTAATTTCAGGATTACAACATTGCCCTTACGACTATTTGAGAATTTACGACGGTAAAAATGCCAACAGTAAAGAAATCGGCACATTTTGCGGAATGGGTAAATTCCCCTTTTCCATTATTGGTAGTAGTCAAGATCTTTTCGTGGAATTTATTACCTCGAGGGCAGGTAAGCTTTTTATGATTTTTATGAACGTTGAAGTATTCTAATTTATTAGCTTTTTTATGAGACAAAATGTAAAACTTTCGTGTCAGGGTTAAATAAGCAAATTAAACGAAAAATTTAATGTAATCGTGGCCGAATTTCTATTGTAATGCGAACTTTTTTCGAACAGGCCCTTTGCTCAATACCGGATTTCATTTTAATGTTGGTAATTGGCCAGGACATGTGGAAACAGCGGGGGTGAAAAATGGAACCTGTAATTGGGTCCTTTCTAGCAAAGATTTAAACGAGTTGGGTACAACTGAAGGTATTTTTCTTTCTATCGTGCACTGGTATCCACCGCGAATGCGATGTACGTATTTAATTCAAGGTTCCCCAAATCAAGTTGTGAGGGTTTATTTCCCTAGGTAAATATGTGTAGTTTTCGTGAAACGGTTTCTTAATTGATTACATTGGCGGATCTAATCATGCCCCTAAGACCCATCTCAAAAAAAAGTGTCACATAAGGGAATAATAGTTTCAAGAATCATAATCTATTTTTTCCAGAAAAAATATGATTTTGATGGCCTAAATCAGAGGTAAAAAAATGACTAAAAAGTCCCAAAACTTTTTAGATAATTTTTACAAATTATGAGTAGATAGCTGATTTTTACTTCAATTTATGAAACTGCTGAATTTTTATTTTCAAATTTTTAGAAACTTACTTGGGTAGGTATTTCAAATTTTTTACTTACCTACTAATTGAAAAAAAGTTGAATTTTGAAAATCAACCAGTTTTGGGGAAACTTTTCGATTTTTAGTGTACTTTTCAATTTTTGGAAAATCGTTCACAAGCTTTGAAAAATAGATCGACCAATTTTTCGGAACATATTATAAGAAAATTTTTCAT
Organism: Pseudococcus jackbeardsleyi; assembly: GCA_038380155.1. NCBI lineage: Eukaryota > Metazoa > Arthropoda > Insecta > Hemiptera > Pseudococcidae > Pseudococcus > Pseudococcus jackbeardsleyi. The sequence goes on from CM076242.1 coordinate 55,214,295, forward strand.
TTTTTTTTTAGAAAAAATTTTCCTGGTTTTAGAAAACTTACAGATTTTTAGAAAATGTTTAGATTTTTGGAAAATTGTCCAAATTGAGAAAAATTGTGATATTTTCTTGAAAAATCTTCAGTTTTCATTAAATCGTTCCAAAACTATCTTCTTTTTTTACAAAAAATCCTTCCAGACAGTTTTTTAGTTCATTGAAATTTCTGTTTTTGTCAATAATTTTTTTTAAAAAATTGTCTGAACTTGAGGAAATTTTTGAATTTTTGAAAGATTTTTTCAGTTATGGAGAATTTTGCGAATTCTGTAAATCTGAAGTTTTTGGAAAATCCATCAATTTCTGAAAAAAATCGTGTGATTTTTGGAACGTTGTCCATTTATCTATTATTTCAATCAAAAAATATTTTCAAATTTGAAAAATGTTCAAGCCATAAAAAATCATAACTCCAGGATTCGGAAAATTATAGATAGGTAGGTACAGGTGGGTACCTACAAAATAAAATTGGAAAAATGCCTTGCTTTTGAAAAAAATCGACACCTTTTTTCACATCATCTGGGTCCGCCAATGATTAATAGGTATCAGGTAATGATAAAAAGCTCAAAAATTAATCCTCTATTTTCTTGTAGTTTAAGAATAAACAAAATAGAATCTCCCATCGAACCTTACGATGGCGACTGCGGAGAATCATTAACCTTATACGATTCGGATCAACCGGACGACTCGAAAATTATCAAAACATTTTGCAATACGTTCTCTCGCGCGATGGAAAAGCATGATTTTATTTCAACAAAGAATTCATTGTTTGTCAGCTTTGACAGCAAAACCGGAAGCTATTCCGGGTAATTAACGTCATTCGAGTGTAAATATTTGTAAATTTATTTCCATTATTTGACATTTTATTCGTTTTATGCCAGATCATCGATTTATTATTGGGCTCATTACGATTTCTTCAACAATACCAAGTTTGGTACACCAGTCCCAGGAACAGATTGCGATGAAGAATTCTCTGCGTGGAAGAAAGACTCAGGCATTTTCCGTTCACCAGTCAATACATTAATTTATAAGAAAATTACGGCGGAGACGATTCGATGTCGTTATAAATTCGTCACCGATCGTAGAATTTTTGCGAGGGTTCTTCTCAATGTGGAATCATACTATTTCAAAGTAAATTGTCACACCGCTTTAAATCTTTTTAAAAAGCAAAAATTGATCTAAATTTGTTTACAGCCTCATCCATATCGAACTACATCCTGCACTAATTGCTGGTACGATAAAACGGACAAACTCGTTCTATGGGAACCTTTATTAACACCGAATGAAACCAGACTGGTCGAAGGTGGTTCTCCGAAATCAGTTTGCTTATGTTCGAATGGCACCGAAAGAGTCACAAAACGAACCACATTCGTATCATTAACAGAAAGTGCCTCGCTGGAAATGCAAATCGAACCATCTTATTCAGCTGCCAATTACTTCAAAGCGAACTTCTCTTTGTTCGAAGCTTCGTATAAATTCGTACACGGACCTCTTTGTGGCCCAGCTATTCATAAACAAGGCACCGAAGGAGAGTTACATTTCCCCTATTACGAAGCTTTAGGTTTTATAGAGTCTCCTCGAAGTATCCATTGCATATGGGATATTCAAGTTAATCGTAATCACGATTTATCTTTGCATTTTGAAAAAGTTAAATTTGTATCGAGAGATTGCCAAGATGGTCGTTTAGAAATACATTTACCTTCGATGGATAAAACATTCTTGACAATTTGCGGTCATAACGTGAGCGTCGCTTTGAGAGGATTTAGAATAATAACAATGGGAGAACTAACACCGAAAATAGCAACAGATCAAAATCGGTATCTGCAGATTCATTTCATAGGCCAGACGACACCGGCTAGAGCAAATTTCAAAATTGTTTGGTCTGAATTGCATCACTTACCGCGAAATACTGATGCCTTAGGAAAAACCAAAAAGAACTGAGAATATTTTTGTAAAATTTTCAAATATCTAATTATTTTAAATTATATTTTTCATAAATTTTTACCCTTTTGTATTGATAACAAATCTTACGCACAGTTATTTAAAAAAATAAAATTTATAAAATGAAAGATGTATTATTTAAAAATCGGTAACAAAGTGAAAACAATTTCAATCTATCAGAATTACTTGATTCGCGCCAAATACGCATTCCATAGCTGTTTCTTGTATTCTTCCGATGTTTTGGAAGGATTTTCGGCGTTGATGATTGCTCTGCCTACCACAGCAATATCAGCTCCACGATTGGTAATTACTTCCTGAGGAGAATTATATTGTTGTCCCAAATTATCAAATTTGGCTTCCAAATTGACTCCGGGCGTTAGTTGAATCATTCCTGGGTCGCTAACAACTGATGCAGATTGACAAACCATACCAGCTACTAGCTCTGGATAACTTTCAGCCAGAGAGACTGTTCCTAAAATAATTATTTCAGATAAATAATAAGTTTATACTTAAAAAGAGAAGTATCCTAATCAGCTGTAAAATTTCAGGTGGAAATGAAAAAATATCCGAAGTATATTCAAAAATTATCTACTGGAAATTTCAATTTTTAGAAGCTGAAATTGATTTTTCACATTAGGCGGATTTTTGAAAATTCAAACTTACCCCTCCCCCTCTGTAGTCATGGAAAAGTGAAAACAAGAAAATTTAATTTAATAATGGTTGAACACAAAAATTGGAAATAATAGGTAAGTATGGAATTTCTGACTTTATAAATCGATTTTTTTTAGAGAGATTTTCAGTATGTTTTGAGAGGTCAAAAATGGGGTAAAAACCAAATTTTAGATTTTATCTTTACTAATATCTAGAATTTAATTTCTGTTTTCATGTTTTGCACTTTTGCAAGGGCAGTCCATGGACCAATTTTGAATTTTCTAAAATTCAAAACATGAAATTCAAACTCTAAAATTTTGAGGAAAGAAGTTTTTAGATATTGTTAGTATGTTTTTGTATCAGTTCAAAATTTTTACGTTGAAGGAGAGAAACCACCGTAGAAAAATGATCAATAAAATATTGAATTTACTTTTCGTGTAATCAGGAGTAATCAAATTCTCTTTCGAGCTCAGCTCGGCAATTAAAAATACGCCAAAATTCTCATTGAATGTTTCAGCATTTTTGATCGCCTCCAATACGCCGAAACCAGGTATGGCATGAACAGTTACTAAGTTCGACCAACTAGAAATTTGATTAAATTGTAATCTGACTGTATTTCCAATATCGGCCAATTTTCTGCAAAAAAAAAAATTAATAAAATATTGATAATACCATCCTATTTAGTACCATTCTTGATCATTACCTGTCTTCCATGATCAAAAAATTGTGACGAATAGCTTTACTTTTCAAGTCTTCGAGTTGCTTATCCGTATACGAATCCACAATATCGATATGAACTTTAAAAACACAAATATGAGGGCCAACGTCGTCTGCCAATTTTAATATAACGTTCATATCGGTTACGTCGGCGGCCAAACACAGATTGGTCTTCTTTTCAGATATAATGGAGAGCAATTTAAGAGCAGCTTTTGATTTGCAATGTTCTAGACGATTTTCAAAAGCTAACTCTGAACGATTTACTGTTGAAAAAATAGAAATAATAAAAATTAGCGGATAATTAATGATTGCATAAATTTTTTCTTTTAGTGACTCATCTCTAACTTTGGCTCTATTTTTTTTTTTAAATTTATTTTGTTTTTTTACATCATGTAAGGATCAGTTAGGAAAGACTTCGAAAAAATTGAATAAAAGCCAAAAACTACAGGTCAAGTCAAAAGGCAGGAAACATAATACCAACATTTCACAACACTGGTGGCCGCATTATTTATGATATTATTGTGGTCTTCGAAGATTTGTTGCACAGTTTCAGAATTTAGGATGCCTTTCTGCTGTAGAATTTCGATCACCTAAACAGAAATTCAAGTTAAAATAATGTGAAAAAAACACAAAAATAAAACAAGAGTCAAAAATCTACCTTAGTTAATGTAAATAAACAATGCACATTATATCCTTTATTTTGTATGTTGGAAACTCCTCCTTCTTCACGATTGAAGACTGCAATTACATCTTCAACCACCAATCCAACACTTTCGACATCCTGCAACAAAAAATAAATATTTAATTTTTGATACGAAAAAATAAAACAATCAAAATGCCTAATTACAACTGAAAAATCAAACTGTACAAAATGAACACTACAAAAACGAGTCAAACAAAAGCAGTGATAAAATTAATTAAAAGCAATAAACAGAAAAAAAATTCCACGCTCAAATAAAATATACTAAGAGACCTGTTTCATTATAGGAAGAATTTGTACATCTGACCGAGACACCAATAAATACCTATTCCATGTATTACAAACCAAATTAGTAAGTACATAATTTAGAAATCAACTAGATAACCATATTGAAAAAATATAAGATAATTTCCACCCACAGCAATAGTTTCCAAAATGCTAGCTCCAGTCGATATCACATCTTCGACAATAATACACCGATCTCCTTTCTTGAAACTGCCTTCAATCAATTGCTTGGTACCATAACTTTTGGCTTCTTTACGTCTCATAACCATCGGCTTATCACTTTTATTAGCAATCAAAGTAGCCATTGGAAGAGCTGTATATGGCACTCCGCAAATATTGTCATATTTGATTTCTTCTTCAACCAAACGTTCGTGTAGAGCAGTACATAAGTCGTTCTGAAAAAAAATTAAAAGCATAAAAATTGAATAAAATATTGCTTCCGAAATATTGATCAGGGAGCTTACCAGAACCGAAGGATGAGAAATGATGAGACGAAGGTCAATATAATAAGTAGATTTTCGGCCACTTTTCAGCGTAAATTTACCGAATTTCAGGCATCCTATATCAACGAACGCTGTGCATAATTTGATTAATTTTTCGTCCATATTGAACAATGGAAATTTGATAAGAACTAAAGAACAAAGCCGTATGAATTTGATCACGATTTGAGCACTTGGTCACCACGAGGCTCGCAAAAATAGACCTACTAGACTACACGACTAAATAGTAAAATCGTTGTAGAACTCGAATAACGATGGAAATGTGCACAACGATTACCGCCAATACAGGTTTACCGGTATTCAATTAGATAAAATGGATAAAATTTGTGTGAAGTGATAGTGTGATGATAAAAATTTCAGAAACAGCGATTACCTTGTATTCCGATCAGCGCATGCGCCGCGTTTGCATGTGTGATTGTGCGAGTTAATCGAGGTCAAAGTTTGTCCGGTCGGTAGCCGGTACGTGGGGGGGGGGGGACGGTAAAAATATAAAATAAAATTGAAATAAGAAATCAAACTTACAATGATTAAACACAGTATATTTTTTTACAAAATATCACACATACAGAAAAATGAACAATAGCTTCGTTAAATTACATGCAATCATTAACGAAAATTTAATGAACAATCGTTACTTATTTGGAAATAATTTGGAATGTTATTTAAAATTACGATTCTGCATACTTATCTGTAAACCCCTCAGAAAAAAATCTCAATCGAGGATCCATTTGAACGGTGGGTAGATAATTAAACTTATTAAAACAATATTAATCAATTTATACACTACACGAAAGAAAATCTTCAGTTTTGAACAAAATCCTATATCTCCATCTGATTCAAAAATGAATAAATTAAATACGCGTGACCATAAATAATATTTTACTGATAATTTTTTATAATTTTTCTAATCGTATAAACTTTATGAACTAGCATTGGTATTTACATTTAGATTTTGCATCTTCTCTGCAATTTGATTTTCGGTCGAGGAACCGGGTAAAGCTAGAAGAGGCGTATGGGAAACATTAAAGTCCAAGTCGGCCAATAAATCTACATTAGATTCAGGTTTCTTTTCAGTCGAAGAAGCGCTACCATTAACGCTGAAAGCAGACGTAGAGCCACTATTATTTGACGAAGTAGACGTAGTACCGTTATTATTTGACGAAGCTTGCATATAAGTCATCGAATTCCTTTTCGCTTGCAAACGTTCCCCTTCATCGTTCAGTTTGGGTACAAATTTTTCGGTCGTATCTTCGCACTGTTTAGGATCTTTATACTGGTAGCCGTATTGATTACTATAATATAATGGATTTTGGACGCTGGCAGGGGCCACGTTATCATGAGGTGCTGCATATTGCACAACGTAACTCCTACCGTCTAATGTTTTCGAAGTCGATTCGATATTCGTAGTGTTATTAAGACCAGCGCTGGTATAATAATGTGAAGTGTTGAATGTAGAAGCATCAACGCTGACGTAGGTGAAATCAATCTTATTTTGTGCGTCGACCGCAGTCTGAGCATTATGAACCGGATAAGTGTAATGATTTTGGGTATTTTGAGCAGTATTGTTGATCTGCTGCGAGTACGAATCGTAGTTAACATTCGGGTAAGCGTAAGTAGAAGGGTTATAAGTGTTCTGGGGTCCCGTATTGTTATACGTAGCGGCAGCATTGGCGTATGGTTGAGTCGTACTGTAATTATTAGGCGTTCCGGTTACGTATGGGGTTTGATTAACCATATTTGAGCCGTAAGATACGTTAGCTGCTGCGTTTGAAGCTGGCAAGTTGGTTGGAGCTGGGCTAGGTTGAGTTGGGTTGCTATAATTACCATACCATTGCGTATTTGTCGCTGGCATAGGGTTGGGTTGTTGAGATGCTGCTGGAACGGTCTGTTGGGTCGGTGGTTGGGTCTGAGGGACCATGTTGCCCGCAGCATAAGGCTGCTGATAGTTGGATATTGCGTTGGTCTGGTACCACTGTCCAGGGTAATTTGTAGGCTGATATGTTGTGGTGTTAACGGCGTATTGCGAAGTACCGTACGAAGCAGCGGGATTATTAGCACCGTAATTTACAGTCGGTTGATATCCAGAAGTATTCGAAGTATTTTGGGTATACGTAGTCGTAGCAGATGGCTGATTGATAGTAGTAGGTGTAGCGTAAGTGCTCTGGGGTTGATAGGAATTTGCTGGCTGGCTGTAAGAGTATCCTCCGTAGGAAGAATACGTGGATCCGTAAGTAGTCACCGGTAAAGAAGAAGCGATTTGATTTTTTGTATCAGTTCGAGGTTCAATCGTATTTGTATTCAGTGCGCTAGCTTCAGAACCGACTGGAGGTGGTCGTGACATTGCAGCTACGTTCATATTAGATCCAGCAGTAGGATACACATTTGAGGTCATATCGTTCCTTGGAACGGTTCCGGATCCGGCAGATAACCCGTAATATGGATTATAAGGTAAAGGCAGTTCGTTACTATCTTGTTTAATATACGCTTTGTTGTATCCACCGATGTAATCTTTGAGTTTAGGAGTACTCGATGGCGTTTCAGTGAACGAAGGAGTACGTAAAGGTTTCTTGGTTTTATCGCACATTTGTATACGATTATCTTCTTGTACTTTGCAAGTACCTTTGAGACGGCTTAATAATTTTCTAACGTTGCCTTCAAGTTTGCTGTAAAATTCTAATCCTTTCGAGGCTTTTTTCAGTACATCGTCGGAAACGTCGAAGCTTTCGATAAGAGCGTTAATTTGAGCGCTTTTTTGTTGCATTGTTTCATAGATTGATTTACGAATTGGGGCGTAGGCAGCGTACGTGTTCGTTAATGCATTCAGTATGTTGGCTTGAGCGTTCAAATTTTGCTCAATTAAATTTTTCTGTAAGAGATTAAAATTTATTAGATCGAATTCGACAATTGAATTAATTTTTTTTTAAATTTTACTAACCACTGATCGATGTTTAGATATCTCTTGTCCAACCATTTTTATAAAATTGTCATTTTTCAAAACTAATTTTTGAGTGATGTCGTCATCTTTCAAAGATTCTCTGAATTTCATCATTAACTGAGTCCTTTGGTTTTTCATTTCTTCTACTTTATCGACCAAGCGACGTAATTCTCTGACTATAGCCTCGTCTTCGGGAGCTAAAATTAAACATAAAGAATGAATTACAAACAGATCGAGATTGACATTGATTTCCGATTGGTCATTACCTAAATCATTGGAAACTCTGGGTAAATGCTGTTCTAATTCTTCCAAAGGCAACGAAAGAATGTGCAAATTGTTGACATGGTCCGAAATAGCGTTTCTCAGCGACTCGTTGGAATCTGTAGCTTTTTTCAAAGCTTCCGCATATCTGTTCGCTTCGCATTTCAGTTCAGTAGTCACAATTGAAGGTTGAGGATTTGTTCCCATAATACGATGATAATCTGCATCAGCTTTTTCTTCATCCTAAATTAAAATTTTAAAAGGATTAGTTTTGACGACATGCCAGGTGGATCGTTTACAATTCTATCGGAGCTACAAAGTCAAATCATAGAAAAATGACCCAAGAAAGGAGAGAGATGGAATCAAAAATTGCAAAATTTTCATTTCTAATGAGGGAGGTATCGAAAATCGATATTTTTGACTCCGTAAGCATTTTTTAAAATTATTTCAAAATTCAACCAATGAGAGTAGGGATTGAAAACAAAAATGGAAACGTTCAATTTTTAATCCTTTCTCTCACTCTGGAGAGTCGATTATCAATTTTCAGGCCAAAATGATCACAGAAATAGACTCAATGAGCCAAAAAACATGGATTTTTGTACTTCATTTGATAAAATCTTTGCTTCTGGAGTCGAAATATCCTCCAATTTCAAAGAATTGAATGCTACAAACTTGAAAGTTCCATATTTTTGTGCCTGTTACCACTCTAAACTTAAACCTGAAGAAAGCAATTTCGTATCATTTATAATTTACCGCGATCAATTTCATGACTTCTTTCATCAAAGAATCAACTTGATACTGATCTTGAGTCAATTTATCCATCGCTTCATTCAAGTCTTGAATCAAATTTGGTTTCGCTTCACATGCAGCACATCGTTCAACCAATTCCTAAAACCGAAAATATTTAGAATTTTTTCAACGCGTAAAATTTACGAAATTTTAAATAATTAAAAACTATAATTTACTTCAGGCAAAGAATTCAAGTCTTCATGAGGATGCAAAAAGTCCAGTTTGAGAGACTGCATGAAAGAAAGCAACTCGATATCTTTTTCTTCAACAGCTGTGCTTACACTTCTCAATAACATGGCTTTTTCTTCACTAAAAAAACACCAACACAGCGCGTCAAGTTATGTAATTTAATGAAATTCAAAATGAATTACACAGAAACATCATTCACCTGTACACCGAAGACAGCTGATGAACTTCTAAGGAAATCAACTTTCCAAAAATATCTGGACCGGAGATTTCAGGATCGCTGAAATCGAATTCAATGCATTTGACTAATACAGCACCTTTTATCTTTGGTAGATTATCAATTGCTGGTACTTCTAGATGGTAGATAAAATCATTTTCGCTGACAGCATTTTTTCGTTTACCTTCGACGACATCTCGAGTGAAGCTCATCGCTTCGTCTAGTCCCTAAGTGATAAAAGTATCGAAAAGATTCATTAATTTTTGATAAATTTTTAAACGATAGAAAAATCTAGAAACAAATTTAACCTTGTATAATTGTGGCAGTTCTACACATTTGGCATGTTGCACAGCAACTTTCAACTTTTCAGCGGATGCTTCGAAATAAGTAACTCGTTCACCCCATTTTTCATCTTCTTCACTTTGCATACCCATGAAAAGATAAGATACACATTCATAATAAGCTTTCTTATACTTCACGTAATTGATCCAAACCTGTAAATTAAAAATGAAAGTAATATTGAATGAAATTCAAAGTAATCTTCGTTAAAAATCAAACTTACGTGTGAATTTTTAATATTCACATCAAAAATAGGCAATTCTTCTTGCTTGCCATGAGTCAACGCATTCAAAGCTTGGCCATAATACTCGCAAATTTGAGCAGCAACTTTAGCTACGAGAAAAAAATCTGTATTAGAAAAAAATTTTATACATTGCATGAGAAAAATATGCACATGAAAAATTTACCACTTATACTAGGTTTTCTATTATCAGTAATACTCTTTTCAGCGATACACTCTTGAGCTTGAGCTAAACACAGAGGAATTAAAAACTGAAAGAAACCAGGATCGAAATCAGCTCTGGACTTCATCGAATTAATCGATTCCAAATACTGAAACAAAATCATGACCGGAAAATTAAACCATACTCTGACATAGAAAAGTTTTTGCACTACGTGAAATTTAACCTTAAACGCCCAAGCAGCGCATTGGAAATGTGTACAAGCGAATTTCAATCCTTCATTTGTAGTTCTATCATCAGCAGCTCCAAGTTGCGTATGAAGTGCTCCAATATTATACATAGTGATGGTATATTCCAAACGAAAATCTACGGTTTTTCGGGACATGAACGGTAGCGAAGGTTTCCTAAAGCAAAAAGAATACTTATTACGTAATTGCGACGATAAAATTCGTACTTGATGACTAATACACGTACCATGAAGCGTCATTACCAGTTGGACCATATTGTAACATGGAGAATCTTTTTTTCAAGAAATATAATTGACAGAAGTAACGTTTAAGAATGGCACATCCTTCTACATCTTTGGAGGGATTCATTGCTTGTTGTCGAAGTTTCTCCAACGATTGGATTTCATTCGTGTAATTATTAGGGTCTTCTTGATAATTAATTCTTATCAACTGCACAAAGGAAGTAAAGAATTAATTCGTTGCACAAATTATAATGTTTGTTAGAGAATGGAGACGGTAGATAACTTACGTTCATTATATCTGGTCCAAATTCGGCATTTTTTTGAGGATTGGATTTCAACTCAAAACAGAGCATAGGAAGCCTTGGTACTGCTTCCATTTTGCAGACCGATAATTCAATTTCAATACTCAGGAATAATGCAATTTACCGAATAGATAAGATAATCTAACATCTAACACTAAATCATGATCAAGAATACTGACACCGATTTGGTAAAGTTTTTCGATCGTATACACCTCAAAAAATTTCCAAAACAACAGGTGCTTCACAGATTCGATAAAATTTCGATGCACTGATGGTAAATTTACAGGTGAAAAATTTAAACTCGATCAAATTACAGTCTTTGTAACACAATAACACTAATTAATTAATATCTGAATGAAGTAGTTTGCAAATTTCACTTCATTTATATCAATTTTCAAGAATGGTTTCATTTCAATTCTATTTTGTGTAATCAAAATCAAAAGTTCATTCGAATCGAATTTTACGAATCAGTGATAAAATCGTATTTACATAATTTTCAATTGTGATTGGCTAATAATTCACTGACGTCTTCAATTCGATATAAATACAGTTTTTTAATTGGCTGATTGCAATAAACTATCGATTCAGCTATCGATATTACCTATCGTAATGTCGAATTACGTTCTTTCTGAGAACTGAATTCATTTTGAATCGTAAATTTTTTCCAATTTTTTTTCTGTTTTTATTTTTACTCGTTCTCTTTCTTTCTAACAGTGATACGTAAGTAAAGTGATTAGTGATTAGTAGATGAACATTGGAAATTTATATCGTTGCTGCATATTTAATAAAATAGTATTGTTTTCCTTGAAGTATAAAATATCTCATGTGACCTCATAGTACGTTTAAATGATGGTTTAAATTTTAACAAATTGTGCTGTGTTGTTTAATTTTGTTTGCTTAATACAGTTATTGTTTCGAATGTGAGTTAGCAGAACATCGTATTTGAATTGATAATCGTCCTCTTGGTAATTGATTTACTTCCATGAATCGATAATGCTTTCATTTCTGTTATCTAGTTAATTTGTTTTGTACATACAAACTGGCCAAAAATACTTCTTATAGTGTTTCAATATGCCAAGATCGAAACGATTGATTTACTATATTCGATTATATTTGTAATCTTGACAGCTATACCATTCAGCTGTTATCTGAAATCATTCAGTGCACGTTTTCAGAAACACTCGAAAATATTACTTTTGTTTCATTCAAATTTGTTTTGTTACAGATTTTTGCAACCAAGGAAACACTTCAATTGATGGTTATACGATTAGGCATCGAAATATTGAATTATTCGAGCTCAATGTCTACCTCATCATTTATCTAGGGTATTTTGAATAACTTATGGAAATTCGCTACTGGCGTTTTGAACTAATGAAGGAATTATGTTTCAGAATGGGAAAGGTTATCGTAAATCGAGTTTATGGATTTTAAACAATTTCTAAGAAATAATAATAAGATCTTCGACCGATTGAATATGGATTTGATGTTTGAAGCTTATTTGACTCATGAATCAACTAGTCAACCAGAACCAGATGACATTCCTCAAACCAAAGAACCCGTATGGATATTGGGGAAAAAATATAATGCTTTGAAAGGTATACCATATCGATATCACGCCCACGTCTAAAAACTCAATACAACGTTGTTTTTTTTTAAATTTACAGAATTGGAAGAAATCAGAAGAGATATAAGGTCACGGTTGTGGTTCTCGTATAGAAAGGGTTTCGTATCTATCGGCGATACTGGTATTACTAGTGATAAAGGATGGGGGTGTATGTTACGTTGTGGTCAAATGGTCATCGCCCAAGCTTTACTTTTCCTTCATTTAGGTATTTATTTCTTGAGAATTTATTATTTTATTTTTTTCGAAAGAAAGGTACATTGATAGAATTTGTTTTCTAGGCAGAGAATGGAGGTGGACTCCGGCCAGCAAAGATGAGACATATTTAAGAATTTTACGTTTATTTGAAGACGTAAGATGTGTTCCATATTCAATACATCAAATCGCTCTGACCGGTGCAAGTGAAGGAAAACAAGTTGGAGAGTGGTTCGGACCAAATACAATAGCTCAAGTTTTGAAGTACTTTTGAAAGTTTTCCTTATCTTTTGATTTGCTATAATTTATTAATATTAATACTATTTTTTTTTTTTTTTTTTTTTTTTTCAGAAAACTAGCTACGTACGATCAATGGAATTCGATTGTTTTACATGTTGCATTAGATAACGTACTGGTTACCAATGAAGTCAGTAAGTGAAGTACCCACAGAACATTATTTATTTTAATTTTGTTGGACCGTTTGAGTGGAGGGTCCATTTCATGTCAATTCTACTACTTTTTGATCCTTCAAAGGTTAGATAACCGCCATTATTTTGGGTTCTAGAATTTTGGGCGTGAGGATATTTTTCGTTTTTTAAATTTGTATGAAAAATTACGAAGGCAAAAAACAACTACCTCCGAGTCTCCGAGAAGACTGAAACTAAAATATTGGTGTTTTTCAACCTTTGAGATGGGAGAATCCGGCGTATAGAACAAAAAAGCAGTAAAATCTGAAAACTCAAATCCAAAAGTGATTGAATTGACATAGTGTGGCTGTAGAACGAATTTCATTTTTTTTAAAATTAATTTTTTCTTTTTTACAGAACGGCTGTGCAGACAATCGTCCAAAAGCGACGTGGATCTGTTTAGTGAAAGCACAAGTGATAAGTCAAAAATTAAGAGCAATTCTCAGTGGAAACCACTTGTTCTCATTATACCTTTAAGACTGGGTATTACGGATATCAATCCTATCTATTTTAACGCGTTCAAAGTAATTTCATTAGAAATCATTATTATTTCGCCCCATTCGAATATCTTCTAAAACTGTATTTTTCCAGGCATGTTTCACATTTCAGCAATCTCTCGGCATAATTGGCGGTAAACCAAATCATGCTTTGTATTTTATCGGAAGCGTGGGTAAATTAGCATTTCATAGCTTGATACGTACACGATAGGGCGTATTATTAACATGGAATTATTTCCGTGCTAGGAAACGAAGTCATATTTTTAGATCCACATACAACTCAACCTTTCGGTTCGGTACAATATAAACAAAAAGAACAAGAACGTAAAATGGATTGTACTTATCATTGCCAAAATGCCAGTCGTCTACCTCTTTTACAAATGGATCCTTCTGTCGCAGCTGTAAGTATTTTAACTCGCATATGCGCCACGAACGTCCACTCACCGTACTATTTTTATCCCTCGCAGTGCTTCCTTTGTCGAGTCGAATCAGAATTCGATTCGTTGTGTGAATTGATCAAACAGAAGCTACTTAGTTCAACGAATCAGCCTTTAATTGAAATATGCGAAGAACGCGATCACTGGCGTACGACTACAAATCCTCAAGATTCTTTCAGTGGTAAAGTATATATTTTTTATGAACGTTTTTCATCTGATTTTTTACACTCTGCTTTTCTTTTTTCAGTGCTCGATTTGTCCGATAGCTCCGATGATTTTGAACTTTTGGGGTAATCGTTAACGAAGTTGGTTTTTATTGTAAATTATATAAAATTTGTATTTTTTTTTATTAGTGTTCACTGTTGCTTTTTAAATGTGATACGTTATCATGTACGAACTGTAGTAATGAAATATGTAAGAGAAAAGGTCATCACTCTGTTTCTTTTTTAACAACGGCACGTTACCAGGTTTCTCACCGTTTGTTTTTAATTAATTGCGAAGTTTAAATTTTAATTATAACGTTGCTGTGTCTCAGCCTGCGGCGTACGTGACGATAGTCATTCAATCTTGACGTAAATTTACGTAATGTCATTATCGAAGACTCTTTTCTCCAGTAATAAACGAATATGGTGGATTTAAATACAGAAATATATCATATGACTAACATTGATGAAAATATAAGGTTTATTCGAAGGTTTTTCCTAAGTTTTCAAGCTTTTGTTTTAATAAATATTTTTATACGATTGGATTGTTTTTTTTCGAGTTTAATTTCGAGTGGGTTGAAGATGGTTCGAGATGGTTTTGAAAATTATGAACGTGAAAAAAAATTATGCAATTTCGCAACTTCTTTCAACACACAACGAGTACTTTTCGATTTTTTTCACGTATTATATGAATTATGCATGCGTCAGTCATTAGCGTAAAAATTCCATTTTTTCTTGGAACTAGAATTATTTTTAGATTTAGAACAGACGTAAATACAGATTTCAACGGATTGGATTATTTGAAATGAAAATTGAACAACGATTAGACATCTACGTTGAAAAATAAGACGAGATTTTGAGAAAATTGTCAATTGTCATAGAATTTTCGAATTTGATTTTTGAAGATATGGTGGCTGTATTTTCAAGTACGAAACGACCATTAAAAATAAATAAAAAACAATTTAATTGACTTAGTTGCATAGAAAATGTTTAACAAGAGAAAAACAAATTAAACTTAAGACTAATGTAAGGTGATCACACTTGGCTGAAAGATTAGCAAAGCTTCCTTCTTTCTCACTTTTTTGGAATTTCAATTTTCCGTCGCAAATCTTCGCGCAATCGGTTTCTTCGCAGATATCACATAAATGCGGGCCTGGTATTTCATAAAATACTCTACTTCTTCGAGCTGAAAATAAATGTTTTTTTTTTACAACGAGTTTCTTTTAAGTAATTACCTAATCAAATTTTATGATCACGGGTGGATCTAGCTAAGTGCATATTGTACCAAGGAAGAAGGAAACATGGTTCATTTTTAAAAAAACAGCTATGAGTAATGGTTAAAAGTTTAACAAGAGATAGTTCAACAAAATTTTGGAAAATAACAATGAAATTTGGAGAGGGATATTTTTTTAAAAGATCTGCAATTTTCAGAAAAATATTCAATTTTGGAAATTTATTTAATTTTTTTAAAATTGACGAATTTTTAAAACGTGTATTGTCCATTCATGTTCAGAATAATCGATTAACTTGTAGAAAACTGACCAATTTCGCCTAATTATTTTAAAACGTCCAATTCTTGAAAATTTTTCCAAGCCTTCAAAAAAACTTGCAATTTTTAGAAAATATTCCCAACTTTAGAAAATTGACCAATTTACAAAAAGTCCGAAATTTGAGGAAATAACGTTGAATTTATGGAAACTTACTTCACTAATGAAAAATTGTTCAACTTTTAGGCAACCATGCCATTTTAGGAATATTCTCAGATTTTCGAATAACAGTGTTCATGTTATGAAAAAAATAGGTAAAATTTTAAAAAGTTGTTCAAGTTTAGAAAAAGTTTTCAGTGTTTCGAAAAATGGTGTAGTTTTTGATAAAGAACAAATTATCATAAAATATCAATTCTTATTTCTCAAGATCATCCAACTTTTGGGATATTGTTTAAGGTTTAGAAAGAATTCAGTTTTGAAAAATTATACTTACAATAATTTTTAGACAATTGCCCAATTTATTTATTTTCCACGTTTGAAAAAATTTCAATTTCTCAATTTTTTTTTGAAAAATTCTCTCATTTTAGGAGTATTTGATATTTGAAAAATTTTCTGAATTGAAAAATCAAAAAAGATGATTTTTTGTAAAATTGAGAATGTTCAACTATTGGAAAATCAACCATTATTTTTTTAAAAAGTGTGTAATTGTTAAAAAACTGCCCAATTTTTTAAACATCACGTAATCATTAAAAATCATCATTGTTTGATTTTTGCAAAATCGTCCCAGCTTTGAAAAACTTTTCAGCGTTTTTACAAAATTTTCCAATTCTGAGAAATCATTATTTGATTTTCAAAAAATAAAAAATCGTAACATTTTGGAAAATTCAAAAATATCAAACTTCGGAAAAAGCATCCAAATTTTAAAAAATTGTTCAATTTTTACAACTTGTCCATATTTTGAAAAAATCGTTCAATTTTTGTCAAATTTTCAAAATTTTCAAAATATTAAGTTTTGAAAAATAATCCACCTAAATTACAGAAAATTACAGACATAGGAGAGAGAGATTAAAACTATCACAGGGAGAAACAACCTGTCCTTGAAAAAAAAAATGGCACAGCAGTTCCGGTAATCTGAATTTGCCAATGTTCGTGACATCTTACTTTGATCGTAATAATCATATTCGATGACAGGAACTGATCTCTGATGGGCAACTCTATGAACACGATGAGCAGAAACCGTGGGACAGATTTCTTTCTTCGTCATCTAAAATAACAGGATTTTCATCCATTTAAATCCAGTAATCAGAAAAATACTCATTAAATTTTTCAAAACGTACTTTATCGAAGTACAGAACTATCGCTGTATCGCCATTTTTGGTTTCAACTTTCTTGACCATATTTGACAACAATAAACTAGGTAATGAATCCATATCTGCGGTAAACCCAGAAGGTAGGTTTATTTCCATCACAGCCATATTACTCTCATTTCCTCCAACAAATCTGCAGTCATTATAAATTTAAAAAAAAATTATTCTCGCAGAATTCAAGATATAAATATTTTTATAAAAAATTTCGTATACTGACGCAGTGCAAACGGATAATTGCAAATGATTGCTATTCGAGTTCTTATCAATTTGCGGGTCTAGAATAAATAAGGGCCATTCTCCGGTAACATTGACGTTATATCTGTACGATACGTGAACTACAGCGAAACCAGTACCATATGAAGTTATACTGACATTTCGAACGTTCCGGTGCAACTATGAAATAAAAAATAATTATGACTTCCTGTTGCATTCGTACACCATTATCGATAATTTTTTCAATGATTTACTTCAAATTTCTGCAAAACTAGTAAATTTCCTTCGTTAACGGTCGCTTTATGGGTCGAATCGTCGGAGGTTATGTTAACAATGAGGTTAGTACGTTTGGTAGATATCATCTCGGCCAATTTTGATAACGAATAAATAGCAACCACGGTATCCTATTAAAAATAAAAACAGAAATGAAATTGCTGCGAGTTGAAAAAAAAATGTACAAAAAACAGGAATCACGGTTCACCTGTGTCGAGGCGAAACCACCTTGGTCATTTTGTTGGGTAATTAGCCAATTGAGAATTGGTATGGCATCCTCGTATAGTCCTCTTTTGACGTAACTCAACAAAGCGTACGATGTCATTTCGATATTCAACGAATTGGGTACTTTGGTCCATGGGTTGTTTTTATCTGAATCGCGATCTTTACGTTTCCAGAATTTCAAATCATCTAAAAATTGAAAAAAATTAATTTAATAAAGTTCTAGGGGTATGGAAATTTTTTAGGTTTTATTCACATACCAGCAGTTTGAGCATTCGATTCCAAAGCTCCAAAAACAGAATCTTTTTCAGGATGATCGGCCAAAGTCAACGCATAAGTGCAAATAGCCAACGCATAAGGGTCGTCAACGATTTTAGGCAGACTATTTACGATGAATTCGACCGATCTCAAGATAGTCGTTCTGAATTGAGCAGTAGCTTTGCTATTCTCGAGGAAAGCTATCAGCGTGTAAGCGGTGAGCGAAATTTCGTTCGTAGATCCACCTTGCATTTCGGTATGGTAGATTTTTCCCATTTCCGGAAAACTTCCTGTTCTGCTTTGATGGTCTGCGAGCCACTGCAGGGCTTCCATGATGACACTTTCTTCGACGTTGATGAAAATAGCCGCCTGGCGGAATGATTTTGCCACGAAGGCGGTCAACCTGACGAGGAGAGTATTAAAATTAAAATGGAAAGCGAGAAATAGAGATTGGAGGAATTAAAACATATTTGAAGTTGATTTTTTACGAACCAGGTGCTTCCACTGGGGTCAGTAGACCCAAAAGCGCTGAATGAGCCATCTGATCGACGGAAAGTTAATTCTTGTTGGTAACCATTTTCTAAAAATTGTATGGCTTTTGATTCGATGGCTTGAGTTAGACGGTGGGTGTTCTAAAATCATAATTTTTTTCATTATTCGAGTAAAATATATTAAAAATGGAATAATTCGACTTCAATGAACCAGGAACTTACTCTTAAATACTCCAATACGACGATATTTGGTACAAAATTAAGCATATTTTGTTCTCCACAACCGAAAGGCATACGAAGAAGATTACCAATGTTCAAAACGCTCGATCCGATGATATCACCTTCAAATAAAAAAATAGATAGACAAATAAAAATCCAGAATTTAGAAATTGAACCAAACAACAAATTATTTTCAAAAACTAACCAATAACTGCAACTTCGATATATTCCGAACTTGGAATAACATTTTTAGGAATCTCCAACGTCAATTGCTTCTCAAAAAGTGATTTAGATCTCAAATCCACAAACATAGACTTCGTTTTATAGATAGTTTCACCTTCAGGCTGAAAAATAACCACAATTTTTCGTCATGAAAAAGTACAAAAACCGCCGTAAATATTGAAAAAAATACGAAATTATTAACATAAGCGAATAAAATTGTCTATCTTAATGATGGTAGGAATTTCAAAGAACGTGAAGTGAATTTTGAAATGCCTTACTTTCACTAGCAATTTCTTTTCAATAGCATCGCCGGCTATCTGACTATTGGCAACCAATTTGATACTAATGTAGCCCAAAGCGATTGGCTTGATCAAAAATGACACAGATTTTCCAGTACCGGCAGCAACGCTGATCTTTTTTCTCCTATAGAGATCTAGACCTGTAAAATAAACTTCATTATTTTCAAATATTTGTGTAAAAAATGAATCTTTAAAATTCGCAATGATTTGAACAGACGGATAGAAGAATAGAATTTAAAAAATTCGATTAGGTACCTACTGAAATTTTTAAAATTATTTTTCGAGGTGAGAAAAAATTTATTCAGAAATATCTGAATTCATCAAACGTTGAAGTAGGGTAAACTCGATATTTTTTCATTATTTTATCTTCCCTTCTTCAATTTTGAGACGTTTCATAGGATTTTTCATAAGATAGTCCCGGAATTTGAGAAAAAAATTATTCTTCATTTCCAAACAACTGTAGAAAAAAATGAATTGAATACCAATTTTTGAAAATTTTAGAAAGTATTTCCTGCCCACTTGATCTTAAAATCTAAACCTGTTCAAAAAATAGCCTCAGTATGAACGTAATATTAATAGAATTAAATTTTTTTTCTGAAGTGGCCTTTTTTCACATTAAAATCTAGAGGTTTTTTGGAAAAAAAAAACATACATAATAAGACTATTTTCGAAAAAATTTGTCGCAGGCGATGTTTAAAAAAATATTCACCAAATATTCAGAATTTCTAAATAATGAGAACTAATTTTTTTTGCAGGAGTGGAGGAGAGGGGGATAAGAGAGACGGATAAAATACATTATTTTGAAGCAAAAGGATTTTCAACGATTCAAATTCAAAATGCTAAGTATAAATTTTTTGAATCAAGCATCAAATTTTTTCAATTTCATAAATTCCGTGTTTTTTCAAAGCTGTATCTAGAAATTTTTTCATCAGTAAAATTTCATTCATTTCAAAATTTAATTGACATTGATTTCTTCATTTTTTTTTTCAATTTTATATTTTCATCACTTTTTAAAATATCATCCAATCAGTCACTGAGTTGAAAGAATTTGAAAAACATGGAAGTTGAAATGAAAATATTCTTTGAAAACTCAAAATTGAAACGAATTTTACAGTATTAAATTTTCAATTGAAAAAATTTCGTACCATTGGTCGAAAAAATTTCAAGAAATTGAAGTAGGAAAAATTGTCAACACGAAAATGTTTTCCTACACTACAATAAATTTTTTCTAGCTTATAAATGTATCTTCCACTTTTATTTTTTCAATGTTGAATTCTTATTACAAAAATCCAACTTCATGGTTTTCAAAATCTCTCACTACTCCATAATTTTGAAGAAATGTATCAAATATGAAATTGAAAAAAATAATAATAATAAAGATTGGACCGATTTTCAGAAAATTATAGTGAAAAATTGTACTGTTGGAAAAAATTTCAAATGAAGAAATTACAAAAAATTAAAAAATTAAAAAATTAAAAAATTAAAAAATTAAACTTGGAATAAATTTGAACTTAGATTGTAAATGTAAAAAATTTCTGAAATAAATTTTGATTTCAATGATTTTTTTGGTTCATTAAAAATTGATTTGCCATCTTCAAAAAATTTTGAAACCGCGAAAAAAAATTAAAATCCTGGCAAACACTCAAAACCGACCATAAAATTCGAAAAATCGATTCCCAAAGTCATAATCAAGTGTAAGAATCGAATTTCTAAACACTCAAATTAAAAATTTTGCGGACAAATTTTCACTAAATTCTGAATAAAAAATTGCAAAAATCACGAAAATTCCTTCATCAGCAATAAAAATATTCCAATTTCTTCCTAGAAAAACAATCGCTTCCGATAAAAAAATCCCGTTAATTACCAATCGGCGCTTCGATTTCATTGTTATAATCAGCGAATTCGAATTCTCCGACATTTTCCATGGTAACATCAACAAACACGTCGCTATTGAGGTAATTAAATATCATGACGGGAACGGCAACCACCTCTCTTCTCATTACCGAATACGGTAAATCCAACGAAATGAAAAACGATTTGAAACTTTTCAGCTACAAACATGCGAAATAAACACGACGTTATTCGGGGATTAAATTTCAATTAACGGTTAAATTATGCTCGCCTTACTTTCAACGGTTCATTTAACAATCCGAAGCCATTCACGTTATCAATGGAAAACGCGCTGATAATCCATGACGTTATGGTATCCGGTATTGTCTTCTTCAGCATTGCTTTGCCATCGAATCTGCGATGAATAAAAAAATTACACTTTCTAGATCAATCGTGTTGAAAACGAGGATAAATTTTTTCCTCTCCATATAGGTATCCATGTAAGTAACACATAAAAAAATTACAAAAAGCTCTCCGGCTTATTAAAAAATCCATATTTTGGGATCATTAAAAAGCATCATTCGAGAAAAATTTTTGCCATCGTGTCAACCCACGCAGTACATGCACAATTCAATTCAAAAGCGTGAAATCGATAAATTTATACACGATCTAAAACTATAGGTATTTATTTCATATTTCCTGTATAAAAACTATAGATAGATAGGTATTTATTTACATATGAAGCATACCCAGCGGTATAGTTACCGAAGAACCACGTATCCGCTACATCGTGCGAAAGAAAAACTCTCGGGTGATTCCACACTGGGGTGGGAATATTTGAAAATGCATAAGGACCAGCGAGCGGTCGTCGAGTCACTAATTTATATACAACAGGCGGACCGATATCGGGTTTCACTGTTATTACTCGATCCGAATTTACATTACTCGCTTTTTCCTTCCTTTTAGAAGCTGTGTAATGAAAAACATAAAAGTAAACATACTATATGATTATACCATGGCTAAAGATAAAGGAAACCAAGGGTCATTCCAGGTTAATTCAATCGATTTTTGGTCTCGGGTCTTTAGATTTTGACCCATCTTGCTTTTTCAACTGGTAATTTTTTGGAGAAATTTGGCTCATTCTCATACAGTTCGGAAAAGGGTTAAAATGGGACTTGGATACAATTTTGAAAAATTTTCAAAGTTCAAAATTGAGGTTTCTTGGCACAAAGCTCAATTTAAATTCTGAAAATTCAATTGGTGTCATTTTTAAAATTTTCAGAAAAGGTGAGGGAAATTTTCAATTTTTTGAAAATTTTCTCTCACATTCTCCCCATTTTTAGGGGGTTGAAAACTTCTAAAAAAAATCAAAAATTTTGGAGTGACATGACTGGAATTTTTTTTAAAAAAAAGTTTGTTCTACCAATAAACAAGTTCACATTTATTTCCCAGGTTCTCAAAATAACGACAACATTGATACGAAAAAGATCCCGATTTTGCTCGAGACAGTTCTTACTGATAACTTGAAAAAGCTCTAATTTTTTAGCTCTGACTCTCGCCTTCGTAGTGGGATTTAACGAAATCAAATCTGAAAACTGAGTTTACATTCGAACTCAAGGCTTCGAAAAACATCACAAACAATACGTCGTGCCCTTCTGTTATTTTTTTTAATTTTGCCCAAAATTTTGGGGTCGTGTGGCTCCTTAAAGGATCAAGATTCCAGATATTTTCAAATATTGTTATGAAACATTTTTTTCACAGATTTTAAAATTATTTTCCCAAACTTCGGCACATCGCTGAAAATTGAACTTTTTGCTGAAAGCTCGACTTGGGACTTTGAAAAAATTTTATAGCCGATTCTGAACGTCTTTTCAAATTTTTTGGAATTTCTCAAGCCAATTATCTCCGAGTACAACCAATTTTGAAATGCATGACATCAAAAGTGGATATTTTTATGAAAAACTACACAGAAGCAAAAAAACAACGCCCCTTTCGGAGCACCAAAAAGGATTATAACCAAGAAAATAATGTTCTTTAAATTTTTGAAACGAGAGAACCTCCTTTAAAAAAATAATTCTAAAGACCCAACATCGAAAACTGGTTGAATCAACAAAGAATCATTCCCCTGTAACCACTTCAGCTCCCACCAATAAGCTGTTCCCTTTCTCCAGCATGCAACCGAATAAGCAATAGAGAAAATATGTGGAATATTTCACATTCAACCCCCTGCAACAAAAATAAAGCATCTCCAAATCCCAAAAGCTTGTTAAAATTAGCAATAACATCATGCGCCCGTAAAATATTATATTATTTCAAAATGTACCCAGTTTCGAAAGTACTCCAAATCCACGTTTCTGGGAAATTACTTCGAACTACTCCGCTCGACTTTGACGATATCCATGTTGAATTTTCATTCTGGGCGTACGCGTCAAGCTCGTCAAATATATTAGTCCTGTAGTATACTAAATAACCCGTTATGTTAGTTAGATTGAAGCGTCGGGTAAATTAAGCTTTCGGTTCGATTAAACATTCAAAAGCTTTTAAAATGAAATGATTAATATAGTTAAATCATTTTTAGATTAGAAATTCCCATTGTTCGAGTGTGAATCATCGCACAGAACGAGACGCGATGTCTTCAATTATCCGGAACGAATTTCAAATGTAATGGTGATTCAAGACACACTCGAACAGCGTGAATTGTTAAATTGTAGATTTCCGGGGTGTTTCCGACTTGGCGTTGGCTATTTTAAGGAAATATATGGACTCAAGGCGATCTACTGATATTTTTAGGTTTTTCTCGAGGGAAAAATCATCAAATGGCGCAGTAAATTCAAAATAATGAACGAATCCAATTGATAATGAATGACTGTTTTTTGATTAGAAAAAAATGGTTTTGTTTTTTTCGCGATAGATAAATCGAAATTTGATTTGTGAAAATTGATTAGTTGGTTACCAAAACTTGCCTAAATATAGAAAAATTAACTAATGTGAAAATCATGCTGCTTATATTTATGATGTCAAAATATATCATAAACGCTTGGCTGAATTATGCAGGTGTTACTCTTACTGCAAATTTTCATACACATAAATATGCATAACAGTTTTTTTTAGCGTGTTCCTGCATAAGGTAGAGAAATATTGATAAAATCTACTGAAACTAATTTTATATTTGCATAGGTACTCGTAACAAATTCACAAAAATGCAGATTTTTCAAACGATTCAAGTACAAAATTGTTTTTTTATCCCCTCCCTTCGTCATTTGTAAGAAATGATCCGGTTTTCGCTTAAAAATTGAGGGAATTTTATCGTTAGATACAAATGTACTAAGTAGTTTCATTACAACGAAAGGAGAATTTTCTTGAAATCGGTTTGGTGGTTTCGAACTGGTTGTCAAATAAAGAAATTAAAAAATATGCTGCAGTATTACAGAGTGTCTCGAAAGTAATAACAACAGTTTTTTGCTAAAAAAATTTCAATAAGTGAAATGAACAATCGCGTTTAAACGAGCTAAAGAGGACCCTTCGTATGCATAGGTATGGTCAACGAAGATACGGTATAGATAAATTATTTACGGCAAATCGGTTATGCAATTTTATCAACACCAATGAAAAAATCGTCCAGCATCGTTGTAGGGGTTGAAATATTCCATTTTTTTATCGCCAAAAAATCCGTTTTGTGATCGTAGATCACAATACAAGGATAAAATGATTCTTGAAAGTTGAAAAAATCAAAATTCAATTTTAAGAAATTTTCATCTTGAAATGAAAGGAATATATTGTCCATTTTTAAGACATTTTTGGATCGCAACATTAAAATCAATAAACCGATTTCAAAAAGTTTGTTCTCCCTCACTAATACCAAATAAATTTTCAGAAAAATTTTTACAGATTTTTATTCTCAATTTTTTTACATCTCCATTTTAGAAGAATTTTTGGGAAACAACCACCGGTTCGAAACCATAAAACCGGTTTTAGAAATGGAATCTTTCGTTAGAATCATACCATTTTTTATATCACAAATGAAACTCACTTAAATTTTTTGGAATGAAAACCGGTTTACTATTTTTGGAACACCCTATAGCATTTAAAAAAATTTTTATCGCAGAATAAAAAATTTTCTCATTTTTTAGAATTTGCTGTACCTCATTTCTGTAAGGTCATTTTAATTTTTGTAAAAAAATTTTGACAAGAAATATGGTTATGGCCGAACGAAAAAACGGATAACGTAACATAACGAAATTTCGAAAAATTTAAGTAACTGCTAACAAATGTTACGAAAGAAATTAATTTTTGAGAAATTTCTACTCACTGGTTTGAATATATATTGAACTGGTTTCATTATTTTTGTTATACACTGATGCACAATTTTCCAATGTTCTTATAGAAAAAGTTTTTTTTTCGATTTTCTACAACATTTCTTCATATTTCAATTTTTAAAGGATTTTCATTAATTTTATTGATTCTCAATCGTGAAACCGATTTTTAAAATTTTCATCTCGTTAAAATCATATTAATAATAAACTGGTTTCATTATTTTTGGGACACCCTGTCAAACAATTTTTTCATAATCATGGAACAAAAACTACAAAACGTGATTATTTTTCAAGTATATACAATTTTTTTTAGCCATCGCTGATGAATTTTTGAAACCAGGTTCATCAATGAAACTATTGAACCGGTAAAAAAAAGTTCGTCTTGTCATAATTACACAATAGGGTTGGTGCAAAAAAATTAGTTTTGGCTGAAATTGATATATGTTATAAAAGACACCATTATAAATTGAATAAAGCAAACCACACTCAAATCGGTTGAGTAGAACCCGAGAAAAAAATTTTTAAAGTTCCGATTTTTGAACTCGTTCGAAAAACGAACGCCTCAACGAAAATATGCCCTGTGACGTCAGTTCCTCGTATCAGCGTCGCAAACATAATGGATTTCAATGCGCTATTTCAATTTTTCGTTGATTTTGAAATTGGACGTTTCGATTTTGCTGATTTTTTTTACAGTTTTTTTTTCCAATGATATGATAAAATAAATTAACAACCAAAATTTCCATTTTAACCTTCCATAAAGGGAGGGGGGCTCTAATAATTTTTATATGTTTTAATTTTTTGGCAAATTAACAACGTTGGAAGTTCTGATTTCCAAATAGATTTAACTTAGGGTGAATCGGTTTGCGCGGTTTCAAAGAAAATTGATGTAATATCGAAAACTTTAAAAACTTTCAAGTTAAAATTTAAAAATATGAAAAAAAAAACTCAAAAAAGTTATTTTAAAAAATGTAAAACCAGCTGAAAGACAATTTATGAAGCTTGCGAATCCATAAATATTTGGGGATATTTTTTACAATTATATTATTCGGGTTTAAAATCAAAAATCACTAAATGGCAATGAAGGCAAGATCACCAGTAATTAATCATGAAAAAAGAAGAAAATTTTGCAAAAAATATTTTTTTTTATTAATGATCGAGTTATAGAAAAACTTTTTTATTAAAAATTTTCAAAAATTATGAACTTTGGTACATTTTTTGATATTTTTATTTTTCTAATACTATTTGTTATCTATGACAAAAGATTTAGGTACCGAATTCCACAAACTTTTAGGTTTTAAAATGTAACTTCAAAAGTTCAAACTAAGCTTTTATTGATTGGTGATCCTGACTTCATTGCCATTTTGTGACTTTTTAGAAGAAAAAAAATCTCCAAGGATGAGAAAATGTGGAATAATAAAAATTGAAAAAAAATGACGCGACGTAATGTTGAGGCAAAAAAAGTACCTATTTTAAGAATGGATCGAAAGAAAATTTTTTATGTCGTTGTGAATTTGCTTTTTGAACAATTACTTCGTTTTTGCTCTTGAATGCTTTGGCAATTGACAAATTATTACATTTTTTTGACTTCATTCCCATTTAGTGACTTTTTAGAAGGAAAAAATCTCCAAGTATGAGAAAATGTGGAATAATAAAAATTGAAAGAAATGACGTAATGTTGAGGTAAAAACAATTTTTAAGTTGGAAAACATCTTAAAACAAACTAGACTTGGAAAAAAATGTAATAATTTGTCAATTGCCAAAGCATTCAAGAGCAAAAACGAAGTAATTGTTCAAAAAACAAATTCACAACAACATGAAAATTTTTCTTTTGATCCATTCCTCAAATAGGTACTCCTTGAAAATTACAAGTTTACCCCCCCCCCACGCCCTTTCCAGAGTTAAGATGAAAATACTGGGGTTTTTTCATAACAAAAAAAAAGAACGAAATTTGAAAACCCAACTTCATTTCTGGTTTGAATTGATATTAAAAAAATCTCTATGAAAATGGCCAACATCCTGTGAATTTTGACTCTTGTATAGTTTTAAATAACTCCAACTGATACATTTTTTAATATTCTTTAACCATGGTAAAATAAATTATAAAGTATGTATTGAAAAATTAACAAAAAATCACGATCAAGTATTAAATTATCGAAAAATCATAATGTAATTTAACGCGACAGCTGTTTCGTTCCCGTTTTAATCCGAGGAACTGACGTCACAACGATGTAACGCGCGTTGCGATTTTTTTTCGCGACCCGCTCAATCTGCAGAATTCAATGGTCAATATCTTCGGTCCTAATGGACCGATTTGGATGCGGTTTGTTCTATTGAAGTTATAATTATGTATTCTATAACATATTTCAATTTCAGCCAAATCTATTTTTTTTGCACCAACCCTATTGCGCCTAATTCTTTCATTTGTGATAAATAAATAAAATTCGTTCAATACATTTTATGCGAAAACTGGTTGCTTCATTTTTGAGACACCCTGTAGCTTAAATTTTAAGTTCTTTCATCAATTTTTATGAATGAATTTGCAGTAGTTTTGAGTGTGGAGGGGGGAGGGAAAGGTAATGTTATACAAATGACCTCGATAAAACTTTTCTGATTTTAATTTTTTTTTTCTAAAAAGAAATTTTGAACAACGTTTGAAGAGAGGAAAAGTTTATGCATGATAGTCGAATATTCAACCGAAATATACTTTAACGTTACTCATTAGTTATTTTATTAAACTTAAATATAAAAAATTATTCAATGATTAAGCTTAAAGGCGAAAAAGTGAGTAGGTAATTTTTTATAGGGTAGTTATTTTAAATCTCTTTGGAAGTGAATGAGTGGATGGAAAAAATCTTATTCTTGTTAGATTATTCATTTGCAAACAATTTCGTCAATTAAAATTTTTAAAGTTGATGAAAAACTATATAAAAATATTTTTACAAAATTTAAACGATAATGGATATTCCACTAAATCTATTTAAAATCAAAATTTTTGAAAAATTTACGCCTTTTTTCCATCCGAACATTCGATTATCAATGTTATCAATATTGTGCTCAGATTTTTAGTTCGTTTTAGAGGCTAAGAAATTATTACGAATTAGTCACAGATATTTGGGCTCAGGTGTGCCGTATAAATATAGCATTAAGAAAATAATTCAATCGATCAAAACTTACCCCAAGGATTATGCTCATGTACGTAACCATTGGTCAAAACGGCAGCTCCAGATTTCTGCGAGGAAAAAAAACACCCACCGAAAACATCACTATGAGACGTCCTTGGGCAATATTCCACATCAATAAATCAAGGTCAACTTACCGTGAAGGCTTGTTGAGCAGTAAATGAACTTGGCATTAGATGCATCGACCTTTCATCGGCAATATCTCGAATATAACGTAGACTGGACGCGTCTCCGGTATCGTACGACTTTAATTCATTATACACGGTATCCTGTAAATATACACGGCAAAACATAATCTCATGAGTGTAAAAATTACAAGATACGGTTATCAACTTGGGCAACTTACGTGGGTAATATCATGACCGGATTTTAGCAATAGAACACTTTGGTCTACGCCTAGAACACCGATGAACGAATGGGGTTTAGCTTCTAAAAGTATCTCGGCTGGATTTCCTGGTTCGATTTCATTTTGTAGAGACGTTGCGTGAACCTGACAGATAAAGATGAATTTTTTCAGTCAAATATTGAAATAAATATCTTGATAAATATTTGAACAATTCTACATACGTAATTTTGTAAAATTTCGTTCAATTCAATATCTACTTCGTCAGCTATAACTTCTCCATTATCATTAACATAGTGGACGACGAAATGAGCTATCGGAGCCATTGTGGCTGTCGTCATTACTTTAATAGTGGCACTTGAGCTATTCCTAGGTAAAACGAAGGTATTCGCAGTGATGACGCCTCCTCTTCCGAATACCTCGTAATGAACAATTTCTATTTGTTCGGTGCAGTTGATCTCGATCTCGACGTATTGATTGATCTGGAAATGAAAAATTCGTACAATTTGTTCTGGATTTGGATCGATATCCGATTAAAACGTACTGTCGGATTTTTCGTTTTGAGAACAGCTTGAATGAAAGTATTACTGGGAGAAACTGCGGCAGCTATCGATGGTAATGATTCTTTCAAATCTAAATATTCGGCCTGAAAAATGAGTATGGCAGGACTTTAGAAGAATATTGTGCATTTTTTGTAAATTTACACACATAATCTACGTACTTCTATTCGTAAAACGGTGACATTCGTACGAGGAGGGTAATAATATAAATCAACGACACCGTCTTCTGATAATTTATGCCTCGATTCGGAAAATTCTTCGTCATTGTAGGAATAAAACTGTTTGACTTTGACGAAGTTTACATTATCGGTGACTGGTTTGCCATCATGATAGAGCAATTTCAACTAAAAAAGGAAAATCATCAATTTTTTTTCCGTTGATATATGAAAAATATAAGTAGATCATTTACATGTGCAGTGTATTTTAATCCCGGTTTGAAGTATTCGTTCGTCTTGACTAGTTCCATTTTATATCTATGTCTATGCAGTACAACTTGAATAGAATTATTTTGACGACGACCACTGGGGAATTCTTCGACAGCAACATCTAGCTGAATGATACGTTCGTAATCGTCCGATAACCTGCAACCAAACAGAAAATCTTTCAATAATGCAATAAAAATCGAAAGTAAAAAATCCGAGTGGTAACTGACTTTAGATCTTTGACTAAATCGAATTCAACATTGGCTTTTCCATTAATAGGAACAACTTTATAAACAGGATTGAGAAGAAACGGTTGTATGACGCCGGAATAAATATTCGGATTCACCGAAACGGTCGCTTCTCCTTTCACCGGCTTGCCATAAGTGTATCTGTGAAAAAAATCGTTCGTCGATATGGATCATTTAATCAGGAATTTTTATACGTAACTCGTTGTTACTCACTTAGCGTGAATCGTCGCCACGAGACGGTTATCTTTGAAAATAGCGTGAGCAGGTGCATTAATGGTTACTTCGAATTTCGGCAAAACGTATTCGGCAACTTCGAAGCTCTTTTTGAACAGCTGATCTTGTATACTGACCGTTATATTCCAATGGCCAAGCACCGGATGCTCGCTAAGTTGCAATTCCGACGAATAAACGCCATAAGTCGTCACCTGGCGTTTCCATTCCTTGATTCTATTATTTTTTCCATCCTGTCGAAAGAAATTCGGATGAGAAATAATGTGAAATACTCGTATATCGTAATAAAACCTAATTTACCGTGAAGTGAATATCTAAAAATGTCGTCGAGACTGGCCTGAGGGTAGGATTCAACACAATAACTCTGAATAATACTTTATGACCTGGTTTATAAATAGCTTTGTCTGTTTGGATAAAGACAGAGTAACTCTTATGCATATACTCCAGAGTAGTCGTGTTTCTAAAATTAACTCCTCCGGATCCTTGAGCGATTAAACTGTACGAGCCTGGACCAGTATCGCTGATCTGAAAAATATAAACAATGCACGGGTTATAGATCATTGTTTACGGAACCGTCTGTCGTTACAGATACGATTTCATACCTCCAGGCGAACAATTCGCGTTGAAAATGGATCAACTGATACTGATTGCGATGCTTTGAAAACACCTCCGCTATTTTGCTGACCGACGATTTCTAAATTAACCAGAGTTGGCGCGTCAGCGTATTGTACGCTTATAGAAATGAGGTAATCGCTATTTGGCCTTATGACTTTAGGAGCTACGATGGTGTAAAAACTGAAAAAAATATAATTTTTTCAAAAATCATTTTCCTGTTCTATTTAAGGGAGAAAAAAGTAGGTAAGTAGTTACTTGTTTTCGGCAGAATGAACGAAAGAACAACTGAATAAAATAAATATTGCGTAAAATAATACGTTCGCCATGCCTATCTGATGTTTTAATCTTCCTTTGAACCAATACAATACTTGATGTTTCTTTTGCATTCCACGACTATACATAATGATCTGGATAAAAAAAATCGTACGTTAATATTTTATCTGCGAATAATATGTAAGATCAGGGTAATTACGACACCGACATTTCCTCAGTCAGGCGATTCACATCGCGAGAACAATTCGTCAGCGAGTGTATCTTCGTTGGTTTATCTCTCTTTGTATAATTTACACATCTTTTTACGAAACACATACGTCAAAAATAACAATTTGTCAACAAATTAATGTTTTATTGCTTTATCTCTCTTTACATAATCCTCGGTCGACATATTTTCATCGGTTTTACTGCCCATGTCACACAATTTGGCATTCCATTCGAAATATTCGGTGCATAAGAACGCTTCATTAAAAAACTGATACAGGAAATACTGCCACGCCTTTTTTAGAATTATTTGACGCGAAAAAAAAACAGTTACGTAAAGTAACTCGAAGCAAAATGAAACTAAAAGCTTTGAAAAATTCAACAAATCGCACGAGTTCGATTTCTACCGCCAAGTATTGTTTTTTTAACGTAGGAAGCGACGAGGCAAACAAGTATGATGACGAAGAATACATGAAATAATCGTTTCAAATTGCGGGCGCCAAATATGGTAAAAACATGTTAACATTTCAAATCATAAGAGCTTTGAATTACAAAAACCAACCGATGAATGTTATCAATTGAATCGCGAAATGTACTGTTTACGTTGGATGATCTCGATGATTTCCAAAAAAAAGCGACTGAGCATGGACACCTGTTGTCAAATGTTCAGCGTTTCAATCAACGAAACATTTCACACACAAAAAAATACTATCCTCATAAATCTCACATTCACATTCGTAAAGTAAAATGATTCTTAAATTGATATCCTTTCACGACGAAATTCTCTCATAAAACATTAAAATGGGTTCATAAGATTAATAAATGAGCTGCTTGAAAAACAGCAAAAGTGAATAAACAAGTTAAATAAAGATTAATTAGGCACTAATGAACGTATACCATACACATTACAGGTGGTAATCACAACATTATCATTCAATAATATTTCCGATTTACGAATGAAGTATCAACAATCACCGAGAATAAAATAGAAATGTTCACGTACCAGCGTTCAACTCACCAAATGTCGAGTGTTTCGGATAGAATATAGATGAGACAATTTACTTAACGAATAAGAAAGTTAATTACATTGATATCCGAAGAAATTGAAATTACGATATTGACTCATCACTTGTAGCCTCCATTTCGCGAAATCGTATCACCGAATGACTGATCACAGTATTCACTACAAGATGCACTTATAGGAAATGAAAAACCAAAACAAATCAAAACGGAAAAAGTTTCACTTAAAAATTTTACATCAGCTGCTTTGGAAGTTCAAGTCTCCCACCAGCGAATGAAGACTTAAACAGTTACTTATGACCTTGTTTACGTACGAAGACGTGAATCTGTACTTGCATGTCCATACTCCAGTAATAATAGGCGTAGGTGGAATGGTGGGGGTAACGTTCGAAGGAAGGGGTTGTAATAAATTTATTATTCGTTTTTGTTAATGGGTTTATGGAATTGGAATTAGTCATTTGTCGCAGACAGACAGGCGACAATTGACGATTTCGATTTCACTTCCATGCATTGATTACGTACTGGTAAGTAAACAAGGACGTATATGGTCGAAGTAAGGAAATGAGTACAGTGTTTATCGGTTATAAGAACGCCGGTTATAAAAACATATCGTTTTTAAGAACCAAATTTAAAAGTCCCTTCAAAACTCCATAAGACACAATGTTAATTATAATTGCTTATAAGAACATCAGTTATAAGAACATATCGCTTTTTAGAACCAAATTTTCAGTCCGTTCAGCATAAAATAATCGCATATAAGAACTTTTTCGGCGTTGAGAACCTTTTTTTTTTTTGTAAGACTTGAACCTACACATGCCAACAAAGACTAAGATGTTACAAATGTACCTACCCTACATTATGAAAACATATGGACAAATACAAAGAAACAGAACGGACCCGATTCTTCACGGTTAATAATGTTTTTAGTCCCTAGTTGTAAATCTTCTATTTAGGCGTTAATTTTACAATACAATTCTCGGATTCCATCAGCGGTGAGCTCTGTGATAGATTTTTTTTGAAGGTTTGATGACTTCTGCCTCTTTGGTCATCGAATATATGCCTCGATGTCTGTCTGTTTTCTCTTTTATATGTAGCTTCTCGTCATTTGACCCTTCATTTTGGGGAAGAATGCTTAGTGCTTCATCCCCCCCCCCCCCATAGTAAAAATATCGATAAAAAAGACAATATTGGTTATAACAACATATCGGTTATAGTGACGAAATTTCTAGTTCCCCTCAAGGTTCTTATAACCGATAAACACTGTAGTTCTTTATGAAATATCTACGTGGGCTCCTGGGCACCTATCTTCTCTGTTTTTCTCTTTTCTTCGATTTCGCATTCGGAGATTCGGAAGCAGTCCTGTGTCCCTCCAGTCAGCAACGTGATGCTAGGACTGCTAGGAGTCGTGTAAATTTTTTCCTACAGAAATAGAAAATTATAGAAATTTGAAAGAGACCCTCGAATGAAAAACTTCTAAGCGGTGGAGGGGGTTTCTTAAATCTCAGAAAATTGCAATTTTTATTGAATAATTTAATAGAAAAATATTGGAACTATACATGCTAAAAATTTGCTCCAAGTATGACATATTTCTAGAATCTGTTAGGTATTACGCGATTCGAAATTTATATCCCCTGTTTTTTAATTCCGATTTCGTGTTTTATTGAAGGGTCCTTATTTTCAGACCTGTCAATAATTTTAAATTGAATCAATTGTCTCTGTCTCTAGGTAAGTCTAAGCACCTATTTACTCATTTTGCTAATGAAAGCTATAAACATCATCTTCTTAGTTTATTTTACAAAAAATGCTCTTCCTATATGCGTGGAAAAATTTGGAGAATTTACTTACGTTACGTTATCTTTTTATGAGTAAACAAATTTCTACAAAATATAGTTAGGTAGTAGGTACCTAGCTAAGTAGGTACTTACGTATCGAAATTCGAAATTATACCGGATATACGAATAAAATAATTTCAAAATTCTACAAATTTCATTCTGCTTCGAGTAAAACTTGACTGTTGAGAAAATATGTATCAGTATTTTTTAAGCTCTCAGTTTCAATTTGAGACTCATTAGTCGTTTATAATCGCACTGAATTTTTCACTGAAAAAAGTTGGATCTGTTTTCTTTGGTTTTCTTCGAGTTATCTCATGGAACTGTTTATAATGACAATGAGGAACTGAAAGATTTAATGCCTGGCGATGAAAAGTTGAAATACTTCAACTTTTTTTAGAGAAAAATTCAGTGACAATATCAAAAATTTGAGTGTAACAAAGTTTGTTTAAGCATGATAAAATTTCCATTGATCTTTCGATCCCTTTTACATTACAACATTACCATCATTAAACCTCGAAAGAAAAGAATGTGAAATTCTAATTCAAATTTTAGTTTCCTAATTAATTTAGATGGTTCAAGCTTCAAGATTTAAAATTTAAATTCAATTAATAAAAAAAAATTAAAATTTTTTTTTACCTATTTTTAGAAGTAAATTTAGTAGGTTAAAAAGTATGTGCCAAAATGTAGATTATTCACAATTGAAATTTTTTTTAAAAAAAACAATTTTTGAAACAAAAAAAAATAAGTAAATAAATTTTCAGTAAAAATTAGATTTTAACACGTTTTTAAAATGAAAATTTATTCGAATCCACCATAAAAAATAAAAATTAAAAATGAGAAAGAGTAAAAATTGAAAAATTGACAATAAGAAATGTGATAATCTAACGAATTGACACTTTCTCATTCTCAAAACTTGAATCTTATCAGTTATCACACTTTACAAAATAAAATAAAGCTCAAACACAACTTTGTTACCCCAACTTTTTGTTTTTATTTCCAAACAAAATTTAAAATTATTTGTAAGCTTTGTTATTTCATGTTTCTAGTAAACTAATGTATTAATTTTCTTCTGATATCCGTTAAAGTTTTAATATATCATGATATAATATTGTACG
The DNA here is from genome assembly GCA_038380155.1 of Pseudococcus jackbeardsleyi. Lineage (NCBI taxonomy): Eukaryota > Metazoa > Arthropoda > Insecta > Hemiptera > Pseudococcidae > Pseudococcus > Pseudococcus jackbeardsleyi. Next base: position 55,249,672 of record CM076242.1, read on the forward strand.
ACCAGGAGTTGTCTTCAACCACTCGCTGAAAATATTATTTCGTCGAACCATTTTTCAAAGCAATGGAAGGTACAAAAGAAGATTTTGATAGTTTCTATACCGAAGTAAGTATCTTTAATCACTTTCAATGTTACTTTTGTTGATGCATTTCACTCATCCTTTGAATTTTTTAGGTGAAAGCTATCGAAAAACGAGATTCTGTGTTAACCTCGGATCAACAACTTATGCGATTATTGCGACCCGGCTCTACATATTTAAATTTAAATCCATATGAAGTTCTTCAGATTCAACCAGAAGATTCTGTAGATGTTGCCAAAACAAAATATAGAAGGGTATTTCCAATTTTCGTTTTATCTATTTGCCTTTTTTTTCCAATTCTCAATCGGCATGTTTGGAATTTCAGCTATCAATACTGGTACATCCTGACAAGAATCCAAATGACAAGGAAAGAGCCGAAAGAGCGTTCGAAATAGTTTGCAAAGCTTGGAAAATTATCGAAAACGAAGAAACTAGGAAAAAATGTTTGGATATCGTTGAAGAAGCGAAAGAAAGGACTAATCTTATGATTAGTGAAAAGAGGAAGAAATTGAAAAAGGGTGAACCTGTCGAAGAAGATGATCCTGAAAAGTATAAACACGCTGTTTGGGTGATGACTATGAAATTATTTGCTGAAGCTGAACGCCGACGAAGAAATTTAGAACAGAGAAATATGGAAGAGAAAAAAAGGCAGCGAGAACAAGAAATCGAAGAAGAGGAAAAAGCAGCATTACAACGAGAATGGCAGAAGAACTTTGATGTAAATATCTGCATTGATTTTATTTTCAAAGTGTTGGTTTGTTATTCTTCCAATGCTGAGCATATTTTTATGATGTTTTAGGAATCCAGACAAACTAGAGTTGACAGCTGGAAGCAATTTCAATCTACGGCTTCGACGTCTAAAAAAGTGAAGAAGTTGAAAACGTTTAAACCTCCCAGACATAAAGCTGAAACGCGATAGTGGGTTCATGTTGTAGATATTAATTAAATAATACGTATTCTAAAGAAAGTTTCCTCAATCGTATTGAATTAAACAGACTCCTTGAAAAAAAAAAAAGTTATAGCTTGGTGTATAGCATTTCAATACCAACGTTCTGCTTTATTTATTATCAACAGGAAATTTTTCTCTTGTGTTTCGTTATAACAATTATGACATTTTTTATGATAATGTATTGTATGTGTGTAAAAATGTACCTGCGTATTTATTTATTTTGAAAACTTCGAAATTTTCTAGAAAATAGACAGTGAATTTTTAATTTCTTCTTCAGTTTTAGTTTTTCATTTATTCACCATGTATAAAAAGGACGAATCTATGTTTCATTTTCAGTGTAAATAGATCATTAAAAAATAATTGAAAGAACAGATTGGTCTATACAAAATAATGTATTTAAGCTTTAGAATTAGCTACACTCAAATTAAAGCTAATGTCCAATGGTTTTTCTCTCTTTGTGTTCTTATAATTACATCAATTTTTCAGTGGTTATTAATTTACTATCAAATGAATAAATAATTATTACAAAATAATGCACGGCATGATCAGAATAAAGAGTATTCTATTTCATCGAAATTATCAATTAATATTTTAAAGTACTTTAAAACTTCACTTTACATTCAATCAACCGCAAATTTTAAATGCTTGCAATCCTTGCATTAGAAAAAAAATGACGAGCTAGCTATTTGGAAAATTTTAAGCAAATATAAATGATAAACGCCGACGTCATATGATTCATTTAACACGACATGAGAAATATTATAAAATTAGAATTTGTTTACAAGCCCTAAGATTGTAACGCGAATAAGAAAAATCAGTTATTGAATGAAACACCCCGAATGTATTGTTCGAAATTACCTTTTTTTCATAGTTGAAAGAAAAAAACTTCTTTTCATTTCTAATAATCATCTACCTAATACTTTTTTACATCACAAAAATACATACACATATAAACATGCAAAAAGATACCGAAAACTGTACATGAAATTCAAATAGAATTCGGCTCAATTCGAAGTCTTTTTCGAGGAATGATGTTCATCTCATCAGAATTTCCACTGTCTGGCGCTTGATCTCGTTTCTTTTGCTGTGACAACGTATTCTAATAAAAAAAACAAATGACATGGTTTAGAAAAAAATCATTCAGCTACATTTATAAGTGTGACCAAAATATGAATAATGTAAAGTAATTCGTACCTGCGCATTGTTTTCCCATCTTTGATGTAAATATCTCAATAGAATATTTGTTTTTTCAGTCACTATAACTGGAAAATATCAAAACAAAATGGAATAATATATTCGTGATCAATTTTGAGAATAATACGTTTTATTCAATAATAAAACTAACTCTGCTCTGAGGGAATTTCTTCAGTCGATATGTATACAGACGGACGTTTTACGCAAGTTCTGTTCGTGCTATCCGTATGAAAACGAGAAAAATTGTTCTTGTCATAACTTGGTAAAGTCTTCAAGAATTCGGTGACCGACTGAAACATTTTAAAATTATTATAAGCATTCAGATTCTGTTTTTCATAATAGTAAGTTTTGCGATACAGAAATAATTGCAAAGAATTATAATGATTAATGAACTATTACGAAATGAAAATGTTCTAATTTAATCAGCTACTGATAATATTACCATTTCGGCTGGTATATGATGAATTTGAAATGACGCTGGATCCCAGGTGAATGAAATTTGCAATATCCGCTTAGAATATTAGAAAAATGAACACCACGACCGAAAATACGCAAGAAAGCTCAAAATCGAGATGAAAACTTTCGAACTTTACAATTTTTTTACGATGATAAAAATTGAGATTTTTTTTGGAATGGTTTCGATGATGAGACAGGCAGCAACGCGAAAAAAATTCAAAAATACAGTGTTGCCACTTGGCAATTCTTTAAATTCAAAATGTCGGGAAATTTTTCACTTGTAAAATTGAGCTACATTGTTTAAAGAATTTGATAAAGTTTGATAATAGCGCGAAAAAGCTCGAAAGTTGGAAAGTTGGTTGTATTTTTCCGAATTTTAATCGCAAATGTGTTAGTTTTTATGAAAAGTTTATTATACATTCTGCTGCAATGAGTTTGTTTGAAACCGACGAGAACTTTGACGAAATACTCGCGAAAGGAAAGCGAATTGACAAAGGAATCCAGCATCTTGAAAAAAAATTATCTAATGTGAAAAATCTAGGCGTATCATTCGCTCCCGAAGAAACGAAAAACACGGCTTTGAATGTTTTAAAAGAATATGAAGAAGAAGTTGCTGCTATGAAGGTTTGCGTATTCATTTATATTACTATCTTTAGAGCTTTTATGAGCATTCAAATTGATCCTACTTTTCAGGAAAATTGCGATCACTGTCTCGAAGAAGAAGAAAAATTACTCAAAGAAAGCGTTGAAGCGAATGAGGGTATAGTGAATTTTGTAAAGAATATGAAAAATGAATTGGATAAAATTGAAGAAAACTTGAAAAGCATGGGACAGTATCAGCCGTACCAAGAAGAACCGGTATTACATTATTGCTAGTAATTATTTTCCATTCGCGATCATCAATTCTGATCTAAATAATTTCAATGCATCAGATTGACGTTGAAGACAAAGTCTCTCAGCATGATTTGGGTAGTCCAATTCTAGACGGTGTCACGCACAATGATTCGGATATTGGGAAAAGCGTAGATGTACTTGAATCCAATAACACTAGTCCTTCTCATCTGATGTTGAGTCCTGATTATTCTATCAAACATGGTCAAGAATCACGCCAAAAAATGGTAAAATTTGAATATTTCTATTTCATAATGTCACTATCAAATGAGCTATCGTTTTGAATTTGTGTTTTTGTCTTAGACTAATGGAAAGTCATTCGATACCGGTTCATTGTGCAGCGAAAGTAACGGCGGATTTAATTTCAACTTATCTGCTAGCACTTCTTTATCAACTCCTTTGGGAATTACCAGAAATTTCAGTAAATATTCCGAGAAGAGTATTGATTCTTTGGATGCTTGTCATACGCCTATGCGTTCGTCTCGTAAACCGGTCAGTTACATTGATGACACTTGCAGAACTCCTATTGATCCTGGTATATCTTTAGCGAGTATGAAATTATTAGGTAAGAGCAATATCAAAACCAAGGTGTATAAAACCGGTCTTACTGTATGTAATAATAAGAACGAATAATCTCTTAAATTTTTTATATGATTTTGTCATTTATAATTCAATTTTAAATGTATCTATTTTTAAATCGTTTTTTGTGGAATTGTTCATTTTTCTAATTTTCTAATTAATTTTATTTTATACGTGATTAAGGATTATAAAATGTTAGTTGTGATCTTCATACTTTTATTTTTAACAAATTTTCAATTATTTTATATTCAATTGTTCGATCGTTAATTTTTTTTTTAATGCATTTATCATTTTTTAATCTGAACGAAACATTGAAATTAGGTACCCTAATTGAAATAATGCTCAATTGATAGCATTAAAATCGGCTACAAAATAACGGTAGACTGTACTAAACTATGATATTCGGACAAATGTTCAGCTAATTTGTTCCTTTCGTAAATCATATTACAAAGTGGACACCTGTAAGCAAAATGAAAAGAATTAATATTATACCTGAAGATACAACGATTCAGTGATAAGAGAAAAATATTTACGATCTCCGAGACGAATTCTTAGTAGATCCATTGATATTATCATGAATTGTGCGTTTATGGGCATACATATTGAACTTTTGACTGAAACATTTCCCACACACATCACAAGGGAATGGTTTTTCTTTGGTATGGGAACGCATATGCCTTTTCAAGTGAGTATTGCTGTCGCAACCGGCGTTACAAACTGGACATTTGACAGGATTCATTCCGGTGTGATTCGCCATATGTCGCTTGTAGGTTTTTTCATGGATGAATTCCTTATCACAAATATTGCACTAAAATCAAAACAACCATGTAAACGATGGAATTTACCATAGAAAGTAGTACAGTGGGTGGAATACCAACCGTATACTGAGGAACTTTGGTATGAATAGGTAGATGCCTTTTGAGGCTGATTTTTTGACTGAAAAGTTTACCGCAAAACTCGCAAGTAAAAACACTCGTTCCATTGTGAATTGCAATGTGCATTTCTAAATTTGATTTATGTTTATACATTTTACCACAGATATCACAAATAAATTGAGGATTTTGAATTGTATCAACTTCACTGCCATTGTCGATGTCATCTTCTTCAAAAATCAAATCATCCAAAAAATTAGGAGTCATTTTAAAACTAAAATTAATTCAAAACTTGAAAAAAAATTTGTTTTAAAAATTTTTCCGATAAAAAAATGATAACAAAAGTTGCCAATCAGTGTTACCAGAAGTGAAAATAAACAGGGTAATGAACCAGCATGGAGGGAAAAATCATGCGGAGATTTGCGTTTTGCTTTTGCGAAACATCATTGGAAATAACTGAAATAATTTTACGTACACAATGGTTTCAAGACCGTGGTTTCGTACGTAATCTTCGTTTTGCGTAAGATTTTTCATTAAATTGATAGTAGAAAATTGAAAAAGTAATTTTATTATAAATTAACAAATTTCTCGTCGTTGACACATGTTCTTGCAACTTGCTTATGCCCCGGATTTGTCATAAGTCGAAAATAAATCGGTCCCTCGTTTCGCGGTTTTGATAATTAAAAACGTGGTTTTATCAATTACACATTCAAGAGTGGAAGAAAATTCGTTGTAACGCGCCATTCTTTTTAATTACTACAATACATCCTTATTGTGTAATTTTTACGTCGAGCGGCTCATAATTTTCAACTTAGTGGATTTCGATACGACTTTCATCAATGGCTCTCGATGCGAATAATTTTCGCCAAGTGCTTAGCTGTCTGCTAAGCTTGGAGACTGATACCCGAACTAAAGCTGAAGTACGTTATTCTTTGCTATTCACACATCTTTCGAATCGAACATCGTTCTCACGAATAATTTTTATGTTACTTAGGAAGCCTTCAATAATATACCTACCGAAACGAGAATATTATTTCTATTGAATTCGATCACCGATAAAGCTTTACCAGATGGCGAAAAACAACTCGCTTGTGTGTTGATGAGACGTCTCATAACGAACGATTTTCCCGAATTTTATCCTAAAGTACGTATCTTATTAGAAAAGCTGTAATCGATCCTCGTGTGGTGAAAATACGTTTCACGTCTACTTTCAGCTTAGTCCCGAAGACCAAGATCAACTAAAGAAATGCTTATTGTTATTGGTACAAGCCGAAACGAACGACAGTTTGAAGAAGAAAATGTGTGATATTGTTTCGGAGTTGGCTAGAAACTTGGTCGATGATGATGGTAACAATCAGTGGCCTGAATTTTTACAATTCTTATTCAGATGTGCTAGTTCGACATCATCTCAAATGAAAGAATGTAGTTTGAGAATGTTCGCGTAAGTTACGAGCTTGATTATGTTTTATAAATAGGCCAAACTATCATATACATTGTTTCTAGGCTCGATTAAATTTCTAATTAATGTAATAAAATATCCTATGCTTAGGCTTGTTTAATAGCACATTTTTCTGATGAATGTTTCGTATAGCAATGTTCCTGGAGTTTTTGGAAATCAACAGAACAACAACTTGAATTTGATCAAACAAATGTTGCAACAATCTCTAATGGATGGATCGGATAGTAAAGTAAGATGATTCAATTTTGCTCTGGAGTATTTCTTATTACCTTTTGTTTCGCGATTTCTAACCTGTTGATAATTTTCTAGGTGCGAGCCCAAGCTGTCCGAGCTGTTTGTTCGTTTATAATTCTTCACGAGAAAGAAACCGCTATTCAAAAACATTTCCAAGATTTACTTCCGAATATCGTTCAAGTAATTGGTGTTTTCATTTTGTTCAAATGAATCTGGTCAAATATTTATGTTTTCGTTTATTCTGTCAAGGTTTTAGCCGAAAATTTACAAAATTGGGATGACGACTCGGTTATTAAATCGTTCATCGATTTGTGCGAATCATCTCCTAAATTCTTAAGGCCTCATATCGGAGGAGTAATCGAACTTTGCCTAAAAGTAAGCCCCTTTGATGCGAAAAATCGTATTTATTCTTTTCTAATCGTCTTTAATTCATAGGTTTTTTCGAACGAAGAAATGGACGATGAAATCCGTCATTTGGCCTTGGAAGTTATCGTAACATTGAGCGAAGTAGGTTCTGCTATGATGAAGAAAGAGGCTCAATCTTACGTCGGGCCTTTGGTTCAAAGCATTTTGAAAATGATGGCTGATTTAGAAGAAGACCAGGAATGGAGCTGTTCCGATGAAATCGTCGATGAAGATAATGAAAAGTTAGTCATCGAATTTTCGAGCACCTATTATTTCCGCTATAAAAAATACGATGTTTGAACACGAGCAACCGAACGTTTATATTTATCCCTGTTCGTTCAATTATCTGAATCTGAGTATCGTTTTCCTCTAGAACGAATTATTGCATTAGTATTCTGTAAAGTGATTAGTGTAACTTCGTTGCATTGAGTAGGCGATCTAGACAACCTTGAACTTTTTTTTTTATCACATCGCTAATAATAACATCACGTTTTTTTTTTCAGTAACAACGTTGTAGCTGAATCATCAATCGACAGATTGGCATGTGGACTTGGAGGTAAAATAGTTCTTCCTCACATCATAAGTAATATTCCGGCCATGTTATCCAATAACGATTGGCGATTTAGGTAAGTTAATTTCATCTTTTTGGTATTCTGTCTATACAACGAATTAATTCATAGTTTTAATTTAGACATGCTGCGTTGATGGCCATCTCAGCTGTAGGAGAAGGATGCCATAAACAAATGGAACCTTTATTGCCTCAAATCATCGAAGGCGTTCTTAATTTTTTGCAAGATCAAGTTAGTATATCAAGTCCAGGTTAAATAGACTTAAATTTGAAAAAAATACGTAATTTTTTATGCTGTTTTAGCATCCGAGAGTCAGATATGCAGCTTGCAATGCTGTTGGTCAGATGTCTTCTGATTTTGCGCCTACTTTACAAAAGAAATTCCACGATAAGATCGTCCCGTCGTTATTGATTTTACTCGATGATAATTTGAATCCACGTGTTCAAGCTCACGCTGGTAATTAATTCGCCCTTCTCAATTTTATCGATACCTAAAATGAACTTTTTAATATTTTATTTTTAATTTTAGGCGCTGCTTTGGTTAATTTTGCCGAAGATTGTCCCAAGCATATTTTGGTTCAATATTTAGAAGGAATGATGTTGAAATTGGAAGCTATATTGAACGCCAAGTTTACCGAAGTAAGTAATCGATTGAGGCGGATTGATAATTTTTGATCTTTGTATAATTTTTTGTCGTTTTATTTGTGTAGTTGGTCGAAAAAGGAACAAAATTAGTTTTAGAACAAGTCGTTACCACTATTGCTTCTGTTGCTGATACAGCCGAAGAACAATTCGTTGCATTTTACGATAGGTGTGAATTCGAAAACTCATGAAAAAATTCAATCGTAATCAAATTTGTTACATAATTTCTTGAAATGTTGACAGGTTGATCCCTAAATTGAAATACATAATCGACAATGCCATTACACCTGAATTAAGGCAATTGCGTGGTAAAACGTTAGAATGCGTCAGTTTGATTGGATTAGCCGTAGGCCACGATAAAGTAAGAAAACCCTCAGATTGATATTTCATTTGAAAGAATGACTATATTGAAGATATTTATTGAACACAGTTTGCTCAAGACGCCCGAGACGTGATGGATACGTTGTTGAAAAATCACGAAAACGGCGACATAATTGCTGAAGATGATCCATATCATACTTACCTGATTTCTGCTTGGGCCAGAATTTGTATTGTTTTAGGTTCGTGCCAAATTATCTCATAAACATTCATTACCTTGTGAAATAATTAATCGATAAATATTTATCTGCAGGTAAAGACTTCCAACCATATTTACCTTTGGTTATCGGCCCTGTTATGAAGACAGCATCAATGAAACCAGAAGTTGCTTTATTTGATAATGAAGATTTAGAAGATCTCGATCGTGTCAGTGCCGATTGGCAATTCATTTCGCTGGGCGAACAACAAAATTTCGGTATTCGTACCGCAGGTTCGTAGATTTTATCGAATGGAAGACATTCGTTTTAAGTTCCAAATCACAAATGAATTCTTTTGCAGGTTTGGAAGATAAAGTAGCAGCTTGTGAAATGTTGGTTTGTTACGCTCGAGAATTGAAAGAAGGATTTGCCGATTATGCCGAAGAAACTGTACGTTTGATGATCCCGTTGTTGAAATTCTATTTCCATGATGGTGTTAGAACTGCTGCTGCGCAGAGTTTACCACATTTGTTAGAATGTGTCAAAATTAAAGGTATTACTGTAGTTGAATTTGAAACAGAATTTCTGTTCATAAAATGTCCTAATTACTAGCCATTTTTCTACCCTTAGGACCCGATTACGTTAAAGATATGTGGAATTTCATCTGCCCAGAATTACTAAGCGCCATTAAAGGTGATCCGGAGAACGAAGTAGTTGGAGATCTATTTCATTCTATGGCCAAAGTAAGATTATTTTGTTGATTCATGTGAAATTTTGGGAAAATTATTAACGTAACGATATTCCGCAGTGCATTGAAGTCTTAGGAAAAGGATGTTTAACCGAACAATGGATGAACGATTTGATATCCCTGTTTGAAAAAAATCTATTGGAACATTTCCTCGAACAAGAAGCTGTCCAAGAAAAACGCAAAGAAGAAGATTATGACGAAGTAATTATAATTCAACCAATCAGAAAAATATTTGCCCAGGACTTGTTTATTTATCTAATCAAAATTTGACAGGGTCTTGAAGACGAAGGTGACGATAGCGACGAAGCAGATACCACGTTTAAAATAAGTAAATTAGCTGATGTCGTTCATGCTCTATTCAAAGTCTACGGTACCGATTTTTACCCTTATTTCGACCGAGTTTTAACCCTTTTTGTTAAAATGCTGGTAAGCTTTTAGTTAATTTTTCCGATATCGTAAAAAACAATCGACTTTAAATCGTTCATGGTTTCGCAGGACCCTCGACAAAAGTGGACCGACCACCAATGGAGTATTTGTATTTTCGACGATTTAATCGAATTCACCGGCCCACATTGTAAAAAATATAAAGATTATTTCTTGGCACCTTTGGCCAATTATGTGACGTATCAACAACCCGAAGTGAGACAAGCTGCGTGCTACGGCTTCGGTGTCTTAGCTTTATATGGTGGCGAAGAATTCGCTCGTAAGTTGTAATTCTACCTCAGAAACCTATTCTTGTTAATTTTCGATCATAATTTTTTTCCCTTTGCAGAAACTTGCGCTTCTGTAATTCCTGATTTATGTAAAATAATCAACGATCCTTCGGCTCGTGAAGAAGAAAATCAAGTAGCTACCGAAAACGCGATATCAGCTTTAGCTAAAATATTGAAATATAATAGTTCGGCCATAAACGTAGACGAAGTTTTACCCCATTGGTGAGTATTGTTCGCGAAAATCACATCAATTTAATGCCGTTCGAGTTTATCACGGTGTATTGTTTTTTAGGTTACAATCACTTCCGGTCACAGAAGATGCCGATGAAGTACCACACGTTTATGATTATTTATGTGACCTTATCGAAAGAAATCATCCTATCGCTTTAGGAAATAATAATTCTAATTTACCTAATCTGGTAGCCATTATGACAGAAGTGTTTTTCAAAGATGCAATCAAGTTGGATCACATTGTAGCCAAAAGAATGATCACCATAATGAGAGAAGTTCAGGTAATAATTATTCGTCGTTTATTTTCTACTCGAGTGTCTAAAAAATTTCATGTTGTCATTAATTTTACAGAAATCACCCGAAATGTTCGAATTGTGTTTATCGCAGCTGAGTATAGAAAAGAGAGTCAAATTACAAGAAATTCTCGCTTCTGTGTAAAATGATCGTATCGATTACAAAACATGTGTGATTTATTTTCTCTACTCCTTTCTCAATTATGACAAATAATTTATTTTTCCGACTAAATATAATCGTTGAATTAAACAAACTATTCATACGTATTTTTTTCCAATTTGAGTATCAAATTATTGCATTCATAATAGAAAATATATCATTCTATCATTGTTACTTTTAATGAACGAGATTTTCAATTTCATAGTTCGATATGAAGTGGACGTTTGACTTTACCGTATGATTCGACCTATTTTTTCAGCAAGCTGTAATTTTTTTGTGAAAACCGTTTTTTTTGTAAGGTATCGTTATGTAACTTCTTCGGTGTAAATTAACCTAATTATCTATTTTAAAGCCACCGTGTCATCAATGATTCCCTAATGGTGTAATAAACATTTATTTTTCATTGAAGATATGTAAAACTTTTTACAAAATTACCAGTTTCATTGTATTTGTGAAACATTTCGCCATTTTCCTTTTTTACAACGAACGAATTTTTTAATGTATTTAAGAAAATTGGCAAAATTTTCCTAATAAATTATTTCATATATGTATTTTGTTTGTAATTTTTGAAACTATTTCATTCGTATTTGAATTTGGACCGACGTAAGTAGGTCTAGGTATTCAGAAAAGTGATGCCCTTATATTTTCATTTCTCTCCGCTGTAAAACGTAGTTCCTTCTTGAAAGTCTAATTTTTGATTGCTTAAGAGTTCTTTTCGATTATTTTTTGTTCAAATCTTAATTATTACGAAATGTATGTAATATGTATTCCAAATTACATGAGCACGTTCATTACAAAGCGGCTCTTGACGCTTAAGGATAATACCTAACATCATAGTTCGTGGCTCTGTGAATAGACCACCAAGGGGAACTCGTAAAAAAAAATTGATCGAAATCAGAAGACCCGACTTCATTTTTGTCCTGTTTTAGTAGGAAATAGCCCTAGAGACAATTTTTGTTTACCTGCTCCCATTCTTCCTATCCCCTAAAAAATTCTTTTGGCAATCTCTGCGTTTCTGATGAATGATGAATAAGAATATTAGGACGAAAAATAAAGAACAAACAATTCTTAAAATGGTAATATTCGTTTATTATAACAATGAACGTAACTTAATAATAAATAACTGCATGTATTCGAATTATTTTAACGTAATGGTTAACATTACATATGAGAGTTTTTAGTTTTAAAACCTTAATACGGTGTTCGTATTTGTTTAGAATAATATACATTACCTAAAATCTCGTTTAGTTCGAAATTTCGAAATGAACAGTTTATTTATAAAATATTACGTTACTTAACGAAAATATTAACTATTTATTATTAATTAGGCCTTATATCTTAATTATTTTAACACTGAATTAACGTGACCTTATAACAATAATAGCTGTCACGTTTATGTATTTTTTTTTATACAAACACGAAACGACTATTCGTTGCAATTTAAATAGGTACTTAAACAATTAAATTTTTTATTTTACAAAATTTACGCTAACATTTTTATTACGATTGCAACGAAAGAAAAAAAATACTAAATGCATTTCGAAATTTCTACAAATCTTACTTTGAAAAAGTGTAACTTTAAACTTTTCTCGCTCGTCATTTTAAAGCTTATTCACAATTTAAATTGTAGGTATAGCTTTCGGTTTTGGAATCTTGGTGTTACTAATTTTTGAAAAAATTTCAAATTCAATTTCGAATTCGAATTTAACCAGATTTTTTTCGACAACAATGTAGGTAAAAGTGAAGTGATAATCTGCTTATTCAAAATTAATTTTTTAGAGAAATATTTACAATACGACGGTTGTGAATATGCCAATCTACGACAATACGATCAATCGGACAGCTCTTAGTTAATTACACACGCTAAACGTGGGCCATTTTTTTTTTTTTAAATCTACATTTATCGTACATTTTTCCCCCTATATTTTGTGTACGCAGGAACGTAATTCCATAATCTTAAAATATTTACAAATCAAGGAGAATAGTTCATCTGCATAGAGATACTAAAAAATTTAATTCCGATAAAAACTTACAAAAATATATTAAATTGGTACGAATTTTTTAGTATACTCGTGATCGAGTTAGTTTTTTTTTTAAGGACGAATTTGGCACGTGGAATGTAATATTACATTTTGACATAACGACGTAAAGTTCATATAGGTAATGAATAAACTATATAAATATGTAGATTTATAACGAAAACAATTGAAATAACAATTTTTTTAAAATTCATGTGTGTAGCTAGAAGTGCAGTAATTGTTATTTATAACGATTAGCTAGGTCTATATTGCTCTTATGATTTTTCAGGGTTACAATTTACGCCGGCCAATCATTTTAAATAAATTTTACTGCACAGATTAACAAAATTTACACCTACTAAAACATTATAAAAAAAATAAACGACACGGTGATAATACAAATAACATTTAATAATACAACAGTTAGGTATAATTTTTATATAAGAAGTAAATGTATCGTAATAACAATAGTAAAACATAAAAACAAGTAACGAATTGGCTGCTATTAGAAAGAGAAACAAACTATGATTAAAAATCATCATTACGAGAATGGAAAATACTACAAAAAGCAAACGCTTCTTGCTGCGATCTAAGATATTTTCAATATTTTTACCAATCGATTTGGAGCTTTAAAGGTCTCTTTTGTTGTCGGTAAATCAACAGATAGGTATTTAGAATTAGAAAAAATAGGTAATAAGCAAATTAGAATTACGTTTCAATCAATATACGTCGAAATTGCGATGAAGAATTCAAACAAATCATCAGATAACACCGGCCTTAATTTTTTAAAATCAGTCTAGGCCTTCTGATGATATCGAAATGCATTGGGAGGCTGTAGCATTAAAAATAGGTACAACAGATTGGATGAAAATTTTGCATAATTTGACGAAAATACCGTTCGTGTTTCTGATCAAATTACTGGTCAATTGTCGAAAATTATTTCAAGAGCTCGCGTGCCATCAAAATATTGAAGAAAAATTAACACTTACCTGGTCGTGTTAATTTACGAACGTGGCATTGAAAATAATCAGCGATAAAGAAAAATCTCATAATTATAACGACGACTGTTCATAACGTAAGTACAAATTGGATAAGAATAAAGTATAAAAAAAAATCAAACTTAAGTACACGTTAAAAAAGATTTCGAGTTACAGTACAGCATTCTAAAATAATTTCAGATTATTGCTTGATTTTTTATTACATTGGAATTTAATGCATTCGAAATATTGACGTCAAATGAGCCAGGTTAAGAAAACATTATTTCGCCAACTTAATTCGATTTTGATTTTTGGTTCAGTTCAGAAACCATTGAAAAATGCATAATCAAGTTATAATTTAGTCCGGGGAAAATTAAAATTCTCGAGGCGTTAATTGACTTCCAAAATGAGAAATTTTTTTAGAGCAGGGGATAAGAAATGCGTCGAAAAGAATGCTTTTTTTGCGTATAATTTGGTCCCATATTATAAACACATTACGTATAGTTTTAGATCAAGACATTAAATGATTGTTTTAGAAAATAATTTATCATAGTGCGTGAAATTGCAAACTTATCTAAGTTTAATTTTGTCGAAATTATCAAACATCGTTAGGCAAGTACAGTTTTATTTGTCGTATCGATAATTTTACTAAAATATTTTATTTGCTTCGAAGGTGTAATTTTGCTGACTAAAAGGATTTCAAAATGAGTCGACGAGTAAAAATCATTTCCCTCGTTCGTCAAATCGCAGTTGACTGAGAGAAGAATGCATTATAATGAATCATGGTACTTAATTTTTTTTTCTCGAGGAAAAAAATTAGCCGAAAGCGGTTCATTATACCTAGCAGAAGCAAATTACCTATAGAATCATTTTTAGGAAAAGATTTTTTTTATTTAATTTTTATTCTGTTTTATTCTAAAATAATATTAAATAGGTACAACAACTAATAGCAAAAAAATGCCACTCGATATTTTTAATTTAATTAAATTTTAACTAAACGAATGTTTGCGCTTAAGAATATTCGCGTATAAATTGGTATAAAAGTAAAATATAATCAGGGAACATTAGTTGCATGATCTACTGAGCACTACAAATTAACAGAATAACCGTATAATACATTAATAATCACAATAATGTTAGGAATGTAACAATAATATAAATAACATGGTATTAATGCAATAACAATACAATTAGTTTATCGGTAAGTACCATATTTTTTAATTAAATAATAATAATAATTACAATAATATTCATATTAAAATATTTGCAACAAAATCTACTAAAATTTAGTAACATTGAGAAATAAATTATATCGTAAATAACAATAACAACAGATAACATACACGTATCATTTTTTTTCAATTTTTTAAATACCTAAATCAAAAAAAATCCAAATTTTTTAATTCGAATTTAACCTTTGATGTATACTTGTGGACGTTTAAAACCACGTTATTAACCAGAGGTAATATGAAAGCCCCATATATGTATACTCGTAGATTAACAACACGATTAAAAATTTTTCTATTAAGTATGTAAATTATTTTCAATTATACATACGGTACATGTACATTCTACATTTATATCACTAAAACCGTTACAATTTTATATCAACTTAAATTGACAATTTATTAGGTATAATTTTTATCGTAAACAAGTATAAGTAGGTATAGTACCTAGTACTTTGCAAAAAAAAAAAAAAAAAAAAATTAAAAACGATCAAAATTATTTCAAAGGAATCATTATGGTAGGCTTTAGCATCAGAAAATTTACTAGATTTATTTTATACCATTTTTAATAACTTTTCGTTCCATTAATTTAGTTGTAATGATTCATGTTTGCACAATTGCACATCGTATCCATATTCGAAAAAAATTCAATTTTTTGGGGGTTTTCAGATGCCACTTGAAATCGAATGGTTTATGATTTTTTGTGGAATCAACAACAAAACTTTTGAAACAAGTATTCCTGCTTTCATTAATTTCTTTCATTCAGAGCTCACTTTTTCCACAATTCATTCAAAAATATTTCAGAATGGAAAGAACAAGCTGTCACAGGTCAACGAGGTGAGTTAAGGGTAGGTATAAAACAAAGTTTAGTGATTAAAAAAAATTCTTATAAATTAGCATAACATGATAATAATCCAACAAATTAACCCAACACTATAATGTTCAGTTCTGAAATGAATATTGTCTATTTGGTTCTCTAATTAACTACGTACTTGTATGAACTTAGCTATACCTGCTTACTTGGACGAATTTCCACCTTCCTCACAAAGGCACAAAGTATCTTTGCTTACTTCTCAAACCTCTACAGATTTTTTGTACGAATCTAGTCAGTCGTCGGAATCAGTTCAACGAAAATCAAAAATGATTTTGGAAGTAGGGAAAACAAAAGTGATGATTGGTGGTAAAATTTTATATCTTTAAAATCATTTGAATTTAATGGTTCCTATATTGTGTTTTATACGAGTAGGTAAGCTATAAAATTTAGTTGTTTATTTTTTTATTGCTCTCTCAAAATATTTTTAAACAGAATTTTGAGAAAAATTTTTAATAATAGAATAGAAAAATGAGAAAGTGAAATAGGAACCAACAATGAAGTGTAAGGGTGCGATGATATTCCTAACTCAATTAGGAGTGGCCTTCATTTTCGCCACGGTCCCCTTTCTTGACATGTAATTAGTACTTGATGGTATTTTATTCGACTGCAAAAGTTTTCAAAACATTCAAACATTCGTATCTTCTTCAACTAATTTTTTTCTTTCCAAATTCAGTTTTTTTTTTTTAATCGTGAAGTAAGTAGGTAGGTAAGTACAAAGTTAAAATTTCTTCAAAAAATCTTTCAAGATGTTCAGTTTTTTAAAAATCATTTTCTCATGTTTTTTTTGAAAAAATTACCAATTTAAAATTGTTCTGAACTTTGAAATGATTTTTGTCTTTCAATCACAACTTTAAGTATAATTTTACATTTTTTGTATCCAACTGCTGTGAATTTCTTCATTACGTTCAAACGGCTGTTTTAATTTGAGATTTGGGTCACGGGAAAGTCATTTAAATTCCAATCGTTGGAGAGAAGGGAGAGGATCATTTCTATAATTTAAATTTTTTTCCGTTTAAAAAAGTTTCGAGTTTAAAAGTTTTAACAATTTTCCCTCTTTTTTTTCAAAGTCGAGATTTAAATTTTTTCAAAATTACTTTCCATTGAAAAATTGTTCCAATTCAAAAAAACGTTAGTAAAATGAGAAAATTGACAATCCAAGTGCTAATTACTAATTAGATAATTTAGTTCAACGACTTGTCGATTTGAGAAAAATTGGGAGCAGAAAAAAATGAGAAAACTGGTTGCAAAAAAATCGAAAAATATTTTGAAGGGAAACGGTAGAAGGGAAGGAAGGGAATAAAAACAGTGTTACCTACTGGTACTATGCAGCTCGCGTCGCGAACTGAATAACTTTTGCAAAATTTTAGAATTTGCAATAATTTCCAACTGGAAAAATATTATAAAAATAGGTTTCCATGTTTAACACAACTATAAAGTTATTATTTTAACCCATTTCTTCAAATAAATCTCACAAAAAAGGTGTCTCGTATCAGAAACCTCAACAATATCTTTGTGAAATGTTAAAAAGCAACACTGTAACAAGATTCAAAATGGTTTTAGCTCGTTGATAAGAATGCCAGAATAATGCAATTTTATTGCAATTTTCAATTTTCAGTTTTCCAAGCGTTTTCTGAAACTGTGATTTCAGGTTTTCTGCTCAATGCTCGAACCAGTTTCACATCTAACTAATATTTTAATTCCGAATCATTCGAAAACGTGGCGAAGAGTTCATCAAATGTTCATTATTCATTCGAAAAACAGTCCATGGAACCAAAATCAGGTAACAAAATAGTTGGTCAATTTGTTCTTTTGTTCACCTTTCAGCTGCGGAATGTTCAATGATTCTTGATTCTACACTATTTTCAAGTTTCAAACGAATGCTTTCCTCAGTTATCTCATATGCATTATACTTGAGAATCTTTTTCATTTTGTGTTTCTGTTCACAGTTTCAGACACAAAACACTCGACTAGATGATAAACAAATCACTGAATTCCTTTGATCAATAATCTTGGTCAAAATTTCAGAAAAAAGCTCTTGTCAGTCATACAGGTATCTATGCTACTGTTGCTTCAATATTTCTCAATGATTCTCCAATTAATTGTTCTTTAGATCTAAGCATCCCTTATCATTTTAGACGAATATCAACAATGACGATCGTTTTATTTGAAATATTTCGTTTACAAATCATCGCGACCTGACATACGAAAGCGAAACCCAATACCCTCTCTAACAAAATGGTTGTAAAATAACGTGGCGTAATGGTTGGAAAAACATATTACACGGTGAAGATACTTTGACAACCGAAGTCGCAGTAACATTTATGGTTGAGCAATAAAAGTTGATTTGGTAAGTAAATAACATCATCAGCGACGTGAATAAATATTTTGAACTTTCCTATAAGAAAAAAAAATTCCGAACAAATTTTTACCTAAAATATAGGTACCTTAAAACGGTAGGTAATTTAGTTTCGTAACAAAACGTTAATTCATCAATACAACGAATAAAATTCTAAAAAAAAAAAAATTATACACGTATATAAGAGTAACTGCGAACAATGACTCGAACCGAGATTTACAATAAGGAAACAGTTCGTTCTTCTTCATATTATCAGTCTTACATTAGCCATTATAATAAAACAATCAAAGCGACGGTTTTGTACGACTGCTTCGGTTACTTGACGATCATCGCGTAGTTTCGATTTATTACCAATCATCTCCAATCATCTATTTTAGCGTTCGTAACGTACAAACAAAGTATTAACGTTAATATCAATAAATTAAAAGGAGCACTCTTACTAGTTGCAGAATACGATTCTAATCCAGTAGCATCGTTCGACGAAGATGAGGTAGAATCTGAATCAGAAGACGGACACGACGATAAAGGAAAATTGACAAACGGTATAGTGGGCGAATTGCTACTCTTATCTGGTAAATTTGAAGCTGTCGTACTCGTAGAAGAAGGCGGTTGACATAGTCCATTTTTAGGTTCATGGGACGGATCGTTTGAAGAGTCATCGCAGCCTACAATGCAGGATCCAATTTCATAGTTGTTTTGTTGGTTCTCCTGATGGTAGCCACCCGTTGGCATTCCACCGGTTCGACGCTTTTTGCAGTACTCGTAACAACACCCGCTTCCATACGTTGACCGCAATAACTGTTCGCCATTTTCGGGTATGTTTTCATCTATCAAAAGAAAATCAGTATAAGTAAAGGTGGTGTGCACTTTTCGTTAGATGTTTAATGCCCCGTAAAGCTGAACGGTGCGTCGTATTTCACGATGAAATTGGGGTTTTTCTCTCGTACCGCAAATTTCAGTTTCACTTTAATTTTAAAAACATCGTTTTCCAAAATACTATACTTTTTACTTCGAGGTAATCCGTCGCAGTTGCAAAAGTTGCCGTAAAACTCCATTTAAAAAATTACCTCCGAGGTGTACAGTTGGTATTTCAGAATCAGGGGTTTCGTTTTTCACGCCTTTATTTCCTTTTTCAATTTAATGTAAGTAATTATTTGCCCTGCCCCTGTTTCATCATTTAAAATTGAAAAAAATCAGTGGTGTAGACAGAACGAAATCATAAGAACCTCAGAATTAATTTTTTGATTTGGTTGGGACGGAGAATCGTTTTAAAATTGAATTTTTACTTGTGTCAAATTCAAGGAATTAATAATATACTTAGATGAGTAAGAAATTTTATGGTCCAAACAGGGTTACGATGACATTTTTTAATTTTAGTTTTCTGACTTTGAAAAATGGTCATTTCTTAAGAAATTGAAAAAACAATTTTTTTGTATTTTTTGTATTATTTTTGGTTCAGTTTTTGGACATATATGTTTTGGGGTTGATTTCGATAGGAGAATAATGCAGCGATCTACCGGAGAAAATTTTGTTTTCCTTTCACAGATAAACTATATGAGTCCAAAACGACCAATCTACTGTTAAAATTCGCGGAGAAAAATTGTAAAAAAAACAAAATCACACTGTAAAAAGTTGGATTTAGAGCACTTTCCAACAAAAATTTTGATTAAAAATTTTTAGTACTCACTACAATAAGTCCGTAAAACCGATTACACCATTCGATAGAGAATTTTCTTCATTTTTAAAATATTATATTTTTCAAAAAAAGTGGAAATTTCAATTTTCAAATTTTTGCTACTTCAGTTTCTACATTACCCTGAATTATTGACCAGAAATTTTGTACTTGCGTTGGGTTATTGAAAATGCTGTTTTTCTCTAGTCAGATCCTAAAATTTCCCATATTTCCTTCAAGAAAATTATAAATTTCCCACGTTTTCCCTTCACACATTTTCCCTCATAAATTCCTATCGTGTTTTTGTTTTTAAAGAAATGAAAAAATACCTGAAAATTTATGAAAATTTGCGACTTCTATCCCTTTTTTCGCTCAATTGAGCAAATTTCTCATTTTCTCCTCGTTTTGATCAAATTTCCATTAATTTTCCTTCTTCCATTACTTTTTTTTCACTTGAAATTTCTTACGATATGAAAAAATTTACAAGATTTCCCAACACTGATATTAAATTTTCATAAAAATACTGCATAATTCATAAAAATTTGTATTTTCCCCTCAATTCCCCTCCATTGGACGAATTCTTCATTAATTTTCCCATGTTTGATTAAATTTTCCACAAATTCCTTTTTTTCGTTCAAAAATTTCCGCGATGTGGGAAATTTCCCACAATATCCCAACACTGTGTACCAGAAATCTTCTTGTTTCTCTGCAAGAAGATTGAATTGAAAAATTGCAGAGAAAAAAAATTTGTCCCCTTCTCCACCAACTAAATTCTCGTTATATAACAGAGGAAAAAAACAGAAATTCAGAAACTTGTTTTAAAATTGATCTAAATTTGCCTGAATGAAACGAAAACGAATTTTTCCAAAAAAAAGAAGTTCTAGAAATGAAAAATTTCCCTCAAAACACTTTTGACCAATTTTTTAAGGTAAATTCATTTCCTCATGTTATGAATATTGAGGAACAGAATCGAGCCAAACCCATAAATCCCATGTACCCACACCATAGAAAATCTACACCAATAATGCTAAAAACTATATACCCTACATGATTAAAATATTACCTATGCATTGGAAAATAGGCTCGCCGGCATATTGCGCAGGATAACCTGGAGTTTTTTCGGATGGCAAAAACCACGGGCAGGTCTGCTCGACTTCGTGACAAATACTCCGGCACGGTTTTATTTTATGGCGTTCTTTCCAATGAGGAATTAACGAAGCGCAAACCCATCTTCTGTACGCATCCTACACATAAACAAAAAGCATTTATTAAAGTACCTATCAAAAAACAACTCGACAAGGGTCGGAAAAATCTACGATATTGGATAAATGCACGCGTTTTATAAACTAAACAAAAACAACTACAAAACAGCTCGACTTGTTGAGAGAAAAGTTTCCCATTTTCACACGGTAGCAAAATCGCCGATGTAAAGATAAGTTATATACCTTCTACGGCGAAAAACAATTAATACCGCGTCTTTTGTCTGTATAGTATATAAAATTATCGAACCATCGAAAACGTTTGTTCATCTAAATTCCAAAATAGCAGGTACAACTTATTCTCATCGTCGTAGTTTATAAGAGTCTCGTTATCTGGCGTTTTACAACGCTTGAACATTGAAAAAGTAAATTGTAAAAAAAAAGGGGGGAAAAACCCATCATAGTCGTCATCTTTTTTGTCGCACGTCTTTCGAGCGTATAAAAAAAGTACTTTTTTTTCTAAAGCCGAGCAGATAAGTATACTTACAATTTTAAGGTTCAAAAATTGCCAAAAATAAAATCTAGTAAAGAATCATTTTGCTTATGCCTCCATTAATCTTTTTAAATAAGTTGGCGCGTTCGTATGTACCGATGTAAAAAGGAAAGCAGATAAGTGGATGCTGAAATTTGCTATTTCATTCCAGTTTAAATATAACAAATAGGCGGTACATTTCTTTAACCGTGGGATTTTTCAAAATGCCACGAACGCGGTTGAAAAACGTAAAAAATTCATTTTTTTTTCGCGGCCTCGCCTAACGTGAGGTTCGCGTGTGTGACAAAATATCAACCAGAATGCGCGATTTATTTTAAACGGAAACCCCCGTTTAATTTTTTCCACTTTTAATAAAGATTACTCTCGTTTCCAGGGCTGTGAATTATTTTCATTTCAACTCCGTGCTATGCGATGCGGATGCCACGTTTACTCCAACTCGCAGCTAAATGTTTAAGGTACGTTGAAACTCACGGTGTAGCTGTTTTACAAGCTCTACATACAAAGGACAATCGTTACAATATTGTGTAAACATTTATATAGAATGATTTTAATTAAATACGCAACTGCAAACTGGTAACGTTCAAATACAACCCATGAGTAGGTGAAGCTTTGTATACAAGCTCTTTCGTACGGCTTGTCATGCTCTAAATTATTACTTGGAAAATATTTGCGAAATGTTTCGATTATTTTGTAAATTTTTGTTCTACTTAACCTGCTGATGGAGTTTCTCTTTGTAATTGCTACCTCGGTGCCCCCTCCGGACATTAGTTTCGCGTATTGATGCTCCGGTGAGCTATGAATTTTCACGAAGATCGTCTTTTATTTTGGAATTTTCCGTTGTCCTCGGTTTCAGGTGTAATGGGGAGGGGGTGTGGGTGGGACTTTTTTATTCGTTGGGATGGTATCGTATTTCGTAATTGAGTTTGGGAATTGATTGGGGGTAGTTGTCGATGTTTTAAGTTTGATTTGATTTGTAAATTATTGTCATTTAAATAATGTTCGGTTTAGTCGAATTGAAATATTTTTAATGCAATTTTTCGTTTTTACAGATGAACGTGGAGCAGGGTGAAAGATATGTCCAAATTCTATGAATACTTCTTATTGGTAAGATTCTCTTGTTACTTTAGAACCGATTAATTATTTACCTACAGTGTTCAACTTTCTGGGGGACTAAATTAGCATTCTATTCTGATCAATAATTATCTTAGCAATTGCTCTCAGCCTGGTATCACAGCATTCGAAACGAGAGGCAAAAAGACTTAATTGCCTTCTCTCTATAATTGATGACAAAATTGTACTTTTAATCAGAAGAAATTTTTTTTCAGGATGGGAAATTTTCGAGGGTGAATGATGCTTGTTTTTGATTCGAAAAAATTTTTAAAAATTTCCCCCAAGTCAGAAAAAAAAATTGATTTTAGTTAGAAATTTTGATCCCCTCTAATGAGCTGAGTGATATCTCTCTGTCGTTGAAAAATTGCAAATTCAATTGAAAAAATATATTCTTACGGAAGAGTTGATAAATTATAAAAAAATCGAACTCCGAGGATCCCCCACAGCATTGAATAGCTAAATTTGAAAATGAGATGAATTTTCTTTCAGCAGTGATATCGAAGGAATGAAAAGTAATAAACAGCGATTTCTCTCTCAGTTATAAATCAGTGAAAAAATCACTAGAAAATTAGTGAAAATTCACTAAAAAGTCAGTAAAATTTATAAATTTAGCTGAAAAATCGGTGAAAAATCAGTGAATTTCCCTGGTTTTTCTTGTGCTGCGATTCCAATTGTTGATCAGTGACTTTTCACTGATTCAAAACGAGAGAGGGTAGATGTTGAAAAGGAAAAATAATTAAAATTTCTGAATAGCATTCAATTTTACCCATTTTTCAACTCAAGAAAGAATGTTCAAACTCAAAAAAAAAAAATTTCGACCTAGAAAAAAAATCACCGTTGAAAACACATTACTTTGCCTTGATAAATGAATCAACTTTTTTTTTGGATTTGAAACGGAATGTCAAGTTTCTACTTTTTGGCGAACCTGGAAAAGTCAGAGAATGTTTAAATTCCGATGGAATTTTATAAAGGTCCAAAAAAAGATGAATCAGCTGTAAGATGTTTTCTGCTCATTTTATCGTAATTTTTTCGCTCAAGCTTTCAATTTCGAGCCATACAAGTCATACGAAGCTCTTAAAATTAATACTTTTTTCAATTTTACTTCCGTCTAAAATACATTTTTGGTTTGAAAATTGCTTTTTGTAAAAAATGTTGTCTTCTATCTGACTAGACGAATTTTGCTTTTCAAAAACAATCAATAATAGAAAATTATCCTGCATGGTTTATTGGATAGATTGAATAATGGGGGGAAAAAAATGAGTAGATATTCTCAACACAAATGAAAAGTGTCAATTTTTGTTTTTGAAAAAGTAATTTTTTAAAAAATTTACTCTTGTTATTCCTACTTTTTTACTAAATATAAAAAATTGTAGAAAAATTCTTTGAAAAGTTTTGGCAAATGTTTCAAGGCATAAAGATGAAATTTTTAAAGCATTATCAGGATTTTCAATTTTTTTTCGTATTTGATATGAATCTTGATTTTTTTTTTCAAAAAAAGCATCATTCTCGAATCTTTAAAAAAAATTGACATGATTTTCTTTAGAATCTCCTTTTATTTCAAATGAAACTCATCTTACTAAAATGGAAATTCAGCCAAGAAAGAGTTAATTTTTCTTAGTTTTACAATTCTGCAAAACACCTTAAATCAATTTTACAGCTATTTTGTTTGAAAAATAACGGCATCCTTGACCATTGCCACGTGACAAAATTATCTCTCCCTCTCCCCCTCAGTTTTATAAATATCATGATTAAAAGGTCTGTAAAAGCAGAAAAAGTTAGGGAAAATCATTTCTGAAATATCGTAGATACCGTGTAAAAGAAAATTCGTCAATATTATAGGATGGAAGGGGGAGCTTCCGAAGCTTGGCTTCAATCTTCATTTTACAATAATTAATCATGGTAATTTTTTCCTTTTTTCAAAGTATTAGGGTTTTAGGTAAAATTCAAATTATCAGTTGAAGAATTTTTTAGAACTACCTACAAATTTTACTGGAAAAAATCAATATTATTAATTTTTGCATCGTCTTTTTATGCAACTATTTTGAAATTGGCGGTGGCTAATCTATAACATTTTTCTCTGAAAAAATTGAAAACTGTAAAAAAATATAATTTTTAGTTCTGAACTTTTTTTTACAAAATATTTGGTGTTTTCAATTTTTAAAATTTTTCAGTGAAAAAAATTTCTTGATCTCGTTATCTAATTATCAGATTACATTTTGTTGAATATTATATCAAATTATGATACTTTTTCATTTATTCATCATTTTTTCCCCTGACAAGTAGATATTTTTAAAACTGTTTTTTTTTGTAAAAATTTTTCTGAAAAAATCTCTTCCTCCCCCCTCTTTCCTTTCACTCAATGTATGTAATGTGAAAATGCAGCAGAAAGGAATGAGGGCCACTGTTATCTATTTTTTCAATCTCCTTCGGGGAACTTCCCTGAAAAAATATTTACTTTTATGAAAATAGTATGCACATTGATAAAGGATCGAGAAAACTTGATTAATGGTTAGAAAAATCTGGGAAAATTATTTTCGAAAAAAATGGACACCTATATTGGTGTTTTGTTATGTATGTATTTGAACCAGAGGTTGCTATCATACTCGTAGGTAAATGACTTGAAATATTGTTATTGGTCATTCATTGATGATATTTTTCTTGTACCTAGGTGGACGATTCAAGACAAACGATTTTTTGAGATTTTCAAATAGGCATCATTTTTATTGGTGAGTTAATTTGCTGTAGTTTTATCTATTTAGTAGATAGGTATTTTATTCATCATTAAGTATTGAAAAAGGTCATTCACATTCACAAAGTTAGAGGTTAATCTATAGAAATTCTCACCTTTTGAAAAAAAGTTCAGAAGCATCATTGCATTGGTAGGTGAATTAGGGAAGAATCTGAGGTATCTTCAAAGTCGAAAAAAAAAACAATGTGCTATTTCATTTTGGGAAATTTTATCCAACAGAGATACAAAAACTTCAATATTTTCCGACCATCTCGCTGTAATAAAATCAATCAACTTCTCTCAAACCCAAATAAAATTTATCGTATGCCTATTGTTC
This sequence comes from Pseudococcus jackbeardsleyi, assembly GCA_038380155.1. NCBI lineage: Eukaryota > Metazoa > Arthropoda > Insecta > Hemiptera > Pseudococcidae > Pseudococcus > Pseudococcus jackbeardsleyi. Next base: position 55,275,709 of record CM076242.1, read on the forward strand.
CCTACCAACCAAATTTTTCGCTCGAATTAGTCTGTTGCGAGTTGCACTTAATTAAAATCATATTACCTCGCGTCATTTTGAATAGATCGATTATTATACGAAACAGAGAAAAAAAAATCTCGTCTAAAAATATACCACTTGGAAATCAATTTTTCATAATTGAAATAAAATTCAATGAAGTTTTTCGGCTTGTCGCTGTAAAGAAATAATTTTTCATTCATTCATTATTCGATATAAAAATATGTCGAAGTTTATTAACGAATGAAAAAAAAAAAAAAGGTGTAAAATAGTCGAAGATTAATTACCACCGAGAGGTACTCTTTCCATACAATGAAAAGCTTTAATCGAAAGCATCGCGTCATCGCTCGCGTTATATTTAAAGAATTTTCGATGAAAAAAAAAAAACAGATTCGAATGTCGACGAGATATTTTGACAGTTGAAGATGGCAAACTAATTTTATTCACCTAGGCTAATGATTAAATCGTATTCTAACGAGTTTCAAATAAACATACATTTTGTCGCCGAAATACCCCCGATTTTGCTCGAATGGAGGAGAAAAGAGACGTGTAGTCGAACGACGCCATAAAAATGATGTAAAAAAGTTATCCGCCCTTCACGATCGACATTGTAGGTTTCATTTTTATAAACTGGGAATTTTTTTACATTGTCGACCAATCGAAAGCTCGCGAATTTTTTTAATAAAAATTTGTTCTCAAATTTCCAGACTTTTTAAAAATAAAATGACACGATTATGATTCGATAATTTATAATCGTAAGTGTGTGTGAGCTTTTCGCTTATATTATAATTATATTCTCTGGCGTATTAAAAGGTGAAATGTTCTCTAATCAAGTTACATAGCGAGTATATTTTACATAAGGTTCAACTGTCAAGTTATATATGTATTATAATTCAGCACATTTTAAGATTGCCAAAGGGATCAACTTTTGTCGTATTCGTTGAATTTAACGTCTATTTACACATTTACATATTGTTTCATTTTGTATCCGCCCGGCTGGGCCGACTTTATAAATTCGCGAACGAATATCACCACCATTACCTTCATTTTTAACTTAGTTTATCGAGTGAAAGGTTCTATTTACCCTTACCGTCTCCCTCTCGGCTCCCATCTCTCGTACACAATAAAAAGGGGGTAAAACTGTATTGTAAATCGGGGGCGAGGTTGGTATTTGGTTTTTCGTTATTCAATTAACCGCGAAAGTGGTGCGAATTTTGAAATTAAACCGCATCGTGTAAACACGACGTAGCATTTACGAGCTCTATACGTTCGAGTATATGTAAGGGTGAAAAAAATTGGTCGACATGTGCTTTTTAGTGTACTAGATTCGACGGTGTCCTCGGTCTAATACCACACCCCGAGCTTGGGGTATTTGATTACATTTTATACTTGTTTTTCAGCGTACTTGGCTGACGTAATTTAGAAAATTAACTTTTCTCAGAGACGACTTGCGAAGAAATTGGCAGAAGGATGCGAAACGGATATGCCATTAGACCAGTCATTTTAGGTCTGAAACTCGAAAAAATTGGGCAAGTTGAGTTTCTCAATTCATTTGTGTTCAATGACCTCCTAAATAACGTACTGGAACTTTTTGCACTTCGTGAGTGTCCGGCAACCCTCGTAAGAGAGTAGAAACCATCCTTTGGCAGAAAATTAATTTTTTCCCAAGAGAAATAGTTGATAAAAAAATATAAAAATGAACTCGAAGTTGCGAATTTTGGAAAATTCCGTTTTAATTGATCAAACAGGCGGTTAATATTGGCTATTTGCGATTTTAGGTGCTGAAATTCATACAGACCATTTTTATAGACTTTTCTTCTGGACTGGAAAATTCCAAAAAAAATTTGTGGCCCTGAAACATCTTGAAACCGTTTCTAATCGATTCAGTAGGTTGAAATAAGGCTACAGTATTACCAAATTTCAGCTTTTTTCGTTGGTCAGATCAAATTTTCATATTTTGCAGGGCGATGAGGTAATTTTGAAATTTCAAAAATTCGCTAAAATTCGAAAAATGAACCTCAGCGTCTAAAATTTTGGTTATGGGTTTTTTACGATGTATTTTCGATTTATTTTTGTTTGGGCTCAAAATTTCTCTTTGAGTTGGGATATCTCCCTTATAAAGTAAGATTTCCTATAGAAATGGTATAAAATATTTTGATTTTTTTTTTTAAATTTACTGTTCTTTCATTTTACGACAATTTTGATCTTTTAGAATACAAATCAAAGGATACAAAATTATCTTTACATTAAATTTTTAGCTTTCAGTTTTTGCTAGCGACCAAGAGCGGTGCGAGGAACAGGGTAGGGGAAGAGAGAGAGAGAGGGGGGGGGGGGGGGTTTATTGCCAAAATTAAACATTTCATTGAAAAATGAAAAATATCCAGAATAAAAGATTTTTTACAATAAATTTTCAAAAGAAAGAACCTCTCCGAATAAGGGTCGAAAATGGTCCTTTGACCTAAAATGTTACTTATGGTCTGGAAACAGACCCAAAAATTTTTAACCCCCTACCCCCACCCTTTTCAGAATTATCGCGTTTTTAATGTCGAAATTTTAAAACATGATGTCTCTGGAAAGGGGTGGGTAAAAATTTTTGAAATTTTCACAGATTATAATTATATCTTGTTGGATAGTATGAATGAGAATTTTTTGAAAATTTTTGGTTCACATTTTGCCATTTTTTTTACATTGAAATTCTCAAAAAAAAATTTTGAGGGGTTGTCATGGTTGGAAATGTTTTTATTAGTTCGGCCAAGTGGTCATGCATCACATATATTTTTTTGGACCCTGAAATTGGGAGCAACATGGTCAAAAAAATCAAAATTTAAATAAAAACATGATTTTTTTACCACTTTTTCGTAGTAACAAGCAATGTATCCCAACTCAAAGTAAAATTTTGAGTCAAAATAGTCATAAATTGAAAGTATATTATAAAAAATTCCATTTCCCAAATTTCAAGTGCTGAAGTGCATTTCTCGAATTTTGACGATTTTTTGAAATTTCAAAATTTGAAAAACCACTTCAGCACTTGAAATTTTAGAAATGGAATTTTTTCATGATGTACTTTCGATAATTCCGAAAGCGGTGGGGGTAGGGGTTCAAAATTTTTTGGTGGATGTTTCTAGACCGTAAGTAACATTTTGGGTCAATTTTGACCAATTCCGGGTCAAGGGCCATTTTAGACCCTTACTAGGAAAGGCTCTTTCTTTTAAAAATTTATTGTAAAAAATCTTTTATTCTGTATATTTTTCATTTTTTAATAAAATGTTTCATTTCGGCAGAAAATTTGAAAACACGGTTTTGATGTTAGATTTTATCTTCTGGAGGGGAGGGGGGGGGGGTTCCGGACACTTAAGGAGAATTCAAGTGTCACTATGTTTTTTATGAAGTCATTCTGCACAATTAATATGAAATTCCGCTTTCCTCCGATTTTTTCGTAGTTCAGACTTGAAAAAAATTGGCCTTTTACCTACAAATCGGTTAAAACAAAACTAAAGAAAAAATCTACCACCAAAATGGCCCTCAGGACATCCAAACAAAACAAAAATTACACCACGCTTCGGTAACCGATTCCACCAATTTTAAATACCCTTACATATACGTCGCCCAGAAATCATCCAACGTACCTACACGACGTCAGAGAATACACGAGAGAGAGAGATGCTCTCGCAACAGCCCATTATCTGCTCAGTATGCTCAAATAAAAGAAGACGAATAAAGGCGCGAAAGCGCGCGCGCGCAGCGCGACGCGAACCCGAAAATCTGCCATCTCCATCTTGATCGGCTTAAAATTATGTTATTTAATTTGCCTCTCGCATTTATCATAAATTTGCTGCTTTTCGATTCGGCATCGAACATCTTGCTACAATTGGCCTCATAGAACTGGGTACGAGGGTGGCTCGGTTCCAAAAAAAAATTTCCGACGCGTTCATAAATTATTTAACGTTGAAGTCTTAGTCGGTGTACGCGCGAGAAGCAAAACGTTGTAAAAAAAAATTAAGATGGAGGTTGGAAAATGGATTTTTTTGCCTTCGGTTTTGATACGACCGAACCGACCTTTCTGCTGTGCGTTCAGATGTTGTCGGATACCGAAATTCATCAACTAGCCAAACTATCTTTTTTGCTCCGGTGAGGCTGGCAGATTGGTATTGTAAATGCGGCCTTAGTGTTTCCTCTTTTGTTTGAGAGAAAAAAATATTAATTTAAGAGCCTTTCGCTATCTCTAGTGTTTCTTGAATCGTGTATCCTTAGATGGTAATGGAAATCTTCGTCGGGGTCACGAAAAGTATTTTTAAACGGAGAGTATTTTTCGTCCTTTTGCATCCTTTCCTTCGATTTTACCCTTTAATTGTACCTATATCCATCATATCGTTGCAATTCCAACGATTGGAAATTATATAGAATGATATCGACGTATAAAATATTATACGACGTCATTGTCCATTTATTCCGCCATTTTTATTTTAATCGATTACAAATTTTGGCCATTGTTTGTAAGTTTGTTGACGTAGAGAGCAGGTATATACCATACCAGTATATATCGAAAGAAAAAGAGAGAAAAAAAAAATCAATATCGAAGAGCTCGTAAATTAAATTAAAAATGTTCGGTTCAGGCTTACATTTGGCGAGTTTTTTGCTCATATCGCAAACTTTCAACTTTATGGACAATAGTGCAACAGAAGGTAGAAGTTATTGGCGTTTTGAAATTTTTTTAATATAAACGATGATAAAGCTTTGGACGTGTATTTTGCCAAGATCGTTTTGGTAATTTTAAATCGAATACGAAATGGCGCGATGAGAATATTTCTATAATCGTAAGAGCTTAGCGGACTCGTTCGTTTTATAACGAATAAATATCGAAGAAATTTCATTTCGCTGTTTATCGATTTTCAAATTAATTTCCAAGTTCGATTCTGCGATCGAATAAAACGTATGAGATTTTATGTGCGTGGTGTAGTTTTTTTTCCTTTCTTTGTTGTCTCGAATGAAATGCCGGATTGATTTGAATGTCGAGTGAATGTAGTCATTGTGTCGTACGGGATGATAGCGGATGGCTGGATGGTGAGGAAGGGAGGGGAATCCTCGAACTGTTCTAATTACGCGTGAAACGAGGTGTTGAAGAAATTGCCTACTCGGTTTGCCGTAAATAATGATATCGAGTTGAATGGGTTCGTAGTGCAATGAAATGCGACCGACTTGGATGCAGTTTTTATGCTTTGGAATGTTAATTTATCGTATTTATTTGGTTTTTTTGGATCGATCATTGTTATTTAAAGGGGTCAGAAAGGAGGAGGGAGATTCTGAGATATTTTGAGCATCGAAAATTGCATAATTTTTCAGTGTTTTCTCATTTTTTTAAATAGAAATTTTACCCATTTTTTTTCACGATGAATTATTTTAAAATAGATATCTTTATTTTTGAGGGTTGAAATATGATAGGTATCTTTATACGAAAAATGAAAATGGTTCAAGTAGTTGGGTTGAGGAGAGGGGGTGAATGACTTTTTAATTTTATTTGGTGGTTTAAAACGTATTTTTGTAAAATAAATAGATCACCTACAAATGTTTAAAACAATTGCAACCTAATCATAAAAATCGAACAAAACAAAATTTTAATCGTGTTCAAATTCATCTCAATGGGGTTACAATAAATAAAAGTAGGTACAATATTTCTCAAGACCAACGATAAGGATGTATGTAGCTGTTGAATGACTTTTTTATGAGTAAAAATTTGCATTTAGTAATGAAGAAATAAGTTGATTTTTCGTGAAATCATTAAAGAGATTTGAATTTTAAAAATTGAATAAGTTTCAAAACTTTTTAAAGATTGAAAAAAAAATACTTTAAAAAAAATTTTACTCGAATGAACTAAATAATCGATAATTAACCTGAAACAAGCAACTAGAATTCTAATGGAACATTGAAAATATTATTTTAGATTTTTTTTTTTTTAAAGAAAACGCCTAAATTTGAAAGTTCTAAAAATATCCAATTATAGATTATTTTAGAGAAATTTTTAGTGGTTTCAGATTCAGTTTTTTTTTAAGTTTCGATTTTTTCAGATGTAAAAATTATTTTTTTTACGAAAATTGAAAGTATGTTAAATACCAAAATTGAAGGGTAAAGGAAAGGAAGAGGTTGAAATCCAGTCTCAATTTTTACTTTTGAAAAGTATAGTTAGAATGTTTAATTTTCCATGAAAATAATTTCTTTCATTTTGTAAATTTTTCTATTTGATTGTATATAATTTATTCGACTCAAAATACAATTCTACCATTATCAGCTAGAACAATATCAATTTTCCATTTAATGAATATTCAAAAAAAATGCCAACACTGAGAAACTGAAACAAAAACGATTTAATTTTTCAACCCTTTTTGCAAAAAGTTCCAAAATTTCTGAAAAAAACTAAAAATTACATAAAAATCTCAAAATTTAATTTTTTGGAGAAAAATTTCAAATTTCAGAGTAACTTTTTATAAGATTTTTGAATTACTGAAAGAAAATTAAAGAGAAGATATCGTGATGGTGAATTGAGATAAGACTTTTTGAAATAGTTTTTAAACTATTACAGACCTGAAAATCACCAATTTTAAAATTTTGGAAGTAAGTTCACTTTTTTACCAATTTTTTCATGTTTTTAAATTTTAAAATGTCAAGGGATCAAATAAAAAGTCTTATCTGAATCTGAAACTGGAACTTGAATGCTTGAACTGAAATGATTCAGTTTTCCAGTTCTGTGTTTTTGTAAAAAAGTTCCACATTGCCACGAAGTTGATTCGGAGAAAACTCCGAAAATGTGAATTAGAGTCGAAAATGGTCATTTTTTCATAGATTCGTGTGCTATAATCCTTTTATTTTCAAAACTTTGAACTCAATTTTCTCGAAAATGGTGAGCTTTCAAGAAAAATTCATGAGAACCAAAGTTGTAGAGCTTGAGATTCCTGAATAAAATTTTGAGCACAAGAAAATTATAGATTTTAATAATTTGCGTTGAGTTATTTATGTTTGAGGGTACTTTGGGAACACTTGAAAGCCTGATATGGTTCCAAAATCAAATTTTTCAGATTCCAGAGCAAACCCCAGCAAATGAAAAAAAAAATGAATTTTTGCTCCATAAATATGCTTTTTACTGAAAATTTTCATTCAAAAACTTGGATCGCGTTTTTTTCTTGACTACATTTTTCCAATCTCAAGTTTCAAATTTGCTTGGAAAAAGGTCATCAATAGCCCAGTTGAAAGATAATTTTATTTATTTTCAAAAGATGAAAAAATCTCGAAAACAACTTTTTCCTCCATTTTTAAAAATTATCAATTTTTTCATCTTTCAGTATTCCTCCCCCTCCCCAATTTCAAAATGGGTATTTGTAATAAATTTTTTACGATGGATTGGCAGAAATTCATTTTAATTTTGAATTAAATTCGATTTTACTACCTGTTTTTGACAAATAATTTTTTTACAAAAAAATCCATTTAATTTTTCTTGAAATATCGTATATTATTGTTGCAGAATACATTTTTATCAATTTTTCGAACAAAGAATAATCGCCAATTAAAAAGTAATTGACTTTATTAACCTATAAAAAAGTCATTGTCCTGAGAAAATGAAGTAAAAATTCAATCATTTTCTCATTTTTTTTTATTAAATAAAACTGGGTTGGTAATTTAGAATTGTTGAAATTATACATTTGCACGTTGTTCACTCAATTATGATTTCTTTTTCATATTTTCTTTACTGGTTTTTTGTGTTACATTTTTTTTCAATCCAGTGGTATTCAAAGTAGACAATTTTTCAAATGTTTCCCTCCCATAGATAGGTACTAAACTCGGTTACCTATAAAATATTTATTTCGAAACAGAGAAAAATTCAATTTTATGATCAAACGTGAAATGAGAACTTCAAAATAAGACCAACTCAACGTTAACGAATTAGAAAAATACTCCTCCCCTCCCCTTCCTCTTTTCCTCTATCTCCTTTCCTCCAAAAAACGATGAATAATCGTCGAAGTTTTATCACCGTCGCGAATACCCGCGAGAAAATCCCCAAAAAATTGAAAACCCTATTCCTAAGCGAATACAGCCGCGTACAAATGGCCAAGAGGAAACCCTCCGCCAAAAAAAAAAACCAGTACATGCATTTTCATTAATACAACAATCGTTTATCGGATAAAACATGCGCGGCGCGAAAAGGTTATTTAAAAATGACGCGAAATTCGCGGCTAAATTGTATACGGCTATATCTTTAGGGCGGTTCTAGGCGATTATTAATTTATAGGACATAAAAATTTCTTTTTGCCGAACCTTAACAACGTATCCCCGTTTACGAAAATATAACGTTATAACGGCGCGAAACTGGATTTAGATTGCGAACGCATATACCCGAACGAGGGGCTCGAGAGAGCGAAAAAAAAAGAAGGAAAAAAATCTAAACAAAATGGGCTTTTGTCTTCATTGATTTTCTTAGTTGGTTATATTTTTTGTACTAGTTCGGTATATTTGCGAGAGCATGGGTGACTGTTAATATTTCGTCGTATCGTTCACATTGCTGCGGTTGTCTGAGCTCGGTGGCTTTTTTTTCTCTATTTCGAAATCATTGAACGCGCGTTTTTATATAATTCGTTAGAGAAATTCGATTTTGGTCTTTTTTTTTCACTTTTGTTTCGCAGAAACGTTTGGCATTAATGGAAATTCTTTTAACGGGCACTTATGTCGTATTCGGAGCCAAGTTTTTTTCCCCTTACGCGAAATTTATATCTTCTTTTCAGCCATTGTTTGAAGTTTTACCAAAGATATGCTCCGTATTGAGAATCTTAATCTTTTCCAACGTATATCGCGATTACATTCGATGCTGAGAATATCGCGAATGAAATTTAAAACGTACGATCTTCGTGTCGAATAGATTTAGATTCTGTTCCCTTTTTTTCCCACCTTCTTGAGCGATTTTCGCTGGGTAGATTAAAATGAATCAATTAAAATTTGAAAAAAACGAACGATGAAGCAGGGAAGGTTTCAGATTTTTTTGGGAGGGTGAGACGAAGGGTTAGAAGATAAAATATTCTCAACCTGAATGTAGGATTAGGTGTTGAAAATTGGTTTTTGAGTTGACTCTGATTTTGGTCTTTTGAGAAAAGGTAGATTTAAAGAAAATACCTCAGACAAAAATCCAATTTTAACATTTAAAGGTAGTTTCTATATCCAGTGGCTAATATTATGTAAACAAACGATTTTTTTAACAGTTTAGGTACCTATCAAAAATATTAATTTTTTTAATTTTTCGAATTACCTACGTCAAATTTTGAATTCCTGTCATTTTTAAAAAAAATTTGTCAATGCAACTGTTAATTTTTCAAAGTTTACCAATTATGCCAAACTTTGAAAAATTCAACTCAAACGCTGAGACAATTTAAAGAATCCGAAGGCAAAAAATATACTTACTTATTAATTTTTACTTTTAAAATCAGTAATTTATGGGAAATAAAATTCAGAATATGGGACATTTTTGAAAAAACAGTACACAATTTAATGAGTTGAAAATTCCGAAGCTGAAAATAAATTGATTCAAATAAAAAATTCCTAAAGATGATGTTGACGAATTTTTAGCGAATGATATCGTTTAAAAATCTGATAAGTTGAAAAGAATAAATAAAATTTTTAAAAAAACTGAGAAATTTTGAGCAAAATTGGCAAAAAAATTTAATTTTAAAAGTCGTTACAATTCAAAAAATTTATTCACTTATTGGGAAAACTTTGAAAAATAATCTTATTGGGAAAACTTTGAAAAATAATGAAATTTCAAGGATCGACTAAATTCAAAGAATTTAAAATCTTGAGAATCTTTGGGAAACTGAAAATTTTTATGAAATTAACAAACGAGAAAATAACAAATTTTCAAAAATTATCAAAATTTTAGGCTGTGGGTGAGTTGATTTCCACTTTTTTTTTTTTGCAGAGTATGTACGAGTTGATTCCTACTTTCTTTTTTAGCAAATATGTGCAAATTAAAATAAATAACTAAGTTTGGATATTGAATACCAAAAATCAACAAACAAAAATTGTAATTTAAAGTCAGAAATGGAAGATGGAGAATTGAAATTCAAATACATATTTGATAATATCAAATATCAAAAATTAAACGGTTTGGTTCTCGGAGCAGTAGTTTTTAATTTGTTGACACAATTTGAAGAGTTGACGAGCTTTGAATTTTTTAAAATAAAACCAAAACATTGTCATAATTTGAAGAATAAGGAAGTTTTACAACTTTAGAACCCATTTGAAATTGGCAGAAGATGAATCAATCTTTAAAAAATTGTCTGATTTGAGAATTAGATCAATTTTGTGAATTTTTCAGGTTTTCTAAATCAATATCAAACTTTAAAAAAACTTTCATCACATTTTTCAAATTTTTTCAACTCTTCAAATTGTGCCATTTTCGAACAATTTTTCAATCCTTTAACCCATTTTCGAAAATTTAATAGGTACGTAATTTATTTTTCATAAATTACTGCTCTCTTAATTTGAATCAGTGAAAATTCACTAAAGAAATAGTTAGAATTGTCTTACTAAAGAATCAGTGAAAAATGATCAATTCAATTCCAAATTTTCAGATTTGAATCAGTAATTTTTTCACTAATTACTGAAATAAATCATCAGTGAAAATTTATATTTCCGGATTAAACCAATAATTATGGAGAAAAAATTACTGATCCAGAACTGAAAATTCACTGATTGAATCAGAATTTTTTTCCAATGAATTCAGTGGTTATTCAATTCTGGTTGTTTCATTACTGATTTTTCACTAATTCAATTCAAAAGAGCGATAAAAAGTAAAACTTAGTTAATTTTTAGCTTCGGAATTCCTAAATAAATTTCCGTCTATTTCTAAATTTTAAAAGTTGATATTAAGTTTTTTTAAAATCAAAATTTTATAAAAATGTATCAGGTTTTTAACATTTTTTCCCAATATTTTTCTGAAATTTAATCAATTATTTTTCGCGAATTACTGATTTAAAAGTAAAAATCAATTTACTTTTAGCAACGAAGTTCTTCAAAATGTCTCAATGATGTAGTTTTCTTACATTTCTAAATTTTGTAATTTTTCAAAATATAGAAATTTACGAGTATGAATTTTTTTATTTTTTGAAATGAAATTTTCTGAAAAAATTTATCCTGTTTTTAATTTTTTTTTCAACTCTTCAAATTGTGCTATAACATTTTTTTTATCTTTCGAAATCTTAGCTCTTTCTAGCCTTCTACATGTAAACCACTGGTCAGATGGTTAAGAAAGAAGCTATCGAGGTAACTCATCAGTAATAAATTGATTTTTCCCCATCCTCGTTGGGATTGGGAAACCAACAAAAATGTTTGATCCATTTTTTGAAATTTAGTAAATTTTTCCTCATTTTTTAAAAATAAAAATGGGTAATTTTTAGATTTTCATTCTGAACAATTTTTTACTGAAATATTCAAGTTGGTAAAACTGAAATAAAAAAATTATTTTGGAAAATTGTACCAGCTTTTTTTATGTTTATAAAATAGGAATATTTTTTAAATCGATTTTACCAACTGGAAATCATTTTCGCCAAATTTGTCGACTGGAAAACGTCTAAGGGTGGATGTATCTTCCCCCTTGTACTCGACCTTGCAATAAAGAAACGTTTTATTTTACGTCCTTTTTGTTTACCTACCAAAGAAGTCGTTTTGATGACTTAATTTCTAGTTATAAATCATAAGCGAAGGATAAATAGGAGAGAGAAAAAAATAGGGAAAAATATTAAAAAGCCGAGCTAGTATTCTACAAGGTTATACGTAGGATTACGTGGAAAATGACCCATGTCAAATAACGACTACAAAAATCCCTGTTTTTCAAAGTAACCTGACATGGTTATTATTTTATTGAATACAAAAAAAACCCTACCCTACGAGGGTTAGTGATTAAGGAGAGCTTTTGCGATAAGTATGGGGCGAAATATTACATTTCATGAAAATATGCTCTCGTTTTTTTTTTTTTTTTTTTTAGGTATATTTTTTGTACTACCCGGTTATACGTACATTAAATACGTATTTGCTAGTTTGGCTAATAAAATAACCATATTATTTTTATCGTCGACCCAGCCTTAGGTAGGAAAAAATATGTACCTAGGAAGAACATCCAAAGTACGTTGGTAATTACGAAACTAGAATAAAAACTCGTGCTAAGGAAACGAGCGATATCGGTTAATTGGTAAAATTAGTCGGCATAAATGTGGCATTGTTCTGGGTGAAATGTTAACTGATTGAAAACTACAGCATTATCATTCATTTTTACTTGCACACGTTGAATTCCGTCGGCATAGCTATATCGATTTTTCTCGTTAACCGAGTTTTCGGGGGAGATACGACGTGAGAGAGCCGGAATTGCGAAGGGAATTGTAATGTCTGGTGGAGCTGGAAGGTTTTTCGTAAACTTTGCCTGCGTTGGAACGAGTCTCGAAATTTTCACTTTTTATTGTTTTTACTCGGCTTCAAGTGCAGTTTTCATTATTAACCGAAGTCGTCTTGTTGAGATTTACTCGCCATAGTTTGTATTACGAACTGCTGGCGAGTTAATAAAAAATGAATAAATGTTTTACCCGGTCTTTGGTACATGTGTGCTCTAGTTTTTCATGTTCCCCTATGTCGAGCTTTTTTTTTTTTTAACGACGCGTTTAAAAAATACATAAAATGGCGAATTACCCTCGTAATCGCGTCGTGAAAATACGTCTACCTACGTGTATTTTTCGGTGCAGTTTCGGTCTAAATGCCAATTAGCATTTGCCTTCGGTGTTCCACCAATCAACGTTATTGACTGGCTTTTTAGTATGCGGATTTGTACTGCACACGTAGTCCGGTAAATAAAGGCGCGAGAAGTGAACGAATCAGCAGCAACGCAGGAAGGTCGTACTGTACCCGGCTAAAATTCTATCTAACGACCTCTTAATCGAACCGAAGAGTCCGGTGAAATACGTAAAAGCCGTGCTTGTTATTCTTTTCAGGTGGAATAGCAATAGGGGCTATTTTGTAGAGGCTTTTTCCCCTAGAAATAATTCTATTCGCGAGATGTTGCTACATCCATGAAAATTATACCCTACGAGAATTATTTTTCGTTTTGAGGATTTTTTTTCCAGCAGGAGAGCTGAGGTGGTGGAAAATTGAAGGTGTGTTTTGAAAATTACGTAATTTCAGTTCCGTTCGGGACTATGAATTTTTCAAAGGGTGGTTGAAAAAAGAATTCTGATAGTATTGGTTTTTTTTATATTTTTTTTTATCAACTGTGCATAATTTTGCAAATAGTATGCATTGCAATATTGCTTCGATATCGAAATGGTTTTAGCTTTTTTGTGTGCGTGTGGATTGTTTTGCTATTATACTTGTAAATTGATGTGGGATTTGAAGTTGGTGATCATATGTTGTGTTTTCATTTCCAAATTAATTAGATTGGGGATTATTGCAGAATGCTCAATAATGAATAATTTTAATTCAAGTTCGAATCACAAACACGAGTCAGGTAAGGGATAAGGGAATGATGTCTGAAATTTAATACGAATTTTTTTTAGAGTTTTCCCAGCTGGTTATGAGAAAAATAGGTATTGAAAAAATTTTAGCTCGTCAGAATTTTCCACGGTTTGAAATTTTTGTTGAATTTTTTTCACACTTGAAAATTTTTGACCCTTGAAATCATTTTGAGAAAAGAAAAATTTCCACGAAAAAAATGATTAGAATAAAAATTTTAGAGTGTACAATTTTTTTTGAAGTTTGATTGTTTTTTTTTTTGAAATATTTCAGTCGGAAATTCAAAATTAAATTTCAATTTTTTGTTTAAAATGCCTTGAAAAATAAGCTTATTCCCAGAAAAAAATCTTTCAACTTTACTGGTAGAAAATTTCAAGCCCTACAATCCATTTTTGTACATTTTTCGCCAGACCATTCTCAAGCTCATAAATTCGGTTTTGAAAGGTAAAAAAAATTCAAGTTAGAAGAAATCTTGACGAGATGAAGTAAAATATAATCATATTATTTGTATTAAGCATTAAAAATTCGGTCAGAATTATCAATCAGATTTAATTATCGATGCAGGAAAAAATCGTTGGATTGCCAGCCTGTGATACTTCAATTGTTACGAAGGAGAATGTTGAAAATGTGGTTCACTACATAAAAAATCGATTTTCTGGAAAAATTAGGCTTCCAAAAAAAAGGAATTTTACATGAAAGGAAATTCTACGCTCTACAATTGATGTTCCATTAACTTTCTTCGTAGACCTTTTTTTTCTTCAGAAAATCGGCTACAATTTCAATAATTGAATCAAAAAAATGTAAAAGAAATTCGCAACGAGAAAAATTTCAACGCGATGAAAAAAAAAACTGAAATAATGCTCAAACTCAGCATCAAAAAAAATGGATCAGAATCATCCATCAGCGTTGATTACGTAAAAAAAAAATGCATGCCTCTGTAATTATAAAATTTGGTAAAATGATGTACTCGCTATCCTTAGAGAATTCACAGTATTTCTATATGGTATCTCGGAATTCGCCTTGTGCATTGAATTGATATTTTTTGTAAAACGTTCTCCAAAGAATAAGAGGAATAGAAGAAATAAAAGAGAGGAAGCCATGCCTCAAAATTACCAAGATTTCCCCGAACGATTTTTAATTTCAAATTATTTTGAAACCAATCCAGCTTTTGTCAACGCCTCCTTTAAAATGAAACTCTCAGTGGGACCATTGGGAACTTTGCATGAAGTTGGATGAATTATATACTTTCTACATTAAAATTTTCCTAAAATTTTTCTATCAATTCGCCCATGAGACCAAAAAATGAAAATTTGAACAAATTGTAAAAAAAATTTAAAAGTATTTTTTTTTCTTTTGTAATCGTGATTTCTGTAGGTCAACTTCAACATTCTTGCGTCTGATGAATTTTCATAAAATGAAAATTGCACGAGGAAGCTGATTTAGAGATTTGATTCATCTTATTGGCTAATCGAGGTCGTTGATTTCGTTTTTGAATTTGTGGTTTTGACCAAATCTAAGCCCCAAACAGGAGGCGTCAAAACCCAAAATTTTGAAAATTTTTGACATGGGTGTCTAAATCAGGGTATTTGAAGTCGCTGATTCCGATTCTGACATTTATTTTTTGTTCTGATCAAATTCAAGTCTCAGGGGGGGGGGGTGTCAAAAGGTCAAAACCTAAAATTAGAAAAAAAATCGATACAGGTGTCAAAATCTAGATACTTGAAGTTGCTGATTCTGATCCTGACATTATTTTTGCTCGAACCAAATTTGAGTCCCAAGATGGTGAATCAAAAACTCAACATTTTGGAAAATTTCAATATGGGTGTCGAAATCTAGGTATTTAAGGTCGCTAATTCTAATTCTGACATTCATTTTTTTTCTCTGACCAAATTTGAGCCCCAAGAAGAAGAACCAAAACTAAAAATTTTGAAAAAATTCTACATGGATGTCAAGTGTTGGTATTCAGAGTCATTGGTTCCGATTCTGGCATTAGTTTTATTATACCGTAAAGCGTGAAATAATTCGCGATTCTTTAGTGCTAAAAAAATTCATGCATCAGTATTGAAGGGAAACGAAATTTGTACATTTCTAAAAAAATCATTTTTTATTGCTCCATGAAGGCTCAGATTTGGTCAGAGTAAAAAAAAGAACTCCAAAATCGGAATCAGTGACCTCGAATATTCACATTTCAATACCAATATTGAAGTGTTTCAAAATTTTTAGCTCAAAACCCCGGTGGCTCAAATTTGGAGGGTGTGTAGATAACCACATGATATGTGATACAGCTCAATTCGAACTTTTTTTTTGATTTTTGTCCACTTATTTTTTCATTCTGATGAATTAAATCAAATAATATCTATAGAGTGTTTAGGTTGTTTAGATTATCGCCTTCAAATACTCGAATGTTTCAAGAAAATTGATCATGTGTAATTCTTCACGAGCTTCGGAATTAAGAACTACTCTCTATGAATCAGTTAATAAAATTGACTGATTAAAAAGCCAGAAGTGTCCAACTGTAGAAATCAGTGAAAAATTACTGATTCAATTGATGAATTTTCATTTTTGAATCAGTAATCTTTTTTTAACTACTGAAATGAATCAGTAAAAATTTTAATTTACTGATTGAATCAGGTCAAATTGAAATTTTTACTGATTCATTTCAGTATCCAGTTGAAAAAAGATTACTGATTCAAAACTGAAAATTCACTAATTGAATCAGTAGTTTTTCACTGATTGACAGTAAAATTTCACTGATTAACAGTTGCACACTTTTCGCTGTTTAATCGGTCAATTTTCAGTTTTTTGACTGATTCAGATTTAGAGAGTAAGTTCAAAGTTGGACATGATGATGTTTTGTATTCAAAGGTTTTAATTTTGAACCTCAACAAAATGATACTTGATTTAATCTTTCCAAATTATTCACAAAACTGCATATTAAAATTTCGATGTGGTAAATTCACGTTTATTAAACGACCTCAAAGGCGTTGAATTGCAACCGAAACACTTTATAAATGACAATTATAATCTGGTTAAGTAAAATGTGTATTTACCTTGCACTTTTGACAACTATTAACCGAATAATTTTGATTGCAATCGTATCTGAGTAAAATCTGTTCAAATTGACACGTTACTTTGGCCACAAAAGCGTCCAATTCCAATAGATCACGCACATGCCGTTCACACTGTTGCGGATCTTTAAGCGATTCGTCGGCATTAGGCACAGCCTCTCGGACCGAATGTTCGCAACAGTGTCTTAACCGAATCGACGACCAGTCCATCGACCACGAATCGGCGCAGTCTTTTTCATTAAGGTAACGATAGCAGAACGATTTTCTGGAGTCGCTTCGCTGTTTATCGGAGCAGGGCGCCGCGCACGAAGGCGGCCCGGGCCCTTCGCTTATTTGGCCGGTGATTCGCATCCTAGGCTCTTGCTGTTTCTGAAGTACTTGCTGGCAGTCTGAGCTTATAAATTCAGAGGTTATGATCTGGTGGTGACAAGGAGTATGCGCGGAAATGGCGGCGGTGGCAGATTTCTGTTCTGGTTGCGATGACTGTGATGGAGACGAAGAAGAGTGTGAAGATGATGAAGATGATGATAAGTACGTAGTTGTCGGATAAGAACTGCAGTGTAAACAACTTGGAAACGTAGTCATCAAGTAAAGAGCTAAGAGTACCAACCACACGCAGCTGAAGAGTTCGCCCAAGGGCATTGTCCAACCACTGCCGCCAGCGGTGTCGTCACTCTTCCAATGCTACCGAACCAGCACCACAACCGACACGAAATAGATCGCATTGCTGCTGTCGGTACCTGTAACAGAAAATTTTACGCTTTAGATGTCGCCGTATTCGCACAAAACACCAGTTAGCTATTCAAATACCCAAATTACGTCTAATCTACCGGAAAAGCTGAGGCTCATTTAGAATGCAATAAAGATACCACTCGAAATAAACTCGAAAATTAATGCCGATATTTACAGCTCGACTGCTCCACAGACCCTATAATTTTTACCAACTATATTGCTATCGTGATTACTGATTATGCGAAAAAATACCAACCGAGAGAAACCTGTGTCAAAATTTGTCGCTACCTTTTCGAATATTTAATATCTGATGGCTTGTAATGGTGTACGTATTTTGTACAGGAATAGAAAACCTATACGTTTCCGATGCTTTGAAATTATTCCTGTTTCCTCGTGTTTTTTTTTTATTGCCAGACGTAGACATTTTTGATAAAATTGATTTTTTTTTTTTTTCGATTCATTTCTATGGATGTGTCTGGGGATTGAAAAATGTACATAAATATTTTGAATTGTCAGATTTGTATCATTAAAAACATTATATCGACTTCTGAACTTGGGAAAATTTTGAATTACTCGTAGATATCTAGATTCATAAGCGGAGATGGATTGTACTTAACTTGGGGAAAGCTTGAGCCCTACGTAAAAAAGGAGAAACACAATCGACCCTCCAAAAATTTCTCTACCCCTATTTTATGTCATTTTTACTTGAACTTTTATCAATATAAAGAATCGATGGAAGGAAAGAGGGTTCATACCATTATTTTTGAGAATGAATTGTGAAAATTTATTCGGCCCGAACGAAGCAGGGGCGAAAATTTTTGGATAGGAAATTCAAAAGCTAAATTTTTCATGGTTTTAAATCGATACTTTAGTATTGATTGAAATGGTGGTGAACTCCTGAACCTTTTACTTTTAAATATATTTAGTCCTTTATGTACCCGAGCGAAGCAAGAGCTAAGATTGGAAAGTTGATGATTTTCTGAAAGAAAATAATTCGTTTTTCAATAGATTGTTGTTTGAAAGAAAACCATCAGGTACTTTGGTATAGAAATGTAATGATTTTCAGAATTTTTTAGTGGCTTGGAAAGAGGAAATTGGTTACGACAATTCATCTCAAGAAAACTAAGTATTTGCAATTTTTTTTTAATGAAACATACACAGAAAATAATTTGGAGGGGCTAATTCAACATGGGGGAGGGGGAGGCGAGGCTTTATGCCTTCTTATCTCCGCTTATGCCTAGATTTTGAATTTATCGGGCCAATTTATAGTTTTTTGTGCCAAAATGGATATTAAATTTTTGGTTTATTGCTTTACCCACTCTTGATCAAATTCTATCTTGCAACCTGGATTCTAGTATATTTTATTTATTTTATGATTCGAATGAATGTCGAAGTTGTGCGATAAATGTAATATTGTTTCAGCAACATTTGTATGTTTCTAAAAAAAAAAAATCATTAGAAGTCTTGTTTCAAACTTCAAAGTCATCATTGATAAGTGATCGACTAAAAAATATATGAATTTGAAAAAAAAAATCAGTTTTCATTTAGTTTTGAATTTCAACTGCAAAAGTGCATATAATTTGGACGAAATGTAAAATCAGCTGATTTTCTTATGAGCAAAATTCAAACGGTGGTTCGAGTATCCGGGGAAAAAATTCTCGATGAATTTTATAAAAGTTCATTTATTTTTATTTTTTAATCAAGTAAAAAGTTGTAACCTTTTTTAAATTTTTTTGTGATTATTAGCTTGAATAATGAATCATTTAGAAATTTAATTCAACCAATTTTTTCAATTTTCCACTTCGAAATTGCACGAAAAAAAGAGATACAGGTTTTAGGAAAGTAGCTCAACGATTTGTTGTTATTTTTTTCTTACCAGTCACCTCCTTGATCGCTATAAAATTTTATTTTCCCCCACCCCTATTACCTCAATTTCATATTTCAACACTTCATTAAAAATTAGATCTCCAAGGTAAGAAAAGTACGTACTTGAGAAAAAAATCATTGTTTTCTACTGGAAAGTTTCAAGCTTCAGTCAATTTAGCAAAGGTAAATTTGAAAAGAAGTTTAGTGGATATGATTTAAGTTTTTGCATTTCTCTGAATCCTTAAATCCTATAAACCCATTTTTGAGATAGGGAAAGTTCGAATTGTTAGGATCAGAAAATCAGTGTCTATATTAACTAGTCTTGAAAAAGACAGAATGTCTCCGAAAATTAAAAAAGTCCTGAGAAGTTTTGTATTTGCCTTAAAAGTTCTACATTTTTTGAATCAAAATTCAGTTCGAATTCATCTCCTCAATTAAAAAAATTGTTCGTGGATATTTGAATTTTTTATCTTGTACATTTCTTGTTCATTTTTTATTGTACCGACGAAGTTTTTTAAAAGAATTTGAACAGGTCAGAAAGATTTTTTTTTTGGGGGGGGGGGGGGTCGCAACCGGACATATTTTGGTTGAAGTCTTTTAAAGTTTCTGCATTTTGAACTGGAAAGTTGGTTGGAACACTTCAAAAATGCATATTAAGAAGAAAGAAAGTGTCTTTTTTTTTCTAAATTCAGAAAGATAGCAACACTGCTTTTGAAAGTTTTCAATTTGCTTCGTCAATTTTCAGCACCTATTCATTTTTGTGTCCAAAATATATTTTTTATTTTTGTTTTGAATCGAATTCAATACCTACCTGATGTACATATTTTAAAGACTTGAGCATTAAAAAATTGAAAGATTGATTTTTCACTTTCGTGTTAAATCAGCAACATCCCAGGCTACTCGTTTCACGAAAGTTTATTTTTTTCAGCATTTAAAATTTTTTTCCCAATTGTGAAAAATCAATATTGAATATTTATTGAAGTCTAAAATCAATTAGATAAAAAAGTCAGAAAAATACAGCATAATAATTTTCGACTACCAAAGTTAATTTCCACCCTTCTGTGGAAAAGTTTAAAAATAGGTACTGGAAAAATGTCAACTTTTGTTAGAGGTTCCAGAACAACTAAAAACGTGTCGAATCGATTTGGGTGTTCGAAGTTTGATAATAACGTAATGTTTCCACTTTGTGAACGAGAGATACGGTCGATTTATAAAATTTCCAATTTCACCAACTTTTGGTTAGGAAGGTTTTTTTGGAAATTTCCTACGAGTAGGATTTTTAATGGAAGGTTGGAAAATACTGAATTTAACAATGATCGAATTTTCAACTTTAATTTTTTTTAAACGTTTCGTTTTGTCATTTTTTTTGCTAAATTTATAAAGTGAATGATGAATTAAGTAAATATTATTTTGATGGTAGAAGGGGTGTTTTTATTTTTCATATTATTTAATTTTTTTTCGCAAGGACTCATCTTGAAAAATTCAACCGTTTAAAATCCTAAAATTTGAATTCAAAATGAAAATTTCAATGAAAAAATTTAATTGAAAAAAATAAGCACTTATTAAATTAAATCCAGCTCGATAACACATTCTTATTTTAATGGCATTACCATAAAGATGATCCTGTCTCCACCCCTCATTTGGTATTTTCGTTTAAAACGCAGGTGTAATGAAAATTACCTATTCATCACCTTAATGGTAGAAAAATTGCTGGAGAAAATTAGGCAACTTATTGATCTCTTTATGTTTCACTTACAGCAGCGTAACTTTCAATTTTAATGGCACACGCGAGGTATAAGCTGAATTGCTGCTTCGGTTAGTCAGGCTACTGTGTTCGTGTGTAGTACGACGAACCGAAGTACGCCTGCGCAACGGCGTTCGATTTATTTAAAAAAAATTTTTTGAAGCGGTATCATTTACACGATAATACACTTCGACTATTTTATCATTACCGAACTATTCGGCTCATTTTGTTGATATAAAACGTAGGTATAAAATGCAATATTTCAAATAAATCAACATTTCGGTGCCGCGGAGTAATACGCGAGTAGCGTTCCGAAAAGGAGAATTCTCGAAATTAATAGCCTGCGACACGTGTACGAGTCGATGCCGGATAAAGGAAAGAAAAAAAAGTTTAATTAATTTCAGCAGCTTCGTCGAATGCGTTGTTGAAAACGATAGCGAGTTATCGAAGTTGCAACGTTGATAGGATTAATGAACCGCCCAAAATGTTGACATTTTGACTATTTTATATACTTATACAAGTGTAAAAAGAAAAGTTCATTTTTACCGCCTTTTTCCGCTTTTTAAAATTCCGTCGCGAAAATTTTTTTACACTAATTGAATTCCGCAAATGCTGCGGTATGCGAAGAGAAATTCGAAAGAGATGTGGTTCCTTTTAATTATGCCAGCAACTTTTATAATGATTGCAGATCGATAAAATTGCAGGCGTTTTTGCCATCGGATGTTGTGTGAAATGAGTTAGTTTCGACGAATCGATTCAGGTTTAGTTTTGAACCCAGTAAGTTGTTGATATTTGAGGTATATTCACATTTAATGTGTTGGGGAATGTGTGATTACTCCTGTAATTACGAGATGTGGTGTTTCAAGGACTTTTTGTTGGTTGGATGGCTTATTGGGATTGTAGTTTTGCATTATTTTTCGAAAATTGAAAAGATAATGGTTGGAAAAATGTATCTGCAGACCTCAAAAGGATCTACTAAAAATTAATCCCTTTGACTCCATATTTTCCCCTTCTTAAAGGGTCTTAAAACCAGCCTATTTAGGATAATTTTGAAAAATAGAAGTAGAAATTTTTTTTTTGTATTTTTTTCAATATTTAGTCGCTTACTCACGTGGGAGGTATCTCAGATGATAAAAATTTTTGGATCAATACAGAATACAGAAATATTTTAAATATACATTATCAGCCTCATACCTAAAATTTTAGATGCTGAAATTTTATTTTTCGAAAACATATTGGCAAAATTTTGAAAATTCAGAAGTCATTACTCATTACCCTGCAAAATATGAACCTCTGATCTTCAACAAAAAAGGCTGAAGTTTCGTACATAACCTATTTTTGACCTCCCAAATTCATTGGAAATAGTTTCCAGACGTTTCGGAGCCTCCGAACATTTTGGAATTTTTCAGCACTGAGAAAAGGCTCTGAAAACAGTTTGTAAAAATTTACCAATGTATGTATTTTGCAATTATCAGAATTTTTTCAGATTTTTTTCGAGAGATCATCTATATTGATGACCTTTTTAATCCATTGTAACACATTATGGGTCCAAAAGCCGATTTTTTGGCGGAAAAAATTTCTGGCGAAAATTGAAAAGCTCACTTACTGTTTGGTAGACATTCCATTTTCAAACTTTCAAATTGATTGGAAATGGTTTCTAAATGTTTTGAAATCTCTGGAAAATTTTGGAGTTTTTCAGCGTTGAAAAAAGTTCATAAAAATGCTCCTTATGAATTTAAGCCCCAAAAATTCGAATCACCCATATTGACCTATTGAATCGATTTTAGAACAATTTTCCAAAATTCGTAAATTCCAGTCCATTCATATTTTTTGACAGAAAAACAATTTAGTCAAAATTGAAAAATACCAGAATATTTCAGTGGCTGCTTAAAGTCTCAAAAACCACTTCCAGTCGATTAGAGTGATTGAAAATGGAATGAAAAATATTGATTTGAACTGGAAGTAAGAACGATTTTACAAAATTGTATACTCCAGTCGATCAAATACAAATAGGCCACCGATATGAGCAATCCACATGTATTTAGGTGTTCTAAAATTCGTACAGTCTGCTCGTGTGGTTTTTTCGGGGATGGAAAATTTAAAAATTTGATTAAGGTCCTTAAATATTTGAAAACACATCCTATCGATTTGAAGGTCAAAAATAGGGAGCATACCAAATTGAAATTTTTTTCATCAGCTGTACAAATCCAAAATCAGATTTTGATGAACAACGTGTTCGTTTTTACCAGGTTTTGAACAGATTTAATTCAAATTATTGAAAATCCATAATCTACTGGGGAAGGTAGTTAGCTTCTGGGGATGGATTTCGAATTTCAATTTTTGCAGAACTAACTTTTTAAACTCTTAATTAGGGGAGTGAAGATTGATAAAGATAACTTTTTTTCCGAATGTTGTTGAAATTCATTTTTAATTTTCAAATTCACAAAAAAGTCACCTTTGCCTTATCAAACTATGCTTGTAATCATAAAACAAAACGCCCATAATCTGAATCTTTTTATTATGGTTTCTGAAGACGAATTTCATTTTTTTGGATTTTCATACCAAAAATCCAGCTAAAATCTTGAGATTATCAACAATCAGATCATGGGAAATTCTAGTGAAATTCGTTTCAAAAAGAACGTACCTAACTATTGATGAGATCAAATTTTATTAATTTGCAAAACTATAAGATTTTATTCCAAATTTTCAAAAATTCATCAAAATTCGCGAAATGAACGATAGCACTTGAAATTTTGAATATAGTTTCTTTTTTTTTTAAAAAAAAAATCAAGCACATTCAATAAATTTTTATTTCAGTCCAAAATTTTCCTGATGATTAGGAAACCTCTCTTGAGTAAATAATCAAGTATTACGAAAAAAAAGTTATACTTTCGGGTAAAAAAGAGAAAATGGTTGACAAAAATATTTGCCTGATTTCAAGATTTATTGTCAGAGGATGAATTTTTTACCACATCGTTTTGGGATCTGGGTACAACTTTCTTAGTTCCCCTCCATTTTCAAAAACTCTCATAAACAAAAAAAAAATGAAGGAACTTCAGCATTTAAAATTTTGGTGAAGAATTTTTCATGAAGTTGGCACTTTCGATATACTATTTTTATTTCAGTCTCAGATTTAATTGCCAATTAAAAATTAAAAAAAAATTGAGAAAACTTTTTTCTAAAATAATTTTAGTATGAATATTTCAACTCATAATATGGTTAGAAGGGATTTTTCATCGCCACCATTACCTCCCCTCCCTCATCCTGATCCTTTTTTCAAAATGTATAACTTCTTACTTACATGTTTTTTCAGTATACTGGAAAAAGTGGGGAATTCATTCATGGCCACTCATTTTTCGATTTTTCTCTCAATTTTGAAAAAATTGAGAGAAATTAGTATTTTTCAAGAACATCTGATAAATAGGACGAAGATAAACCATGAATGCCAATAAGTAGTATTTTTTGGTAAAAACATTCACACTCAAACCATTTTTAAAAAAAATCAATTTTTCGAAATTTTTGAAGGTAGCCAAATTTTAAGGTCTGATGGGAGAGGATAAATTTGGAACCAGGAGAGTTGAAGTTTCAACAAGTTTGTATAGTTTTGAGGTTCAGGGCACCACACCTTTTTAGCCACCCCTTTCAAATTTTGAAAAAAAAAAACTTATAAAAAGATCTCTCTTTTTATCAGCTATCATGTGCAGAAATTGGTTTCGAATCACCCTGTATGCGGCTCAGTAAACATATTCCAAGTTGAAATTAATAATCTCTGATCGAATATACATAATTTGCAGAACAATTAATCGAGGGTTCGCCAATATATAATGGATACTTACAAGAATTAATATTTAGTTGGTTACATATGGTCGTGTTTATTATGTTTGTTAATTGTTGTATTGGTCGATCGATTAACGAAAGAGGTTCGACTCTGTGTCAATAATTGGCAATATTAATTATTCAAGATACGTATTAATTAACGCGTTAAGATATCTCAAGAGCGAGCCGAATACTTAACCAAGATTTTTTCCATTTTTTTCCCCCATCGAGTCTTATAATTGACCACTTATGTTCGCGTGCACGGCAAGTCATTATCGTGATTATTATACTCGCTATAGAACGGACGAAACGAGAAGGGATAGACTGAGAGAATCTTTCGTATAAGAGATCTTGTCGCGAATATGTTTACAAAAGAGAACCAACGCCAGCGACGAATGGATAGAAGGTGTTTCTGGAATATTTTACTTTTTTACGAGCGCATATAAAACGAGCAATTTTTGATAGGCAAATTGTTGAGTGCTTTGACAATCCCGTTATCAATATGGGTTAGGTGGTGTGAAATACGTATGTACGTGTTGGAAATGGGGACCTGAATGACATATTTCACGACTATTCATTCTCGCCATCCTGAGTAAAGTTGTACCTTTACACAATAGGCAAATTGTCAAGCGGTTACGTGCGAAATAAGTTGCCGGCTATTTTAACGCGTCTCGTCTTAACAAAACACCCTGTTTTGTGATAAATTCGCCTATTTATTCGAACATTGTAGGAAATTGCCATTAATGAGGTGGCGGGTTTTGTTCATTTTTGCCAGTTGTTTTTGTTCGGTTGGGAATATTTCTTCGCCGGTTTCGCTTGAGGTATCTAATGTTACCTGGAAATGGAGTTTTTTTGCAGGATGTTTCAATTTCGAGGTGTTTGAAATTTTCCAGCTCATATTTCGGTTTTCGAAGGAAATGTCTGCGATTTGGATAAATTCTTAGGTGTCAAAAATTGATTATTGAGTTGACATTGAGTTTAGGATTTTCAGAAGGGGTACACGGAAAAAACAGAAGTGACGAAAATGAATACATTTTACCCCAAAAATAATAAATTTTATCAAAAAAGTTGATAAATTTTACCAAAATAATAAATTTTAATCAAAAAATAATAAAATATATTCAAAAAAATAATAACGTGTTTCAATTCACAAACTAGGTGAAATTCGTTCTAAAAAATAATATTTATTGTCGGAAAAAAAAAAAAAATTTGTCAAAAAAATGATAAATTTTACCTATTTTGAGAATTGGGACACATTATTATTTTTTTTGGATAAATTTTATTTTATTTTTTTCCAGTGTAGTATTTTTTTTTGACTTATTTGATCCAGGATATTGAAACCACTCTTGGGTGTCAAAAATTGATTTTTTTGAGTTGGTTGACACTGATTTTGGGCCTTTCAGAAGGGATGAAATTAAAGGGGAACCTCAATTCAAAAACCAGTTTTTGATTTCTAAGGTGCTTTTCATATCTAGGCTCACATATCTCTTCATTTAAAAGGAAATGGTAGATGAATAAATCAGAATTGTTCTCAAAAATTGCACAATCTTGTAAATTTGTTGAGTATTCAAATTACGAGTACATATTTGGTCGAAGAAGAGAAAAATCATCGCAAAGAATTCACCAAAAAGTTACACTTGATGTTTGTCCATTGCTCATATTCAAGGTTTCGATATATGACAAAAAATCCCACAGTGATTCCAGCTTTCATGAAAATTCTTTCAAAATGAATACCTAATAATTTTTTAATAGTTAATGTTCTTCTTGAATTTGAAATTGATAATTGTGTTTGTCTGAAATTGCTTTGTTTGATTAGATGAATTTCGCCTCCTGGCGCAGAACTCCTTCAGTGCCAATGACGAAGTTATGAGAAAACTAAAATAATTGAGCCTCCTGGCGCAGAATCCCTTCGGTTCTAATGACCAAGTTATGAAGAAATTGACGTGATTGGGCCTCCTGGCGCAGAACTCTTGCAACGCCAATAATGAAATCACAAGAAAAATAACATTTTGGGCCTCCTGGCGCAGAATTCCTATGGTGCCAATTACAAAGTGATGAGAAAACTAACATAATTGGCCTCCTGGCGCAGAACTCCTTCAACGCCAATTATGAAATTATGAGGAAAATAACATTTTGGGCCTCCTAGAACCGAAATCGTTTGGTGCCAATGACAAAGTTATGAGAAAACTAACATGATTGGGCCTCCTGGCGCAGAATTCATTTGGTTATAATGACGAAGGCATGAAGAAACTGACATTGGGCCCTCTGGCGCTAAACTCCCTCACGACCAATGGATGAAATTATGAGAAAACCGACATATCGAGCCTCCTGGCGCAGAACTCCTTCGGTGCCAATGATGAAATTATGAGAAGACCAACATATCGAGCCTCCTGGCGCAGAACTCCTTCGGTGCCAAGGATGAAATTATGAGAAAACCAACATATTGGACTTCCTGGCGCAGAACTTCAAAGGTGTCAGTAGCGCACTTATGAGGAAAAAGGTAAGAAAAGATTTATTTTTTGGACTACATTTTGAATTAAACGCTTCAAGGTCATAAAAAATCTCAAAAAAACCTTTAAAATTTCAAATGCCTCTGCACATTGAAGAAATAGTAAAAAATTATCAACATCAAATTCATCAATTTTTCCTATGCGTTCATTTAAAATTTTTGCGGAACTGAGCATCAATCCCAAAGGGGGGAAATTGCTACTAAAATATGAGTTTGGGTAAATCTACATAAATAGAAAAAAATAATATGAACTTCTTTTCTCCTATGAAATGTCAACGTTAGATTATTATAATGTATCTACCGAATATTTTTCATTTAATTATTATTCATTTCTATCTTAAAGAATCAGAAACCAGCTTCTCAGGCTTACATAGGACTTCAGGGCATATTCTGGTAGACATTACTGTGAATTTTTGGACAATTTCAAACATTGAAGTTTGCAATTTGAAAAAATAGAAAGAAATATCAATATTGAAAAATTAATAAAAATATTCACAACCGATTTCCAAATATAATTACCATCTTCTATACATCCTTGCCCATTTTTAGATCTTTAAAAGCTTGGACAGTTCTGGTATAATCTTGAAATTTGCTCCACTTTTTGCCTTTTCAAAATATTTGGTGGACAAAAAATAGCCGTGTAAAAGTTCTCATTTAAATTCATTATAAAGTAATGGACATTAGGTGAAGCAAAATATGAATTGATATTGATCTTTTATAACATATTAACTGAGATTGGATTCGAAAAATTCAAAATGTTTTCAGTTTGGCGAATCAAGTCAATTTTTCCAAAATCGTTTAAATTTAAAATCAGTAATCATACCTTTTTTCCAATTTTTATTTCCAAATCGTAGAACTTTTTCAAAACAGCAAACTTTTGAAAACTGAATGATTTTGTCCCTGAGAATTGAAAATTTTCAAATTCTTGTCCTCGTTTTATATAATCATTTGAAACTTGGGACATTTCGAGGGGAAGGGGATGGAGAACTCAAAATTTTGCCTTACTTCCAGGACCGAGATACTGAGAAAACGATGAATTTTAAGCTTTTGAAGGCTTTCTTCTGCAATAATTTTTGACCTTTTTTCAATCCACTCAAGCTGAATGAATTTCAATTTGACTACTTATTTTGAAGTGAAAGAGATTGCCACGGTTACCTTATTTTCTCAAAAACTCGATTTCGATCAAAAAGGGCTTATTTTCTTCATAAGTATCTTTTGTCAAAAATTCTGGAAAGTCTAGAAAAGCTAAAAAAAAATCATTTTTGAAAATTCAATTGTACCAATCACGCGATGATATTTTTTCAGAATTATCGACTTAACTTCAATTTTTTTAATCCTGCTTCATTTTTTTTTTTTTTTTTTTAATGAAACGAAGGTGATGATTTTTTTTCGGAATTTGGGCTATTTTTGGAGGAGAGAGGGGGGACTTTTCTCCGAAAGTTTTGAATAATTCTGAATTTCCATTCAAAAATTTTGAACAAATTCAAAGATTTGTAAATTTTCAACCATAATTTATAGTTTTCAGAATTTCATTTTTAATGTGTGGGCGTGATAGATAAGCACAGAAATCATCCTTAGGGGTCAAAAATTGATTTTTAAGTTGACACAGATCTTGGATTTTTCGGAAAACTCAGAATCAAGGGAGAACTTCACCTCGAAAACTAATTTTCTACAAAGGGTGGTTCTTAGATCCCGGCTCACATTATTTGTATGTACTAAAATAAGTAGTAATATATTCATTTTTTTTTTCGAAATGGTCATTCAGTTGCAGTGAGTACCGAAGGCATTTTCCAGGAGAGGGGAATACAACTTGAAATACCAGAAAAATTTTATGAGGAATGAGTAAAAGGGAACCTTTTTTGGTGCTATCACCTCAAATAGTGCACATAAATATGATTCAATTTATACCCGAGCGAAGCGAGGGTGAAGCTGTGAAAAAATTCGATTTTTAATGCCTAAAAAAGCCATTTTTTCATATTTTAAGGCTTTCAAAATTCTAGGGTAAGAATTTAGCCATTATAGATATTCACAATCAATGGCGTCGAAAGCTTTTTTGGGGAGGGTAAAAATCGAGAATAAAAACACAGAGTATCAGATCAAAAGTATTTTCAGGGGAATAGACTAAAAGGAGCTTTCTCTAACACTGTTGTTACTTGAAATAGTTTGTTGAATTATGATTTTGTTCATGCCCGAGCAAGCGAGGGCGAAATTTTAAAACTAACTCGTGAAAATTTTATTGATTTCCAACTTGGAAAAATGATAGATTTTCAGTTGGGAAAATGATAAATTTTCAGTCGAGAAAATGAATAATTCCCAACTGCACAATTTTCCCAACTGATGTGTTGAATTGCGTTGAGTTGCTCAATTTTACCAACTCACAAGTAAAAAATGTTCTCAGGGGGGAAGCTCCCCCCTTCGGCACGTCACTGTTCAGTTGGTTGAATTGACCATAATCAAAAGTTCAGATCTCCAATATTTTAAAAAAGACGAAAATTTAGGTCATTCCATCTCGTTTTGTGCTTGTTCGATTGAGTGTTTTTAGGTCTCTGATCTTAATTGAACTCTGGGAATCTGCTAGGGCAAATTTCGTTCAGCTATTCGAAATTTTCGATTCGGTTTTGTTTTATTAGAGAGGGAGGAATTGGAGCAGTAATTTTTCAATCTTTTTGACCTACAAGGTGCTGATTTCCTTTCGCTATACCTAACCAACTAATGCCATCAACTCTTCCACCCCAAACAACGCAGAGGCGTTGGCACACCACTCGAATCATCCTACAAATCGAGCCACTTTTCAAATCCAACACTTCAGCCGTGAAAATCTAATAAAACTTCCTCAGTACCAACCTGCTTTTGGACACAGGAGTAGGCACCCGGTTCGTAGTAACAGCAGCAATAACGACTGTAGCAGCGGCGGCGGTAGTGAAAACACTGGTCGGTGTTTCTGTGGAGGAGCGATATTGTCGTCGTCTTAGTAGGCAAATAAAGGCGAATGCTGTAGCGAACTTTTGACTAAAAAAAAACTATCGAAACGAAACGACCACACGACGCAGCGATTCGTTTGGTTTCTCGACCACGATATTTATCACAGTTGTTTGAAACGATAAAAAAAAAGGCCTGTCGCGGACACTTTTCGCAAAGACGACGTCGTACCACAATGATGCTGGTTAGGTGGGCGTTCGGCAATCCGTTCAACGACGGTAATCGCCAACCAAGTCTGAGCTTTTCAACCGGTTGTAAGCTTACAACATGGTTCGATGATCGGAGACCGCGTGCTTGGCCATTATGCCATATATCGCGTCCATGATCTTCGAACGGTCGTCTCCCTGGAGCTGGTCGGTAGACAACGGTTGCCGAATGGACGATAATTCGTCATTGTGGATCGGTTCGAGCCCGCAGCGGTGATTTTTCATGCCATTAGAGTACAGATTACAATGATAGATGTTGATTTACCTAGAAGAAAAAACGTAAACGCCCAGTTTACATTTGTGGATTGGATTTTTGTTTCTTTTTCCGGCGGTCGACTAGTCGGCGACCTCCTCTTGGCTGCTCTGTATTATCACCAGGTTCTGGAGATCGCACCACCGCCCAGTTATCCGCGAATTCGCACTTTGTTTACGATACGGTCGCGATTTTTGGTACCTGTTCTGTAGACAGGTACGGCTCGAACGGACGGCCGGTACGGAGGCGAACTGCTCGATACCGTTCGATAAAACTATTTAACCGATCGCGATTCTCCGTCCAAGACCGCGTTGGTTAGCTGCATATCTTGGGAGGGCTGTGCGTGTGTGTGAACAGTGTGCGGGCGACCACGGCGACGGCTACGACTACGCCAGCGACACCGACGCGCAAAATTTTCGCGACGACCGAACTTCCACCAAATCGTACGGCGCGTACGTACGGAAGCTTCGACAGAGAATAAGCGAAAAAATTTCGTAAGAAAGTGGAAAAATAAACGCGCGCGAACGAGAGTGCCGTCGTGCGGTTTTTCCAAAGGGATAAGAAGGGATCGCTGCGAAGAGATCGGAGTCGGAGCGGAGAGACGGCGCGAGGGTGTCGGCGGCGGTACAACGAAATTCGCAGAGGAAGAACGTCCGATAGTTCACACAATTCGGTCGACGACGTACTAGCGGCGTTCTCCGGCGTGTACGACGGAGCGGTGTGCGTGCGTACGATGTATGTTTTCCGCAGCTAGTGTTTGCGTGTGCTGGCGGAGTGAAGTTTGGAGTGTACGAGGTCGTACCCTATTGGCGGTACCGGGACCGAGGCGCAGTGCGGACCGAGGAGGATATTCGGAGCGCACAAGGACACCCACAACGATCGTCGTGTAGCACGGCAGCGCACAGGCACGGGAACACCATGTACGGCGCGGCGACGCTGCCGGCGCTGACGCTGGTGCCGATGATGCCGGAGAAGAAACCGAAAGAAAAAGAGACCGAGAGTGTGGACTGGAAGTTGGTTTTCGAGAGCTGGCGGTTCCATATCCCGCGAGTAAAGTGCCGTTTGTTCGCTTTTACTCATCTTCCAGCTCGGCGAAAAAGGCCCAAACGGATTCTGCGCTTTTATCTCGCCCTACCGTCGGGCTCATGCGTGTTGAAAATTTCCCAACATCGTATCAATCGATCGACACACTCTTTGCCTTTTTTATCGCTCACAATTGTAACACCTTTCCATTTTCTGTCGCCTCTGTCCGCTTCGCCTAAGCGCTCCGGCCTTCTCCTCGTCGTAGTCGTCGTCGTCCAAATCGTACACTATATATACGTTGTTGTAGTATTCGTCTCTTTTTCAGTTTTCCATCTATTTCATAAATTTCGCCGCCTCGATTTTCAAGTCTCTCTCATTTCGTCGTCGTGTGATGCTCGCCATGCTACGTGTGTGCCTTTCTTTCTTTCCGCGCCTCGCACACACGTATATTCCATCTCGCTCTATCATCCCTCCTCACCCCCTCACCCCTCACTACTACACAGCATCAGCGTACCGTACACTTTACGTAGATATCTTCTTTTCTTTTCTTCTCCTTTTTACGTAGTTCGTATACGTCTGTCTGTCTCTGTTCCATCGTCGTTTATTTTGTTTCTCCCGTTCTCTGTCTCACTTTATCTTTCTATTTGCCATGATGTATCGGCCTGTGTGCGTATCAGTTCGAATACCGCATACCTACCTTCTCACAGATACACCTTCTCTTGTACCATATCGTCTGTGTGTTGTAGGTACTATAAGGATACATTAACAGCATCCACCACATACCAATACACCCGAACGTAGCTTTAAATATACCATAACTAACTTTCTCGACCTTTTTTTTTGTCTTTGGTACCCCTCCGGTGGCATTCTTTCTTCTTATTTCGATAAATACCGCTCACCGATGCAGTACGTTGGAAAAGCTTGATAAAAATTCACCAGTGAATATCTCTCTTCATTTGCAACATGCCCCCCATCCTTTTGAAAAACGTGAAAAACTCGATTACCCAAATTTTACGCTTTTTTTCCTTTCGTGTTGTATGTGCCTTATTTTGCTGTAACAAATGAAAATGACTCGGATACGGTGTAGGGAAATGTTGTAGATGGCGGATGGCCTTGTAAGAGCCGAATTTTTGGGTTGAAACTTCTGGTGAGATTTAAGACGGATTTTTACATTATTTATTTTTTATATAATAGCAAAAAGCATACTGAGTACAGGGTGTCTTGACAGGTCCTGTTGGTCCTGTTTTGGTCCTGTTTTGGGACTTTTTCAGTGAAAAGTCCTGTTTTGTAACAAATTTGAAATCCCACTCGCCAAAATGAATAGCTAACTTTTGAATACTGTGTAAGATGATGAGAGATGATACTGGATGCCTGAAGAAATTTCAACTTTTGAATGATTTTTTTCTTCGAAAATTTTCGCCAAAGCTTCGCTCGGGCTCAGTAAATTTACAGTCAAAAAGAAAAATTTAAGCCCGAATTTTATCTATTGAAAAATTTTTAGATTCTGGGTACCTCTTTTTTTTTTTCAAAAATTTTCACCCTCTCTTCGCTCGGGTTCAATGAATTTACTTAGTTTTCTTATAACGGGAGCAAAGTGCTACTTTTCCTGGTTCCCTCTCTCGCGAAACGCTCGAGTGTTTAAATTCGCACTTTTCTCCTACAATAAGAAAAAATATCGTTCAGAACTCGAAGAAAAACCAATTTTTGACTCGTGTCACAAACTTCACACTCGTCAAAATTCGCTTTTCTTCCCTCGTTGTGTAATAAACTATTTCCTTTTCGATATTAACGTAAAAACTTTTTTTCCATTTCTACCAATTGAATATTTTGAAACTGGAGAAATTTGTTCTTTTAAAATGAGTTTTTTATTTCTGTATAATTCATAGTTACCATCATTGAAGAAAAATGAAAAGTCGTGGATTACTTTTTCAAAAATTGTTTTCATTTTTTTCGGGAGGGGGAGAGGTGTCAACATTTAGTGGTAAAGCTGATTTTTAAAAAGTCCTGTTGAGGGCCCTGCTAAGGTCCTGTCTTGGGATTTTGAAGATTTATTAGACACTCTGGAGTAGCTTTTTTTTTTTTTTAATTCAGATAAAACATTCGGAATGAAAAAATAAAGTATTTAGAGTAAGAGAGTGAAATTTTGATTTTTCGATCTGGATGGGGCCCTAAAAAGGACTGAAATGGAGCCTTTAAAAAGCGCACCGGTGGCACCAACCAAGCCAACGTATAAAATTCTGACTTTGGTTCCAATTTCATTCAATTAGCTGGTTCTGAAGCATGAACGATGACGAAAATGTTCATGACTAGAATGGTGAGCCATCCTCCAGACGAAATTTCGAGATTATTTATTTGAATTGAATGTATATTTTTTTTGAAAACCAGTCATAATGTGTCAATTTTTAAAAATAGAAAATTACCCAAAATTCGAGCAAAAATTAATTAAAGTCCGAAATCGATGAACTACGAACCACGAACAATGAAGAATCATCGTCCTTAACTCAAGCAAAAATCGATCAGTCAGTGACATGAAGTCGAGTGGTTTCTGTATCCAGGAGGCGTGCAGAAACTCTTTAAATCCAAAATCAGTCAGATTTGGTGAAATTTTTGATTTTTTCTTGAGAGGAGGAATGGTAATTCGAGTGAAAAATGAGGGGGAGAGTTGAATTTCTATGAAAATATTGAGTCACCTGCTTTTTCAAATCAATACAATAAATTCTAGTAAAAACCATTAATATATTTTCTCTGATCTTTCTTTCAATTGAAATAACTATTTTTTCGGGTGAATTGGGTTGGGAATCGACTCAGAAATCAGTGATTTTTGACTGAATCATCAGCCAAAAATCACTGATTTTTGGTACAATTTGTTTCATTGAATAAAAAATCAAAATTTCATCAAAATTGATTAATTCAGATTTAAGAAGGGAAAATGACGATGGGGTTCAGCGAGCTCTATGACTCCTTCTTTTTTCTGAAATTCGAGAAAGAAATTTCTCCCCTGAAAACTGATGCTGAAAAAAGGGTATTTTTTGCGATTTTGTTCCTGATTAATTTTCTTTTTGCTGAAACATTTTTTCAGTGAAAAATTCATCGTTTGCAAAGTTTTTTTTGTGGTAACTTTTTTTTTTTTTACAAAATTTCATATGTAATTTATTTTTGAACTTTTTAAAAATATATTGTATTTTCTTTTGATTTTTCTCTAGCTCAAAGTTGACAGTAGGTATTCTCAATAGTATTGAGAAATTAAATTTTAAAATTTTATTTTCGACTAATATTATGAATTTTTTTTAACATTCCTTGATTTTTTTTCTCAAGTTTAAATCTTGACGAGTTTCACAAAAAAGGGAATATTCTTTTCAAAGATTTTTCATGGTTGAATTTTTTCAATAAAATTTTCAACTGAAATTTAAAAAAAATTGTTTCAAATCGAAAAAAAGATCCACTTAACAAAACTTCCGTTTTATTTTGAAAATATTGAAGAAAATTGATATTTGGAACAATTTTCTGTATCATCTTTTCCAGTTAGAACGAAAAAATTTGCTGAGGAGGAGACATTTTTCTTGTAAGAAATGGGGAAAAAATATTATTTTTTTGGAAATATCAAATAGCTATACGAACAATTTCGGAAACAAGCTAAATTTGGATGTATCGTGAACGTCTCATGCTCTCAAGTCCAAGCTTGTGGAAATAATAACATCTGTTACGAATCTTCCCTGCACAATTTTGAGTTCCGGTAATAAAAAATTTTAATTTTCGAAATTCATACAAAATTATTTTAGAGACATTAATTACACATTCTAAGCAGTGCAGTGGTGAAAATTTCAGACAATTTCTTTATTTTGAGTTCATTTTATAACCTCTACTAAAAAGGACTCACTTCCAGTTTTTGGGACCTGAGTTCAAAAATACCAAAGCGCTTATTAAATCTCATCTACTCTACCCACAAAAGTTTAGTTCTCAAGTTCAATTGTTTAATTTAGTTGAGGCCCAGAAAATCTTATTTTTGAGCCTCAGAAAAATAGGGAAGAGTTGGAAAGCCGAAATTTGATTATAGAGACAATAATATTTTAATATTTATTCATCGCCGGTACAAAATTGTGAGTTTTTTTTTCAATTTCTGCCAGTTTTGAAATATCCGAACAAAGAATACTAATCGCCATTTCAAGTAGAATTTTCTAAGTACACTCACATGGACCCTATTGACAAAATTTGAGCTAATTTGACTTATTGAACTCTGCTCTAGAGAACCAAAATTGGCGAGAAAATCATCCAATGACCGAAATGTGATATGAGGAGGCCCAAAACATAGAAAATACCCCTATCCCCTAATTTACAAGTAATGCCCATCACAATACCCATAATTTTTCTCAAAAATTCGGCTAAAAAGGCTAATCGTCGCGCGTATCACAATGATTGTTAAATTTCGTAGAATATTAGCACATCGTCCCCCCGCCGCCTTCATTTCTCCCTCATATTCGAGTACTCGGTCGTGTTTCGCCTCCAGTCCAAGTTAATGACTCGTTAAGCATTTGCTGCTGATGCTGGTAGAATAATTCTCGCATTATCAACGACGACGATGTGCCAAACGGGCGCGTCTAAATCGAGCTTACACGACGGGCCAAAGGGGGTACTTCCTTTTGAAGAAGAAAAAAAATCACGCACGCGACGAAACGATCTTCCCTCCGTCTCCGCCGCCGAGTAGAAAAATATGTTTAAAAAATTGCCTAATCTAGCGCCTAATTCGTGAAATTCATTTTTCACGGCGATCGCTTATGCAAATTATTTAGCATTCGATTTGCGCCTCGGAGATTGCGGCGGTGAAGGGGAAACGCAGCCCGCGAATAATTCCAAGCTCGTGTATTAAAGAACGCCGTAGCGAGTCTAAAACGGAAGGAATTTAGTGTATCGTTTATTCGACGTTGCGCTACCCCATCCGGAATTTTTTCACCCCCCTTCCTTGTTGGTTTTTACCAAAATGGTCGATGGAGTGGGTATGTGGATCAGGTACGTCGGCGCGGTGCAGTGGGCTGCGGTCGGGTCGCCGCCGGTCGAAATAAAATTATCAAAAAGGCCGCAGCAGCCGAAAGTATTCGATTTAATTGTCGACGATAGAGTGCGAGGTGATAACGAGCCAAAGGCTGGCAAGATTTTTATATTGTTTTTAGTACTCGATTGAGTGTCTGCGTTAAAAGTACATAAAAGCTGCGACCACTGATATCTTTAATTATTTCTGCGTACGAGAGCATAGCGGAGACTTGACCACCGAACGAAGGGCTAGTTATTGCGGAATCCCTCGTGTTTCCCAAGTTTTAAGGTACGATTGTTGTATGGAACTGGCGTGTGTACGGTTTTCGTTTGTACGAGTCTTTACTTACGGTACACTTTGACTTTTGAAATCGAGCGACGAGGATACGTCTTGTGCTCTTTGCGTTACTTGCCACGTTGGTGTACGGTGTACTCAGCCGGGAGTTGTTATTTTTCTTTCACTTTTGCTTTTTTCTTTCCTTTTTTTTTTCTTTTTGGTACGTGAGATTAAACAATTTCCATGTGACACGCTTATCGTATTTACAGTCGCGTGATCTTTTTTCGAGTTGAAATTTTATCGATTTTCACCCTCCGGTGTTTTCCGAGCCGAATGGTCGTGTTAATGGGTTGTATTTAAAAGGGGAAGTTGGAAAGTAGAGTGGGTAAATGGCACGGCGTGCCTATGCGAAGATGAAAGTTGTAAATTATGGTGCGAAGAGCCCTTCTACGAGATGTTGCTGGGAGAAATAGAATTTTTATTCGAATCTAGAATAATATAATTATGAATTGAAATGAAGTCATCTCAAAAAAAGTCGTATTGTTTTTCTGAAAAATTAAAATTCAATTGGTATTGTTTAAACATAAAGGAAAAAATTGCTCAATTTGTGAATTTTTTCATTTCTTTTGAAAATATTTCAGAGGGACTAGATCTCAAACAGAGGCGTGGTGAAGTGGTATGTTCTAAGGAAGGGGGGCTCGATTTTCTCAAATAATTCTTTGAACAATTCTCATTTATTTTTTCCATTTTTCTGAAAACTCCAACTAATTTTGATACAATTTTCTAGCTTTCTTTTAGAAATTTCTCAACTTTTCAAAATTTTTCCTATTTTGAAATCAGCATTAGGTTGGTTTTAATAAACAAAATCTTTCCAATTCACCTTCAACTTTTTAAAATATCATTTTCCAAAAAAAAATTTGCAGTGTATGAAGCATAATGATGATTTTTTATTCAATAAAAGAATAAAATATTTAAGATTTAAAAAAATTTCAGAAAAATTTTCATTTTTTAGAGCTGACTACACTCGAAAATTATTTTTTTTCCAAATTTTTCGTACCCGGCTACTCTCAGTGTCTCAGTTCCTTACTCTTCTCTTATGGGACAAATAATATAAGCAATAATCCGATTCCAAACTTCGAAATTTACTGACTTTTAGTTTTAAAAAAATGAAATATTCTAAAAATTACTGAAATTATCGCGAATATTTTAATGCAAATATTTCTATAATTATCGTATACCGTAAATATTCTCATAATTACAGTAAATTACCGTAAATATTTCTGTAATTACGGTAAATTATCGCAAATTTTCCTGAAATTACGGTAAATTATCGTAAATATTCCTTAAACTACGGTAAATTATCGTAAATATTACCGTAATTGCGGGTAATTACCGTAAATATTCTCGTAATTACGGTAAATTACCGTAAATATTTCCGTAATTGTGGTATATTACCGCAAATATTCTCATAATTACAGTAAATTACCGTAAATATTTCTGAAATTACGGTAAATTACCGCAAATATTCCTGAAATTACGGTAAATTATCGTAAATATTCCTTAAACTACGGTAAATTATCGTAAATATTACCGTAATTGCGGGTAATTACCGTAAATATTCTCGTAATTACGGTAAATTACCGTAAATATTTCCGTAATTATGGTATATTACCGCAAATATTCTCATAATTACAGTAAATTATCGTAAATATTTCTGAAATTACGGTAAATTACCGCAAATATTCCTGAAATTACGGTAAATTATCGTAAATATTCCTGAAACTGCGGTAAATTATCGTAAATATTACCGTGATTGCGGGTAATTACCGTAAATATTCTCGTAATTACAGTAAATTACCGTAAATATTTCAGTAATTATGGTATATTACCGCAAATATTCCTGTAAGTACGGTAAATTACCGCAAATATTCCTGCAACAATGGTAAATTGCCGTAAATATTCCAGTAATTACAGTGATTTACCATGAATCTTCAATAATTGTGGTAAATATATCAGTAATGGTGGTAAATTAGGTATAGCAAGTATCTGAATACTTACAATAAATTACCTATTCGGTAAAGTATGGTAAATATTTCAGTAATTATGGTAAAATATCTAAAATATTCTAATTATTATTATTATTATTATTATTATTATTATTATTATTATTATTATTATTAGAATATTTTGCATATTTTACTGTAATTACTGAAATATTTACGGTAATTTACCGTAAGACCGTAAATATGTAAGTAATTATGGTAATTTACCATGAATATGTGACCTTCCAAGAAAAAACCGACCTTCTGTCCGAAAAAAAATTGAAAAAAAAAAGTGTCCCAATCAATCCAAAACCATGATTATCATTTGTTTTGGATTGATTGGGACACTT
This sequence comes from Pseudococcus jackbeardsleyi, assembly GCA_038380155.1. Taxonomy (NCBI): domain Eukaryota; kingdom Metazoa; phylum Arthropoda; class Insecta; order Hemiptera; family Pseudococcidae; genus Pseudococcus; species Pseudococcus jackbeardsleyi. The sequence continues at coordinate 55,315,144 of CM076242.1, forward strand.
TTTTTTTTCATTTTTTTTTCGGACAGAAGGTCGGTTTTTTCCTGGAAGGTCACAATTTTGATAATTACGATAAATATACCAGTAATTATGGTAAACTGATGTAAATATTTCAGTAATTATAGTAATTTACCATAAATATTCTAATAATTACTGTAAATATTTTTGACTTTCCTAATTTTCCTCATAAAATTTCCCCTGATAATTTCTAATTTTCTTCCACTGTAGTATTTGCTTCGATAACTGCTTCATCTGTGAAACTTCCATCAAATTTTAAAGCCTTATACATAGCTCATTTTCTTGAAAATATTTTCAAAATATTAGTTCGAACATGAGATATTTTACATTTCAAACAACTTCTCATTCCCTTAAACGAAAAAATCCCACATCTAAAACGCCTTTGACAAACGATTAAAAAAAAAACGATTTATTCATAAAGTTAAAATTGAAGCTGGCATCTATTGCAATTCGTACATCCCAAAATCCACTTCAACCAGTACAGAAAAAAAATAAACAATAAAAGGTAGTTCGTTAACCGTAGAATACAAAAGAAACGACTATTGCAGGGCTAAAAGCTAAAATATAAAGAAAACGATTCGGATAGGTTTAATTAGGTTTCTTGTTTTTTAATTAAACATGACGAGATGTACTGTGAGCGAGCCGGAGAGAAAAGACGGTCGGCGTATCCGCGTATAAAAAGCGAAACACAGTATTTCGATTAACGCGAAACGTTTTTCTATCATTTGACGAGGCCGACAAAGATAGAACGCCGAGAGAACCTGCGAAAATACCAGACTGCGATGGCAAAGCGCATAATTCGCGTACTGGTCAGTAAATTCAATTTCGAAACTCGATAGCGTTATTAAAAAAGTATAGTTTTACCATCGAACAAAGGAAACGTTATGCAGTGCATTACGTGTACAGTGGGCAAAGAACGAAAAAAACACGCTAAAATATAGTATTGATTCGTAGGAAAAATCAAACACCCTTTTTAAAGTATTTTTCTCCTCCGACATGCCAATACATCTCGATTATATACAAATTGCGTCGAACAATTTTTCTTTCTGTTTTGGTCAAAAAAAAAAAAACCGATAAAATTTTAGGACTATTGCGGCCTGTATGTAGTTTAGTTTATTGAGAAAAAGACTCGTGTCATTTACGACAAAAATCGTACATGCTGGAAAAGGAATACGGTGCGGGGAGCTGGACGAACGACGACATAGGTATCGTGCAGCGTACTCGTATTTGTGCGAAGTTTTCAAGTGTGCGTAGTTTTAATGAAATGACAACGTCATCCGCCGCTACGGCGTACATTTGGGAAAAGTTTTCGGCTTTCGAACAGAGAGCCTTATTTGTTAAAAATCAAAAACAGCGGAAACTTGACCCGAACGCGCGACTTGGATGATGCTAAAAGTGCTAAGAAAAACGACTCAAACGCCAGAAGAATTGTCACAATGGATAAGATCCGGGTATGCGGGCGGGGGCTCCATCCACGCTATTTCGCTGACTTGTTGGCATTGTTCCAAAGCTACAATTGGACCTAACTGCGAAAATTTCAAATACTCGTAGCACGTGATGTCTCAACGAGGTAACTCGAGAATTACTTTCTAACTCGACGTGTTCTATACGAGTATAACCCGACGTATTGTTGTAGTTTCGCGATTCCAGAATATGGCGGGTGTAATTTAAAAATTGCAACGAGTGGAAAATTCAACCCTGAGAACATTTTTCGATTCGAAGATACGAATTGAGGGTAAATTGAGAAGTAATAAGTGATTTTGAATTAATGACATACAACTCCAGAAGGGCGATCATAAAGGCGCCCAGAAATTATTTAAGGGAGGCATAGATGGATTGAGGGTGGATCTTTCCTCCCAGAAGTGAAATTGGTCTCCCCCTCTCCCCCAAAAAATCGTATGTGCCGTCAAACCAGATGGATGATTCTACTATCTAAAACTTGGAAAAAATGTCTTTTTTGGGCATCAAGAATCTAAATTTTTCAAAACTTGGACCTCGTCTCACTCGAGCATGAACAGAATCCCATTTCAACGAACTATTTGAGGTAATAGTGTGAAAAAAATGGTTATTTTTACTTCCTCTTTCAAAAATCCTTCGGGTGCTTCATGTCTATCGTGGGATGGTTGTTGGGATAGAAATTCATCACAAAATTTTCCCAGCCTGAAATGTTTGAAAAATTTGACGAGTTTAGGACAAACATAAAATTCGGTGGAAAAAAGAGGAAAGGTTCTTCATAATTTTTTTTTTGATCTTTCTTACTCTTCTTTCCTGGAATCCCTGGGAGGGAGGGGGAATTTTGTAAAAACTTGGAAAAAATTGCTGCTGAACTGGGAAAATTGAAAAAAAAAGTCGGAAATTTTCCATGTTTACTCTCTCTCTGCAGGTACCTTAAATAATGCCAATTTTTCACTTCAGATTGTTTAGCAGGAAAAAAATGAAATGAAAACACTCAAGAATGAGGAACAAAGAACTAGAATGTCAATGAAAAACAAGATTTTGTAGTCCGGTCATTTTAGGATTTAACCTCTAGAAATTCAAGCCTGATTTTTTTCTGTGTATTGTGTTCATCATGATTCACTAAACAACATATTAAATTTTCTACCCCTGGAATCGTCTGCTACTCCAAGTGGAGGGAAACCCGTTTCCCGAAAAACAGTTTTTAGAAAATCGTCTTTTGATATTGCACTAAGAATGTGACATTCGTTCAATCAGAAGCACCGTCACAAGTACGATTCAATGAATCAAGGAATCAACTGTAAGGAAAGTCCAGTGTCTTGAAAAATATTTTTTACATTTTTTTTCAACGCGCATTTTTCTCGAAAAATATTTCACTGATCGGTAATTATTTGTATCAGGACAACTTTTGAAATGATAATAACAGGCTAAAAATTCTGCAGGGTTTCTCAAATCAACAAAAAAATTAACAAATAGAAGGCTGGAAAATAGGAATTTTATTTCAATTTTTTTAAAGAAAACATTGTTCTGATTGCTTAATTTCCTGAAAGATTTTTTTCCGAAGTTTGAGAGTTACTAAAACTTGGAACTTTTGGAAAAATGGCCATTACGTCAAAAAACGCTCAAAATTTGAAAAATCTTCTGAAATAATATTTTGTACAATTTTTTGCAATTTTCATCAAAATTGAAAACTCAAAGTAAATTTTTATCGCTATAAAAGTCTGTTTTAAACTTTCAAATTTCATATGGCCAAAACCTAATCAAGGAGTGCACCAGAATTAATGGAAAAATCATCATAAAACCACTTCTATAAAATAAAATTCAACTTTGTGCCAAAAAGCAAAATTTTTTAAAAATTCTTGAAAATAATACAATAAAATAGCCATAGATAATCCCGAAAGTGTGGGGGTAGGAAGGGCAAAATGTTTCCTCAGTTCATTAAGAGATGCTTTAGGAAGGGAGGGAGGAGACACGGCGACTGAAAAGTGAAGCTGGGACCGGATCCAAATTCACCTCTTACCAAGCCACAAACGCTTTATTTTAATGGAAATTAAATCATAGAACACCAATTTTACTTACCTTACCAATGATCTTGAATTTTGTTTCGAAATTAATCTTGTTTTTCGATTCGCTGCCGAGTATAATATCGATGAATCAATTCATTTTTATATACTTACTGCTTACTTATCGTCAAACATCTACTTTACCTCCTTTCTGGTTTTCAAAAGACAATTTTTTTCAAAGCCTGCCTATCGCTACGTATATTACGAAATATAAACATCGATATCTCGTTTTTCTACTTTCATAACTCTTTCAATCAGATACCATATCAAATTTCTTTCACTTTATTCGAAAAAGCCCCGCTGGACTGATTCGGCAATCAAATTCGATCAAAATTCCAATCGCACCCGAATGCAAAAAATTTCTAAATAAGAAAAGTAAAAAACCTCGTACAAAATATTTCTGTAATAAAAACTTACGATAACAGCCTTTTTTTTTCTTTTTAGCGATTATTACAAAAAACAAATAGCAATATTGTACAAAAAAAATAAGCTAAGATAACATCATTTTTATCATTTGTATTTATCGACAAAATATCGAAAAGAAATCCGTATAAATCGTATTCGCGAGCATATAAATACACGTACGTACACAAATTATAGATATAGTCTAATTTTCATAAACATACAATCCTGTAAATGGTAATCAAACATTTTTCTTCCATTGACTACCCATTTTAATGGTTAATAACGCTTATTGAAAAAAGAAAAGAAACTATACAGTACGATAGTATATATAAGTCGAACCAAATATATAGGAAAATTTGAGATCTGCGCACGATATACACGAAATGACATTATGTATATTCGAGCACCGTGTTATTATTAAGTTTAAAATACGCTGGGTATTTTATGTCGAGTGTTGTAGACGACTTAAATAATAACGAATCGACAAAGGTTCAAATAAAAATCGCCTTTATCAAGGAACAATGTTACTTATTGGTAAAAAGGCTCTGTTGCGTAATACGACGATATTTATTTAATCGTACTGTCGATTCGTCATCGAACAATAGTTCTCATGCAAAACAGTCTCTACAACACTCGGTACAAATCAGCTTCATGTTTTGATTAAAACTAAACACGATGGAGGTTTTTTTTTTTTATAAAAGAAAAAGGAAAAAACAACGATAAATTTGTAGAGAATTTAGGTTAATTTATTTAGGCACAATTTATCGTTGTTTATTAACAATTAAAACGTTGACTCGTCCGGCCTACTGATGACTTTCCTCGTTGGCTGCCCAATGGTCCATGGTTTGCCGAAATATTCAGCTCGTAGCGACGACATAATGGTGAATTTTTCTAAGATCCGGTTCATAGTACATTACTAGGACGTGATCCTGTATCGCTTTCTGTGGCAAAACGAATTAAGATGGTTTTTGTGTGTTTTTTGTTTGTTTGAGGGGAGGTTTTAAATAAATCGACAATCGAAAAGTAGCATTCAAGAATATCTTAGAACCACATGGCATGGCATGGCATGGCAAATACTGCAGCAGCGCGTTTAACAGTAGGCAGTGGTAGAAGCTGACCACAAATATGCGAAGCAAACTGACCAAGCAATTTATTTATCTGAATCCATGTACGCCTGATTGTCTTCGAGCTAAGATAAAAATTCGTACATTAACTAGGATGAATAGATTATACGACGGTAAATTATTCTAGGAATTTCCACCTTGTACGACCGAAATGCATCATTACCTATCCTAAACCTATCACTTGAGTTTGGAATTTTTCAACCTTTGCGTCATTATTCTCGAGAATATTTTAGACCTTTACTCCAGCTTTTTATGCAGAATAGTCGAGAGTGAAAAAATTAATTTATTAAAATAACGTATCGATGGAGAAACACATTGTGTAGGTCTAGGTACAGGTAAAAAAATTCTATAACAGGCGCGAACGACTGAAAATCTTTCCTGTGAGATTCATTCGAGTCTTTATTTCAATTTTCAATCACCCTCGATTATTTTCCAAGTGCATTTCATTTAAAAAAATTTTCCAACTTGATCATCTTTTCCTCAAAATGTTTCCAAATTCAAATATTTTATAGCTTCAAAATTTTTTCAAACCCATTGAAACATTTTTTCAGCTCTGAAAATTCTTCAATTATTTTTCTCGCGTTTAAATCTTAGCTTAAAATTTTTTTTCATCATTGGTACTTACATATTTTCGGCTCTGAAATTTTTTTCTCAATATATTTTTAAGTCCTAAATTTTATTCTCTGATTATTTTTCAGCTCTCGCGGTTTTTTCTCAAAAACCCTTGATCATTTTTCCGAAGACTTAAATATTTTAATTTTTGGTCTTTCTGCTTGATTTTTTTTCTCATTAATTCATTATTTAAAATTTTCTGTAAGTACTTTAAAAATTCGGATTTTTTTTATTCTTGATATTTTGAAGTTGATTCTATTTTTTTCTCAAATCATTAGCGGAAAAAAATTGAAGAAGTTTAATAATTTTAAGAAAATTATCATTAGAATCTTGGAAAGAGATTTTCAGAAAGGAAAAAAAAAGTAAAAATTGAGTTCTCAAAAATATATTGAAAAAAAATTCTAGAGTTGAATAATGTATTTTGGAAAACATGACAAAGATGTAAAAATTTCATAGAGGTTCAAAAATATTTCAAATCTGAAAAAAATTTTAGGAAAAATTTTTAGAGTCGACTAAAGTTGAAACAATTTTGAAAATAATTTATAGATTTGAAAAAAAATTGAGGTTGCATACCTACTCGCATGAGTCCAACGGGAAAGATTCAGTCGTTCGTACAGTTTTTGATTTTCGTACCTGATGCATATTTCTAGTAAATTTAGTCGTGGATAATTTTTATGCCATCCGATTTGTCTTGGTAAAAAATGATTTTAGAGCGCCTGTGCGAATTTTTATCCCCCCTGGAAGTTGGGGTCTCAAATACCTACTTGATTTCCAGGCTAAAAAATCCCATCTTAGCTAGTTTTTAAGACTTTTTTTTTCAAAATTGGCATGTAAGTAGAGGTAATAGAGTGGAATACCCTGAATTTTTTTCAGATTTTTCCAATCGCATAAACATGACCTTGAATTTTACTTTAATACTTGAAAATTGCCTTGGGGGACGCAATTTTATAATGAACTGAAAAATAAGTTTTTCAAAGGTTTATCAATGTATTTCACACATTTCTTTAATTTTTTCAAATTTTATCGAGTAGTGGAGGTTGGTCAAATATTCAAAAACCGGCGTAATTATTAATTTTTGCTCCTTAAAATTACTGCTTTCATCAATTTTCACAATTTTTTCAATGTTTGACCAATTTTTATTACTTGAAAAATCTTTTAAAATTCTGAAAGGTGTGAAATACATTGAAAAACTTTGGAAAAAATTATTTTCCTGTGCGTTTCAAAATTGTGTCTCTCAGGGCGATTTTGAATTTTCAAACTGAAATTCAAGGTCATCAAAGTGGTTGGAAAAATCTGTAAAAATTTCAAGGTGCTTCCCTTCTAATACTTCTACTCTACATACGTGCCAATTTTGAAAAAAAAAAAAAGGTTGAAAACTGGCGTAGATGGAATTTTCAGCTTGGAAATCACGTATTTTGTGGCCCCAGCCCCCCGGCCAGGGGTGATGGGATGAGATCTAACCTCGTTCATGATCTCTAAAATTATTTTCTATCAAGACGAATCGAATGGTTTGAAAATTTTGATCAAATTCACCGAAGACCAAATGACCACCTTACCACATCAGAGCCTTTGAATCTTGATTAGATGACATCTCCGGGTGTATTCGATTGGGGTGTTTTTTCCCTACGTAAGGGCAGTTTCTCTAATTCGAAGTTTCTTTTTCGAAGCAAATATTCTATTACGATCATCTCGACTGCCCGACTACTCCATTTATTCTCCTTGATTCGTTTTGTTATTTTATTTATGCTGATTTAGATTATTATACTTTTAGCTCGTATTATGGGATTAGAGGAAATCGTATTTCAATTTGTGTTCGTCGTGCGGACGGTTGCAATATGCAACTTATCGTATTTGTTGGTAAACTTGCATACGATACAAATTTTTCCTAGCTCGAGGGGGTGCGTCGTATCGAATAAATATTCCATCTTTAGGTTGGTTGCGAAATGTGTACGGAATTGCATGTTGTAATGTAGTTCGAGGATAAAGTTGTGATAGATTTTTTTTCGAAGCGGAAAATTTTTCGACTTTGGGCTCAGTTTTTCAATGAGTAGGTATTGGATTGGGTCGATTTTAGAGCAAGATGAAAGAAGAGAATGAGGAGGGGATCTTGAGTGATAAGTTGAAAATCTCATCACGGATAATTATTTTAAAAATTGACAGTTTTTGAAGTTGAAAAGAGATTTTTTCGAGTCATAAAAATGTGTTCAAGAAGTTCTAGAAAATCAAATAATCGTTTGAATTTCTGGGTATAGTTTTGAGAATTTTGGGAACCAAAATTGATATTCAGCGAAAAATTTAAAAAAAAAACGAAACACTGATAATTTTGAAGGAAAAAAGATAGAAAATGTTTAAAAATCTTGAATTTTAGGCCATTTTTATCTTACTGAAAAAAAAAAAACGATGGTTTTATCTAAGGGTTCAATTGTTACAAAAATTCAATCTTCGTAACGTTGTGCCCAATTTGAAACAAAAAATTCATCCAATGTAAAATTTCAAATTTATTGATAAAAAATTGCGAAAAAATTTGACGAAGCAGACAGAAATGATTTTAGAAATACCAGCAACCTCAATATCTAAATTTCCTCCTATCTACAAAACGTCCTCCACCTTACGAAGAAAAAACCTCGCTGGAAAAGAAGGACGAACATCCAAACCATAAGAAATAATTGAATAATTAATCCCCGACGGAATGACTTGACACCGCTATAGCTTCGGTTAATCATCGATTCGTATAAAATCAGCTTTAGTAATTTAAATTTGCAAATTGTTTACTCGACAAATACGAACCTTTTAGCGGTCAGCACTCGGAGAAAATTATCGTAGACGTCGACGGCGTTGCGGCGCTCAACGGGGAAAAAATCTCAAAAAGAAACCCGGTACTTTAACAATTTACCCATCCCCGGTCCCTTTCGACAACTAAAATGAGAGGGAAAAGTCCACAGACCGTTTCACGTAGCACTTCGATAAAATCGAGCATTCCATTTGATGCAGACGATAAAAAAGAACAGCTCATTGTACGTTTTTTTCCAAGGGAAGAGGAAAAAAAACGCCTCGACTTCAGCTCTCGTTTTATAAACCACCTATACAGTCGTGTAATTTCAATTCGAAAAAGTCAGCTAGTCAATAAAATAATTTGTTGGAAGTGAAAACGCGTTCACGAATGGGGCAAAAATAGATAAATAAAATTCGATTTAATCGAGAGTTATTTCTCTATTTCATACCGCATTTGCGGTTACGTGAAATCTGATCACACCGTACGAGATTTATCCTTTTTTACTTTCCGATACAATCGGATTTTTTCGTACAAGTTTGTTCGATAAACAAGCCGAGATTAAACGCTATTTAATTGGTATTAATTTACGATGATCGATTCGTACGAAAGATGTTTTGTTATATGAAAAATGACGCCGTATAGTTCGCTCTTAAATACAAAGCCGAAGTTGAAGGGTAATTTTATTGAAAATTTTTATGATTTTAGCATGCGAATAATATTTCTTCATTAACGTTCTTGATGATTGACATCACTAACATGATTGAGGGTTAAACTGAAAATGATTCTATGGCTGAGTTGTTAGATAATGATGCATCCGATGAAGGCAAATATTCGATAAAATAAATTAATATCCAACTTAAATTTAATATAATATGGCCGATTTTCTACCCTTAAGCGCATATAAAAGCTTTCCATATTGAAGCAAAATCTAGTCCTATTTTTGATTTCATGCTTCTTCCTACAGTTCAAACACTTTCAGGTGGATACTTATCGAGTTCGGTTTAATTTCCTCGAATATAATGGGAAAATTCATCAAGATGAGTTTTTTAAGTAGGGTTCTCGAAACGAGAGGAAAAAAATCTCTAACATGCTCTATACACTTAAAAGCTATTTTAACTAAAATAAAAGACAAATGAACCATAATTAATCGAAGCATTCTTTACAAAAAACTTTTTTTTTTCAACGAAAAAAATGAAGCGAACTCGGCTATATTGGCTGCTGATACTTAAGGCAGGAAAAAAATTTTCGTTGGCGAATAGGCGAAAAGTTTAAGTCGTAAATTTGACGAATTAAGTATGAATTATGTTGTTAATTTCGGACGATATATAAACTTACCAGCTTCGAGAATAATATCAGTTATGTCGACAGTTTGATTTATTGTACGGTCTCTCCTAATGTCAAATAAGCTTGGTCTATAATTACTGGCACTTCCTTCCTGGTCATTATTTTTATGCCTTACGTTACTACTTCTACTTTGGGCTTTACATCCGAACCACCAATAACCAACATCTCTGGGGAAAGGCGGATCTGTTGTATCGACCTGGAATGAAAATGTTCGAGATGAATAAGCTATTTGGATGATTTTCCTAATAAGGGAGCGATCCCAATTTGAAGAAAAATTTTGAACCGAAATTTTGAAAAATTGAAAGTACGCCATAAAAGAATCTCTTATCAAAAATTTCAAGTGCTGAAGTACATTTCTCGAATTTTGGCGAATTTTCGAAATTTCAAATTCTTTAATAGCCCGAAAATATCAGAATTTGATCTAATCCACGAAAAACGCTGAAATTTGGTATATGCCCTATTTTCGGCATCATAAATCGATTGGAAGCGGTTTCAGGACGTTTCGGAGCCACCAGAAAATTTTGAAATTTTTCCGCCCTGAAGAAAAGTCCATAAAAACGGTCCATATGAACTTCAGATCCTATAATCGCGGATTATCATTACACAGGTCGACAAAAAAAAAAAATGTTCTGTTTCTGGGTTCTCATGCCAAAATTCTGTTTCTAGACATCAAAATACATCACCTTGCGGAATCCTGGCTTCCAAAGTTTGCTTTGGGGGGCGGGGGGCCCAAAAAACTGATTTTTCGAGGGCAATAAGCCTGAGAATTACAAAAAAATTTGAAAAAAATTTTTTTGGACCAATCTTATAGAAAATTTTACGGCGAATCCAATGCCGCAAACCGCAGACCTCCATCTCTTTTAGAAAAAAAGTTACAGCTCATTCTTTCCAAAATTTTGTGAAAAAATCGTATTTTTTGGGGTATTTTTCGCAAGAAAGTGAAATTTGAGAGAAAAGTAAGGGCTTTAAGGCCATACTGACCATAATGAGAGTTGTAGAAAATTTCACGGCGAATCGAATGCCGCAAACCGCGAACCTCTATCTCTTTTAGAAAAAAAGTTACAGCTCATTCTTTCCAAAATTCTGTGATAAAAATCACATGTTTGTGCCTTTCTTATGAAAAAATGAAATGAGATTTTTTCACAGAATTTTGGAAAGAATGAGCTGTAACTTTTTTTCTAAAAGAGATAGAGGTTTGCGGTTTGCGGCATTCGATTCGCCGTGAAATTTTCTACAACTCTCATTATGGTCAGTATGGCCTTAAAGCCCTTACTTTTCTCTCAAATTTCACTTTCTTGCGAAAAATACCCCAAAAAATACGATTTTTTCACAAAATTTTGGAAAGAATGAGCTGTAACTTTTTTTCTAAAAGAGATGGAGGTCTGCGGTTTGCGGCATTGGATTCGCCGTAAAATTTTCTATAAGATTGGTCCAAAAAAAATTTTTTTCAAATTTTTTTGTAATTCTCAGGCTTATTGCCCTCGAAAAATCAGTTTTTTGGGCCCCCCACCCCCCAAAGCAAACTTTGGTCAAAAAAAATATTTTTTCGTTCATTAGTTATATAAAAGTGACCCAAATTTCACAAGTAGGACCCAGAAACAAAAATCGTGTCGACCGGTGATTGATGATTTATATGATCGATTAAAACACAATTTTCCAAAATTTGTAACTTGAGTTTAAATTTGAATTTTTGGGTGGGAAATTATTCTCACATTTTTAGGCAAAAAATTCCAAAATTTTACGATTGCTCAGACTCGTCTCAAAACTGCTTTCAGTCCATTCGAAATATCAAAAATTGGGTATCTATCATTTTTCCACACTTTTTCTCGATAAGTGTGGTATGAGACGTATTTTTACCATTTTTTTTTAGAAATATTCCCCCTAAAAACACAAATTTGAATTCTACAAATTTTGGAAAATTGCGTTTCAATTGATCAAATAATTCAACAATATTGATAATCCGCGATTTTAGGTGCTGAAGTTCATTATAGATCTTTATTGTTATGAACTTTTCTTGAGGGCTGAAAAATTGCAAAATTTTCTGGTAGCTCCAAAACGTCTGGAAACTGCTTCCAATCAATTTGACTGGTCGAAAATAGGATATTTACCAATTTTCAGTTTTTTTCGTTGATTAAATCAAATTTTGATATTTTTAAAGCTATAAAGCAAATTTAAAATTTCAAAAATTCGCCAAAATTCGTTGAAATTCACTTTAGCACTTGAAATTTTGGATATGAGGTGCTCTTATGGTATACTTTCAATTTTTTTTTGTTTGGGCTCAAAATTTTAATCTGGGCAGATTTTAAAAAATTCACATACCGCGAACGTTCTGTCGTTAAATCTGTAATATTTGCCTTTTCTGAAAAAGTACGTGTAACCGTTGGTGTATTGAAAAGCGTCGTCTAAATCGTCCGGAATTCCTTCCCAATTACTGATTGCTTTCGGATAGGTGCTCTTGACTGGTGGTTTAATGGCTGGGTCGAATTTCCAGAATTTGCTGCCTGTTAATTTGAACAAATGTGTTAATGGTGGATAATATTCGAATGTGTTGCGAAATTTGTGAAATTATTGAGTAGAAAGGGGGAATGAAGAGACGAACCAATGCGTATCTGAAAAGTTTTTCATTCGAGGTAATAATAAATAAGTCATGAATGATTTTCCTACGAACTACGTTACAAGTTTGGTTGCTCCTTCATTTCTGCGTTTAGACAAAAACTTCTGCACTGTCGTATCAAGCCGAAGCTTGTAGTTGAATTAAATATTGAGACGAGATGTAAACGTGCCTGAATTTGCAGAAAATGAAACAAGTCTGCGTAGTACATTAGAGAATGAATGTTTTTTTGGTTGAGATTTGTGCTGGGTTTCGTGAGATGAATTTTTGGATTAGCTTGATTTTAGGGTAAATTTTTTCAATTATTTAAAATAACTTTTGGAGTTTTGGTGTTCTAATTTGTTGGTAAATTTTGAATTTAGGTTTTGGTTGAGATTTAGTTCGATAGTGAAAAAGTAGAGAATTGAATGCGAAATTTGAAACTAAAGCACCTAGAAAAAATAATTGAAGATGGAAAACCGCGACTTGGCAGAGAGGGTCGTTCCAAAGGATTTTTGTTTTGTTCTTTTAATCCGTAGACATAAAATTTTCCCATAATCTTTTTTTGATTTTCGAACTCTCAAGTTTTTCATTCTTTATTCCAAATTAATTCTGGGTTCCGAATTTAAATTTTTTAAATTCTAGGTATTTTTTTTCGATTTTTTCAGTTCTGTTTTTTTTTTTTTTTTTTCAAAATAACATCTAATTTTAAAGTTTTATCAAACATGGAATTCCTCAACATTATTGTCAGCAATATTTCTACGTGAAGGGGTCCAATATAGAACAATTTTTCTGGGTGTGCTGGGAAGGATTTGGAGAAATTCTTGGTTGTGTTTTTTAGAGTTTTTTTTTTCAAAATCAGAGTTGGAAAAATTTCAAAAATTTTACAATTCAACAAAATTTACTCTTTCTTTTATAAAAATCGGTGAAACTTATTGGAAATCACTGAAAAATAGTCAGAATTGCAGCACAGTAATAAATTAGTAAAACAATCCACTGAAAATGAACTGTGAAAATATTGCTGGAAAATCGGTGAAAATTCTCTAAAAATTCAGTACAAATCTGAAAATCGCTGAAAATCAGTGAAATGTTTTTAAAAATGAGCGAAATCCGCTAAAAATCAAATGATTTTTGCTGATTTTCCCTTTGCTGCAATTCCAACTTTTCCGTCAATTTTCACTGACCACTGATTCAAAAAGACAGAGTGGTACCTATGTATGTATTAAAATTTTTCCAATTTAAATTTCTTTATTTTTGTTTTCAAAGTCATGATTTTGAAAAGTGATTTGAGTTTAATTTTTCAGTTTCCTCAACATTTTGTAAAATTTTCGTCAGGCATAGTTTTCTCAAAATCTGGATCAGTAATCGAATTTTGAGAAACAAAAGGCAAGTAGCTCTTCTCCCCTTCTCTCCAATTTGAGAAAATTGATTTTCAAAGTTGAAATTTTTGTTAAAATTATCAATAGGTATTATTAGCTTTTCAATCTGAAAATTCTTGACGTATGCAGTCACAAACTCCCTTCTCCATTTTAATTTTTTTTTCAAAACACCTAAAATCACATTGTAATTTTGTCGAAAAATAATTTCTTAGAAAAATAGGCATTCTCTAATTTTCTTTTTCCAAGTCCATACTGCTGAAAACGCAATTTCAAAAACTTCGCAATTTCGAAATTTCTCGCCAAAAAATTTTTTTGCTCTCCCAAAATATTACTTATTTTTCATTCATTTTCACCGGAAAATACGAGGATTAGTACGCAAAAACGGTAGGTAAGATTATTTACCTTTGAAGAAGTATATTTTTCCATTACCACTCCATACCATGGCGCCTTGTACATTATCAGGGATACCGGTGAAGCCTTCGTTAATATCTTTAGGATAATCTCCGTCCATTTTTTTACCGTCGTATTTCCAATATTTAGATCCCTTGAAGAAATAAGTTTTGCCATTTTTATAGGTAAAAGCTGCATCTATATTGCTCGGCAGACCGACCCAACTTTGCGAAATGGTTTTAGGATAATTGGCTTCGACTCCGTCTTCGGTTAGTTTCCAATAATGCGAACCTGCGAAATAGAAAATCGTCTGTATAGCCAGTCGAGACTTTTGAGTTGACCGGATTGACACGTAGGTATTTTTCGTGTCGTCGGTCGGTTATGTCTCGTGTTCGGGTACCTTTGAAAACATAAGTGACGCCTTCTTTTGAATTGAAAATGGTGTCGATGGATCCGTCGCTACATAATTCCGGATCGCCGTCAGATGTAGGTGGTGATGGGGTGTTTGCCGGAGTTGTCGTCGTGATAGGTGGTCTAACGGTTGTCGTAGGTTTACCACTGCCAGCCCCGAAGCTATCTTCGTCGTCACCCGGACTGGCGTTTTCGTTCTGCCCGTATAAAGCTTGTATGCCATCGATGTCGTCAGAATGTAATGAAAAAGCCGGGTCGTATCCGCCATAATACGGAAACATGACTGCTCCCCGTACGTCTGAGTGCGATAAACCTAACGCGTGTCCGAATTCGTGTACGGCTACTTGGAAGAAATTTGTACCTGTGAAGAGTGAATTTGCAAATGAATTAACCTGTGGGTAGGTGTTTCTTTGAAAAGAAATGTTGATTTGAGATTGGTACCTGAGCCGACGTTAATGGTCCATCTTTCCGAATCATCGAAATGTACGTCACCACCGTAAACTGGGAAATAGGCGTGAGCAAGGGTACCTCCTGGCCCGTCGAAAGGATCTGAATCACCGTGGTCGTATTTTTCAAATCTTATATCGATATGAGCCTGTAAATGAATGAAACCAATTCATAGAAAAAAATGAAAAAAGAATGCATTGGTGAGATTAAAAAAAAATTCTGACGAATTTTTACATAATTGGCTTAGAATGTTTTTTTTTTGAATGAGAGGCCCTCAAAAATATTGAGTCCCTCAGAAAGAAGGAAAATGAAGCTAAAAGACTCCAGCAACACGAATTAATTTTCAACAAAAAAAAAAGTGATTTTTTTCCATTTGAGCTATACCACCATCTGTAGCAACTTTGGAAGTCCTTTAAAAGGAAATTAGATACCGCATTTTGCTCTCTACGAAGGAGTTGAAATTTTACTGATTGGAGATTTGGTAACTTTCTGCTTTTATTCAAATATTTACGATAATTTACAGTAATTATTATAATATTTTACGGTAATCTATCTTAATTATTGGAAAATTCACGTTAATTTACCATAATTACTGAAATATTTACGGTAATTTACCATATTTATCAAAATTTTTACTACAATATGGTGTCTACCGGGCATGAAAGTCATGAAAAACTTGAAAATAGCATGAATTTTCATTTTCTCGATCCATCAGTAGACACCATGTCGTAGTTTTCAAATTTGATTTTTTTCGCTGTTTTTAATTTTGATTTTCAATTTTTGTTTAAATTTCCTGTTTTATTTTTCAAAAAATTTCTTCAATATTGTTTGGTTGAAAAAATGTTGGAAAACATGAAAATGATTTTTTTTAGAAAATTACTGTCCAAAAAATTCAGGGGAGGGAGAGGGGGAGTTTAAATTGAAAAAATGTTTAAAAATTTGAATTAAATTTTTTTTAACATCCAAGTTGGAAAAATTTTGATTGAGTACATTTAAATTCAAGAAAATTTACAGATGGAAAAACTAGCCTGGATTTCTTTAATTATGTTCTACTTCAGTGACCGTCTACGATAAAAGGGACCTCAGTGGTCCTTCTACCAAAAGTCACTTTTTTCGTATTTGGGACCTCAAAACCAAAAAAAAAAAATTAAACCCCTCTCGAGATCCTAGGATGCAAAAAACTTCTTGAATCGTCATTTTGTTCACGAATTTTTTCAAGTTTTATTGCGAAAAGTTCATTTGTTTTAAAATCCTATTTTTATCCTCCCTTGAAAAATTTCTTCCAACTTGAGAACTAATTAAAAGAAATCTTAAAAAGTTATAATAATAAGAAGTTGAAAAAAAAAACAAATAAGGGAGAATTTTGAGAAAATTCAAATCAAAAAATTTCACCAATGGAAAATTAGCAACTTGAAATTTAAAAATGTCAATGCTAGGCCTTAATTTGAAATTTTTGAAACGAAAGTGCAAATTTCGGTGTACTTAGAACATTGGAAAAATTTTCATGGCAGTGTTGCCAACTGATTTTTGATCTACGCCATTTTTATGTCATTCGAAAAGTTTTCATTCAATGTCTTGAAAAATTGACCAAAAATTTGTTTGGTCTTCAGAATAATTTTGAAATTTTTATGATTTTTTTTCTAATAGCAATGCTGCCATAAGAAATTATATGTATAAAATTTCTGTAAATCCGAATCAAACTGCAGTTGGCAACACTATCATGAATGTTTTTTTCAATTTCAGCAAAAATTATTCCAGGTTCCTAAAAAAAAATTTCAATACGGTTTTAAAGTGTTTGAGCGATCAATTTGAATTTGGTAAAAATTCGCAATCAGCAACTTTTTAATCCTTTTTGCAAGGGGGAAAAAATTTCAAATTTCAAGGTCAGCTGTTCAAAAGGGTTTGAAAACTAAGATCAAAATTTTTGTAAGAATGAGCTAGATTTCCAAAAGTGGCATTGTTTACGAAAATCATCTGAAAAATTCCAAATTTCGAGGTCAGTTGTTCAGGAAAGTTTGAAAACTCAAATCGCAGATTTTCAAAGAGTGATCCAAGTAGCTTTCCAAAAGTATAATTTTTTACAAAAACTATTTCACTTCAAGGTTACCTAGTTTCATCCATCTTTGGCTGGAGAGCTCAGATTTTTTTCTCAAAATCTCTCGCTCAAAATAGGCTATTTTTTAATTTCTGTCGAATGGGCACTTTTTTAACCCTTCCCAGCACAAATATTATAGTCTGCGATTCAAAAAGGCAATTCGAATTTGCTTTTTCTTATTTTTTTCACTGTTTACTTTACGCATAATTTAATTTCCATATTTTGGTCATGAATGGAGCAAGACGAGAAAAAAAAAAGGAGAGAACTCCGTTAAGCAGTAAAATAACAATTTTTTTGTCAAATGTATTCGCGGTATAAGGTTGAACGCCGTTAAAATACGTAGTTTCTATTATCTTTTAGAATAGGTTTAAATATCTCTCATCAAATGAAGCTAACCCTTTTGGGAAACATAGTGTTTAAAGGTTGCGCGGCGAAAATTTAAATTCAACAATGTCATCGTAGCTATGTCAGCTTTAAACGTGCAACTTGCGTGTAGAATAAACAACTTTTCAACTCGAACGTAACGCTTTAACGTCTTTATACACTATACGTATTTTTTTCCCCAACGAAACGTTGGTTCATTTTTTTATATTGTACAGAGACAGAGTGGCTTTGGATGGTCTTAAAATGGTCTGATTTTTCATACTGTTATCGCGACGCGGCGGATTTAATAATATCCGACTTACTGATCCGCTATTTACTCTTCGGAATTTCAAAGGTGTTACTTCGGACCACATGGCGAAAGCTCGTTCGACCGTTGAGTCCATTTTTGACTTGGACAATTGGTTGGTGTATTTCGATATCTTGTAAGTTAAGTCTTTAGTTTTCCATCGGCTTCCTACGAAAATAATTTTTTCGCCAAGTTAGATATTCGTTTAAACCTGTTTGTGTGTAAGAGTTAGGGGTTGTAATGAGAAGGTGTGGGCTTACCTTGTAAAATATATCGTTTACTTCTGTAATGTCCCGCGAAACCGATTTTATCCTTGACACCGCATCTTGGCATAGACATCATGTGCATCGTATCGTCGTCCAGATATCCTGAAATTATACAGTGAAATGTATTAGATAGGTACATTGTCATTATGTACTCGTACGTAGGTAATGGCGTCATGGAAATAACCAACGGATGTCGAATTCTTCGGTGCATTAATGACTCTAAAATTACTTCCTATTGCCCTTCATTTCGGCCATATTTTCGATCCAGCATTTTAAAATCAACTATTTTATCGAGATTGGGATAAATTGGCAAATTTTTCGAACGTTTTCAGATCGATAGTGATTTCTGTGCTGGTATAGGTGCTTGAAAAGTTGCCGTGATGGATTTTTGAAGGAGTTCAGTATGTAATTAGGTATTGTACTATGTACCAATATAGATTCGAATTCTGGTCGAAATTACAAAATTAAAATAGGGCATCTCAATTTTTTTTGAAAGTTGGAAATGGTATTGAAAAAAAAGTTGAGATACGACGCCGACGCCAAAAAAAATAGAAATTTAGAAAGTCCAAAATTTGAAAATTTTTAAAAATCTTTCTCTTTTTTTTTGTTGAAATTGATTGTACATATTAAAATCAATACAGAGCAAAAAATATTATCCTCATTTGAGAGTTGAAAGGCCCAGGTTAAGGACCCTAAATTTTTATCAAGTTATTTTTTAAGGAGGGGGGTGGTGGAATAATCTTCATTTTTTTCAATTTTGCTTCTCTGCTTAATATTCAATTTTCGTGGATTTTTCATAATCAAATTTTGGATAATTTTCGTTTTTGTTTTTTTTTTCCAAGTTGAATTTTAGCATAATTTTTAAATACCACAAGTATGCAACGGCCTGATCTGGATTTCGGATTTGTGATCGGTCTCCTCCAATTAGTCCAAATCATTTTATTCTAGAATTTTTCGATTTGCAGCATCCAGATTCGAGGTTCTTGGTGCGAGATACCAGGTTTGAGGTCCAAAAATTGATTTTCGAAATTTAGGCTCCTATTTCATGTTAGATTAATCTCAGACCCCAGAAAATGTTTATGTTCAAAAAGCATAGGCAGGTGCCTTGGATTTTGAAAAAAAATGGAAATGTTTTGTGATTTCATTTGAGTGAAGAAACTACAAGAAATGTTGCCCCCTCTTTTTCGTGTTTTCGTAATGAAATTGATTGTACTGTATTGCTAATTAAAATTTAAAAAATTCACAAAAGATTCCAAAATACATCTACGCAGACAAGTCCTCAACAAAAAAAAAGAAATTTTGATGAAAAATTCGATCTTCGTATTTTTATTCTCTTCTGTGAGAACTTTATCGAGGAATTGAAAAAAATTCGGTTGAAGGCTGTACCTATGCTCTTAATGCTCTAAAAACGGTCTATATGAAAAAATAAAGTGTTTGAAATTAACATTGGGCCCTTTTTAGGGCACTAAGAGCAAGAGACGTGAAATTGCTTTATAATCAATTTTTCCAGATTCCTCGTAAAATTCCACTTTCTTATTAAAATGAAAAAAAAAAAAAAAAAATAGTTTCTTGAAACCGTACTTACCCTATAAAATTATAAAAAATCAAAACTGCTCAAAAATCAGGTATTTGTCGATTAAAAAGAGGAGGGGGGAGTAAAGAAACCGTAAAAATTTGTGGGTCAGAAAAGTAAAAAATACCTATTCGATAAAAACACGAAAAAAATATTATAAAAAAACATTTGGACCATCATGACTATAGAATAAAATTGCTCTCAAATGAAATTTTTCGATTTTTTTTTGTTTATTACCTATCAGTTTCTCTTTAAGGTCAGAAGATGAAATGAAAATTCGAGTTCTTGAATTCTTGCCGACTACTTTGGTTTCTTGAAACTATATTTCATAATTTTATAAAAATTCAAAATGCTCAAAATCAGGCGTTCGTTGGTTGTTAATGAGGGAGAAGGAAGAGTAAAGGACTGTAAAGATTTCCAAGCTTGAAAAATGAAAAATATTTGATGAAAATACGAACGAAAAAAATACATTTTTAATTCATTGGTCTTCTTCAGGGCACTGGGACTGTTAAATAGAGACGTAAATCTGTCCTCGAATTTACCTTTTCTATTTTTTCTCGGTCAAATTTCATTTTTTACGTAAAATCAGGGAGAAAATGAAAATTCGATTTCTTGCAGACCACTTTAGTTTCTTGAAACCATGTTCAAAAATTAAAACTGCTTAAAAATCTAATACCGGGTGACCGAAAAGTAGTTCCCAAAAATAAATGCTTCTCAAAAATTCCCCAATCAATTTATCCGAAAAATTTCAATTCTGGCAGAATCCTTGGTTCATTACTATTCGATCATAGGCCCCTTCATAGATTCTCAACTCATTTAAATTTTTTGTGAAGCATAATTCGATTTTAGTTTATAATGCTAAGCTAAACATAGTCAAGCAAAATTTAAAAATTGCGTGGAATAAAATCTTCGAATATCTGGGGGTAGGTTTCAAGATAGCCAAAAGCTTGATTTCAACCCTGTCAATTTCAAAACAATGCGTTCAACCTTGAAATAAGGAGGATTAGATTTCAGCGCTTCACAAATTGGAACCAGATGATTTATCCCTGAATTACTGAATTATTTTTCTGTTTTACGAGAAAATTGTGGATTATTGAGGTTCTTCGAGCAATAACTTATGCAGAAATTAGAAGACAGTCTATTTTAGTAGAATATGAGGAAAAAAAGATTACCTCGCCAATAAATTTTTTTTACTGAAATTTTAAATTTTTTACGGTATGTACTTCCCAGTCACCCTGTAGTCTGAGGTTATGATTATGAATGAGGGGGTGGGACAGCTGGCCTGTAAAGATTTCCGGGCGAGAAAAATGAAAAACGATCCGTTTCAATGTATAAATGTTAATTATGTGAGATTTTTTTGTTCATTTCAATTTTGAGTTTTCTTTTTATTTTCTACCCGTCCATGTCAATGTTCAAAATTATACTGACGAAAAAAAAAACTGAGAATTTTCAGGATGCATATCAACGTTAAAACAGCTTACAAGAATACAATCTGTTGAGAAAAAAATTTTGGACTTCTAAAATGAATAGTATTTATAATAAGTAATTTTAATTTTGTATCGTAATTCGATCCACTCTAATTTTCCAACTAAAAAAGGAGCTGAATAAAAATCTTAAATGAAAAAAATCAAAATTTTTTTGGGACCAACAAAAAGCACTTTTTTTTCTCAAAAAAATGATTTAAAAGTCATGTAAATGAAAAAGTTGTGTGGGATAAATCGTTCAACAATTTCTAAAATTAGGAATGAATAAGAATTTTTCAAAATATGAGAAATGGACTACGATATCTAAAAACAATTTCACTGTTCATTTTGAATATTTTTTCGCTGGAATACCGGACAATTTTTGGTAGTTTTTGATATCGAAATATTTTTTGTCCAATTTTGGACCAAAAAGAAGCCATCTTTGTAGCAAGACAATACCAAGTTTGAAAATTTTCACTCAAAATCCAGCCAAGCATTATCGACCTCATCATGGACATTCCTGCTCCGTCCTCTCAACCAAACCACTTAATAAAGCTGAATTTTCGAACTGAATTTCTGAAAACCGCATCATACCATCGAATATTCTAATTTCTAATTATATGGGTAATAAACGCTTAGACAGACAGACAGACGCTTCGGAATTGAAAAATATCGCAAACATTTAAAACGTTTAATACTTTTAGTTGAGAACCCTTCTCTCATCAAACGCACGGTTACTCCTTTCGTTTTTGGACAAATGACAGTACGTAGACGTACCCAATATGGGTAACGTACAGTACACCTATCTTGATTAATGGAAGATATCAGCGCCACATGACGTTTCTCCATTTCAAATCCCTAATTAACATTTTCGCTAACAGATCTCAAGAGAATAAATTCTAATCTTTTCACCAGCTAGAATTTTGCACGTCGTGCTGCAAGTCGATTATTTGCCTAAACCTTTCGATTGGTAATGAATTTTCCTTATTTACGTTCGTTTATTGTAAATTCACCGTCAAAAATTTGCTGCTAATCCGAGGTGCTTTTCTCAGCCAATAAAAAAACCTGCCTTCCATTTTCTCCCTATCTTTGGGTAACCGGTTCCTAGATACTGGAGTTATGATTATCGTAAGAGCACGTGCCATTTATTTTTTCTACCCTTCGTTTTGCTCCATTTATGTACAAAGTGTATGGGATAACGTAGGAAAAAAGTTTTGATTCAAATTACGTAAACAATCGAAAGAAGTCGCAGCAAAACGAGCGAGGTAACGATGTAATCGTATGTGCGGTAGAGTCGGCCTAAAAAATATGGCCAGTTTGAAGCGACGTCGAGTTAACGAAGTGTAAAGCTCTCTCGGTACAATTTGTTCGTATATTTACTTCGGATCGCGAAAAAAATATTTTTTCACTTGTTTTCTAACTGACCAACTGTATAAGTTGGCCTGAAATTTGAACCAGACGTATACAAGCTCGGCTTGTCGTTGGCCATATTTAATTGGACGAGTTTAAGGAAAAAAAGTATCTACTAAATGGCCATTTTTCAAAATTAATGTAGCCGGGTAACCTAGTTTTAGAATGCGGCGCCCGTCAAAGAATATAAAATAAAAATTAAAAATACGCTCCGGGATTAAAAACGGATTCCTCTTGAAAAGTTTGCCGCATTTCGTAGCGCGACGACCGACGAGAGAAGCTCACCTGTCACGTTGAGTCCGACGAAAGCCTGAAATTCTTCTACCGCCTTGGACATAGTTTCTTGCGACATAAGCTGACCGCTGGTTGGATTCTTGACGCGAGGACTTAGATAACCGTAATGCGATAAATAAAGCTGGAAAACAGAACAAAAAAATAATATTACACCTAGGTTCTTCCAATAAAATTTTCTCGGTAAAATAAGTAAAGGGTACTAGGGTCGTTTAAAGGTACCAGTGGTGGAGACAAGGTTGGATTGAGACTATTTTGAAAAAAGCTTGGCTCGACCACTTATATTTCAACAATATTTGATTTTTTTTTTTTCTTTAAAAAAATATGTAGCTGAAGCACAATTTTTTTGTGCAGCTGAGCCCAATTCTCGTTGAATTTTTCAATTCAAAATATTAAAGATTTTTGGAAAATGACTTGGGTAATTTTTTAAAATAAATTGGGTTTCAAAGTTATTAAAATATGTTTACCGAAAATTAAATTAAAATTAACGAATCTGGAAAATGAGTTGGAAAAATTCCGGGAAAAATTTGAAAATTTTGTACTTGGTAGAAGCTTGTTTAATATAGTAAAATCAAAAGAGGTTTTCAAAATAGAACATTGAAATTCTGTTTTAAATTTTTTATTAAGTATTTGAATTTTTTCAATATTTTATCCAATTTAAAATTTTCTCCAGCAGAAAAATATTTTTTTAATCCAACTTTTCTTCAAAACTTTTTCATCTTCAATTTTTTGATTTTTTTCAACTTGGTCGCTGAAAAAGTGAAATCAGTGTCACATTTATAAAAAAAAAAAAAACAAAAAAAAACGAAATTCTAGACGAACTATAAACACAAAAATAATCATTTCAAATGAGCGACTTTTTTTTTATTTATCTAACTTTATGATTTTTACGTATTTATAATATGCCCATTTTTTTCTGGTTTCAATTCGCCACAGTGGCGTAGTTAGTCAGAAATTTCTCATGGAAAAGGAGAATGAGAGAAGAGGGTCTGAACTTTTTTTTCAGCGAATTTTGAGCTCAACCTCCTTTGACCTTTAAAATAACAAATAACAAATCCAGCCATTGGCGTTGATGGTTTTTTGGGAGAAAGGAGAGGGTAAGGGGTACAAGGTAGATATGGAGATTTGGAATACCAGAAAGGGAGAGAGAAAACATTAACCTTTTCTCGCACATTCGTCTCGAATAGTTCATTTAATTGTGATCCCCTTTGAAAAGATTGGATTTTTAATGCCCAAGAAAGACATTTTTCATCACTTTCTTGACTTCATGATGGGAGGGGGGGAGTCGAAACACCTAGGACTTTTTTTGGCTGTGTCCTTGATTTTCGTTACTCTATAATAATTTTTATATTTGAACAAAAACAGAAATCGATGTATATTTTTTTGAAAAACATTTTCATGATGGAGATTTTTGATAATTTTATAGTTTTTCAAAATTTTTTGAATGTTTCTTAATTTTTTGTGATCAATTGTAACAAATTCAATTTACTTAAAAAATTCTGCGAGTTTCAATTTTTCTTCATTTTCATGAGATTTTTTAATTTTTTCATATCCACCGAGAATCCATAAATTTTTCAACTTTTCCAATTTATTCTTCCATTAAGAAATTTCATGATTCTTGAAGACAAACTGCAGTGTTTTTGTTTTCAAATTCAACTATTTTGATGATTTTCGCAGCTTCATCAATTTTATTTGTTGCTGTTTTTCGTCTGATTCTTTTTTTGTGAAAGGGAGAGAAAGGTGGTAGGGAAAATTTAATGTTCGAAATATTTACTGTCGTTCAATTTGTCGTTGATTTCCTGTATTTTTATGACCGGGTGGCTGTTTTTGTGAATTTTTTCCAAATTCTCATGAGTTTAGAAAATTTTTGAAAACCTTGAATTCCAATTTTTTAAAAAAAAATTTCAAGTTGAAAAAAGTTGATAAATTTTTAATTGAAAAAAATTCTAATTTGAAAAAATATGATAAAACATGTTAAAATGATTGAAAACTTTTCATTTGGAAGATATTCTAAACGATTTGAAGCTGAAAGCAAAAAATTGAAAAAATAAAATTTGAAAATTTTCAATTCCTAGACTTACTTACAGGAAGTAAATTTACCGACTTAAATTTTTCATTTCTTTTATTGCTTAAAATGTCTTCCGATTCGAATTGAGATAAGACGATAAGAGTAAACATCATTTTGCTACTTCATGTTTTCCCAAAATTTATTAAAAATTATTTAAAAATTCGATGACCGATGAACGTTTAAGGAAAAAAATTGAATTTTAGACCTTATAGTTACAGAGTTTGCTGTAATTCATTAATAAATTGAAAAAAATTGTTGAGTTGGTAAATTTTTTGAAAAATATGTAGTAGAAAAAAATTTTAAAATCAAGGTTGGAAATTTTTTCAAATTCCTACAGTTGAAAAAATTTTAGTTTGAAACTTTTTCCAAATTTTATTTTTACAATTTGTTCAATTTACTGTTTTTGAAAAAATTTTCAAATCGGAAGTTTTTCCTTACTTTATTTTGGCATTTTTCCTCAATTTTTTTTAAAATTTTATTTTAATATTAAGTTTTTGTTCAGGGCTCTGTTTATTACTTGAAACATTACTCGAGATTTGAGATACATTTTTCTCCCCACACCCTCTCCCCATGCAATATAGACATTTTTCTCTGCGGTAAATTACCCTTCCTCCCTCCTCTCCTACAACCTTTGCCCTTCTTTCTGTGCCCTTTCAAAAATTTTTGGCAAGATCCGCCCCCGAAACATACATAGGTCTAGGTATGTTATACTACGTATAGGTATTCGTACATATAATAAAACGCGACGCGATATCATTGAATTTGTGTACGGAGTCTCCGGTCGGTATTAATCTTGCCGGAGAAGTTTGATAAAGTAATTAATGATTGCCGCGTGCCGCTGCGCTTTGTGTGTGTTAGCGGTAATTTAACCACATTTATAGATTTCAACTGGCGTATGAAATATTTAAACTTGCTGAATGGCCTGGCCCCGATGGCTGCGCGCATATTAATTAGCGAGAATATCGCAGCGTTTAATACTAACGCGTATATTCCCAAAAGGTTTTTGTACTTTTCAGGAATCATTATTAAGTTGTATTGTTTTAATTTTACGCTATACCGTACGGGGCCGCCTGCGCCTTGATACGTATACAAAGCATAATTTACTCGTTGTTTGTTTTAATTGATTATTCATTGCGGATTTGCGATTTTGGTGGAATTTTTTTTTCCACCGACGTCATCATGTAAATTTTGTTTTTGATAAGGGCGTCTTTCTGTAAATATATACAGACTCTCTGTTGTGCTAAAGTGTGCTTGAAAGTGCTCGTATATATGAGGTATGGTAGGTATAGAGTGCTAGAGAGGGTTTTTTCCTTTTTTTTTCCCGCCGTTCGACTCTTATATTGCCATTCGATCCATCTGTGTACTCGAATGTATCGTAATAAAAGGGTGTATTTTGAATTATTTGGGGAGAAGAGGCTTATAATTGTGAATAAGTCGCGGAATTGAAAAAGAGGGGATACTTGTTGTAATTTTATGGAATATGATTTATAGGAATAAAAAATTTGCAAAAATGTTAGCATTCGGTGTTCTGATTTTCAGATTTGAATTTGATTTCAAGAAATTGGAGATTTTTTGAAATGTCGATCTGATGTGATCTTGAATTTTTTTGCTACCTGCAAATTTTTATTTTTCTCTACAAAAATTCGAAATCCAAAAAAAAGTTTAAATTCCGAGTATAGTTTAACCCCCTTCCCCTCCAAGAAAATTTTCGGTGGAGCTAGATAAAAGAGTAACGTTTTTTTTGAGGCTGGAGCTGAGGGAGAAGGTACTTTTTAAAAAATTCTTTAGCTGGAGGGACTTTGATCAAAAATTTTTGACGCTGTATCCGGAGCCTGGATTTTTATGCAAAATAATATTCTTGTAATTGAATTAGAGGATTACTTACTTATTGGCAACAGTGACTTTTCACGAAAAAAATGGACCTCAGGGGGTCTTTTTTCGGATTTGGGATCTTAAAATCCTAGAAAATCGATTAAAACCTTTTTTGAGGTTCCTAGGAAGCGAAAAGAGTTCTTAATTCGAAATTTTGTACAAAAATTTCTTTAGATTTTATTGCCAAACAGTTGTAAAAAAAATCGTTCATTTTAAAAACCTGTTTTTACTGCTATGGTTCCCTTTTTCGCGGACGGTTTTTCCAAAATTCCAATTTTCCAGTAATTCCCAAATTTTTTAAGCAAGTATTTTCTATTTTGAGGGAATATTGATGAAAATTTTAAAAAATTTCCATTTTTTTCCTCCGAATAAATAATATTGTATGGGCAATTGATTAGATTTTTTTTCAAATTGGAATTAAATGTCTTTTGCAATCTCAAAAGTGTGTGCTCTGGTGTTTTAAAATTCTCCACTCTTTTCCAGGGCTAAATTTTGGTAATTTAAAATTGCCTCTCGTTTTATGTTTTAATATTCTATTGATTCTAGTGGCTCCAGTTGATTGAAGGTCACTTTTATAATCCAATTTTTTAATCAAAATTTAGTGTAAAGATGAATTTAGCTCAAGCGAGCAGGGCAAAATTTTTAGAAAATTTAATTTTCAGCATTTTGGCCAATTCATTACATTTTTATTCATGGCGGATGTAATGAAGTTGAAATACCTCAAAAATTCATAAAAATTTCAAATTAATTGAACTTTTTCTAGAAGGAGTATTAAAAGGGTAATTTTTGATATTCAAAGGCCTGAAAGGCTGAAACTACTTCTTGTCGAATTTTAAAGGGATTCTACACTAGAATAGCAGAAACTAACGATTTCTTAATCGCATACATATTTTCTTTTATCGAACGCTGTTAAACAAATATAAATCTAAATTTTAAGAGAAATTGAACTTCTCTTTGATTCTAAGACTCTCACAAGTCTCACATCCTGAAATTGCCTTCGAAATAAAATAATCCAGGGAACCTGAGTCTGCTTCTATTCGAATTTTTTAATGCTTTTTTCACATCGTAATAGGTAAGGTCGAATGATCTCTTTTTTTAAAGTGCTGTCATTAATGGAATTCTTGACATGAATTTTTTACGTGATGTTAGCTAAATTTTGTTATTTTTCAAACAAATTGTCAGTTGGAAAAAATTACTTTTGAATTCTTCAAATTTCAAAATTTTGCATCATTTACTTAAATTTTTCGAAAATAGGTCATAATTTTCGATAAATTTACAACTCAAAGTTATTGCGACTTTGCCAATATTGAAAGAACCGGTTGCCTCCCTCCTACCTCCTTTTTTTTTCATCCGACTTTGGATGCTTTGATCGAATTCGTAAAAATTAATACTGATGTGAAAAAAATTCAATTTATTCTTGATTTCTGATTTAGGATATTCACCCCAGAATCAACATAGATACCTACTCAATTACTTTATATCATTCAAGATCCATTTTATCCCCAAAATATCACAATCGTACATGAAATTGACCACCTTTTGTCCAATTTTAGACCCGGGTGCGGCGACTCGACGTCAACACGGGCCACCGTCTAAAACGCAAATAGTAATCCGGCTTTTTCTACTCGTATCACGTAAGGAATTTTATTAAACAGAGAAAAAGAACATAGCACGCGAAACGGTGTAGTTACCCTGGTACCATTCAAACAAAGGAGGTATCACATAAAGACGAGCCGGATTTCTCTTTGCACAAGTTTTTCATCTTGTTTAAGTGTTTAAGTTCATTTTTATAACGCCTAATGATATTGAAACTTTTTATATTACATACATTGTTGTACATATAACGTAACATGTGGTACGTTTTTATATATATAAGACAGCGTTTTTCTGGCCAAACTCGCAACTTGGTCGGTCGACCACGTTAATGACTGTTTCTATAGAGGTAGCCAAAGCCATGGCGCGTGTAACAAGTATAAAAGTCGAAGAATTAGATCATCTAGTTTGTATGCTCATTAGGGTGGAGTGAAAAAAAAAACATATCTTGGATTTCGACCAAATTTGGTGGGGTGGTTTACTTTGAGTGGGAGACCTCCCAAAAAAAATTTGAGCCCCCAAGGCACAAGTGGAGGGGAGCAGGGGGTGCTCAAAGTGCACCTCCTTTTGAAAAAAAACGCTGTTTTTTGTGTTTTTCTAGTAAAAAAAATTGCATGAAAGGCTGTCGTAGCACTTAAAAGTTGCGATTTGAGTTTCTACGTCTCCCTGAACCATCGCCATCCTTCTCCGATCAAAACTCAGAGCGCTACCAGGGGGTTGAAAAGTTGCGGATTGCAATATTCCAATAATACGAAATTTTCGCGAAGCTGAAATGATTTTTTTTTCGTCGGGGAATTGAACGAAAATTTTTTTAAAACACTAAAAATATATATTGAAGAAAAAATTTGAAAATTTTATACACCAGTGCAGCCAAAAGCGAATCGTAAAATTCCGAAATACGGAATTTAGGTATATCTTTAAATTGATCATTTTTTCGCCGAAAAATATTATGTATCTTTTTTTTCAATCACCAAAAATGTAGGTATTTTGGATTTTTTTTGAAAAATTTTGTATGTCAGTGCAGCCAGTTACCAAATGTGACATGCGACACTGGAATTTACGCCGATCAAGAATCAAATTTTTTATCATTAGTAAATTCCATACAATCGCACGTCACAATTTGTAACTGGCTGCACTTATATACTTACAAAAATTTTCAAAAAAATTTTTTTGGTGATTGAAAAAAAAGATACATGATATTTTTCGACGAAAAAATGATCAATTTAAAGATATACTTAAATTCCGTATTTCGGAATTTTACGATTCGCTGTTGGCTGCACTGGTGTATAAAATTTTCAAATTTTTTCTTCAATATTTATTTTTAGTGTTTTAAAAAAATTTTCGTTCAATTCCCCGACGAAAAAAAAATCATTTCAGCTTCGCGAAAATTTCGTATTATTGAAATATTGCAATCCGCAACTTTTCAACCCCCTGGTAGCGCTCTGAGTTTTGATCGGAGAAGGATGGCGATGGTTCAGGGAGACGTAGAAACTCAAATCGCAACTTTTAAGTGCTACGACAGCCTCTCGCGCAATTTTTTTTGACTAGAAAAACACAAAAAACAGCGTTTTTTTCAAAAGGAGGTGCACTTTGAGCACCCCCTGCTCCCCTCCACTTGTCCCCTGGGGGCTCAAATTTTTTTTGGGAGGTCTCCCACTCAAAGTAAACCACCCCACCAAATTTGGTCGAAATCCAAGATATGTTTTTTTTTTCACTCCACCCTAATGCTCATCGGAGCTGGTGGAAGAAAGTGTGGACCTCGGTGTGAAAATTTTCAGGACCTATTTTTTTCTTTTAAAAAATACCTTATTGTGCTGAAAATTTTTGGAATTTTTTATCCAAAAAAATTTGGAAATTTTCTATTTTTGATTCAATTTTTTTTTAAATTTCTTTTTTGCAAAAAATCTGAAAAATTGAAAAAAATTTCATTTCTGCAAAAAATTTAAAAATTTGAAAACATTTTATTATTGCAAAAAATCAAAAAATTGAAGAAATTCAATTTTGTGCAAAAAATTTAAAAAATCAAAAAATTCATTTTTTGCAATAAATTTAAAAAATCAAAAAAATTATTTTTTGCAAAAAATTTAAAAAATTATATTTTTTGCAAATGATTAAAAAAGTGATGAATTTCTCTTTTTTTGCGAAAATGCAAATATATCAAAAAATTTAATATTTTTGCAAAAATTTTGTTCACTTTTCGGAGATGATTGAAGTTTTAATTCCCATCCGTTTTTTAAATTCTTCAAAAATTTTCGTTTTCGCGTTCTTTTTGTTAAATTTACACTTCACCAAACTTTTCAATTTGTTTTTTTTAAATTCGCAGATTTTTCAATGGATTTTTTGGCCTTGAACCTTAATCAAAGCTTATTTCAAAACCATCCAAATTTCTAAGGGCTCCCAACCCTTCATGAACCCCTCAGAAATCCTCGTCTGATTTTCCAAAACTCGAGGCCCTATAAAAATGCACCTATACCCCTCTCTCACCGACCCTGATGCTGCTCGTTTCACCGAGCCAAAGCCTGACGATAGGCGAATAAGGCGATTTCGCGGAATAAAATAATATATGTACTAAATTGTACGTACGCCAGTGTACAGACGATGTAAACAAATGACAATAAGACAATGAACAACAACGTTGTTAATACGATGGCCAAGGTTAATGCGTGATTGAGTAAATGATGGATTCGTTGCCGATCGGATGACACTCATGGTCGCGCCAACCAAAGCGATTACATCGCGTCCGCGTTCTTTCTTCGTTACCCTATACCGAGTATGTGTTTATTGCTCTTTGGATAATTTTTATCGTGATCGTTGTATTTAATTACAAATTGGCGTATGTCTCGGTGGTGCTCGTCTAGCGACGCGAATGCATGTCCGTGCGCCATCGCCTCGACTTTGTCAGCTCGAATAAACGTCGTCGCATTTATTTAGCGACGACTACGACGACTCGCGATGCAAAATTACGTACACGTAGGTAGGTTGAGTGGAGAACGACGAGAACAACTCGATTAAAACCGATGAAAAATTCAAACTGTCTTACATTTTTAATTTAGTAAATATTTAAATACAGACAAAGGATATATCAAAAACCATTACTCAGCCGTTTTTTCCCTTTGCTTTTTCTCTATTATTATACACGGTTTGCGAAAAAACAGAAAGGTAAAAAAAAACATTGAAAAGCCATTTCCTTAATCGTTGCACTTCATCTAAAATTAAACGTACCAATTTGTACGTATACGATTTTCCTAAAGATACTATCATCGATGTTGTTGATGACTTCGTATCAAGGTGAAACGAAAAAAATGTATTGAATTTTGACGAAAATTAGTGAAATTTATATCTTCCTAAATTTTTTTTGAGTCTCTCAGTCCTCAGAGAGGCGGAGCCGAGAGGATTCTTGAAGCAAAATTATTTTCGGAAAAATGTGATTTTTTGCAACTGTTGGATGGTGCTACCCGCTGGAAACTTTTACCACCCTCGAAAAAGTTGTAGCTGAATTTTTACGTCCCATGACTCACCAAACTTGAAAAATTGGGTAATGGATACAATTTTTTCCTCTCTATTACGAGATCGGAAAGTTGCAGATCACGAAAATCACGAGATTGAGGAATTTTTGATTTCCACCAAATTGAATCGCTCGTTTTAAGCCCCTCAAAATTGGATTAAATGTTTTCAATAGCATAGAATAACTTCCAATTAATTACAATTTTTATTAAATTTTCATGGCAGTGCTATCGAATGCATTTTGATTTTCAAAATTTTTGGAAAATTCTGGTGGCAGCACTGCTAGAAAAAATTTTCAAAGGAATTGATTAAAATTTATTTCGATAACCAAAAAGACTTTTTGATTCATTTATCTAATCACTGTATGAATAACAGCATCAAGAATACCTGAATTTAGAATGAAATCGGCAAGGTTGTTTTTTTTTTTTTAGGGCCAGACTTTCATAAAATTTTTTTCAACTCTGAATTTTCGCCCATATTTTTTTCAAACCTGTATTTTGCCTACGAAAAATTTTTCTTCAATTTCTTAGACTTTTTTTTCCAACTCTAAAATTTTTCTTTTTAAATATTTTCAACACCAAAATTTTCTCAAAGTTTTTCAACTGTATTTTTTATATCTATTCCCTACTAAACTCCAACATTTTTTTCTCATTTTTTTTAGCTCTAAAATAATTGTTTCTAGAGCTTTCTGAATGTAAAATTGATAAAAAGTTTCAAAATAAAAAAAAAGTGAAAAAAATCTGAAAAATGTTGGATTAAATAAAGTTCGACGTTGAACTTGGAAAAATTTTTGCAAAAAAGTGCAAGTTGAACAAATTCTGACTTTTTGAAGCAAAAATGGAAAGTAAAAAAATTTCTAACAAATCACGAGTTTATAAAATTTGAAAAAATTGAGAGAAAATTCAACTCTTGAATAAAATATTGAAAATATTTGGACTCGAAAAAAAGTTTTTTTTTGCACATTTCGCTATGTGATCTTACACCTAGTCCAATAATTGTAAAGAACGAATTGCATTCCTATTTTTTTAGTACCATTTCAGAATTCCAAAATAAGTTTTCGATCAAAAAACCTCTTTTTTCTAAAAATTGACTCTACTTTGAGAAATTCTAGCTCAAACCCTTTTGGGGCTGGGAACTCATTTTTTTTTCTAGGAGGTTCCTCTTTCGAAGTCAATTACATATCTCGTCAATTTTAGTTTAAATTCAGAATATGTTCTCCTAATGAACAATTCGATTTTCATGAAAAGTAAATGAATAAAAGTGCAGCTGATAGATAGTCTTGTTATGAATTTTTTTTCTTCAAAAAACACAATAAAAAATTATTCTAGGTGACTAAGAAAATTTTTTTGCTCAATTATGAGGTTCAAGTGAGCGATTTGAATTTGATAAAAATTAAAAATTCTGCAAATTCGCGATCTGTAACTTTTTACGTCCGCCCTCCTCCCAGGGCAAAAGTGGTATCAAATATCGAGGTCATTGATTCAGGGTACTGTAGAAACTCAAATCGAAACTTTTTATGGCGAATAACCGCAGATGGCTTAGATGGCCTTACCTAAAAGTGAAACACGCTTTTCTCTCTCATTTTGAATCAGTGAAAAATTACTTATAAATGATCAGAGTTTCAGCGCATGGAAAATTAACGAAATCATCTCATTTTCAGCGAATTTAACTGATTTTATCAAAAAATTTCTCCAATTTTTTAAATAGTTTTAAGAGTCTTTTTTCTGACTATTTAAAGAATTTTCTCTGATTTTTCAGTAATTTTTCACATATTTTCTCACCATTTTCCGCTGATTTTCAAACCAATTTTTTCATCATTTTACCATTTTTTTTTTGCAAGTAATTTTCCCTTGAATTATTATTTTGTTGAAACCCTGATTGTCTTCCAGTGATTTCTTGATAATTTTCACTGATTTATAAGTGAAAGATTTCAAAAACGAGCTCAGTTTGAGATCTTCAGCTTCAGCTTCCTTCAAGCTGGAGAGCTCAAAATTTTTTTGGGACTTTCTCCTTCCAAATTCAACTACTTATTTTACCCATTTCCGTAAAAATCCGAGGGATTTTTTTTACTCCACCCATATTGCATGTACAATAAAATAACACTTGACATTGAAGGCTGCACAAAAACAAAAAAATACTAGAACCGTACGCAGAGTAATACGAGTAAATAAAACTATTGACATTATTAACCTCTCCTCTCTGTTTTATCGAACTCTATACGTCCATATATATGTATATCTTCGGCTGGTAGTAATTATGGAATGATAAAGCGCGTAAAATTTCGTTATTTCAACTCAGCCCGACGCGTATTAAAAGCCTTTATGTTAATGATTTCGCAATTAAAACGAGCTTCGATAATTGAATTATTTTATATGGCGAAAAGACAAGAGCAATACCAACTGTTGGATGAAGCTCGGTACATATTTCATATTGAAATGAATCTAATTAATGCTACGAAGCAATAAAGCTAGAAAATAGATATTACCAGAGCAATTTACGCCCAAATGTTTTCAACGGCGGGCATATTTTTAGCCGCCGATATCAACTGAAGGAAATTTCACTTATTTAATTTCTTTTTCGCAGGATACTCTGCAACGTCGGTTCGGGGTGCTCCCGGCCTTTGCAGCGATACGATGCCGGATAGAGTCATATGTGCGGTATTCTACGAGAAATGACGGCGTTTTGTAATTTTCGTACAAACAAGAACATGTACAATACGTATTGTGCGTTCATGGTTCAGTGTTCGCTATTCGCAGTTCGCTGTTTCTGGTGCAGTTATATAACCATCCCCGCGAAAAGGTAGGTTTTTATTCGAATAATGGAGTTTTATGTGGTGGCGGCGCGGCGGTGGAGGTGGCGGATGCGATGCGGGATTATGTCGAGTGGGAAATAGGGGTTAATTTATGAACATATGTGATGTGTAAGCGTATGCTTGGGATTTGTATGGGAGAGAGGTGGAAATTAGGATGTTTATGGTGAGATTTTGTATAATGAAGTTGTGTGCGTCAGGTCGGAAGGTATTGGAAATTCGAATTTTCAGATGGAGGTATTTTTCGAGGGGGTTTGATTTTTCAGCTATGGGGTTTTGAATAATTATCCGAGAGATTTTCAATTTTTAGAAAAAACATGATAAAATTTTGTTATTACTAGAAATTTTTGTAGAACATTGTTGGTTGCTTTTGAAACATTCGCATCGAAAGCTTTGCTCCATTCGCAAGAACTACTTGATCCTGATGTTGAAAAATTTGTTTCTCAAGGCGAAAATTTAGCATTGACACGTATTAAAGACAAAATTTGGAAAAATTTAAAAAAATTGTCTATGAGAAAACAAAATTTTCATAAATACATACTATTAAAATCAATAAAAACATACGAACTTTTGAAAATTCTGAAAAAATATCAGATTCTGAGTTACTGTGGAAAATGAAGTGAAGTAAAAATGATCAAAAAATCATGGACACATTTGCAAATACTTCCCATAAAAATTCTACGAAAATTTTATAAATGGTGGTAACCATCCCCCCAAAAAAATAAATTTTCACCAAAACTATCAGTTAAATGAATAACGGTAGGAATAAAACAAAAAGTTGAAATTTTCATCCAAAATTATTAGAACCTGCATCCAATTGTAATAACGTTGGAAAAGGCCATTAAAAATTTATAAAAATGGCTTTGAAAAAATCGCGAAATTCGTAAAAAAAAATTGAAAGAATATTATAAAAATATTTCCTCTCAAAATTACAAAAAATTTGCTAGAACAGAAAAAAGACGTGAGTATAGTTTCTTTTGAATATCATCCAAAATATAAAATAATCTATAAAGTCTTGGATAAATTATATTATTTTGATAATTTTTACAATATGTTGCATAATTATTTTCATGGATTTTTTTTTTAAATTCAACCTGCACGTTCTAAATTATTTTTTTTACCTACCACCTACCTACCTACCTACATATTTTTAAGTAGACTCGATCATTTTTAGCATCAATTTTCAAGAAAACTTCAATACCTATTTTTAGTGATCATTTCTGCGAATTTTTGGTTGGTTCTCTTGCTTCTTTTCATGAAAACTTTACTGATTTTTGTACTGTTTTCACGATGGCTCAGATTCGAATGAAAAAGATCAAATTTTAAATCAAAATGAAAATTATCTGGTAAATGTCAAAATTAGAATGTTTACAATAACATTATTAGAATATTTACCGTAATTTACCGTAATTACTGAAATATTTACGATAATTTACTGCAATTATCAGAATATTTACAGTAATTTACCGTAATTATTAAAATATTTACAGTAATTTACCGTAATTGTTGAAATATTTGCGATAATTTACTGTAATCATTGAAATATTTACGATAATTTACTGTAATTATTAGAATATTTACAGTAATTTACCGTAATAACTAAAATATTTACAGTAATTTACCGTAATTATCAAAATATTTACAGTAATTTACCGTAATTATTGAAATATTTACGGGAATTTACCGTAATTATTAAAATATTTACAGTAATTTACTGTAATTATTAGAATATTTACAGTAATTTACCATAATTACTGAAATATTTACGGTAATTCGCGGTAATTACTCAAATATTTAAGGTAATTTACGGCAATAATTAGAATATTTACAGTAATTTACCATAATTACAAAAATATTAATGATAATTTACCGTACATATTTACTGGAATATTTACAGTAATTTACCATAATTACTGAAATATTTACGGTAATTTACGGTAATTATCAAAATTTTTAGTATAACATGGTGTCTGCTGGGCATGAAATTCATGAAAAACATAAAAACAGCATGAATTTTTATTTTCTTAATCCGACAGACACCATGCTTCCCCCCTCCCCTTCAAACAACAGACGTAGAATTAAACTTGTAAGCAACGTGATTTTATAATGCTTACCATCACATTTATGATTCAGTGGTAAGTATTGAGAATAATTGGAAAATAGTCATTATTGCTGCACAGTAATTGGTGAAAAAAAATCATTGAAATCACAAAGTGAAAAAAACTGCTGAAAATTCAATGAAAATTCACCAAAAAGACAGTTAAATATCTGAAATTTACCGAAAAATCAGTAAAATTCTTCGAAAAAAGAGAGGAGCTAAAATCCCCTGGAAATTAAAAAAATGTTCTAATTTTCCTTGCGCTCTGTACTGTTATCCTGTACATTTTTCAGTAACTTTTCGTTGATTCAAATTTCAAAATGAACGAATAGGTTAATTTTAATTCTGAAATTTGCTTTCATTCTATTAGAACGATATTTTAGTCTCCATAATTAATTGTAATCTGTGTGCTCATTTACACTTCAAAAAAATTTTATTTTTGAATTTTTCATCCCACGTATGGCAATTGACACTTTTAAATTTTTTTGCCATCAGCATTGCTTTCAAAAAAATTTTTTTCAGAAAATTTCATCTCTCCTCCCGAAATATATTTTTTATTCAACTGAAATTTTAAATTTTCAAAATTATCTGCGCTGCAATGCCACCGACAGTTTTTCATTTTTCACCCACCATTGTTGCAGATTGATCTCACCGTGTCCTAAATACACCCTCCTCAAGTTGCATAAATTCACCAAATCGCGTACATAATTTCGTTGCATTTTAACCTTAATCTCCAAATACATAGTACAACCAAAGCTATGGTACTTTTGTAATACGCTGTAGAGAACGCTTGAATAAACAATGTACGCTAGGTAATTACATAAGTCTCAAGGCAACGGAATAAAAAGTTTATTAGAGACTATTCCCGTATGTCTACGAATACCGCTTTATTTTAATTATCTCTTGAGAATATACTCCAACATTGTATCGCATCGTAAGGGGTTGAATATTGGACTCATACAAAAAGTTAAACAAAAAAATAGATGAAAATTTAAAAACAATTTTTTTTTAGGAATTTTTACAAAATTTTTGAAAAAAATTTCCATCACAATTAGTCAACAAATTTTATTTTTTCTAAAAATCAATAGCTCGTAAGTACATCTAAATTAATAATAACCTTCGAAATAATTTAAATCATTTCAAAATTTCAACCTATACCTACAGCTAAAAAAAAATCATACAAAAGTATGAAAAAAAAAACACAATACCTAGAATGAAATGTGTCAAGGTACTGAAGTATTCTTTTATTCGAGGCAAAAAAACGGGCATTTCCTATATCCCAAGTCCACATCTCGTCGAGTTAATTGATCATTTGAAAATTTACCTTGGTTTGGAAAATTTTGGCATCGTGAAATATTATAGGTATATGAAACGCCATCGAATGAGTACAAGTTTTGGTAAAAATCAACATTGCAGAACATTCGATTACTTTAACATGAGAAACTATATCTGGAAATTTATCTTCGACAGAGTATTTTTTCACGACGAAACTGTAACTGTGCTGTAGGTTTAGATAGAGCAGAATTCGAACGTGGCATGAAGTCTCGCGGGATCCGGCGAAAAGTTTTTAGTGAAATATTTACACACACTACCTATGGTATATTTTAGTATAAGTCGAGCTATAATTTATTTGCAGTACGAGTAATTGCGAATAAAGTTACTGTCTCCGGAACTGTTGATAGTCGGTCAATGGCTTCGCAGTTTCTGCAGTATCGGTACGTGTTATTAAGAAACCAGCATGCGGACTCGTATAGCCTTTGGCGTACAGCAAAAGCAATACCATAACATGGTAAATTTTCCGTACAGCTATTACAACTATATAGATTTCGGGTAAAGAATGCAATTACAAATGCTGCAGGCTATTACGGTAATCTTTTTCGGCGTGCATAGTTTTAGTGGCTCGTTTACCAGCGTAATCCATATTTTAATTCGTAATCCTGTACGATTTATCGTATTTTTAGTCTCATTACGTCGTTCAGGGTTATTATAGATAATATACTCGGATACGTCCGGTGGACTATATGAGGTTTATAATCATTCATAAACATACTCGTGCGGAAAAAAAAAATTATCGCGGGTTCCTCCGTGTCTCTTTACCTGTGTACCATATCAGTGCTATACTTGGAGCAACTGATCGCTGATTATTTTTCGAGCTGTAAATAATACCGACTGGTCTCCTCGCAGTTTGTGGGTACCCTGTGTTTACAATGTGACATTAGCTATTCGATCGCTTTCGTGTGTCTCGTTTCGTTTTCGAATATTCTAAATATAATACCGCAGTTCGATAGTACAATACTGATATAATGCTATATTGTCTTTAAGGTCGATGAAAAAAAAAAAAAAAGACATCAAAACGTGTTGAATTTACGTTATTGTGTGAGAGTACCTTTACAATAAATGGATTTATTGCTCTGTTAACTGATTGGCTTAAAGTATAGATCGGTGTATGATTATGGGAGGAATTTTCAAGGTCTCGTGTATTTTTATCTGGGATAAATTTCCTTGATCTTTTTGTCAACCCTGAATTTGAATTTTAAATGAAAAAAAACTTTGATTTGTGGTTTGAACCAGAAAAAAAAGGGAGTCAGAGTGTCAGGGAAGTCTTCTAGTTTTAGTATGATTTTGACCATCGGTTGACAAATTGGAGAGGGTAAGTTTGGCCTAATTTTCTCGATTTTTTTTTCAGAATCTCGTTCTGTAAATTTCGTAAAAAATTTGAAGCTTTCTTAGAACTGATAAAATTTTAGACTTGATTTTCATACGACGAGGAGATTTTTTATGGGGTGGTGAAACAGAGAAGAAAACGACCGGATGAGACTTATTCTTCTATACTCATTTTATAGATAAATTTTTCTTAAAATT
Organism: Pseudococcus jackbeardsleyi; assembly: GCA_038380155.1. Lineage (NCBI taxonomy): Eukaryota > Metazoa > Arthropoda > Insecta > Hemiptera > Pseudococcidae > Pseudococcus > Pseudococcus jackbeardsleyi. The sequence continues at coordinate 55,354,726 of CM076242.1, forward strand.
GATAGAAATTTATTTTAAAAGATGAGGAAAAGAACTAGGAATATTTTTTTTAAAAAGTTGACGAATGAAAAATTCTACAGCCAGCTGTCGTGTTTTGAACGTGAAGATATTTAAAACTTTTCCCTTTGTGAAAGTTTGGAGATGATTTGGACGTTTTTCGAAAGTATAGATGACCAGAGCTAATCGATGAAATGATGCAAAGACTTTTTCTTATTGGTTGTAAAAGTATCTAGTTTTAGAATTTTTCCAATACTTTGGCCAAAATTAGGACACCTATTTGAAATTTTGTTTTTTAAATTGAAATTCGTTGATTTCTTGATATTTAATTGAAAAGACAACAAATTGTGGTTAAACGATTATAGAATAGATGGGCTGAAGCTGTGAATTTTGATCTTAAATCTTTAAATTGTATCAAAAACAAATTTCAAGAAAGGTTCAGTTTATATTTGAGCCAAGATTTGATATTAATTTTTTAGTCAAGAAAATTGGATTTTTGGATTTTTTTTGATTAGCAATGGATAAATACATAGTAATTTGAGAAATTGACTTTGTGAAAATTTTACAAAAAAAAAGTGGTAAAAAATTCGATTATAACCATAAGTTTTATTCATTACCCAACGAAAAAATGAACCTATTTTGTTGTTGAAAATTCTTTTTTGATAAAGTGGAATCTTAGTTTGTTTTTTAAAAGCAGGGGTTGGATCATTTTATTTTCCTTGGAAAATTTCAAAATAAAATTGGAATCATGGTGGAGAGGGGAGAAAGTCTTCCTGGATTTTTTTGAAAATATACGTGCATTTGTTAAGAAACGAAAAAAAAAATGGAAGACACATTTCGGCCCCTTCCCCCGAAAACACTTGCTTTAGTGGTTCAAAATTTTGGCTAGAATTTTTTTATCAAGGTGATTGAACTTTTTAGATAGATTTTGTCAAACTTTCTATCGGAGCCCAAAATATCAGAATCAAACAATTTTGAAAAAAATCAAGCCAAAGCCTTGCCTGTTGGTCAATAATGAAACAATTTTTTCCTTTAAAAATTATTTTGTCTTGAATTTTAATCTTTTTTTTTTTGGAAAAAGGCGGAGTTTCCGATTTTGTTTCTCTGATTTTTTTTTAGAAAAATATTAGAGCCATGAGCAGGGAGGAAGAAGTCTCTCGAGTTCTACAAAAAGTAATCTGATTTCTGAACAAAAAATTCAATGAGAACCGTTGAGGTCGAAGTCTGAAAAAAAATCATTTTTTTACCACGTTATTTTCATTTTTTTAAAATTTATGCTCTCAGAAATCTCGAAACAAAAACACATTTTTCTTTCCGACGGGTTTCATTTCTCATAAAAAATTAATTTAGGCCCACGAAAATTTTTTCATCGCAGATTGAAAAATTGAAATTCTTGTGACAGATGCTTGATAATGATTAAACGCTCTTCGAAAAAATACGAAGAAAGTTCCCAAAGTAGAATTTTTTTCAACCCACAGACCACAGACAGGTGCATTTCTCGTTTGGAAAATTGCCAAATTAATTAGCTATTTCCTCGTCACGATTGCTGATGGGAAGTAATCATGAAATCTTCGGGTTCGAGAAAATTATCTCGACAATATTTAGTTTTTAGAAACCAAATGAAAAAAAAAATTCTCGATAAATTTACATCTAGTATAAAAATGAATTCAGGTTAAGCATACATTTTTCCTGGTACTTTTCTGCAATAAATACGTGATATTTGATCCAAAAAAACAATAAAACCATTAGGTATACTATATAATTGTACGACGTACTACGCATATTTGGCTCGCGATCATTACAAAAGCGTTCCATCTTGATCAGAGGAATTCCGCGAATCGTCTTAATAATACGTATATTCTCCGGTACAAGTACAACTCATAGGGAATTTACTCGTACAATACGTAAATGAGACATTAAGCATTCATATAAACCGAACAGCCACAGCAGCGTTCGAGTATCCGTTCAAAAACATGACTGATGACAACGCAATAAGCACGTGAAAAAGTGCAAAAATAACGTAAAATTGGAGACTCCGTCGAGTGTCGTTATTTTTAGACTAGGAAGAAGTTCACCAGCACAGTACCCGAGTAAATACAGTTATAAGTCAGAACAATTACATGATTTGGCACATACCATTCCGATCGTTGTCTAGTTTATTAGCGAGCAAAAGCAAAAAATAATAATAAATTCAACGTCTCTGTTTTGTTACATCTTATACAAACATTAACCCCGACCTCGTGTAATTCTCGCAGAATGCGGTTAGTTATCGAGTGAGAAATTTTTTTCGGCCAGTTAGAAAAATGGACACATATAAATTGCGTAGTAGCTTGTTGAATAACTTAGCATGACATTTGAATACTACAATCTGTATCGTTTAGTCGCAATGTACTTGTTTCGTTTTGCACATGATTAAGCATTATTGCGAATAATGAATTAATGAAGTGAAAAATAAAAGGAAGGCAGCGGTACCACGTCTAGTTTAACGGTTGCATAGTTCAATTGAACGTGAACGAAACCGTTGTGTTTACCAATGCCTTGAGATATGATGCTTCTTTTTTTTTTCGCCGTAGATAACGTAAAAATAAATCGTATTCGATTCCAGTGTTCATTGTCAATGTTTTTGGGTGTTTTGTTGTTTAATTGAGTAAGGTCATAGAGAGAGGGATTGAGAGAGGGGGTTGTAGCGATGTGGTGTTGGGATTTTTCTCTAAAAAATGGAGGTAGGTGGAAGAGGGATGTTGTTTGGTGGTGGGTGGATTATTTTTTAGAATAGAATTTTTTTAATTTCGTCAATTTTTTTGTTATTAATTTTTAAAAAGTTTTTAGCTCTGGAATAAATTGTATTTTTATGGAAAAAATTTTGTATTTTAACAAAATTTTGACAGTTTCAAATTTTGAAAATTATAATTCCTATTCTGATCGGAAAATTGGATTTTTTCAAAAGGCATCTTTAGGATAGAAAATTTTCCTTTATAGTTTTTGTAATCGGTGGGAGGGATAAAACTTGTATATTTTTGGACAGATAGAATTTTCAATGTTTTCGATTCAAAATACATTTTTCCATTATTAAAATTCCATTTTTCAATTTTTCAACTTGAAAATACATCCAATTTTTAATTTTTTTTTTTTTTACAATTTATGATGTTTTTTCTCATGTTTTTCCAAACAATATCTTTTATAAACTTTTCAGTTCAATTTTTTTCACCTCATTCTCAAAATTTTTGTTTTTAATCATTTTTTTGAATGTTCGAAATTCTAGATAGGTAGGTACCTAATTTGAATTTGTCTCTTCTTTCTACTTGGGTACTTACTAATTTTTAATTTCAATAAAATTTCGTCTTCAATTTAAATTTTTTAAATCTTTTGGTTTGAATTTCAGTTTTCTAATTATGGTTTCACTTTTTGCTTGATGAATTTTTGGTTCAAATTTTCCAAAATCGCTTTTTTAGGCTCAAAATGAAAACATTTGAGTAATGGGGGAGGAGGGGGGGGGGGAGACCAAATAGTTGAATTTCTAACATAAAAATATACTCAAAAAATAATCAGACATTAACTAATCTTTTTTTCAGATTAACAGAAAATCTAAAAAAATTGCAATTTTTTTCAAAGATTTAAGAATGAAAATCTGATTGAAAAAGTTTTGAATTTTTAAGAAAATTTTTTAAATTACGTCCATTTTTAATATTTTTAGACAAAAAATCCTGAAAAAATTCTCCAAATTTTGAATTTTGCAATGATTTTTTTTTTAAACGAGATGACTTACTTAATTACCAAAAAAATTGAAAAATACATTAGTCTATGGAACAAGATGTGTTTTAAAAATTGTTCATATTGTCTCGTGGAATTTTTAAAAATTCCAAAAAATTAAAAATTCTTTCATTTTTGGAAATATGGGAAAAATAGGCCAATCGATCGTGATATAAAATTTTTATTTGTCGTAAAAAGGAAGTACTGTGAGAGACAGGCTCTCCCACAAGGTGAAACTCACCCGGAGAAGAATCTCCCTGTGGAGTCCTACTCACAGTCAATAGTAGTTTACTTTCGATCTCACAGAGATCGACGATCTCACAGAGATCGTTGGAATACGGCACAAAGGCCTAAAACTCAATGGCTAAGAGACCCTTTCGGGATCCAAAGAGAACTCGATTACATTAGACCTTGTTAAGAAGTACCAAACAGTGACAACCTGTCGCTTAGAAGCTTAGGATTGCCACTAACGGAGCTCCGTCTCTTTCGAAACGTAGTCGACCAGAATTCTACCTACCCAGTGTTACCATGTGTATTTCAACATAGTGTTGCCACTGGGTAGAGCGGGACAATCCCTACCGTGACATATGCCCCTTCACACCTTTGAACTAGGGGGTCAAAGCCAACCGTAGGAGAAAAGTGTGAACAATCCTCCGAGGTAGGGTGTACTCGGGTCCTTGCCCCTCAAACTTTTAGACAAGGGTGGCCCGGTCCGAATTCTGTGTTAGTGGATGGTTTTAAACTATTGTTTTTGGTGGTAGTGTTAGCTACGGAAAATTTTGAACTATTGTGTACATGGGTACAGGTGGTTGCAGAGGGAGGGTTCCTCTGATAAAAGATGTTTTGGTCTATTGTAAAAATAAAATAAATAAAGGAAATGCAGCAGAGTGTTTACTGCCTTATATGTAACGCTACTGGCGCTGTTAGATAAAAGACTTGGGTGGCCAAGCTTCTACCTACTTATCTGAACACATCTTTAGAGGATGCCATAACAATGCGAGTAAGTATATATAAAACGGCATGCAAAAAGATTTTTTTTTTTTTTTTGTATTTTTTATTAATTTTGGATTATTTACATATTTACAGACCACTGGGGACAAGATAGAGTAAGAAAAAATCCAAAATCGAGAATGATGTGTTACAAAAATTGAGAAAATAAAGATTTCGTGGCCAAGGTAAGAGTCTGTATTTAGAACCGCAAGTAATCAATTTCTTTGAGAATTAACTCCATTTGATGTTTTCAGGTTCATGGATGGATCGACTTACCTATTTGGATGCAAGGATACCTATTTCATGTATCTCAGAAATCTTTATTGATAGGTATGATGTTATTTCGCATCTTAATCGTAGTAGTTATTTTTAGCTGTATGTATTTTACCCGTTTCGAATTAAAAGAGATATGGGTCAGCGAAAAAAGAAAGTTTATTTTCCATAAATCATAATAAATGAAAATAGGTAAGTACACAGTACTATGGCCAATACTTCGTGGCCGAAGGTTACAAAAACAAAAATAACAACAAAAAAATAACAAAATTGACATAGAAAACGTCAAAAACAAATTCGAAAAGAAAAATATCTTCTTGTCTGAATTTTATTTACATAAAGGAAAATCTTAGAAATAAGATAAGTTAATAATGAACAGAAATTTGTTCGTTTTTCGGTTTTCGGGTCGCGAACTTGCTGGCCATTTCGAGGAAAATTTTGGCGGACGCAGGAGGGAGATAATAATTGTTCCCTTCCTCGATCATGTTAGGGTATTTCGCCTTCTGATCAATTATCCATTTGAGGTATTTGACCTGCACGTTCGTCTCCTTCGCCGCAATTTCTCCGCAGATCTTTAAAAGATGATGTCTTTTTTGAGACATTGTACCGAAGGTTACTGGCGGCAGAATTGCGATTGTCTCCACCCCTTTTGATTTGAGGGTGCCGATGAGTAATCGAATCGACTCAACGATATATGTCGGCGTGAAATTTGTATTGTGGAGAGTCTCAAATTCGCCGAAACCGATCATAATCTTTTTCGGTAGCTTCGGTAGCTTGGAAAAATTGCTGATTAGGCATTTTATAGAGATGTTTTTACTAAATGCGGCGACGAGAGAAGGAGAGAAGCGAGATCCAGTCGATTTGCGCCCGTTAGTGCCGACGAAACAAAGGCATACGGATATCCATTACCAAGAAGTAGGTATTGACCTACTGAATAAGCAAAAGCTCCTTCGAATTCGAGCTGCCGAATCAGGTTGAAGGTAGATCCGGTCGGGGTGAATGGATTAAATTCGTCTGGATCAATATCTGCGATCAAGTTTCTCGTACCCAAACGGTCTGCCAACGGAGATCTGCCTGTGGAGGCACCGCGTCGATTATAGGGAGTTTTTCTCGACCTATTTTGCTTAGTTGGCAGATTTTTTCCAGATGAGGGAGTGTTGTTTGGGTATAAATTAGCGATCGGCGAGCTCACGGCAGTCGGAGAAGGCGGAATATAGGGTGCTACGTGGACCACACGATGGCTACCCTTTTCCTGCTTCATGGAAGGCTCCGACTTTATGCTGATGTCAGCATCTTCTTCTGCAATGTCCATCGGTGTTGACATCTTGGTTGCGAGATTGAGTAAAGCCGTTTGATTGTCATCGGCTGTTTCCGCCTCCTCGTATTGTGGAGGGGAGCTGGTTAAATCCACGGTCTCCGTTTGATAGGAAAAGGGGGTGCCCCTCGGAACCGCATTCTTTGGAATGTTCTTCAACAGTTCAATCGCCTTCGAGAGCTCTCCTGTTAATTCTTTCGTCGTTTGCAAAACTTGTTGCGTTGAATCGACGGCAGGAGGCTGTTGAGTTTCCTCAAACGGCGATGTAGAAGAGGAGGGAGCGGTGGGGAGCTCGCTTTTGTGGATTACAGCTTTAACGGTAGTCAGACGATTGACTTCAAGAATATCCACACAGTCCGGACCAGAGCAGTGAATGATTTCTCCTTTGGTCATCGTTTCGCTGATTAAGCATATTCGATGATAGAGGTGGGGGCAGGCGCCGAAAACCACCTCGTCAGGGAATCATTACATCCGGCTGGGCGACGTGAGCTTCGAGCTAAATTCTCCTCGCAGAGGTTGCAAGCTAGGTATGCTTTCACATTATCCGTTTTGGAATAGGAACGGAGGGTCGGTAGCCTGTGAAACAAAATTCAAATTTAATTCCTGGCATTTTTGAGCCATTCTGCATACCTAGTTTTTGCAGGCCTCTGTCTAACCCGGAAAACTGGGTTTCCGTGTGACTGAGTTTGAAGTCCCTAGTTCTGACTTTTCGATTTTAGTACCTTTGGGGGTACTTTTTGGAACTGTAGTCAAAACAATGTCCGGTAGTTTTGAATTGAACAATTGGTTGTAAATTTGGATCAGAACTAGAGTTTTCTAAATTGATATCATTAACTTCGAATTTTCCATTATTTCAGGAGAATAGCAATTCAATCTTATTTCAGCTTTTCGATTTATGGAAGTTAAATAAATAAATGTTCGTCTTTCAGAAAAAAATTGACTAGATTGCTATTTATTTTTTATTCTATGTATTTGAATTGAATGATCAAGACAAGGCAGTCGAATTGTTTTATTTTTATACAAAATAAGAAAAAGACAACGGAAAATTTTCACTTTTTGAATAAAAAATTTACCATTTTAACAGAATTTTCTTCAGTTTCAGGATCAATTTCGTAATCCGGAGTAAAATCGTCGACGAGAAGATTTCAGAATCAGGTTGGACGAACGAATCACGAAGAGATTGGCTATTTTAGCGCGACCCAAACTGAAGTTGGTAAGATTGCTTTGTGAATCTGAATTTTTAACTGCCGAATACGGCAACGAGTATGATTCTGTTATCAAAACACATCGAAAATAGTGATTAAACTAATTATTTTTCAGAATTAAGCGAAATTAATCACTAATTATGAAAAAAAAGTAGGCCAGGTGTTGAAATCATACCGAATGAAGAACAGCTGGGAATGATCGAACAGGTCTCGTTTTCTTTTATTTTCGGTAATTTATTCGGTTTTTCAACCGCGACTGATCCTTTGTTTTGATGTTTCAGCTTGCTGGTTCGATCAGGTACCGGAAAACTATAAGCAAAAGGACTTACTTTAGAATTTACGAACTATCAAAGTCGTGTCCTTTTGTTTACCTGTTAATTGAAGACTGGCCGATGAATATTGGCTCACTATACTTTCGTCTGGCGAAATAATTGATAGGTGAGTTGAAATCTTCGTTCGATCGAATAAATAAACCTAAATATGGGTTAGATTTAATATGAGTGTTTAAGATAAAACATATTGAACCCAATCCATATACCTGGAGTCTTGCTCGACGATACAACGGTAAAAATAAACAGAAAAATGGATATAAAATATATGGATTGGAAAAAAATAAAGGTGACGACTGGCGTCTTGAAATCTGCAATGAAAGAAATTATAATTAGCTTTGGAAAAGAAAATTTTGTAATTATAATTTCTCCCATACCTTTTTGGAAAAGAAAAGAAATATAGATGTCTTCTGGAGACGAATATAATAAAAAATAAAAAATCTTCTTTTGATGGACGGAATCTGTTGTAAACCTACAGGTGATAAAATTTTGACATTAGAAAAATTTAATCGAGTATAAATTTTCAAAATTTTATCACCTTACCTTCGACTAACGGCTCCACCAGCTATGTTCGGATGAGCTGGGCTGCAAGTCACGCTCAATTTGCTCTAAAGCAGATTGGTAATCGTCGAGAAGCGAACTGAAGGTGGTATCGGTTCGTCAAATTTAGTCGCGTTCGCGATGTAACCGTTTAACCCTTTAAGTGGCGAATTTCGAGCTCCTTGAACTTTCGAGCAAGGTTTTCTTGAGAATCGAGGAGGCGAAGAAAGTGATCTTCCACGATCTCCTCCTGATCCTTTTCTAACTCAGAAAAATCTTCGAGGAGACGGTAGTTTCTTGGAGGTACGGGTTCGAGAACAGCGTAAGGCAAGCTGTATTTCGCGTATTCCGGAATCGGAGGTATAAATCTGATTCTGGTGGGCTTTTGATTAATAGCGGAACTTTTCGCCGGAATATTATTTCGTATTTCCCGTGGAGACAATAAAATTCCAGGAATGTTTCTATTTCTCTGATCGAAATGTCTTTGTTGATTGTAAGCGGGTAATGCTTGAATACTTGTCGATGGGTAACTGTAAATTTAAACAGATTTTAGGTTAATAATAAAAAATATTTCATTTTTATTGTTTTTAGGTGTAAAAACTTACATTTCAAATGAGATCGGATTATGTAGAGTGGATAACGAAGGCATGAACATGACCGTCAATTTTCCAGATCCTAAAGCTCTCGTCGATTAAAGTCACGTTTTTAGTGATATCCGACGAGAGACCAACCAGACGGTTTTTCTAGATCATGTGACGACTCCAAAGATGTCAGATCGATGGTTGGGCCGGAGCCCAGGTGGAGCGTATCGGACGACAGGATGTATTCGTTGCTAAAAAAAAGAAATGTACGCACCGTTAAGGCTCAATTACTGAAGAGTAATTAACGAGGAGTACTTACAGGTACAAATACTGATCACCCTTTTTCACTGTAATATAGGACGGCAGCAGCGGCAGCTGAGAAGGTTGCGACGAATTGCAGTGACGACGAACTTGGCCGATTTAATAGTAGCGAGAGCCGATTTCAATTTTGTGCCCGTCTGGCGGCTGGACAATTTGACTAGATCGATTATTGGCAACGTTGGACCTGTGAGTAAAATTAATTCGTAATTAGATGGTAAATATTTTAATCGAAAAAAATATTTATTATGAAAATTACTCACGTAGATTGTTTTGGGAGCAAAACAAATTCGAGGTTCGATACAACTTTCTTTTGGAATATTGACTTTTCTATTTCTTACGAACTCGGTATATTAAGCTGTTAAAAATAGAAATAGAAAATAGAAATAAAATTACGCGTGAGTGGTAATTAAATAAGCAATTAACGAATTGATTTGGTGTAAATTAGATTACCCGATATTGATCGTTAACAGTCGATTTTTGTCTTCGGTCGATTTTTTTCGCTGCTATCGTTTTCGTTTGTTAAAGCTGCGATCAGTTCTTCGATTTCGTCGTCATCAAGAACTGATCCAGTCGATTTATCGAAAAAGGTGATGTCGTGGTTTTCAGCGTTACTGACTTCTTTGTAGTCACAGCGATTTTCTTTTGTTTTTTCTGCCAGACGTCGACGTTGCTTTTTAGCTATGGTACGTCTATTGGAGTCAGATGAACTCGAAGTTGGATTTTCCAAGGCAGAAAATGGTCTTGACAGCTTTTCGGTAGTTTCCGAGTGCGCTGCAGAGAGAAATTACGATTACAAAATTAGAAATTGAAATCGAAAGAAAAAATGATAGATTAATTCATGCATTTCTACGTAATTAGTTTCGTACAGTTTATTGGTGGAAAGTTAATATCATAAGCGGTAGCTATATTAGATTTATTAACGAAGCTTTTTGTATTCAAAGGTAAATTACGCTTCGTCAGCGCCGCCCGATAATATTCATCAATTGTAGCGGTATTATATCGCTACAGACTGTCGAGTGAGCGATGACATGTTCTGGAATCATTATGTGTCGACATAATTAGCATCGAAATTCATGTATTTAATTGGTTGTAATTTTAATCGAAATAAATTTTTATTTTGTTACAGCGATGAAATATTTCACATCAAGCTGAGCGAAAGAATTTTTCGAGATGAAGAAAAATATTAGAATCGATGTTAGAAAAATTTCAAAGTTCAATTTTTGGAAAGAACTGAATCAATTGGAAATTTCAAAAGTAAGAATAATTAAATTCTAATATTCAATTTTTAATTCGTGAATAAAAAATCACAGATTTTACCGAAAAAAAATTTTTCCAGGTGGAATTTTCAAAATCTAACGAATGTACATAAAAATACACAATAGAAAATTGTATGCATCGTATCTAATAATATTTTGTGCAACTTACAGATTATTCGACGTGAAAAATCCTGCGGACTGGCCCGTGCAAATAATATCGTCGACAAATTTGAGATTCGGTGGTGAGTAATTATTTATTATACTTTGAAAATCTCGAAAATTCATCTATCCATAGAATGGAACCTGTGAACTAGGCGCACGCGGGTCAAATTAAAAAATTAATTAACAATCGTTTAACAAGACACGTGCGACTTATCATTTATTTCGACGAGGTATTTTTTCTCCGGCTGGCGGAACATGCAAATTAAATTTGAAACAATTTCTACCGACTTGCGGAACAATTGGATACCTAGACATGAACACTCTGATTAGATTTTAATTACAACGAACGTAATCAAAGATGGCCATGTCTTACCGAAAAATTTACGAAAAAACGCGGGTTGCGATATTTCAGCGACACACATTGAATATACGAATCAGAGAAATTTAACGTCGTTCTAAAAATTGAGAAAAAATTTCGGTTAATTAAAAATTCGGTTTTGAAAAAATTACGAAAATTAACGTGGTACTTACCAGATGAATATTTCGTCATCGAACATTGAATTAAATTCACGAATAAAAATAAACAGTACAACACTTGTCAGTATAGAAAGCACATTTAAGCTAAGGTGAAGAAAAGTTAAACAGTTGATCTGGAAACATACGAAAGTACAAATGGTAAATGATAGAGTAGAAAATTACATCGAATCGTAATTTTAGGCTTTTCTTATTTTCTCCCACCTGAACCTATTTCAAAATGGAGGTAATATCTATTGTATTTTATAAGAGCAGGGCTCTTATCAGCAAAATAGGCACTCGGTTACCTCGATCGAAATTATATGCACGTAAGTTGTGCATCGAGATCGGGTATTTTTAGATTTTAGATAATGACTTGTTGGATATTGTCATTGTATTCGAGTAGATAACGACTTTCCGACCAACAACGGATCGTAATGATACCTATTTTCAACTGAAATATTGTGAGAAAAATAAGATAAGAAAGATAGGTAATTCTAGATGGGTAAATCTAGATAGGTAAAGATTATTTGCAGTATGAAATGCGATTATTTATGCGGTTATATTTAGAAATGAAAATGTGATAAATAATTTACATTGAGTATATGGGAAATTGAACACTCGGGGTTCCATATACAGACTTGTCGCAAAATAGGTAGGTTCTTTGCCTATTAGGTAGGTATGATGAATATTACGGTTGGAATTATAACTTGGCTGGATGTTTGCCAGTTATTGATTGTCGAAAATTATTTCTATTGAAGATTTCATTTAATTGCTCGAAATGTTTGCTGAGTATTTCATCAACCTGAATTTGAAGTGTTTTTAATAATATTCATCATTGCCCTAGCTAATGGCAAAGGTTTTTACGGTTGGTTTGAACCGTTTTCAATGGGAGTATTTGAAGCTTTCGCTTTCAAAACCACCGGTTTATTCGTATACTTGCCCTTTCGCGAAGATAGGCAATTGCCTTACTTTTCACGTTTTCAAAGTTCGGACCCGCGGTTTTTCTCACGTAATTTTCGATTCTTTGAAGGGCAAGTGGCGAATTTCGGTTTGAAGATTATAATTATGACTGGTGTTTATTTCATCACGAGTCATGCCAGAACCAGATGGAAATGAATTTTCATCATATCCACTATCGAAATTTTGGTTTTGGGAATTTGATGTTGAATTTTGAGTTTCAAAATTTGGGTTAGGAGAGGAGGGGTCCCATTCGAATTATTTTCTAAATTTCCGATCCGGCGTCCGTATTAGGGACTTTTCGAGGTCTACCCACGGCCTTTTTGGGAGGGGTAAAACGGGAGTTTTTGGAGGCGCCCTCGCGGTCTCCTCACTTCGTTGAAGTGGTAATGATATTATCGTGTAAAAGATCAGTCAGCGGTGTTAAGAGAGCTGCGTTGGATCGAATATTATCACTTTGGCGATAATCGCAAAATTCTTTCAATTTTTGCTCAATCGTTTTATGATTGATCCGGCTGTGATATATTTGATCATTTTCAAACGCATGGCGCTGATCGTTGGTCATAAATATCATTATCTGACGTACATTAACCAGACGTATTTCATCCGGTTTCTCACGTGACTGGACGAGATAGCAGTTATGGTTGTTGTGTTCTTTCACCAAAAATGGGCCATAGCAGCGAAAAATTTGACAGAAACTCCTTTTAAATACTTCGACTGTCTGTGGACAGTGAGGAGGACCAAATCTCCAGGGTGAGGAGGGTCGGGTCTCCGTGCGTTTTATTAAAGAGAGTTTCTTCTTGAATTCTCTGCAATCGTCCTACGTTCACGTTATGTAACTTTCAATGCATTGCTTTTCTGACATTGGGTCAATTTGTAATTCGACCGTAGCGTAGTGAGACACAGCTTTTTTAGCTAGTTGGTCAGCAATGACATTAGTATATTCGATGTGACGAGCAGGAACATGAATAAATTCAAGAATATCGAAATTTTCTTTTAATTTTAGAATTTCTTGGAAAATTTCTTTATGGCGAACTGGTTTATTTGAAGAATTTTTCCAGTTATTTTTCAACCAAATATCCTTTGTGATATTCAAGGCTTTAATCGCGTATTCAGAGTCAGAAAAAAGTTTGGCTTTTTTGATATCGTTGAATATCAAAATTTGCATAGCTTTTTTGATAGCTAAGAAACTCAGCTAGATTGTTAGTCATAGCGTACTCTGACTCGTAAATTCGCTCAGGAAATATTATAAGCGGGGTTGGTTGAAATGCAAATGCCATAGCCAGAAATGGCATTTTTCGCGGCCATTTCTGAGCATGCGCCGTCAGCTGTCACCCAAGTATAACCATCGTTGTCGGTTATAAACTCATCAGGTGGCATTTTTCAATTAAGAATTTTCGAGGTAGTTGAGGGAATTTCCGCGGCTTTGAGTTGGTCGCGTAATTTTCTCAAATTCTCACGAAAATTGAAAGTCGTTACAGGGGTAGGTAACTTTTGAGATTTCGTCATCGATGCCCCAGGCCTCATTCGGTTTGAAATGGAAGGGGTCGGGAGTTATTTAGCTCAAGCTCGACTTGTTCGACGAATTGATCCCAGCCATGGTGTTTTTCTTTGGATCTTGGGTGGTATTTATTCTCACACGTATTCTTTCAGATCGTTTGTAAAGATCTCTCTACCAAGCTGGCAGGGTGAATACGTAGTAGTGTGACCAATTTTGACTGAATGTTTATTTAGTAGGTCTTTCCATTTACCTGAAGTAAATTGTGAGCCATTGTCGGAAATAATTTTGAATTTGAATCCCGTGAGATTCAAAATCAGAGATTATTGTTTCCATGGCATTGACCACTATTTCAGCAGTGATTCCAAAAATTAGTCGAATCCAAATTTTTGCTGTGAAAACGATCCTTCGCGATCAATAAATATTTAGGATTTTGGTCTGAATTTGCGACAGGACCATATAGATCGACTGATACCACGTCACCTATGGAATAAGCCTCGATTTGAGCGTACTCAAGGGCTTTTAAGTAATCCATAGTTTTTGTTGACTTTGCAAATTATGCAACAAGATGTGATATCTTTGATATATTTAATGGCATTAGGAAAATAGTAGAGCGTTTGAAAATTGCCTCGAGCTTTGCAGCTCCTACATGGCCATAAGCATCATGTAGGTAGTCGATGACGTCATAAAATAACACTCTAGGTAGGTATGGAACCATACGTGAGTCGTCATAGTGATGGTACAAAACTTGATTATTATATTCGTCGAGTTGAATAGAAAATTTTTAGCCGTTTTTGTTGGCGTAGTTTTAATTTTTCATATTCTCGGGAATATTCATTTTCTAAGAGTTCCTTTATTTTGATACAAGTTTCATCTCTTTCTTGATCTTCATGGATTCTTCTGAGGTATCCGAAGAGTTGATCAACTTCCTCTTGTACGAAAGTGAAGAGTATGGTTCGAGTGAGGAATGTAAAAATTGACTGGCAATTTTGAGGTCTCTGAAGTACATCGTTGGGTGTGATTTATCTCGGGAGCTACAGCTTTGAAAAGCTTGCTCGGTTGAGCGATCAGATCATATTTCAGATCGTAACCATGTAGCTCTGTGATCCAAGCCGCCGCCTTACGGTGAGTTTGTACCATTTTGTCGAATTTTTGGACAATGGGAATTAGGTCCCTTCTTACATGGACCAAATTTCCATGTAGCCACATAGAGAGCTTTTTATAGTTGTAACTAAACATTGCATCTCTTTGTCTATCAACGTGTATTTTCGTTGATGTGGCTTATAAGCATAACTGGAGAACATGATGACTTGGTTCTCATTGTTGATAATTTGGAAAAGTACAGCGTTCATGGCATTTCGGTAACCATGGTTTGAGGTAGAGTTCATGCCCGGTGTAGGTGGCTTGAGTTTGAAATCTTTGAGATATTCTCGTAATTCCTCGAAAGCTGCGGTACATTCATCCGTCCATTCTATGTTCCTAACTTTTCCCTTTTTCTTTGAGGTATCAGAATTTTTTGAGGAAATTTTTCAGCAAATTTTTTCTTTGCTTCATTAAGTAGTTAGGGCATAGATAGGAGCAATTATTTCTGATATCTAGGAATAAAGCGACTATACAGGCCGGTTAGGCCGATTAAAGCT
This sequence comes from Pseudococcus jackbeardsleyi, assembly GCA_038380155.1. NCBI lineage: Eukaryota > Metazoa > Arthropoda > Insecta > Hemiptera > Pseudococcidae > Pseudococcus > Pseudococcus jackbeardsleyi. Next base: position 55,370,056 of record CM076242.1, read on the forward strand.
AACACCTCTCGGTCATTTATCAGCTGAAACTTACCATTTCTGGTATGTTGCTGAACAAATTCTTCGAATTTTTCGATTTTTGTTTTTGCTTGCCTATTTGTTGGTGGGCAAGAACGAATCCAAGATGTTCGGTTTTCTTGGAATAATTCGGTTTTATGAGGGTTAAGTTTTAATCCTCGTCGCGAATTAAATTAATTATATCCCAGAGTAGGAGACCATAGACTCAAAATCAGAAGCTCGTAATAATACGTCGTCAACGTATTTTGTGACACCTGGCGTGTCTGGAATTACTTCATTAATCATAGCAATGAATTCGGCTGCTGATGTTTTCAAGCCATAAGGTAGGCAGGTAAATTCATAAACTTGGCCTTCGTATTGAAATCAGTGTATTGACATGAAAAATCGTCGAGCATAAGTTGCATAAATCCCCAAAGCGAAATCTAAGCAGCAAAAGAATTTTGCATCGCCACAATCGTTTATGATTGTTTCAATAGGGGGGAGGCTCAACGTAATTCGGTTGTAATTTTTCATTCAATTCGTCAGGCCCAAGACATGGTCTTATTTCTCCAGATTTTTCATTACTGGAACGAAAGTATTAATGAAGGGGGTCTTTGATCGACAGAATATAACCGATTGTTTCAAGAACTTTTAAGCAGTGACGTAAGCCAGGACGTAATTTTTGTGAGGGTTTGTATTTTTCACCTCTCCACGTCACAGTTTTCGCTTCTTCACTGACAAAATCGAAATGGACTTTACGTTTATTATACGCGCCAGGATATTTGCTAAAAACATCAGCGGCGGTCATAAATTGATTATAAATTTCGTCGCATCGTTCGTTTTTGAAGCATATTTTTTCTCCTTCATTTCATCACACGTTTTTCTCCATTTCTTTTTGAAGATTTCTGGTCCATTATCTCTGTCTTCAGGGTTGAGACAGGTCCAATCAATTGCTCTCGTTCGTTTTTGAGTAGCAAAGCTGACTTCTTGACGATAGTCTTTATGGATATAGATTTTTGGACCTTAAGATTGGTGTAATATTGCTCCAGGTGTGAGAAATTTGACTTCAGCACGTTTTAAAACATTGGGTGGTTTACAGTATGCATACCCTTCGTAAATCATGGGCTGTATACGTAATTTTCTCATCGATAGGCGACCGATAATTCCTATATTATTACCACAATCGATTATGTGGAAAGGAATTTTAATTCCAAATCGAAACATCAAGCTTATCTGAGCCATTCGCGTCTCTGTGTTTATGAGACCAATGGCGTCAATAATTTTAAGACAGCAGGTCTACAATTGGAATATATTTGACTTTTTCGGGTGATTTTGAAATTATCACGATTGAGGAGACTTCGTTGAAATTACGTTAGGTAGTGCCCCTGTATCTAATTGAGCTGAAATTAAGCAGCTTTCACCAATTAGAACAGGAATTACGCAAGTTACGTCATCACAATCTTCTGTCACGATTTGCTCTTGTACAATGGGGTCGAGTTCATTGTAGTAATTCGTAGTACTCGTCGATACTTTTATTTCATTGACAGGAAGATGTTTATGACCTTTAAGAGTTTTCTGGTCGAGTTTTTGACCACTTTAAATCGAATAAAGTCTTTATTCTGTAGAGATTCATTTTCAGATTTTCGAGACTTTTCTTTGTTCTCATCATCTGGGGGGTTCAGATTTTCCTTAGCCTCTTTTTTCGGTTGATTTTCATCAATCGCTTCGTCATTTTTGACGGTGGGTTTTAAATTTTTGAGGTCGACTGGATAGTCTGAACGTTTTTGTATTGGACCCTGATCTCGTGGTTTATGAGCAGCTTTTAGTAATCGATCGAGTTCGAATTGCATTTGCTTCATAATTGATTTATAGGCTGAGTCGGCGATGAAATATCGATTATGATTTATTGCCAGATGGAATTTATTTTTATCTGGAATGATATTTCGATTAGCGTCGCCCATTACTCGGTGGAGTAAGCCATGAAGTGGATCGTTCACGATTAAGGTTTCCAATAAAATTTGGGAGGGAGTAACCCAAGAATACACTCTATCATCGAAAGTGAGAGCAGCGAAAATTTTCCTGAAATCGTAGAAACGTTTCATGGTAATTGGCCTGTCTTTTTTCAATCTTGGTTTGCAGGGTGGAAAAAGAAGAATTATACGTTTAAAGTTTTTCTTAACCAAGAGAAAATCTAAAAGCTCATAGATTTGTTGTTCTATGGTAGCTAGTGGCATGTTCGAGTGATTCATTTCCCAACAACACATGCTGAGGATAGCATTGGGTTTTTTGAATTCTACATGTCTAACTTTATTTAAGATTTCTTTGAGAGTTAACTCATCTCTTAAATAATTAGGAAGTTTTGCTTCCTTATCTTGCGATCTAACTAGGTAATGAGCAAGAGAATCTCCGATAAATTCAAAATCATGAAAATCACTCAAATCAGGGTAGATTTGAGGATTTGATTTAAAATTTCTCGAAGAGCCAACGCAGTGCGATTGTCATGCTCTAGTTTAAAACTTCCGACTCAGGTGATTCATCATCCTCTACTGTAACTGTGTTCTCTCTTGCGAGCAGTTCAGCAGTAAGACGATCTTGAGCAGCTTGCTCCTCTGGATCTAGAGGTTGGGCATCGACAGAGCCCGTGGAATCCCTTTCGAGGTTGGAAGGGAGGTTTTTCACTACCCTGATTTAAAATTTTCCCAGGTGGATTTTGGGAATTTTTCTTACTTTGTTGGTAAGTAGGATTGGGATTCTGAGCCTTCTTAATGTCATCCAGAGCTTTATGAATATCCTCAAGAGTGAATCGCTTTTGAGGCTGACTCTTCCTGAGTATTAATCGTGGGGCTTCCCCTGGATCAGGAGCAGAGGTTAGCTTCTCTAATCGTTTCTTAAATTCTTCCATATTTGCTAAGTCATCATCGGTGAAGCGACTTTCTAAGCTTGTGGGAAGTTTTTGAGAGCTAAAGCGATAATCTGCTCTTCTTCAGGGTTTTGACAGACATTAGGGTGTCTAGCCACATGGTGAGCTCAAAAAGTAACTGTTTTCTAGAATTAACTGCGAAAACAGTGTTTTGAAATGCATCCCAGGCTTTCTTTTGATCACTGAAAGACCAAAAAGTGGCTAGAAAGTCTTTTTCAAGGTCAGCGAATGATTGACTAGCTTGATATTTCTGCGTTTAAATTCATCACTACCTTTGCATTGGATTAGTGCTCGAAAATTATCGCACCAGACATCCTCTGCAGCACCCCTATTTCTAAGGTATGCTCTGAAAATTTTCAAAAATAGGTAGGATGTTGGCATCGCGTCATCGAATTTAATACCATTTTTAGAACATGACTTCGGCTGAGATTGCCTGACGTAAGGTATTGACACATTCGCCTGTAAGGTTGCCTCGAGGACCATACCAGTTGCTTGATAGGTATCAATTTTTTGAGCAACTTCTGTGAGGTTAATTTCGAGTTCATCAACCTTATTTTTTCAAAAGTCGGTACCAGTATGCAAGCTATCGATTCTCACGTCCAGTTAAGTCGCGATAATATTCAGTTTTTGCATCTTGGTATTCTGCAGTTTGTAAAATGCAGTTTTTAAGGGCTGCTCGCCACTCTGCTTGATGTTTAGAATTAGCATCGAAGTTGCTTGATTGCATCGATTTCCAACCTCATTATCGGTATTTTGGAATAAACCAATAATATTTGTCCTATCTTCATCAGCAGTGAATCGTGCGTTTTCCATGCACTTTTGTGTTTTCCACATTTAGTTCCTGAGTTTATGGTGCTCAAGTGATCCAGCTTCGGTGACTGAGCTTTAGCAGTTCCTTATTCACTAACGTTCGAGTGGTCTCTTCATTCTGGATGAAGTATGCATCCTTGCTTACTGCAGGATCTCGAACAGGAATAGGTGGCAATCGTTTCATACCACGGTTTGGGTCGGAATGTAAACTAGCCCTTGGCATGTTGTCGTAATCAGGTGCCTGCTCCACTCTTTCGAGGAGGGACGTACTGCCGATATTTCACTTGAGGTAACACGTAACCTTCCTGAGGAAGTTGAGGTTGCTGAAAGTGGCAACTGAGGGTGAAAACAGGTGTTTCAGGCCACTCAAATGTGTAAGCAGGTAAGCGAGAACGATGTTGATTAGTATATTTCTGGAAAATCTGATCAACTTGGGGTGCCGAATCCTCCACATTATTCTCAGAATTTTTGAGCATTCTGAGTATCGGTTGCTCAGGAGGTTTGTTCGAATAAGTGATCGCAGGATGTGATACTTGATTCGATCCCATTTGTCCATTCGCCGAATTTTGATTTAAATTCGGGTGAATAATTTGGGAAGAACCTCCTGTATTGGTGATAGCAGGATTGTGAGAAGATTGACTAATTGGGGGATTTTGTACCCCTGGTGGAACATAAGGTCTACCACCAATGCCGCATTAGGTTGCAGCGGAGTCGGAGGGCGGGATAGCCGTGTTGCATGGACGATTGGCAATAGGAACTGCCCCTAGATTTACCTCAGAATTGAAAATAAATTGAAGTGCCAACTTGAGGCATGTGTCCAGTATCGTGTGGTAACCCCCTTGGTGTGTGTGGATGCCTCCTCTGCCCCTACCAGCATTTGAACGAAAAATATTCTGGTGGGTTGATGATAAATGAGAATTATCCAGAGAGAATGAGACATCACCACTCAAAGGTGACTCAGGCAAAAATAAACTAGCCGGATTCACTGAAGAATCAGGCGGCCTCAAATTTGAATCAATAGTCGAATTTAGGGACTGATGGTTTCCATTTGCATTTTGATTATGCAAAGCATCCATATTTTGAGTGTATTAGCACTCGGATGCGTGGATGAACCGTCAGTATTGACTTGATTAGGAATTGGGTTATTACCAGGCATGTTTCTATCTTTCAAGAAATATTCAGTTTCGATTGCAAAGCTTCGCTTGTTAAATGGTTCGGACTATTGTGCAGAAATTTGTACTTAATATCTCCTATATGAAGGTAGAGTTCAGAGATAGGAGTGCTGCACGAAAATAGATCGAACCGATTTAATTTGCTTGCAGGAAAGTACTCTTATCAGATTCTATTTCTAGAATCAATCGTAGTGCTTTACCTTGTTCGTAATTTTGCTTATGCAAAAATAAATTCAAAAGAGAATTGAATTTATTTTTCGAACGAGATAAAATCGTTGAAAAGCAAGCGAGATGCTTCTTATCTGAAAAGATAACGACAGTTTGTGCACCACAATGGAATGGGTTTGGATTGAGCCCAACATGCTTACTGAAATACGTTCGTCTGCTTTTTCAAGCAAGAATAGAAAACGCAGGTTTTAACCTTGATAGGTAACCTACCTACTAAAATTACGTTAGCACGAATTTTAAGTAGGTATTCGTTTGAGAGATAATATTTCAATCTCTTGTGATTTTTTCACACACGTTTTGCTTTTTGCAAAAACTTACTGTAAAATATATTTCAATTTGGCAAAATTATGTGCTCAAAGTGTGATTTTTCAACACTTTCAAGTGTAATATTTCAACACTTTCAACTTTAGCACAAGAAGAAATAGGAAAGAAGAAAATTGAGTGTGGATAGTGTGGCAGGCTAATCCAACACTGGAACTTATAAACTAGGAAAAAACGAATAAATATATGATTAAATATAGGAAAAAACGAATATAAAAATTCACAAGATTAACAAGAAAAAAAGTTAACAAAGAAAACAAGTAAAAAAGGAAAAAGAAAAAGAAAAACAAGCAAAAAAGGTTGCAAAGTGAAAAATTACGTTAGCCTTTTACCAATGCTGACCTAGGTTAGTAGGCTTTGGAACTAGCGGAATACTTAAACCTTTAAAAGGTCTTACCTTTTCAAATTCGGGCGCCAATGTGAGAGACCGGGTCTGCTCACTAGAGTGATCTCTCCCGGAGAAGATACTCCAGCGGAGTCCTCACAGTCAATAGTAGTTTACTTTCGATCTCACAGAGATCGACGATCTCTAGAGATCGTTGGAATACAACAAAAGGCCTAAAACTCAATGGCTAAGAGACCCTTTCGGGATCCAAAGAGAACTCGATTACATTAGACCTTGTTAAGAAGTACCAAACAGTGACAACCTGTCGCTTAGAAGCTTAGGATTGCCACTAACGGAGCTCCGTCTCTTTCGAAACGTAGTCGACCAGAATTCTACCTACCCAGTGTTACCATGTGTATTTCAACATAGTGTTGCCACTGGGTAGAGCGGGACAATCCCTACCGTGACAGTAGCTAGAGGTCTACTGGCCCAGGAGCTGGAACTTTGATTCAAGAAATACATAATAATATGATTCTGGATACAGAAATCACCTCGGGTACCAAAAATAGGTTTTTGAGTCAAGATTCCCTCTTGATTGGACTTCTGAAAAACCAAAAATCAGTGTCAACTCAAAAACCAATTTTTGGCTCTTGAAGATGGTTTCTATACCCAGGCTCAAATATTTAATTTTTCAGTACACGATTTGAAAAATAACTTGATGAATTAATTACACAGGACTAGTCTGGTAAAATCGAATATTCTTCACAATAAAGAGTTGAATTTTGAACTTTGACATCAATCAAGTTGTTTAACCAATGCAATGATTATGTTGACCTTGATTTGAAAAGGCGAAAGACGTTCTCGTGATTTGAAACATTTTTGATGCACCAATATGGGCTCCAATGCTCCAAAAATTTCAAATTTTGATCGAATTATTTGTTTCTCTTCCGACAAAATGAAAAAATCTTTTTGAAAGTGGGTCGTAAATTGAATCATTTCCTATTTTGAATGTATGTATATCCCAAAGTTTCTGAGAAATGAAAAATTTTGGACATGAATTCAAATATTTATTGAAATATTCAATTTTTAAAGCATTTTAATCGAAAAGTTTTGAAAAATGTTTTTTTTTTGGAAGAATTTTATTTTTCTATTTTTTACTCCAAGTCTCGTGTTTTATCAATTTTTTCATATCTTTATACCCCCTCCCCTCCCTCCCTCCCAAAAATTATGGATACGACACTAGCTTGTATTAAATTTTGTGCGTCCGGTTCCCTAGCTCACTTTGAAAAAAAATTTACATTCCCTCTTCGATGGCTTACTTGGATTAGACCAAACTAAAGAGAGGTTAAGCCATTTTCAAAATGTTAAAAAAAATCGAGTTTGAGTAGGACATTCTGTTGAAAAAACTGAAATAAATTATCAAATTCGAAAATTTTCAAATTTTTATCATCCCTCCCCTTCCTCTCGAATAGAAAAGCCATTTTTAGTTTGTTCCTGGATCCACGACGTCGATTTTTTCCCCACATTTTCCAAATTTAGCTTCTCTTTCCTCTTTTTATTTTGACCTAATTCTCAGACCACATTTCTTCTCGAATTCCACGAACTTCACTCATCAGTCATCACCCTATCCACATATGGGAAGACCCGACCTCTGCTCACCTTGTCCTTGCGCTTCGAACTTTCTAAACAAAATTATCATTTTCAACTATAGGTACTCCATGTTACAAATTCAGTAAACCGAAACATCGGCACACGCATCTTGAACTTTTTTCATTAAACTTGAAATGAAAAAAAAATCTTTCAATTACACAGACATCCCCACAGTTGAATTTATAAACTTCAAGGTTTCCTTATAACGATATGCCTGGTGAACATTTAATTACCATGGTTGAAAAATTTCAGAACAAAGTATACGAGCATACCTATAAACAAGCGTTAGGTGGTTAAATTGATAGAAAAAAATTCTTCATGCTGGTACCGATGCATCGGGTATCTTCCCAACAAATTCTTCGAACCTTCGATGACCAAAATGGTATGATAATCTAGCACGAGAGACGTATAATCGATGATGAAGTACTGGACACTCGACCCAGCAGCATTAAAACGTGTGTACTTTTCGTATCACGTGAATATGCAAACAGGAATTGGAGATTTTTTAGTGTTTGTCGACATGGCATCGGGGTAATTACATACTCCTTTATTTTTTAATTATTCGTTTGTATGTTTTTCCGCAAACGTATGCAGTAGACCAATATTCACGTGATGATTACACGTGTACTTCAATTTAAACTTGAACCGACGACGATGTTTATCTAAGTATGACGATTTAGACGTAAATCTACCTGGATGTTGGTGAAGTTGACTTGCAAGATGATCCTCGTCTTTGGATTTGGTTAGGGGGATTTACACTAACTGGTCCAAAATAAGCTGGACTTTATCCCAGTAATGCCGCATTCAAGAAAAACTATCCCATGACTGGGACTTATATTTTTTTTAAATTTTGCATTCATGGAGAAAAAAAGGGGCAATTATTCATCCAGATTCATATTTCTCGCAAATTATCTCAATTTTGCCGAGTCATGCGGACAGAGTGCTCTAAAACCTAGATATACTGTTATTTCGTGGAAGACCTAAACCAAAGTTTATAAAATGTGGTTTTTCAAGATTTTTAATTTCTGTTAAATCAGGTGGAATGAATCCTTTAAAAATTTTGGGTACATCATTCCTTTTTTTTTACGCTTACTTCACAAATTTTGGCTTCTAAGGTTATAATTTTGGTCTCATTGTATTTTTCTGTGATAAATAAACAAGATAACATTTTTTCCCCTGCAGATTACATCACTAATAGAATGTTAACTTTTGAAATCATCAGACGTTAAGACGTTATAACTGATATTAGAATCACATTACGGGATCCAAGATTCTGCGATTTAGAGAATAGGATTTGATAAAATTCGATTCATCATTTTGAAAGAATCAAATTCCTAAAATGTGGTTCTTTTTTGAAACGGAATCTCAATTCAGAATTAAGATCTTTTTGCAATTATTGCGACTCTTTTGGGATTCTTTTCACAATTTAAAAAAAATCAGATTTTACAGAATTTTGAGTGTGTGTTGCCAATGAAATTTATTTTCTTTTGCTCATTCACTGGAGTCCTTTAGTGTTCAGTTTACTGTTTTACATTTTTTGTGCTACCTTTGCGAGTCAAAAAAGTGTACCTATTTTAAAATTTGTAGTTGGACCCTTTTCCAATTACATGGTTTAAATGTGTATTCTTCGTTCTTTCAAACAAATTTTTCTCTCGTTTTTTGGTTTCTCTATTTAAAAAGACCAACACTTATGAGTTATTAAGTGATTTGTTAACTGGGTTAACATTGAACGCCTTTTTAAGTGGGATTTTCTATCAATTTTTCCATTAATTTTCAAACATTTTTATGCTTTTTATTGATTTCTTTAGCCATAAAAACATATTTTCCAAATCCATAAAATGTCTTAAAATTTATTTATGTAGTACGGATACTTTTAAATTTTTATCAATTTTTTCAATTTTTATTTATTAATTTTTGATTTTTTTTCACTTTTTACTAATTTTTTGACCGTAAAATCATTTTGCATCCATGAAATGACTTGAAATTTGGTATGTAGTATGTCAAGGCGGTTTATCTAACTGTATGAATTAAAAATTGAAGCCAGATCGATTATTCAAAAAGGTGCTCAATGTTATTCCGGTTGGCGGAGTAACTTTGAACACCTCTTTTTTATTTTTTTACTCAGAGGGGAAGGAGGTTGAATATTTCAAACCAGCGCACAGTGGACCGAATAGTCAAAATAGCTGTTCATCAATTTTTATTGTCACAGAAAGATCCCAAGAACAGGAAAAAGTTCATATCTTTACCTACTGAATTCAAAATTTTCAAAAATTTTTCTCTCAACCCTCAACGAGGGCGGTAATGATACCTAATTTCGAAAAAATTAAAAAAAAATTCAACATTGGTGTGAAATTCAAAGGATTTTTGATCGAGAATTTCGAATTTGGAGATATTTTCTCTTTAAATCCTCAAGGAGGGCAGTACCATGAGAAAAATTGAAAAAATGCGATATGGGTATGAAATTCTGAGGGTTTGAAGTCGAAAATTTCAAATTTTGGGATATTTTGTCTCTCAGTTCTTCAGAGGAGGAGCTATCATCAAATTTCTAAAATATTGGAAAAAACTGATGTGTTTAATTGACATTTTTTAACAGCTAAATTGTTAAATAACTGAAAAAACGCACCTGTCCAGCAAAGAAACCAATACCTAGGCATTGTTTTACCCACACTTCAATACACAATTTCATGCGATTGATTTTTTGGTCTAAAGTGGCCTAAGAAACTTTAACTTAGTCTTATTCGGTCCACTGTGCAGCGTTAAAATTTAGATCAAGAGTAAATCTTTCGACCACTATTTTTATTTCATAGATAATGCCAAAACAGCAAAAATTGTTCAGTGTTTCCCCGTTTATGATATTGAAAATTATAGAAATCCAATATTAAAAATTGAAAATTCTATATTGAAAATTATGGAAGATGAAAAATAGCAGATTCAAAATTGAAAATCCAATATTAAAAATTGAAAAAAATCATTTCTCAAAATATTTCAAGAATTTGTTTATTATGATGCAGTTACATGGAAGATACAGATAGAGAAAAGAGCATAAGATGACCCTGCCGGAAAGAAGAGACCTTGTGTAAAAAAAAGTCGATGTCTCTTTTTTTATGATTTTGGTCAAAATCACACCAAATCTGGACTAAACACATAAAAATAAAGACATCGATTTTTTTTAAAACAAAGTCCCTTTTTTCCGGCAAGGTCACATATTAGGTGTCTGCATCTCGAATTTTTTTTTGCTTTTTTCTCTGCGAATTTTTCAACTTTAATTTATTTTTACCATCTGTCATCCCAACTCCACCAACCACCCACCCTAAAAATTTACCCAACATTTGCCCAATAAATCCCATGGTCTGCACGCCACTTTGTGCTTGATTTGTGCTAACATTATTTTCGTTTATATACTTTGTAGTACTCCCGATGACTAATTTTTTAATTTTTAATCTGATCAGATCTGACGATTCGATTCTACAAATTTTCCTTCTATGTATGATAATGTATTCAAAATTTTAAAAAATTTGTACGAACCAAGGGAAATGTTACCCCTGAGTATTGCATCACTAGAAATTAAATTATAGCTTCAATTTTACCAACTTCCATTTAATCCTCGCACCGTGTAAATTCTCCTACCCAAATCCAAATACTTCGATCATCTTGGAAGCCAACTTGACCAACATGCAAATTGGATGATATTACCCGGACAATTCGTATTATTAATCAAAATACTAGAAAAGAATCACGTGAAAGCGTGGCGGCGTCTAAAACCTCGCATAAATTAAACCGTCGTCGATTATACGACGTTTTAATATCCGAGTATAAAATTATATTGTATTTCGCGGCAAAGGAAGCGTTGGCGCTACGCGGCGTGATAATTGCCAAAAAGCGAACCAAAAAACAGTCCGGTACGGTTGGCGAACCGGAGACGAGTAATTAATGTATTAAAGGTGGCCAGCGAAGACCACCAGCTGGAGCGGAGCATTGAAAATGTATTTTTGACACTTAAATACGTCCTGGACAATGGCCAGCAATTAACCAAAACAAAACGATGGTTCCTTTTTTCTCCCAAGATCGCCCGTTGCGGCGGAATATAAATTGCGAGTGCAGATAGCTATAGATACCTAAACGTCTCTGTGTAGGTACTGGTACTATACGTTCGATTTCCTCAATTTCTTCATCGCATATATGCCAACTATTATAATGACACGAGGCGAAACAGACCAGTATTGCCTTGCAATAACTTGCACGTTGCGTAGTATAGTTGGAAAATTATTAAATTTTTCCTGTTCCGAGTACGTGATCCGAGAACGATGGCACACGTACAATAATACGACATGTTAACAAAACGTCGTCTACGTATACGCAAAAAATTACTCCGCGTACCTCGCCCGAGCCATCGCCTTCCATTGATCTGGCGGCTGGCTAGAGGTACCGTAGGCCATATATTTCGAATATCACGTCGCGTAATACCCAATCACTTTTTTCCGCGCTGTCCAGAGCACCATTTTAATTATCACCTTCGCGGTTGTGGTAGGTATCTGGAGCGAGAGCACATTTTCATCTTATGCAATTCGACGTAATCGAGAAAGACGACGATTTTGAAATATTCGCTACCAATTGGCAAGTCGACGCGGTCGGAAGGGGTTAATTTCAAGGTTTATGTACCCGACGATGGCCATAGGAAAAAAAATCTGCATGACGGTTTAAGGTATTCGATCATCTCATCGTGTCGAGACCGTTGACATTCCAGGTCGGCTCTTTTCATCTGAAATACGACCCTTATGACCTTGAACTTTACATATTCGACCGTCTTGCAAATTGAAATTTATCATACAAGGCGATACTGTCGGGGTATTGTTCATGGTAGCATTTGTTTACTCATTCAGATCAATTTTGCTGGACATTCGGGACACTTCGATTGTCTCGTACAATTGTTTACATACCATGTCTATGTATCGGGTCCATGTACATCAAAGGTTAATCCAATGTCGTTCATGATGCTTACCTCATCTTCATCTTCTCTGATTTGTTTTAAAAAGCTGACGTACGAGTATACGGTTTTGGTGTAATCGAGGTGTATAAATTATGAACTTTTGACTCTCGACGTCCGTTTGTATAGATATCGTATTACCGGAAAATATTGCTAAAAGATAATGTGTAATTATTCGATTCTGAGCCGAATATTGGGTCAAATTAGCCCGTGGCTGATTCGTATCGAGGTATTTTTAATCTGTTACCTATGGATGATGATGTAGGTGATTGGGTTTTTTAGATTTTTATTACGTTTCGATTGAATAGCAGAGCCGGAGAGGTAATTCCCGCGATAAAAAATTTTCTGTATCGTATTTTACGAGCAGTTTATCGGTTGGGTTGAGTAGATAAGAGATGATTGAGCGAAAAATTAAATTCTTATGTTTTTAACGCCTGTAATTTTAATTTTCCTGGTAAATTTTTGCGAAGGTCTATTCGCGTGTTTTAAGGAAGAAAGCTAGTTCCGTGAAATTGGAGCTTATTTCAAAAAATGAGGTGCTGGTTAAAAAAATACCAAGAATCGAAACGTTTAAACCAAATAAAATTTGATTAATGTCTCGATTCTTGGTATTTTTGTAAACGAGATATTATTTTCTGGAGGGAGCTTTTATTTCACAGAAAATATGACGATAGCTTTATTTCTCAAAGTATTTGAATGAATTTTGAAATTTGTTTTCGTTTCTTTTGAATTTTTGGTATGAAAGATTAATCATTTTCATTCATTTTTTTCATTTTTTAAAATTCAAGGTCATTGATTTTTTAAAAAACGAAATGATGTTTTTAGTCAAAACCTGAGCAAAAAACCATTTTTGATGGTGATATCAACCTTCAAAATTATGATATTTGATTGAAGCAAGGGTTAAACTGAACACAAAACGGATAAAAGACAGATGTCTTTTGAAAACAAATTGCATTTTTTCAATTTAAAAAATGAATGATATTTTTTTAACGAATTTTTTATGTAGAACATGTGGAGAATTTTGCATGTTGAGGAAAAAAAATTGGAAAATTTTTATTTTGAGTCAAAAAAATTGAAGTTAATTTATCGAAGTTTGAAATTTTTCTTCTTATAAGGCCAACTTGGATTTTCCTCTGAATAAGACTTCAAGGTTGAGGGGAATTTGGTGAGAAAGAGTCTGATCCATAATTTTAGACTAAAGATTATGATGTTAAAACGAGAAAGTATATTGAGATGGAAATGCGTGATTCAGGGAACTATTTTGATTTAAAAAATCGTTTAAAAACTTGAATTTTTCGTTGTATTTTGACTCTTTCAGTTCTGAAGGAAATAAATTCAAAACTTACCTACATAGTTTCCCCTGCTTTGGATAGGTCCTTATTTTCCCTTTTTCCTCAGTAATGATATTTTTTTTGAATTTTTCTTAAATGTCGAAAAATTGAAAAATTGGCCCCAATTTATTTTTGATTTTTGAAATTGTATGGCTATCGATATTTTTGGTCGTCTATGTTTTCAGTTATTGATATTATTATTTTTTATGATAAAATTTATTACAATTGGGTATTTATATTCTATTCATCGATACCTTCAATTATCGATATTTTTGATTATCGATATTTTTGATTATCGATATTTTCGATTATTGGTGTTTTTGAGTGCCAATATTTTTGATTTGTCGATGTTCCTGATCATCAGTATTTTCAATTATCGATTCTTACGGTTTGGATTAAATGATGACATTTTCAACTACCTAATCTACCATTTCGATTATTGTTATATCTTTCTTTGATGATCAATTTTTTTAATTATCGACGTTTCTGAGGATCCATTTTTCAAATTACCTATCTATGAGCCTGGGTATGGAAACCACCTTTAGGTGTCAAAAATTGGTTTTTGAGTTGGCATTGATTTTAGGTGTTTAAAAATAGGTAAACTCAAGGAAGAACTTTGTCTCAAAAATTTATTTTTGACCTCCAACTCCAAGGGTGGTTTCTATATCCACGCTCACATCTTTATTCCGAAATTTTAATGAAATAGAAAAAAATAATGTTTGGACAGAGAATATTCATTGGAGGAAAAAACAATTTTTTTATTGGTTTTACTCATTCTGTTTTTACTTTTCGGTTTTCGTTTTGTAAGTTGGATTGAAGTTGGATTATTATTGATGGGAGAAGAGGAGAGGGGAATTGAATATTTGTTGACTGAAATGGATTTTTTTTCCCTTAAAAAAATCTTTTTTTCACAAATCAGAAAAAAATGTGTTAAAAAAGTAATAATTTTTGAAAATTTTCCGGCTCAAATCTAATTTTTTCGATTAAAAATTCAATTTTTCCCAATTCAAGAGCAATATTCTCTTTTTGCTTCCCTCCTTCCCCCATACAAATTATATTTTTCTCCCCCTCTTTTTTTTAATCAAGTTTTTTTTTATACTTTTGAAAGATAATGTTGGTAAATTTTCTATCTCCTTGAAAAATTAGTTCGATTTTTATTTGCTAACCATTCCATCAATTCTTTTTTTTTATTGCGAGTCGATCAACACTGTAGATATGTGAATTTTTTCATTTTCAATTCGGTTGTATCCTTTTTTTGTAGTTTACTTTCAAGAATTTCTGTCGAAGTCATAAAATAATGTCTTTCTATAGTCCAGTTCTTCTCTCCTTTTGACCCACACCATTTATTCGTTCTTGTGTCATTTTTTCTTCAGCAATAAATATTCTATTTTTTGGTTGGATTCGAAAAAAAATTTTCCGAACGGGCCAATAATTTTTTTGTGAGTAGAAAACATTAAGGTTGTATACAGACAAAAAATTTAGATTAAAATTTAAACATTTAGGAGATCAACAAATTTGATCATTTCAAGTGGACTAAAATTTTAGAAGTGCCAATTTCTAATCACTTCCACGTTTTTAATTATTTCAAACGTGAAATTACTTGACATTACTTGACATTGAGATATTGAAAGAAGCTAAATATTATTGAACTCCTTATCAACATTTTCACCGAACTTTGACAAAGATCCCAACACATCACTGTGGATCTTTTAAATAACTCAATTCTTCAAATTTTAAATTACGAAAAATTCTACCTGAAAATTGCTACCTAAAAAAAGGTTACCTGCAAATTTCGAAAAAAATGATTACATCTGTACGCTAACGACTGAACAAAATTAGTCGTCGAATATATCCAATTTTTTCGAAAAAAAAATTGAACCTACGGTTAATTTGTTACAAAAAATTTACGTAATTACGGGTTACGACGAGCGCGATACGCGGCGAAAATTATACACACGTACGAATCTATCACAGCGCAGCATAGAAAACAGTAGACATATACGTCATACTTGAGCTCTGATGAAATAACATATTCGAAATGCTATAAAATAACATTAAATAATTAAACTTCCGGTTTACATTTGCGCTGCTAACCAACCAGAAAGAGATGGAATTCAAGAGGCAATTATATTTTTTAACACCTGTCATATCGTATTCGTATTCGCGTACGCGGCGAGGAAAATGATGAATATTGGAATATGTACTTGGCTCCGTCCACAGCGCACGTACATTTTTATACGAACACATTACAAATACTACATGTAAAAAGGGCGAGAAGACGTACAAAAAAAAAGAGGAAATAATGAGATACCGTATACAATACGTATGTACATGATACGTCTCTAAATTGCAACGTAGCAGGTATTTAGTTTTCTCTGTGGGTAGTACGTGTAGGTAGCGAAATAACTCGACAATTATCTCCATTACAGGTGGTAATTTCGAATAATGATGGCTCAGGGTAGGCCTATGACTCGAGCTGATTGAAAATTTTCACACGTGTGCATAATGCATCGATTTATATCGATCGAAATTTTTTTCTGTATCGGTGATTTCTTGTTACCAGACCTATGGCAATTTGACGAGCGAGAAATAAATTCACGATATGGTTTGGCAACCGGCAGAGGCATTTCTCAGTGAATTAATCTGGCCAGCAAACTGTGACCAATTGTGCTTTTATGGTTCTTTTTTTATCGTACGATTAACACCATCTATAATATTTGCGAAGAATAAATATTTATTAGATTTTTTTTTCTCGGATAATACACGCGTGTATGATAAACAGCGAAAAAAATTCTTCAATTTGTTATGCTGCTGTGGAGGTTGATCTAGGTGCGATGAATTTTCTGAGCGATGATTGGTTCAGGTTTTCAGATCTTGATGAACGTGTTGTATTTACGATTCGGGTTTTATGTTTATTTTCAGTACTTTTTTGAACTTTGAAATGTAAAATCTTGATAAATTTTTCTTAATCTCATTGAAAAATTGATAAAATTCTTAAATTCTTGAATTATTTCCGGTTTTCATAAAATATTAGAAATCGTTGATTTTTTTATGCTCATTTGTTTTCTTAATTGTGTTTAAGTACCTGCGAAAAATATGTAGATCCATTTGTTCATTTTACAACTTTTTTTTGCAAGAAAATTCATCGGGGTAAAAATTTTTAGGAAATAATTAGGTACCCAATCAAAATTTTCAGTGAAAAATTGGTCAAATTTTTTGTGTAAAAAAGTACTTACTTGGTAAAATTTTTCAATTGAAGAACTGGACAAGGTTTTCAGCACAAATCGGTTTAATTCTTTTTCATTGAAAATTGGTCAATAGTTTTCATGTGTAAAATAGTTGATCGAAGTTTTCTGTGAAAAAACTGTACAATTTGCCGGTAAAAATACTGGTCAAACTTCTTGGTAAAAAAAGGTTCAAATTCTTTCTCGTTGAAAATGATCACATTTTTCTTGTGAAAAATCTTTCAAAATTTTCTCTTCGAGAACTAGTCAACTTTTTTGTAGAAAATCTGGTCAAATTTTATAGCAAAAAATGGTCAATTTTTGTAGCAAAAAATTAGTGGCCCAAGTTTGCAGTAAAGAACTGGTCGAATTTAGCAGAAAAGAATTGGCCAACTCTTGTGGTAAAAAATTTGTAAAATTTTGTAGCAAAAAGTTGATCAACTTTTGTATTGAAAAATTGGCCAATTTTGCCCCAAAAAATTCAAATTTAGTAACAAAAATGTTAATTTTGTAGCGAAAAAGTACAATTTTAGTAGTAAAAAATCATGAAATTTTGTAGTAAAAAGTTGGTCAACTTTTGTTTTGAAAATTGGTCAAAGTTTGTAGTATTGTAGTAAAGAATTGGTCAACTTTAGTGTTGAAAAGTTGATAAAATTGTGTATGTAATGAAAAGTTCTCAACTTTTGTATTGGAAAATTGTCCAAATGGTCAACTCCTATTGCGAAAACGGTCTAATTTTACAGCGAATAATTGGTCAATTTTTTCAGAAAAAAGGGTCAATTTTTATCGCAAAGAATATTGGTCAACGTTTGTGGTGAAAAGTTTATCAGATTTTGTAGTGAAAAGTTGGTCAACTATTGTTTTGAAAAATTGGTAAGTTTTTGCAGCAAAAAATTATTCAACTTTTTTCTCTTAGAAAATTTTTCAAATTTTTTCTTAATGAGAATTAATTAACTTTTTTGTAGAAAATTTGATCAAATGTAGTAAAAAGTTGATAAAATTTCTCAGTAAAAAATTTTGATGCAATGTTTTCTCGTCGTGAATTGGTCAAAATTTTTTCTTTTTAAAAGTTGATCAAAATATCGATCAAAATTTTGCATGAAAAATTGTTCAATTTTTTTCTCGTTAAAAATTGGTAAAATTTTCTCTTGTGGCAACCCTTTTAAATTTTTTCTCATTGAGAATAATTAACTTTTTTATAGAAAATCTGGTCAAAAGTAGTAAAAAGTTGGTAAAATTTCTCAATAAAAAATTTTGATCTAATATTTTCTCGTCGTGAATTGGTCAAAATTTTTTCTTTTTGAATATTGATCAAAAATGTTGATCAAAATTTTTTATTTATGTTAATCAAATTTTGCAAGAAAAGTTGTTCATTTTTTTTCTCGTTAAAAATTGGTAAAATTTTCTCTCGTGGCAACCCTTTCAAATTTTTTCTCGGAAATTGATTAGAAATGTTGATTAAATCTTTTCATTGAAATTTTGGTCAACATTTTTTATAAAAAATTTGATCAATATTTTGTGAAAAGCTGATCAAATTTTCAGGAAAAAATTGTCCAAATTTCAAATATTTTTCTGGTTGAAAATTGGTGAAATATTTCGTAAAAATTTGTTGGAAATTTTTTTACATGCCTAAACCTCAATAAATTCAAAAGAGCAAAAAAAAGTACGAAGTCGTATATTAAAAAATGACTCCGTCAAAACGAATGATTTCCAAGGTCTCCTAAAAAATCCGAGAGTATTTTTGGAAAAAAACCAATCTACATACTCGAAACGTGTTTTTTTTTAAAAAAATGGAATAAAAATAGTCATAGGTGTCTCCGCAGGAATAATTTTAGCCTCGTTAAAATTTATATGTACCTTTTTATAAGCCATATACGAGGACATATAATAGCGAATTTGTCAACTCGTAATGGCTCCCAGCGTGATAGTGGACAATAGGATTTAATACGACGACATATATGTGTACAATGTACACATACCTTGAGCATTTTAAAGCTTATACACGCGAGTTATATTGTAATAATCGTTATGATAATTACGGCGATGATAAACCGATAAAAGTGATTCGAGTTTGGTGGTTTTTTAGCCAGCTACATATTATACTTTACACGGTCCGTTCCTTTTCTAGAACAATTTTTCGCTCGGTGAACTCTTAATTACGTAATGAAGTTTGTTTTTCTGTCTTAGCCACATTGTGGGTTTTCCTTGTTTCGCACATATACCTATTTGTTATGTATGTTTTAACTATTAATTAAAGTTAATTACTTTTTATACGCCTAAGTAGCGGTATAGTTGCAATTTGTTAACACGCCCTGGTATTCTCCTTCCATACTTTTACTACATATAGAATTTCCCTCTTGATACTTTACTCTTTCTCTCTCTGTGTCTACCTCTTTCGCGTGAAAATAATTGATATTTTTGTACGTGATATGTGCATTTCTCGGGCTATATTTATTCGATCGCGTGTGCACGTAGGTTCGCAACGCCATAAGAGAAGAAAACCTCTCGCGACGAAATAATAACCCTGTTGTCGACTTAATTCTCGTACTCTTTTTTACCATTTCGTCGCATTGTATGGAAGAAATGTCTGTCGCTAGCCAAAAAAAAAGGAAAAAAACAACTATATAATGTTAACGCAACAGGAATAAAAAGTATATTTTATTTTTATGAGAATTTCCGCAAAACACGGAAAAATTAATTCTTTTAATATGCTATCGTGTTTGTTCATGCACAAAAAATAAACAGACTGGTGAAAAAAGTACGCGGTGCCTTCGCCAAGAAAGTGTAAAACAGACATAAATTATTTTATTTGAGAGATGACACATTTTTTTTCTTTTATTTTTTTCTTTCTTTCTAAGCAACTGTAATTCTTTTTACCTCTTTTTGGCAGCCATTATGTAATGAAAAGATTTTTCTTTATTATTTCCAGTGTACGAGAAGTGTAGGTATGTATTTGTGTTTAGATATTGTGTGAGGTTTTACGCGAGGGTTTTGTTGGGAAGTGATGGTAGAAGGAGTTTTTTTGGTTTGGGTTGGAGGAGTGGAGGGGAAATTTTTCGGCGATGGTGGTAGGCCTGTATTGAGTGCATTAACCTGGATGAAAAGGAAAGGGGAAGTGAACATTTCAAAAGGTTGATATCTCTTTTTCTGATTTGTGGTAAATATTGAAGAAAAATCTTAACAATTGCAAAACTTGATTTAGAAAATCAATGATTCAATAATTGAAATTTTTTATTTTCCGACCAGATCTAATGAGAATAGCATCTTCTCTCTCTCCTCTCTCAAAAAAATTGTTTTAAAAAAGAATGCCAATCTTTCGTTAAAAAATTAAAAAAATGTATCAGTTTGGAATAGAAATTGAAAAAAAATTAGTTTTGCCCATTAATATTTTTTACTGTGACGATTAATATCTCATTTTTTTCCGAGATGCATTTTATCAGTTTTTTGGTATTCAAAAACTGTTTTTCTATTCAAAGTTCCTAAATAGATTTGAAAAATATTTTCACCAGGATAGATAAAAGAATGGAAAAATAAGAAGTAGAGGAAGAGTCCTATGTAAAAAATTTGATTGAAACTTGCTGCATAATTTAAGCTTTAAATTTGTTCAAAAAATTTGAAATTTTTGAAAAAATTGGGAAAATGATGAGCTTTGATCCATATAATATGATCTTTTTTAATAAAAGTCGATTTTCTTGAAGAAAAAACAAAAAAATTTTCATGGATGGTAAAAATTTTATTTTCCTTACGAACTGTTAATTTTTTTCTATAATTGTGATTTCAAGGTATCGAGGTTCAAAATTCAGGTTGTTTCTTTTGAACTTAGGAGCAAAATTTTTTAGCAATTTTGGAGCTTAAATCATTCAGCTGATTTCAACCATATTTTCACTAGCAACGTATCTACCCACTACCTTTATAAATTATACCTATAGTTTTTGAAAAATCACCACAAAATTTATTTTTGAACGAATCTTTACTAGTGAAGACATTGATCATCGATCAGTTGGGGAAAATCAATGTCCTCATTATTCCTCAGTGTTGAACAATCGACAATAGAGCGTAAATTTTTCAAAAATTGTAATTTTTTCGTTTTTTAGAAGGAATTTTTTCGAAATACTTACATTTTACTCTTTCTTTAAAAAATCAATTTAAAGACTTGCTGAAAAAAATTCACGATTCCCTTCCTAAAATCGTCGTGTGTATTAGCAGGTGTTCAAGGAGGAATCGAGTTTTTCATTTTTTTTTTTTTTTTTTGTATTAAAATTGATGGAAAGGAGTTGTTGGGAAATTATGTGTAGCTTCGTAAAGGCCTGTCAAAGATTTCATTCCTTTGTTCAACTCTTAGAGCTTCGTCTATTACACACCCTTGAAAAATTCGACTAAATGATTTCGAAAATTTTTAAAAAATTTCATTGTTTAGAGACATTGGACACGATGTCCCGAGTATTTTGGAACCTTGGACACAATGTCCTGGAAATGTTGAAGCGTTAAATATGATTTTCTGAGCATTTTAGAACATGGGACATGATGTCTTGAGCATCTTGGAAAAATGGACGTGATGTCCCGAAACTTTCGGGACAGTGGACATGATTTCCTGAGCATCTTGAAGCAATGAAAATAATGTCTCAAAATTTTTGGGACATTAGATATGATGTCCTGAGTATTTTAGAACATTTGACATGATCTCCTGAGTATTTTGGAATGTTGGACATAATGTCCTGAGAATTTTTGTACGTCGAACTTAATGCTGGTTTTAATGTTTTTACCCAAAAATCTCACTGGTGCCCACTTCTTTTCTTCTCTCCCTCATTCTTCAGTAATACTTGAAAAAAATTATTTATTTCTCTGAAAACTTGACAAAAATTCAACTTTTATATTTGATAAGATCTCTTTTCGAGACCTTTTTTTTATTTTTTGTTGTAAGAAAATTTCAAAATGTAAAAAACATAATTTTTTCAAATATCCCTGAAATATAAAGCTACGATGGAATTTGAGCTTCTATGGATTATTTTTGGTTTAAACCTCCTATATTTGTATCGAAACTATTTTTGGCCTTTTTTTCAATTTTTCAGAAAATTTTTGAATAAGGACAGAATTTTCAATGGACATTAGGCAGAGGTCAAGAGGGGGTCTTATATGTACCTGATTTTTTCGAGATTTAGACACAAGTTATCAACCATCCCTCTTCTTGAATTAAAACAATTCACCCTTGGTCTGTAATAAAAACGATACAGGTTTTTAAAATTTTCTAGTTTTCTTTTTTTTTTTAGTAAAAAAATAACTGCATTTTTCACTCTGCAAAAACAATAAAAACACGAATCTTTCGAAGGTACTCGCCACCTATGTATTTTTCTACCTTCTTCACCAATTTTCAAAAAAAAAAAAAATCAACAAGGTAATTCAAAATCGAAACTACGAAACAAAATTCCGTAAGTAACGCTTCTGTAATTTATACGTCTACATTCGTACAAAAAGTTGAATTTTCACTCGACCTTTTATTTTTCTCCCCCCTTTCGCCTCGCTTATCCCATTAAAACCTTCTCTAAAGCATTTAAAATAAGTCCACCATCAATATGTACCCTTCAAATCATCACGTATCCGTCCCGACGATTAGAACGAATTAACCGAGTCGAACGAAGTTATCTAATTATATTCCATCGCATCGGTACGTAATCTGCGTACATTTTTACACCGAATTCGATGCAAAGAGCAGATAAATGCACGGAAGAGGAACGGCGCGGCGGCGGGCGTCAGCGCCGGCGGATTTAAACGACATCGAAAAATTATAACGTTAATTACATGACGGCTGCGAACTATGTTTCGCGCATCGATTTAAAGCTAATTATGCAACGCAAACAGAAACAGCCTTTTCGGTGACTTGAAAGTCAAACACCTACTTAAAATTTCCACGCTTTGACTATCTAGCAAACTACGCAGACAATGCCTATAGTCTTCGCTGTACCATGTTGGCAGAAAAAATACACACGACTCCGTTAATGTAACAATTTACATAACGCCATCGAACTAAAACGAAAAGCGCACACGAACTGCAATATTTTGGCTCATTCGAATTTAATAATTGTGAATGGTGCCAGTGATACCTAAAAAGCTTCAGAGTACAAAAAGGGCATTAACGTTTAACCTTACGTCATTGTTTACCAATAAAATGAACCGAAACTGATGAGATGCGAATTTTTACATCGATAATAATTATGAATTACCAACGTAGACTGCGATTTTAACAGAAAAACATTGAAAAAAAACAACTTCTTGGAAATACACGAGTAACTAATCTCGATTCTGCGTATTTCAATAGTCGATTCGATAACGCTTACGATGAGATTTGTTACACCGTTTTGTACGCGAATTAGCATTTGGTCGTCATTCTGCGAAAATTCAGCAATAATTTCGAATAAAAATTAGTATTTGTTCACGTACGAAGCTAAATTATCGGCATCGTAAAATTTCACGATCTCTCACAGATTGTAAAATGACGCCAAACCTGGCAAAAAATGACTGAAAAATGAGCGAAAAATTGAATTCGTTTACCTGCTTCAGTCGAGTCGATTAACTCGTTAATTCGCCGAGCAACTTTCACCTGAAAATTACCCAATTGTGGAATATTTTTGCCAGAAACCGTTCAACGCATTAGCTAAAAATCCACCCTGGAAGTATTCGAGAAATAGGCCAAATTCCAGCGGGATTTTTCTCTTACGTCTATAAACAAATTTCATTGCCAATGCCCTTGACATTGCACTAGAATTTTTACGTTACCTCGTGCCCTCGGTTCTTCCACATCTACGCACAGTAACCGGTTTCTGGATCGGATTTCGCGCCAACGCTTACGTATTGCTCACTTTCCATATAAGTAATTGCATTTAACGTGTGAGCTATGAGTCATGTAGGCTCCAGGCGTGATGGGTTAGTTTCGTGTATTTCGTTAAGGCGATCACCTTTTAGAATTTTTTTTTTCGTCGGTAAATTTTTACGAATTAGTCACCGGGCTTGGATTGGATGGGAAGTCTGAAGATGATTCCAGGGTTATCGATTTTTTTTTTTCGGAGTGAATCAACTGATGTTCGAGGTGTCACGTATAATTGGCCGGAAAAGCCACCCATAGCTTTTTTAAGGTGTGTACTAAAGCAATGTGGTCGATCGCGGTCGCCAATTGATTAGACTTTTATGTATTATGTAAAATGGACGTGATTCATGATCCAATTGAAGAGTGATTTTTTCCCAATTTGAGAATCTAAATAGTTGGAAGAGAAATGAATGAAGATTTGAGCGGAGGTGGTATGATTCAGAATCAAAGAAATCGTTGCCAAAAGGCATCGATTCTGCAGTGAGTCGAATTTTTCATTCTGCGAATTTGTATCTGCAATTAACCGATGTGACATTCGAATCTCGATACATCATTTTTTTTTTTTGACCAAAACAAATTTTTTTATGATTACTATAATTATCGCAGGGAGGATAATTTTAGTACTGTAAACATGAAATTTTGGTAATTGGCGAATTCACGATGGCAATGATAGAAAGTAGTGATTTGAAAACATGAAATTTTAGTTGACTTGGAAAAACCAGGTTTAATTTTATGTTTGTCACAATGAAAAATTTACGAATGGAACCGTAATTGAATATGAAATTGGGATGGTTTTTTTCATCATTGGCATTGATGGAAATTGGGAATCGAAATGTTTTTTTCATCTAGTTTTTTTTTTAATTCTTAGAGTAGACAGAGAAAGTGATATGAAACTGGTTTTTCAAAAAAAAAAAATCAAATCCAGCGCTTATAAAAATATTGTTGTTTATGATTGGAATATGACGTAATTTTTTTTCAGAAAAAGTAAAATTAGGTGATTCATGATTCATTTTGTTTTTTTTTGATAATGCTACTTATTTTATTCTTAACTGACGTAGGTAGTGAGCTGAGCAATCAAATACGAAATTAGGTAGTTTTTCCAATAATTTTTTTTTTTAAAGTGGTTATCTCGAAATTATTCTTGGGCATAACATCTTTTTTAATAGATAACCGAAATAAATGATTGCAAATTCTGAGTAAGATGTGAAAAATAAATACGTAGATTTATCAAAGTTGGCAGTTATTACAGGCAAAAGAAAATAAATAAAAAATTTTCCAACTCATGAAGAGTTCTTGAAATTTTTCCTGCCATAAATTCAATTTCATAAATTTTCGTGTGAATTTTTCGAAAAAAGAGCTAAAAATTAAAACAATCTAGTCTGGTGTAGATTTTTTTTTCATGAACTCAATTTTCTATAATTTTTTCCAATTAATCAATCTACAAAATTTTAAATTTTTTCTAATCGTACCTATTTTGAAATTTTTGAAAAGGTTTTTGTGTACATGACCCCCCCCCTTCACTCATTTAATCCAATTCTGATTTTTATTATTGCAAAAATTAGCACAATTCCTGAAAATTCAAATCGATGAAAAAAAAATGAAAAATTTGATTTTCATATTTTTTTTAGTGCAAGTTGAAAAACTACTTTCAAGTATTGTTGAAATATTTGAAAATTGAACTTGATTCAATTTGTTGATTTTTTATGTCGAGGAAAGAGGGGAGGAGAAGGAGGAGGAGGAGGAGAATAAAAATCACTCAAAATTGCCAAGACCCATTCATAGAAAATTTCAGCTATCAAAAACTTGAATTTTTCTATTATTTTATCGAAGACAATTTTTATTTGCAAATATTTCATCAAATGTTTCAAAAATATCGATCTTCAAAACTTTTTTTTCTCGAAAAGTAGTTGGAAAATTTTTTCCAAAGATTGTATCAGAAAAT
This sequence comes from Pseudococcus jackbeardsleyi, assembly GCA_038380155.1. Lineage (NCBI taxonomy): Eukaryota > Metazoa > Arthropoda > Insecta > Hemiptera > Pseudococcidae > Pseudococcus > Pseudococcus jackbeardsleyi. The sequence goes on from CM076242.1 coordinate 55,395,819, forward strand.
ATTGTTTCAGAAATAAAACTAATTAAAACAGAAAATGGTCCATTGAAATCAGGCATAGCGAGGAGAGGGGTGAAACAGTTCACATTCTTTAGTGGATTAAACCCATGAGAAAAAAAAAGAAATGTTAAAAAAAATTACGAAATTTTTGCTTTTAAGTACCTCTACCTACTGTTTCAATTGGAAGGAAGATTTCAATTTTTTTTTAAGCTGTACCCTAGGATTCATTCTTTGCAATTTTTCTCCATTTTTGAATGAATATCTACTTACTTCACTCGTCAAAAGTTTCTGTGGGTATCGATGCATCAAATTTTCTAGGATAATGCAATTTTCTGGCTCAAAGAGACATTTTAAAACAATTTGAAAGAAGTTCTTTCAAACAGATTTGCCCGGTTAAATTTTTTTTTGAACTTGAAAAATATTTATAATGAGCCAAAAACGATTTTTTTTACCTGATTGCAAGTAATTGCTTTCCCCACATCGATCACATTTTGTGAGAAAATTGCCAATTATATCAACATTGAAATTTATTCATTTCAATTTTACTTCCACTTTCCATTTCAATTATTATTTTTTGTTTCATTTTTCACGTAACTATATTGTATTTTATTCAACTTTCATCTGCATCAGTTTGAATTTGAAATTTTCATCATTGATGAAATCTATTCGAAGGAAGCGGATTCAAGTGAAAATTACCTCTATCTTCACCTTTCTCATGTTTGAAAAAATTGCATGATGATTTTAAAAAAGGAAAACTGTGAACTTTTAAAAGATAAATTGGAGGATTTTAATGTATTTTGGAAAACTCATTTTTGAATTGAAATTCCAATGTTTCTCGTCCTTTTCATCGATGAATTTTTCTCATTAAAAAATATTTCGTTTTTTTTAGACTTAAAGTTGGATCAGATTCTGAATTTTTAAATAACATTATGGAAAATTTTCATCACTCAAGCTATTGAAAAATTTACCCCCTCCCCTCCCATCTTGTCGAACCAAAAATACCCCTTCATCGTCAAAGAAATATCAAAATTTTTCAAACACGTCTTCGTACAGCATCGGTACAAAATCACCTATCATTTCAACTCACTGAAGCATTCAAATAGGATTTCAACCATAAGTACCTACTAAAAAACCGATTGGCGAAACCGAAAAATGCTCTTTTATTGTTGCTTCATACCGGTATAAAAGTTACGCCAACTTTTACACGATTACCGTACCAAAAGAGACGCGAACTTACAAGTTGACGGAGGTAAAAAAAAAACTATACAAACACGATCAATATTTACGGTTGATAAATATTGACGATTTTAAATGTTCGCCACGATTATGATATGGTATAAGAATAAATAATGGAAATGTTGACAACGTGGGGATTGATGAGTTTAAAATGTGCTCAGCTCACATGTACCTATACTATACTACGAAGACCATACCGCCGAGTGCTCGGACACGTGCTTTAATCGTTTTTCGGTTCACCCTTCGATACAAAGTGGATATACGTAGGTATTTTTTTGTTGCCAGCATGACTATCGAAAAATTTCCAAGTTTACCTGCACACGTGTCATTTTTTTACCAATTCTATTCCAATATTAGAGATGGACGAGAAAGATATAATACGTAAGCGAGATGCGGTATTAAAAAAAATTATCGTCGAATCGATGAGGATTGCTGAGCAATGATTATTTAATGAAAATTAGCGTCGTTAGGCGTCGTTAAAATGGAAATTATTTCACAATAAAGTGCCGGTGAATTTTTTTCTTCTGGCACGTGCCAATTTTAGTATTTTATTTTGATGGATAATTTTTTCAATTTTTGAAATAATTAGGGTGTTTTGGATTTTTAGGTGGAAAGTAGGTAGATGAGGGAACTCGTTGAAGAGTTTTGACCTTTTTTTTGGAAGGAAAAGAGTCTGATAAAGGAGAAATCCCTTCTTTAAGCAAAATTTGGAGCTGATAACAAAAATAAATCAAAAGTTCCTATTAAAGAATCCCATAATATTCAAAATTTCAGGTGCTGAAGTTCATTTTTTGAATTTTGAAAATTTTTCGAAATTCCAAAATTACCTTATAGCCTTGCAAAATTTGAAAAATTGTTATAATCCATGAAAAAATACCTTATTTTTGACCATCCAAATTGATTAGAAGTGGTTGCAAGACATTTTGAAGCTTCCAGAAAATCGTGGAATTTTCCAGCGCTGGAGAAAAGTCCATAAAAATGATTCATATATGACTTTAAGTACCTATACTTAATCGCAGATTACTTATATTGGTGACCCATTTGATCGATTAAGGTAAAACACAATTTTCTAAAATTCGTAATTATGATTCAAAATATGAATTTTATTTTTTGGCAGTAAATTTTTCTGGGAAAAATTGAAAAAATGAAAAATTTTGATATTTTTTGAAGATTTTAAAACATCTTAAAACTACTTCTGATCAATTTTTCCCATAAAAAGAATCTATCAAAAAATTTGGATTTTGTTAAAGTTTTTACGGACCATTTTCCAGGCCTGTGCAGAGAGGGAAACGAGGGGTTTCCCCAGGCGCGAGATTTTTGGGGGCCCAAAGAAGGACTCGATGGCTCTTGAAAACTAAAAAATATCCTTCAGTTTTTCAAAATTTTCAAAAATGAAATATTTTTAAAAAATTTGAAAGTTATTAAAATAAAATTTAGGGACTATTTAGCGAATATGAAGACCGAAAAACACGATTTTTCGAGAAAATTGTTATTTTATAACGTTTTTCAATTTAGATAAAGTTAGGTTTAACAAGAAATAGTAAAAAAAAAAACTATAAAACATCGATTTTTGCAGAGAAAAAAATGTGATTTTTGGTCTATTCAGTCACCGAATAACATCCAAAGTTCAGTTGATCATTTTGAATTTTGTTAGAATTCAAAAAAAAAAAAAAAAAAAAAATTTAAAAACATCTACCTACTTCCTGCATTTTTGACAATTTTCAAAGCATTTAAGGCTTTCAATTATTTTTTCATTTTCTAGGTTACATTGCACAGCCTCCTTCATTGCCCAGTTTTCAACCCGAAAAATCAACATTTTGAATTTTTGATTCCCCCCCTCCCTCCTTATGGCGAGACTTCTTTTTGCTCTTCAAATTTTTCCCCCGGGGCCCAGATTTTCTGTACCTGGCCCTGCCATTTTTTTTGAATTTTCTGCAGTGATGAAAAATTCCAAAATTTTCTGTAGACTCCAAAACGTCTCAAAACCACTTTCAATCAACCTTGGAGGTCGAAAATGAATATACCTGATTTCAGTTCTTTTCGTTGGATTGAATAAAATCTTCATATTTTGCAGACTGCAGAGCTTTTGGAATTTTAAAAATTCGCCAAAATTCAAAAAATGAATTTCAGCCCCTGAAATTTTGGTTCGATGGGATTTTTTATGAAAAACTTTCAATTTATTTTTGTTTTTGTTCAAAATTTTTCAAGTCAAGATACCTCCTTTTTGAGGAGAAATGCAGTGTTTTGGAATAAATTCTAATTTTAAAATGTCACATTATGCAATTCGATTCTTCATCTTATTTAATTATTGCTTTCAGGTGGGTAGGTAGGTAGGTAGGTAGGTAGGTACCTAAATTTTTGAAAATTGAAAATGTTAGGCCAACATCATTACAGGAATATTGGCTGATGAAAGTAAGAATGAGAATATTTTCCCAAACTTCACAATTTTTCGTTTAAAATTCAAGTCCGGAAAGAGTGACAATTGATCCGAAAAAAAGAGAGAAATTAAATCGAATACGAACACGAGACAAAATTGATAATTTCTTTTAAAAAAAGATAAAAATTATTCCCACTTTTTCCAAAAAAATTCAAGTTTTCCTCCATCTCTAAATAATCCCTCAAATCCGAGTAAAAATATCCACTTTCTCATCGTATCTCACTTTCGTGCATTATTTTGCAAGTATTTCCGACCAACTCGTACTAGAATCCAATCCAATTTGATTTCGGCTTCGAAACTATCCGTATTCTTAATCCGAATCGACTCCCTCGCCGTGGAAAAAAAATCCTATAAAACCTTTCTCGAGGCTCGGGGGAAATATAAAAACGAATTAATTAACGAAACACAGAGAGAACAAGCACTTTGGAAAATGTTCCTGAAGAAGTAATTGATTGAAAGTATATCAACTATAGAATTAGATTTACTCGCGTGTCTATGGTTGGAGAAAAAAATTCACTTATTAGACGTATCTTCGTTTTAAATCCTCCGAGAGATGGTAAATTTAATTATAAAATAACCAAGCAAAGTGCAACAATACAAAGGTATCGTAATGATTTTTACGAGATTTTTTTCGCTCGAGATTGACGACTGGTGCGCAAAAGCGAATCTCGATTTTATTCTCGAACACGTGACTGTTTTTAGCACGCGAAAAGTCACGTTGGAGCACGAGTTTTTTTTTTTTTTTAAATATGGGTTTGATAACTTACCATGGCTGCGGTTTCGTCGCTGACTGCCGATATTTGGGTAATTATTGATAATAAACTTAGGACATAATAAGTTAAAAAGATTAACATCGGGGTGCCACTGAGGCTCATTTGCCACGTTCTTCTTCTCGTCCTCGAGTAATTTTTTTCTTCTCTCTTCATCGTGTTAAACATTTGGAAAAAAATTGGCAGGTAAAAAATATCGAACGAAATAAAAAACGCGCGCGAATTTATTACTATAGGAACTATAGGAAATTTGAAAATTTCCAAAAAACCACCAAATGTCGTCAGCTAATGCACGAACTACGGTATTTACGTATTAAATGCTAACAGTTTGAACGCGAAATGTCTTTTGCACTAATTACTCTTACGGTTGGTAAGCTAATTGGTTTAGTAAAATTGAATCGTGTACTGCTCGCCTTTTTCTTATTGCATTGTTGGCTACGACTGATCATTAACGATATTCGCAGCTATACAACCCTTCGGGGCCGACGTTACGCGAAAAACTGGCAAGAATTACACGGCATTAAATAAAAAATTCATCGTACTGTAGACCACCGCTGCTTGTTTCATAACTGACGACTGACAGATAAAGTAATTACTGAATTGCGGCGGTGAACCTGTTCAAATCATTGACGACCACGACCAGATAAATTCACGCTTTTTTTGTACCGTACCACTACCGGCCTCCCCTCTATCCCGCTGCCCATCGTAATAATAGTTGACAAAGAATCGCTGTTAGAAAAGCCGCCGGCCCGCGAGGGGAGGTGGGAGGTGGGAGTAAAATTGTGCTGGCACTGAGTGTACGTAGAAACTGATTCATCGCGTCGGCCGACCACAACAGACTCGAATAGTACCAGGAATTAAACTAGTGACTCTTCGCGATCGTATAATTTCCGTGACACAGCTGACCGAGCGTTGATGTGTCCGGCGTAAATTGGTCCGAAATTTGGTAAAATTTTGTAAATTCGTGGATTTTTCGGTGGTAAGAACGAAGGTGAGATTGGGTGAGACGCAGACAGACAAACGATTTTATTTGAATAGTTATTTTTAAAAAATGTTCAGTCTTTTTCTATTTTTTAAAAAAAATGAGTAAATAGCATATTTTTTGTAGAGTATAAAGCCAAATTTTAATTTTAGTGAAATCTCCAATTTGAAAAATGATTTTTTTTTTTAATAAATTGGATAACAACGCAATTAACATGTGTATCAGAATTGAAGGATACCTATGAAAAACAAATTCGAAAAACTTTGAGAAAATTGGAAGATTTTGTGATAGGAACTGGTTTAGAATCCTGATGCAATAGAATAAAAACAAAAAAAAAATCCAACTTAAAAGTTTCCCACAAATTTTCCACCACTTTTTAATTTTTTTCAATTTTACATTTTTTTATTGTAAATAAAGGTAATTTGAATGTTTATTCGTGCATGTGTTAGGAACCCCTTAGTGGTGTATTTTATTTAAACCCTAAAAGATTTCGGCAATACGTAGTTGAAAGAGAGATGTTACAGAGCTATAGTGTGACGAATCAGATAGTGTTACATATAGCTGTACCCTTCCTCTCCTTTCCTTAAAGTGTTGACTGTTGATCACACGTAGCCACCCTCTCAAACCAGTTACACTGGTCATCCCTTATTGGCTGTTCGGTAATTAAATATTCGTAGCCAAGGGACCGCAGTGCAGCTGGAATGCATTGATTTCACTTACAGTTACGTGAAGCTTGTTAGACAGAAAACGTCTTGTATTTAAATGCTTTTGTTGCTGGTGTCAAAACTCCATATTATAATTTCTGTGTTATGATGAAAATGATGAAATTTTTCTTTAAAAATTCAATACTAGAAAAAAATTGAAGAAATTTTCGAGTAAAAAAAATTTTAATTTGAAAAAAATTGAATAAAAATTTCAATTTGAATACTTACTTGGAATTGAAAAAATTTCAATTTGAAATCAATCGAAAAACATGAGGAAAATTTTAAATTAAAAAAATAAGTGGGGAAAATTTCTGAATTATTGAGAAAATTTTAGAGTTGGGTATAAAGTTGAGAAAAAATTGAAAAAATTGAAATTGGGAAAATTTTTAATATCTAACAGGAAAGTATAGAAAAAAAGTTGTGAAAGTAGTGAAAAAATGCAAAATGCTAAATTCAGTTGAAATTTCAAGAAAAAATATTTAAAAATCCGGGATTTTTATTCATATGGTAATGAGCATAAATATATTGCATTCAATTTTTTTTTACTCGTTACTCCTTCATCCTTTTGTATATCTTTTTAAATCAAGTATATCTATGTATTATGTAAGTACCTGCTAATTCTGTCATTCTTTTTAAAAATTTTGATTAAAAACACAGATTTTTTCCACTTTTTTTCTGTATAATTTGATTTTATTGATTTTTTGTGAAGGGTGAAAGTGGGAGGAGGAGGGCTTTCTCAAACTTGGAAAGAAAGGTTTTTTTATTGCAAAACTTTGAAAAAAGTGCACTGTTTGCTTTTCAAACAATATTTTACAAAAAATGATTTTTCACTGGTCTCTCAGTCAAAAGTCAATGATTCCTCAACCAATTCTCAATTTGTTGAAAAAAAATCAATGGTTTTTGAATGAAAGATAGGTAGGTAAATACTAAATATGCCTGATTTGAAATTTAACCCCTCTTCCAATTTTTCCGAATTCTCAGCCTCTTCCTTAATTAATTTCTGGGTATGCGGGGGGGGGGGGGGTCGAAGTAAGAGCAGTGGCGTCGCTAGAGATTTTCAAGATGTAAGCTAAAGAAAATTTGTTGGGGAGGGGGGGGGGTTAATTAGGCTGGTATATTTCAAAAAATTGCATGGGTAAGGTATTGAAAAAAAAATCATATTTTTGCACCCAAACAAACATAATATTGCGCAAAAAACGCTGTACCGGACTGCTACCGTATAAAAAAGAGAAATAGATCAGACGACAAGATGAGTTTCAACTCGCATCGTTGCGTTGTAGGAGGTATCATATGGAAAAAAACGTTGTTTGAAGCTAGCTTCAAACACAGCTTCAGAACGTAGCCCTCCCCTTACACTTCTGTACTGCGCGGCACCTTAGGCGCATGCGCAAACACAACTGTAACGCGAGGTAGTGAAGCTATTCGCAGCCAGCTTTCCACCTCGGTTAGAATACGTAAATCGCATGCGTTAAGATACATTTTTGGTATTAAAACATGTAATTTTGCATTGGCGAGTTAATTTACATCTTTTTTTCTTTTTTTTTCAAAATTCGGAGTGTAAGCTCAGCTTACAAGCTTACACGCTAAAAACGCCACTGAGTAAGAGGTTTCTGAAAATTTAATAAAAAAGTTGTGCTTTTACAAATAAATTGTACGAGTAGGATATCCTATAATTTTTTTTCAATTTCTAGTTTTTTTTCAGCTACCATTTCTTTAAATTCAAATTTTCTCAAAACTTTTCCTTCTTGAATTTTTAAAAAATTTCAACTTTATTTGAAAAAAATTCCAGCTCTAAAATTTTTTTTCAATTTTTTTCATCTGCGAATTCCAAAAAAAAATCGTATTTCATGTTTTTCTGATAATGAGATACCACATTTAATTGCATGCATGTATTTTCATTTTTCTCCCTGACTGGGTGAATAATATTTTTTGTGATAGGTAATTTTTATTTGGATTTGTGTTAGCTTAAAATATCACCCGAGACATCGTTTTCTACCCATCGACCTCCCCCCCCCCCACCATCCTCAGATACATTCATAAAATATTTTTCTTCTTTCTTCCTGGTGAACAGGGTTTTGAAAATAGAAAATGCCATAAAACGAAAAAAATATGGGTTCATTTTTCGTCTTTCCCCTCTTCTGTCTATATCTATACCTTAACTTTTTTTGTTGATTGAAAATTTAAATTTTTAAGATTTCGCTTCATAAGTTGAATTACAAATACTATTTACTTGATTTTTGAGAGTTGAAATTTAGAAATCTTAACCTTTTTTGACCCTAAATATTTCATTTTGAAAATTTATCCTTCATCACCTCATCACAGACAGGTCTGTAAAGAGCTCAAAATTCAATGAGTTGAAAAATTCTAGATTTTTACAGTAAAATATTTGAAATGTATGCTATTTTCTAGTTTTTCTCGTGTTTTTTTTTTGCTATTTGAAAATCAATTTCAATCACTTTTTTTCCACCAAAATGTCGAAAACGAAAAAAAATGGGTTTTCTTCATTTAATTTCAATATTTCTGTAAAATTTAGTTTTCCACTTGAAAAATGTTGATTTTTTGAAAATTTTTGTTTTCATATTCATACAATTTTTGACATTCTGCTGATAAATTGACCTCTCCTCTCCCCTAGTCCTTTCAATAAAATGTCTAGATCGGTTACTGGTGATATCCACCCATTTCTTATCTATTCGAAATCACCATGTTCATTTGATTTGTTTTCATGGGTTATTTTTATGCTCACGTGTTCCGACTTCCGATGTATTGGAAATAAAACGTGTTTTTAGGGGATTCTCCAGATAACCGTAGCTACGTCACTTGAGAATTTCCAGTTATGTGGGAAAAGCTACAAGTGTTTTAGTTACCTATACCGCGTGGTAATGTCCCAATAGAATTATTAGCGGTTTTTTATTCGGCGATCGGAATTAATCTGAGGTAGATCGTGTACCTTCTATAAGGACGTAATAACTTGATCAAATAATAATCATAGGTATTATGTGTGCACGGTTCATTTACACGGTTCGATGGTTTAATCTTTCTATTATTTAATAAATTAAGCGGTCACGTTTCTTTTTCGGTATCCATTGTGTACATATTTTTGACATTAATAAGGAAGAAGAAATTAACTAACGTGTAATTTTAAATTACCAATTAGTGCATACGTGGTGACGTAACAATGAGGATGAAAATATGAAGGAGGGAGGACAGATTTTTTTGAAGTTTATCTTGAAAGCATTTTCAATTTAGGATTCGTTTCCAGCTGGGCTTATTTTAATATTTTAAAAAGGGGCCCGGTCAAATTCGGAAGGTTGGTGAAGTAGGTAACTGCCCCCCCCCAAAAAAAAAATCGCTGAATTACGTCTGTAAGTTGAAAAGGTTGGATTCGAATGGGTATTGAGGAAAGAGCTGATGTTGTTTATGAAAATTCAAATGTTGAAAAAAATCTCAACACTTTTTAAAAATTAATCTTCATGCCCTAGACATATCCATGTCAAAATTGTATTTTCAGTTTTTTTATGGTTATGAATTGAATTTTTTTTATTTTTCCCCTTCAAATGTTACCAAAGTTCATCTTTGATTTAAATATGCAAAAATCATAAAAATTTTACGAGTTAACCACAAATTTCTCGGTCATTGATTGGAAAAGGATTTCGATTTTTGTACAGAGCATTGTGAGCGAAATTTCAGGTGCTCAATTCGATATTCCGATTTTTGAAAATTCAAAAATTTGTGTTTGTGAAATTTCAAATCTTTTTTTTGAGGAGATAGCCATACTTACATATCGATCTCCTCCTTCTTCGACTCTAGTGAACTTTTCTGGCCTTGGTCGCTTCTGGAGCTTTTTTTGACGCAGGTTGGGTAGAAAGATTTTATGTGATTAAAATAAATAGTGAATTTGAAATTAATTTTTAGGAAGTTTGAGTTTGGACATTGGAAAAAGATTTGAGAAAACTGAATTTGAACAATTTTTTGAGAAAATTTGAACTTGCACGAAATTGAGTTGAAATTTACATTGCTCAAGGTTCTGCTTATATTACATTTGAAAGAAATGAAGAAAATAATTTTTTTTAAAAAAAATTTAATATACAAAACATTTAAAAAATGAACGATTAATTTATTATAATGCTTCAGTTTGAAATCTTAGATTTGAAGGAACGATGCTATAAAACTATCAGCAGCCATTTTCATTTTTTTCCCCCCTCTAGTCGTAATATAGTGTTTGAATACTTTCTATATCATCTAAACTCAGTCGAAAATCCGAATCTGATTTACGGCTACGATATGGATACATTACTGCATTTTCATCTTCAGAATGGTCTAGACCTAATACGTGGCCAATTTCGTGTGCAGCTGTTTGATAGAAACTTCTTTCTGAAAAAAATAGCGAATGAATAATGTAGAAATCGCGCCGAAAAAACAAATTTCAGTCGTAGCTCTTGCGCTGAGTAGGCAAATTTGCTTTCTTTCTTAAATCCCTATTGAACTAAAGTAGTCTTTTTGTACTTACTTTGACCATTTCCGTACGAGTATTTCCCATTTTTAAAATACCACGGTTCTTCACCATCAAAATGTATACATCGTTTTCTTCTTGAAATTGGATATAAAGAATTAGCCAATGTTCCTTTAGGATCATCGAAAATACTAAAATTCGTGCTGCTGCTGTGTATTCCTAATTCAAAAGAAACCAATACGTCGGACTGCTAACAAAAAATAAATGGTTGTAATCAAATTGATTGGAGAGTTTCTATTTTACAATTGTGTAAGTTTGACTTACATCAGACTCAGACTCAAATTGGTCGTAAATCTCAAGTTTTATTGGTATATATTGCTGCCATAATTTTAAAGCTCGATTGAAGTCCGACTCAACTGCAGTGTCAGGTATATCGTAGTTTTCATTCAGAAATGTGGTATTTATCTTGAACGTCATCGTTTTCTTATTCCATTTATTTTCTACAAATTTTTTTTTTAAAAATGTTGTAATATTAATAATCAAAATACCTAAACAAGAACTGGCTAAATCGAACCAAGAATCAGTGATTGTGCCAAAAAAAAATTGTTTAAAATCAGAAAATTCGAAAAATACTATGATTTTGAACGAAATTCTTCGAAAAATTATACCTCGAATGAAAATCCAGTTTTATGGTATTAATTTAAATAACTAATGCATAATCAGTCAAAATTTGAAGATTGACTGATTGAAAGAGACGGAATAATGTCACTAATTGGCAGTGAAATTTCATCAGTTTCACTGTTAATAAGTGAAATTTTACTGCCAATCAGTGAAAAATTACTGATTCAATTTGTAAAAAAAAAACTTTCATTTTCAAATCCACAATCTTTGCTGAATTTCTGATATCGATTAGTGAAAATTTTAATTTGCTGGTTGAATCAGTTAGTAATATTCAATCAATAAATTGAAATTTTCATCAATTTATTTCAATAAGTTGAGCAAAAATTACTGATTTAATTAATGAATTTTCATTTTTGAATCAGTAATTTTTACCTCAACTACTGAAATGGATCAGTAAAGATTTTAATTCACTGATTCAATCAGTTGATTAAAATTTTTATTGATTCATTTCAGTAGCTAAGAAAGAAATAACTGATTCAAAAATGAAAATTCACCAATTATTGAATGAATAAATTTTTCGCTGTTTTCAAGAATGACTCATTTTTGTCTATTTAATCAGTCAATTTTGACTAATTCAAATTAAAAGAGTGATTTTTCATCCAAGAATGAAGTAACCTTATATTTACGTCTGCTCAACTTGAATTGTGAGTACAATTTTGATTATGTTTTCTTACCTCCAATGAAATTTCGTTTATTTCTTAAATGGCCTGGAAATTTATCTGGTACAGCACATCTCGGTTGCTGCATTTTATTCAATGTCTCCAAATCCAGATATCCTGTGTGAAGAAACCAATTTATATTTCTGTACTTCTTGTATGGGAATCATCCCAGGCACGTATTTAGGCGAATCCATAAGGATTAGAAAAAATTTTAGGCTTCGAAAGTTCTCTCCCCCATCACACTATCCGCTGTTCCAATGCCAAAAAGTGGTCTGTTTCGTTTTCAAAATTATTCTTGTTCATTGCTTTATACAGTATGACACAAAAGTCTTGTCCACGAAAAACACTTCATGATATCTCGAAACTGAAAAGAGATATCGGGATGATTCAAACGGCAATATGTTCCTGGAGACAAGGACATCGAAGTTTGATAGACAAATTTTCAGTTCTACCTACAGGGTGTCCACAAATTGAGAAACCGGTTTTGGTTAAAAAATGGGGGTCTGGGTTTTTTATGGATTCGAAGTCTACACACTGAGACGATTAAAATGTTATGATTTTTTTTCAAAACCGGTTCGATAATTTGCAACCGGTTGTCAAAAATACCCCAAAAATCGAGATTAGAAAAATTTTTCCAAATGCAATTTGTAGAGCTTTGTAAGCCAAATATGGTCAGAGAACTCATTTTTTGAATCGGTTCACTCTCGGCAACTTGACAATTTCAACAACAAAAAAAGATATGAAATTTTTTTCAAATGAATGTTGAACACTGCACCGTTAAAAATCTAAAAAAATTTCATATCTTTTTTTGTTGTTGAAATTTTAAAAAATGAGTTCACTGACAATGTTTGGCTTACAAAGCTCTACAAATTTCATTTGAAAAATTTTTTCTAATCTCGATTTTTGGAGTATTTCTGACAACCGGTTGCAAATTTTCGAACCGGTTTCGAAAAAAAATTATCGCATTTTAATCGTCTCAGTGTGTAGACTTCAAATCCATGAAAAACCCAGACCCCCATTTTTAAACCAAAACCGGTTTCTCAATTTGTGGACACCCTGTAGCTAGAACTGAAAATTTGTCTATCAAACTTCGATTTCCTTGTCTCCAGGAACATATTGCCGTTTGAATCATCCCGATATCTCTTTTCAGTTTCGAGATATCATGAAGTGTTTTTCGTGGACAAGACTTTTGTGTCATACTGTATATTCATCTAACATTTTGGAATTTCTGTAGTTTGTTTTTGCCTCAAATTTTTACTACCAATTGAGTTGCATTTTTTTTTTTAAAGAAATTTGTCGATTCAGCAAAATCTGTCCCATTCAGTTATAATTGCTGCATTAATGTACCTGTTACTTCAAGATTGAAAAATTTTTGAAATTCCTTTAGAGCTTCGGTCGTATCTTCTTTCGAAATGCGTGTACCGTTTTCAATTTCGTCTTCTATGATTGACGTGTAACCGTATCTTGCCAAGTATCTCTGGTATAAATAAATAAACCTGGTCAATTACACAGGTCGACAAAAAATGAAAAATGTTCTGTTTCTGGGTTCTCATGCGAAAATTCTGTTTCTAGACATCAAAATACATCACCTTGCTCAATCCTGGCTTCCAAAGTTTGCTTTGGGGGGCGGAGGGGGGCCAAAAAACTGATTTTTCGAGGGCAATAAGACTGAGCATTACAAAAAAAAATTGAAAAAAATTTTTTTAGACTAATCTCATGGAAAATTTCACGGCGAATTCCATGCCGCAAACCGCAGACTTCCATCTTGTGTAGAAAAAAAGTTACAGCTCATTCCTTCCAAAATTTTGTGAAAAAATCGTATTTTTTTAGGGTATTTTTCGCAAAAAATTGAAATTCAAGAGAAAAATAAGGGGTTTAAGGCCATAATGACCATGATGAGAGTTGTAGAAAATTTCACGGCGAATCGAATGCCGCAAACCGTGGACCTCTATCTCTTTTAGAAAAAAAGTTACAGATCATTCTTTCCAAAATTCTGTGAAAAAATCACATTTTTGTGTCTTTCTCACGAAAAAATTAAAAGCGATTTTTTCACAGAATTTTGAAAAGAATGAGCTGTAACTTTTTTTCTAAAAAAGATGGGGGTCGGTCCGCGGTTTGCGGCATGGAATTCGCCGTGAAATTTTCTATAAGATTAGTCCAAAAAAAATTTTTTCAAATTTTTTTGTAATGCTCAGGCCTATTGCCCTTTGAAAAATCAGTTTTTTGGCCTCCCCACCCCCCAAAGCAAACTTTGGTCAAAAAAAAGTTTTTTCGTTCATTAGTTACATAAAAGTAACCCAAATTTCACAATGAGGACCTAGAAACAAAAATCATGTCGACCGGTGTTATCTCGAAAAAAATTACCATTTTTTCGTTGTTTTTTATTTCAATGTAATTATTTAAGAATCATGCAATTAGAATTGTATGATTGTTAGGAGTTCGGGGGTTCCGTATGTTTCTCCTTAATTAAGTCAGCTAATTTTTTCGAAAAAATTGTTACGCTTATAACTAGGTACATGTGATACATAAAACTGATTTAATCAGTAAATGATGTTAGTCTATGTAAGAATCATGATCCTATTGAAATTTCAATTACGTTTTGTTTTTATTATCCAAAAAATCATTAAAACATTTGGTCAAGTTTCTGAATCGGCAAAAAAGCATTGGATTTAAGAGAAGTCTCGACCATCTCACGTGTGCGTCTAGATTTCAAAGTTTGAGTGGGACGAATTGCCATGCCACCCTCTCAGATTCTTAATCATTGAAAAATAAATTTTTTCGAGTTATACATTCGGAGGAATAAATATTGCACCCCGAATTTTGATTTGAGGGTACAATGCACCGCACGCGCACCCCTTGTACCTTGTACCCTACTTTTTGCAGTTCTTTTTTCATAAAATATTTAAACAAGGCTTGATAAAATACAGTTTAGGGGCGAAATTTGCCTTCGCTTAGATTTTATTTCAGTTATCTATTGGCAGAACTACAAAAAATGAAAAGGACTCACCATAGCTTCGATTTTATTAATTACCGATGCTGCCGATACTTCAGCGATTTCAAATGAGAATATTCGATGAAAGAAACCCAAGAACCGAAATAAACGCAGGAATCACGTTTAACAAAAAATTATAATTCTTAGTTCTAAAAAAAAACTGATGGAACATGAACTAATTTCAATTTTTTTCAAAAAGTCGCGAACGAAAAATGAATGTTTCACGGATGGCACGAAGAGTATAACTAGAAATCACTAATTTAATTACGCCTGTATTTATCGGAATTTGTAAACGGAAATTTGAATGTTTATCTTGGGGAAATTCCTCTCATATCGGTACAATTTTGTTCATCAATCATACTTTCTTTGGAAATTTGAAATTTGGGAAAAATTACCAACTAATTAGTGCTCGATATTTTAGCAGTGATTTTTTAGGTATTTTCCACTTATCTCAAAAATTTTGAATCAGATGATAACCTATGAGGCATAAATGTTGATAAGTAGGTTAATGATTTGAAACGCCGGAAATACGTTGATATCGCCTACGTAAAATAGTCAGAAAATTGTAGATATTATTTAATATCATTGATGTGAGCATTCAGAGTATACCAATTTCGTGGGTGGTGTTTTTATTGATACATATGTGCAGTATCTAGATGAGTAGGTATGATTATGGGATTCCCGTCAAAAAACACTTAATTTGTAAGCGTTTTGACTAGATTTACCCACTTTGCAATCCTAAGAGTTTGTTTAACAAAAAATTATAATTCTTAGTTCTAAAAAAAAAACTGATGGAACATAAAGTTTCTCGAAAGTTTTTTTTTCTGATGCGATTTCTCTCATCAAACTGAACAGGTCTGATTAAAAATTTTTACGGTAGGTGTAGATGATGTAAGAGAAGTGCTGATTAGTTTTTAGTGAAATTCTGTGCACAGGAAGCTGCACTTTGAAGCTCATTTTTGGGACATTTCTTTCTGATACGATAACTGTCGTTAGAGATGACCAATTGAATTAAAATTTTTACAGGGATTTGACGACAGAGGCGAAATTTAAGGGAGGAGTAGCTCACCCCCATGTCAGCCTAGTCGGCAAATTTTGGGTAAGTCAGCATATTATTCTAAACTTTAGGGCTCATTACAATTTTTTTTTGATCATCAAATAATCCGGATTCGATGTTCAGTTGATAATTCGTTTCAATAAAATTTGCAGATTTTCGGCGTACAGATTTAAAACCTAATTTGCAAACTTTTTTAGGGATTTTCTTGAAATTTCGGCAAATTTGAAAATAGAAACAGTCTCGTATTGAATTAGTAAAAATTAATTGACTGATTGAAATCAGTGAATTTTCATTGTTGAATAATTTCATTGATTGAATCAGTGAAATGATATTTTTACTGATTCAGTAATAAAAATTTACCGATTGAATCAGTGAATTTTTTCAGCGATTTCAACAGTGACTCAATTTTGTGTATTTAAATCAGTTAATTTTGACTGATTCAAATTTAGAGAGCACCTAATAATTAATCAAATTGTTGATAAATGAGAGGGGGGGGGGTGAATATATTCAGAAAAATGGATTCTTTGAATTTTCAATGAGTGAGAGGAGTATTTGAGAACCAAGATAATTGAAAATGGGGTACTTTTTTAAAAAAAATTACTTTGCCTGAAGTTGAAAAATTTAGTAATTTTTGTAAGTGATTTTCTACATGTTCAATTTATTCTTCTTGAAACTCTGGAAAGTGGACCATCTAGTTTATTGTAAAATTGCATTTTAAATACAATGTACCTGCTTAGAGAAAAGAAGACATTTTTTGAAAATTTTATTTAAAAAACATTTGAAACAAGAACTACTTAATCGTTATGATAATGATGACTGATGAGCCATTGTAAGTACAAGGTACAATGCTGAGTATCTTTTCAGCACTTTGATGATCCACTTCCGCATGACTCAGATTCTTAAGGAGCAGTGTTCTAAATTAGTGGCTACCAATTTTGATTTTTTCCAAAAGGGTTGCGTCTCTTTTTCTTTTTGTAATAAAGTGTTTCGATACCTTGTATATCATCCGAACCTAATCGAAATTTCGAATCCAATGTAGCGATATGATATGGATACATTATTGCGTCTGGATCTCTGGAATGTTTTAGACCTAACGTGTGGCCCATTTCATGTGCGGCTACTTGATAAAAACTAATTCCTGTAAAAAAGAAAGACGAGAGTAATGATGAAAAATAATGACGTACAGTAAAAATGGAATATTTATTGGTTGGTGCTTTTTAATTCAGGTAATCACTGTAAAAGAAAATTGAAAAGACTTTATTTTTGGTCGGTTCACTTTTTTTTTCTTTGTAACTTAACCCTTTGGTGCCCGGCGAAAAACTAATAGTCCAGTGGCAGATTGCATTTTTTTGGACATAAACGGCAAAAAGTGGTAGAGGTCTGAAATTTGGTATGATGAACAAGGATATCATAAGGAATTTTTTGAGCCCGGGAGGCAATCGCCAAACCCCATACGAGGGAAGAGGGGGCGGTTTTAAGGGGGGTTTCGACCCTCAATTTTTGAAATTAGTCTATCGGTCTTTTTTTGGTATCATTTCCATATGATTGAACCCCGCTGAGTTCAAAAATGTCATTACTTTCAAAATCCGAGAGAGATAAGTCCCTCAAATTTGAGATTTTTCGACTTGTGTTTTCGCATTTTTACTCAAAAGTACCTAAAAATCACATTTTTTCAATTTTGCACAACCTGCCGACCTTCCAACTAAATTTTAACTACGATTTTCGAACTCAGCGGGTAAATTACCATATATATTGACACTTTGCAGCTTTTCATACCCCTGCTCGGAGTGAGTAGGGGTGCCTAAAGGTGTTAAAAGTGGTCTAATTTTTCGCATTTTTGGGTAAAAATCCAAATTATTCAAGTATACACGAGAAAATATCCATCGATCGAGGTTCTTAATATGATGTCTGAGTAGTGTATGACCAACACAATAAATACAGACCCAGAGGCACCTCGTATACCCCCGCCAAAGGGGCGAGGAGGGTGGTTTTTGACTGGCGTTTTGTCCAATTTTACTAGGTACTTTGAAAGGAATGTGAGTTTAACAACATTTTTACTTGCCTAATCGTGGAGTAAATTGAAGAATAATATTTCCTCACGTTTCCTGATTCAGATTACTCAAAGTTTTTCAATTTAATTCAAGATCTTTGAAATTTGGCTATATTCGTTTCCAAATTTACAGAAGCTCCAACTGACCTGAAAATTGCGTCAAAATGTAAAGGACTGAAAATTTGGTAAGGTAACGTGAAAATAATATGTATTAATTCAAAGGTCGAATCACCAGAAATAAATAAATAAAAATGAATCCAAAATTTTTTCAAAAAAAGTGAAACCTTTTCCGCCGGAAATATCAAAATTTTATCATGCTGGAAGCAAAATTTTCCGATAGAAAAATATTTTGTGGTAAATTCGAAATATTTACAGAAGGAAATTTGTGTAAGTATTGAATAATATTTGGAAATTGAGGTTCATAAGGCTAAATTTGACAAAAAATTGAAAAAAAACGCAAAATTTTTTTCAAAAAAAAAAATCCAAAAAAATTGGTTTTGATATTCCAAATCATCTATTTATAATTTGAAAAAAAATTCATTTCTTACCGAAGTTGACTCTTCATTAATTAAAAAAGAGTGAAAATTTTCAACGGAAAAAAATGTTTCATATTTTCGATAAATTTTTCTATGCATTTAAATGGGCCTCAGTGCGATCTTGAAATCTGAATTCCAAAAATTATTAAATACTTATACGAATTTCCTTCTGTAAATGTCTCGATTTTCCCACAAAGTATTTTTATGCCGAAAAATTTTGCTTTCAGCAAGATCAAGTTTTGATATTTCCGGCGGAAAAGGTTCCACTTATTTTTGAAAAAAATTTCGATTTCTTTTTCTAGTAGTTCGATCTTTGAACAAATACGTATTATTTTCACACTATTCAATTAAATTTGCAGTTCATCACATTTTGGCGCAATTTTCACTCCAGTTGGAGCTTCTATAGATTTGGAAACGAATATAGCGAAATTTCAAAGATTTTTAAAAATTATTAATTTCCAAATAAATCAATTCCTCCGAAGCAAATATTTTTTGGCTTTCCACTATTGGGCTTTGGTGCATTCCATCAGCGTGAAAATTTTTCAATTTCATCCGTCAGTTTTTCGCCGGGCATCAAAGGGTTAATGCTCGCTTAGTTTAGTTTGAATTTCTATAAGGTAAAAATAATACCTAGGAACAAACAGAAGAATGAGAAACAACTTCTACAAAAAAACAAAAACAATCTCACTATGTTTGGCCTACACAATAATGAATCCCACAGGAATACTTTCAAAGAACAAAATCTAATCACATTTTTCATCCTACTACGTAAGTATATCCTCAATATCAATATCATGTAGGTCATGATTAAAACGCTGTAAAAATTTTCTTTCCATAAAAATCATGAAATACTAAACTTACTTACAACAGAATATAATCCTCATTATAAAATTTTCAAATCTAAAGTATTTTTTCATCCAGTCAAGATTATTTTTTTTGTACTCACCCCGACTTTTTCTTGAATTTTTAAGTAACCAGTGTTCTTCACCATCAAATTCAATGTAGGAGCTTTGGCCTGACCATGGCAAGGAAGCATGAGCTAGCGTTCCGCTTGGACCATCGAAAGGATAATTTGAGTCTCGTCTTACTTTAAAAGAAACCCATACATCAGGCTGCCAGCAAAAAGTGAAGAGTCAATTGAATTGATTAGCTGTCGTTGTTTTACATTTGTGTTTTTCGACTTACTTACATCAGAATAATTGCGAATTTCAAGCTTCATCGGTATATGTGGCTGCCATAATTGCATAGCTTCATATAAATTCTGCTGGACTGTGGTGTATGGTAATTGATTTTTTTTATTATTGAGGGTATTAATCAATTTGAATGTAATAATCTTTTTTTTCCATATTTCACCTGTAAAAAGGTAAGAAAAAATAGTAATTTTAAACAAATTACTTACTTGCCTAAAATTGACTCTAAAGGTGGGGGAGAGGCGGTGATCATATTTATTATGCCCGAAGATCAAACAAAAAAAGGGTCGAGGCAAAAGAATTCAAAAAATATTCAGATTGGACGAAATTGTCAAAAAAATATTTTCTCGAGTAAAAATTCACTTTTTTACTGATCTGATGTAAATAATTAACCCGGGGCAAATACTTTGATTATTTTAGTACCTGTGATTTTTCATTCAAGTAAGTTTAAATTGTATTATCGAAGGATTGTTCAACTTGTAATGTTTTTACAATATTTTGATAACGCATTCTTACCCCAATGACTATATCGTTTCTTTCTTGAATGGTCTGGAAATTTATCTGGATCGCCACATCTCGGTTGCTGCATTAAATTCAACGTCTGCTCATCCAGGTTTCCTGTACAAAGAAACAAATTCGTTAGGTATTGCTGAATTTATTAAAAGGAAGTTTCCCCAGCTCAGATCGATGGATCGGCTCCTTGTACCAATATTATTTGAAACATCCAAAAAATTTTAATTTGAAAATTTATTCTCCTATAATTTTCAATTTTCAACCGCGCTCAAAAGGTGGGAAAAACTCCTCAAAAATAGTTTTTTAAATTACTATATAACTGTGGTTTAAAAAGTATATTAAAAAATTTACTGTAATATTTCGAAATTCTAAGCTACAGTCGTGAAAAAAAATGGATTTCCCTTCATTTACTATCACAGAAATGAAAAAAAATTATGTAAGGCGGCGAATAAGAAATTTTAAAGCAGTATCATAATTTATTGACTGGAGGTCCAAAGATGATGAAATTTTTGAGTTTTAAATTCTCTTTTGTGTCTCAAACACGTCGTGTATTCCGTTGTTTTAACCCAATATTTTACTACCAGTTGATTTACGCGTTTCTCATTTAAAAAAATTAAATTATTTTTGTTGATTTAGAAATATGTGCCTTTTACAGTTACAGATATGATTGCTTGATGTAGTAGCTTACCAGTCTCTGTAATATTATAAAATTCTTGGTATTCTTTCACAGCTTCGGTCATATCCTCTTTTGAAATGCGTGCACCATTTTCAATTTCCTCTTCTGAAATATGCGTGTAACCGTATCTGGCCAAGTATTTCTGGTATAAATTTGAAAAATTGATCAGTTTTCTTAATTTTTTTTTTATTGTTTTAAGGTACCTAATTCAAAAATATGTGTGAGTCTGCATAAAGAAACCACTTTTAGGCGACAAAAATTTATTTATGAGTTTACATAGATTTTGGGTTTCTTAGAAGGAACAGATTTAAGGAGAAATAATGTCTCAAAAATTAATTTTTGACATCCATAGGAGAGTGGTTTTTATATCCAGGTTAATATTGGACACATTTTCGAATTTTTTCCAAATTGATTGAAATACATTTGCAAATACCTCAGATCGTTTGTTTTAGGTACCTATTAATAATTATTTCAAAGCTACAAAAAATGAACTTGACTCACCATAATATTGACTTCATTAATTGCCGGTGCTGCTGATACTTCAGCAATGTCAAATTGGAAAATGAATATGTTTGAAGAAAGGAACACAAGAACTGAAATAATTGTAGGAATCATCCTTAACGAAAAAGAATTCATGGTTCTAACTTCTAACGTACAGGTGATGAAACGTTTACAAAAATAAGTTTCAATTTTTGAAAAGATCGTACCTATACGAAATCTGAATATTTTGCGGTAACACGTAGAGTACTCGTATAAATATAAATCACTGATTGCAATACATCTGCATTTATAGGAATTTGCACGTACATAGTTGAATCACGATTATAGATATCGATACCATTTTTTGACAATTATTCTTTTTTTTTTTTTATAAATTTGAAATTATGAATGACTAACGCTACCCAATTTTATAGCATTATTTTCCTGGTATTTACTTACCTTAGAGTTTTTATATTGAATAATTACATGTGTAAAATGTAAGTGAACAAGTTAAGTGTAGTCAAAATTAGACCATTCCAAGTTCCATTTTACCTATTTTTTTCTTCAATTCCTCTCTTTCTGTTTTTCTTTCTTTCTTTGTAGAGCAGTCTGTCATATAGTAGCATCCAAACCAAACTTGGAATTGATTCGAAAACTCCAAGATGAGGGCACATTCAAGAATGATTCACGTGTTTTCTCACAAATCTCAAACCATTCTCAAAATTTAGTTTTTTCTTCTATTTAACCAATCAATGCAGCACGATGCTCAAAGGTGTGATCAGGAATTTCTTATGGAAGGGAGATATGGGAGTCACAGCTTTCATAACTTTTTTTTTTTTTTAGATATTTCGGGTTCATCAAATGCTTCCTTCCCAGAAAATGACCATCTTTCTACTTATTATTTAATAAATTAAGCGGGCGAGTTTTTTTTTTCGGTACTGTATCCATTGTGCACATATAAGTATTTGGCATTAATAAGGAAAATGAAATTAACTAACGTGTAATTTTAAATTCCCAATTAGTGCATACGGGGTGACGTAGCAATGAAGATGAAAATAAGAAGTAGGGAGGGCAGATTTTCTTTAAAGTCGATCTTGAATGTATTTTTGGAACCTGTTTCCAGCTGGGCCTATTTCAATATGAGCTGGTTAAATCCTGAAAGCTGGTAAAGAGGGCAGCTACTCACGATAATCACAGAATTTCGTTTTCAGTCAAAAAAAAAGAAAAAATGGATCAGAATAGATTTGGAGGAAGAGGCTGATAAGAACAGATTAAAAACTTTTATTGAAAATATGCTTTCATAAAGCTTACGGTTAGTTGAACCTTGCCAATTAAGTCGAAAGGGTACCGGTGGTTACGATAAGTGAATCTGCCCCAGAGTTAAAATTTGAAACTAACCGACGGAATTTGGTTCTTAGGATCTGAAAACCACCGGGTGAAAATCTTGGCCACCTGCCCTTTCCCTAACCCGAATCGTAATCTACGACCTCAAAAACCTAGATTCGATATGCTACACGATAGTTTAGGTAAATTTAATTTTCAGTATCCCCTCTCCCCACCCCTTACCTAAGAGAAATTTCATTGCCAAATTCCTATTCTACGACCTCGAAAACCAAACTTACCGTATATTTTACCAGCTTTCATCGCGAATTTTTTAATTTCCATAATACCTACCTAAATGTATGAAGTATGTTCATTTCTCAAATTGGTTTACATTCATTGACCATATTGTTCGTCCAAAATAGCATGGGATAAAATTTTACCGTTTCCTTTGCAAAAAGCAAACAAAATCTCAAAATTTTACCATTTAACTACAGCAATTCTATTTCGGGCTTTAAACCAACGAAACTGACAATTTATCTCAAGCTACGCGTATTTTGGACGGACAATAAGTTGCTTTTGAAAGAAATGAAAAAACATTATTTAAAAAAAAAAAATTATCATGCAAAACACTTGAAAAATTAACAATTTATTCATTATCTTGAAATGAATCTTTTTTATTTTGAAATTTATAGCATTTCCAAGACCTGCAGGAACTGCACACAGCCATTTTCATTTTTTTCCAATAAGATTTCCTTTTCTCTAGTCAGAATATCGTTCCTGAATACCTTCTATATCATCTGCGCTTAATCGAAAATCTGAATCCGATTTTTCGGAAATACTTGGATACATTACTGCATTTTCATCTTCAGAATGGGCCAGACCTAATGTGTGACCAATTTCGTGTGTAGCTGTTTTATAGAAACTTTCCTCTGAAAAAAAAAGCGAGTGAATAATATATATCGCGCCGCAAATACAAATTGCAGTGGTAGCGCTTATAATCGAAATAATCACCATAAAGTCAAATTTGTTTTGTTTTTTTTTTGAACCCTTATATACAGTAATTACGAGTACTTAAGGTTATTTTTTGTAAATACTTACTTGACCCATTTCCATACGAGTACTCCCCATTTTTAAAATACCACGATTCTTCACCGTCAAGATGTATAAAATATTTTCTTCCTGGAGTGGGATATGTAGCATGAGCTAATGTTCCACCAGGACCATCGAAACTATCTTCATCCGCGTGATTTCCTATTTCAAAGGAAACCAATACATCGGGCTGCTAACATAAAGTAAATGGGTAATTAAATTGATTAGATACTTATTGATGTTATTTTACAATGTGTTAGTTTGACTAACATCAGTCTCAGATTGGTTGTAAATCTCAAGTTGTATTGGTATATATTGCTGCCATAATTTTAAAGCACGATCAAAGTCCGACTCGACCGCAGAGTCAGGTATATCGTATTTTTTCAGGAAGGTATTATTCATCTTGAACGTCATCGTTTTCTTATTCCATTTATTTTCTGCAAAATTTTTTAAAGAAATGTTGTAATATTATAATCAAAATAGGTAAGTATACCTAAACAAGAACAGGTTGAATCGAATCAAGAATTTTCTTAATCAGAGGGAAATTCATATGGTTACTGCAGTGATTATGTCAGAAAAATAAAAATTTGGAAAAACGGTTCAAAACAAAAGAATTTAAAGTATTTGATACTTTACAGGTCTGCTCAACTTGAATTGTGTGTACGATTTTGATTCTGCTTTCTTACCTCCAATATCATATCGTTTCTTCCTTAAATGGCCTGGAAATTTATCTGGTACAGCACATCTCGGTTGCTGCATTTTTTTCACTGTCTCCGAATCTAGATTTCCTGTGTGAAGAAACCAATATTTATTACTATATTTCTTATAAGAGAGTTATCCCGGGATTCCCGGGTTATATACCTATGGGTGAATCCGTGGAGATGTGAAGAAAATTTTTCGAGTTGAAAATTCTTTCACTCATCATACTTTCCACTGCTTCAATGTCAAAAAGTGGCCTATTTTGCTTTCAAAATTATTCCTGTTCATCGCTTTACTTATTCATTTAAAATTTTGGAATTTCTGTAGTAAGTATGGAGGAAACAGAGACTATTTGCCTTTGAATACTCAAGTGATAGCTCTAAGGATGGTATTATTTTTATTTCCTTAAATGAAGGCCTTAATGTCATAAGTAGGTCTAGAAGTATTTTAATAATAATTTTGGAAGAATTTTCAATTTATGAGCTATGTCCTCAAAAATATGTTTCTATGCCTAAATAATAAGAACACAAACCGACAAAAATTATTTCAGTTCTAATGCCTAAATTCTAATTCTAGGCATCGAAATACACCAACACCAACAAACTCATTCGAGGAAATAAAGAATTTTTAGAATAATAAACACGAATTTGAGAAATAAAAAATTCAAATCTTTTCGAATAAGTCTGTGTCTATTATGTAAACCCATATTTTTCAACCCCCCTTCCCCATTTAAAATTTTGGTCAAAAAATAATTTTCCTCTTCATTATTACTTAGATTCAAAGCAATCAAAATTTTGCAATCGGAACTTAGACACGAAAATTGTGTTGATTTGTGTAATCATATAAGAAAAACCTTACGCTAAGATGATGAATTGATGAGCAAGAATCTTCGAAGTAAAATTCACGACTTTTCGACGGTGGAAATTTGTTTATCCTAAAATTTATTTTTGTCTCCGAAACATACCGCTGTATGATTTATGAAATCCGTGCCAAAGGTGAACGCACCTATGTACCTTACCCGTTGGTAGCTTTTTCTTTGAGACCATGAATTAATTTTATATCAAAATTCTAAAAATTAAGAGTTTCGAATATTTTCGATATACAGGGATGGCTCATAAAAATCTTTCTTGCTTCTTCTGCTAAGAACTTCAAGAAAAATGCATCTCAAGAAGTGATTTTTATCTCAAAATAGTCTACCTTAGGAGTTGATTCACATGTGCGAGATAGAATATCATATCAGATTGAAATTTTAAGAAAATTTATTTCCCTCGAAGTTACTATTAACAATATTTGTCTTTGCCTCAAACTTTTACTGCCAGTTGGGTAACATTTTTCGTTGGGAAATTAAATTTGCATTCACGTACCAGTTACTTCAAGATTGGAAAATTTTTGAAATTCCTTCAGAGTCTCGGTCATAGATTTTTTCGAAATGCGGTAACCGTTTTCAATTTCCTCTTCTGTGATTTGCGTGTAACCGTATCTTGCCAAGTATTTCTGAAATAAATGAATCAAGTTGATCAATTTTCTCGAAAAAATTATTCTTTTTTCATTGTTTCTATTTCAATGTACCTAATCATTTAAAAAGTATGTAATTAGAATAGTGGGGTAGTCAGAGAGAAAATTATTAAAACATTTGTGTCAGTTTTTTGAATCAAGAAAAGAGCACTCGATTCAAAAAGAGTCTCCTCTTAGATTTTTGATCATCGAAGAATGAATTTTTCGAGTTTGAATGCTTTGAAAATCATTATCGAGGAGTAAATTTGATACTTTGTACTCTAGATTTCAATTTGAAGGTTCAATGCACACCTTGTATTTTCCGACGACCCCCTCCCCTTTTTGCATCAAATATTTAGACAAGGCTTAATAAAAATGCAGCTTAGGGACAAAATTCGCCTTCGCTTCACTCAGGCATAACAAAATCATATTTCTGCATACAACATATTTCCGGTGACATTGCGGAAGAAAGGATCATTTTACCTCCGCTTCCTGAAATATATACTTTAGGATTCCAAGTCTGCATATCCAATTTGTACCCCCCCCCCCCCCCCCCCACCAAACAAGAAATGTTTCTGACTTCACTTTTATGTGAATGGTCTAAGAACTTAAAACAACTACATTGTATGTACAAATTATGAACATTATTCAAAATGGATTTCGTGTTTTTATATAACAAAAGAAGTACATATTGTCTGAAGAGGGCGCAGGTTGAACTAAAAATATACCAAAAAATTTCCAGATCAATTATTGCAAATGAATTAGGCTACATTTGTGAACATCTCAGATCGTTTGTTTCAGTTATGTATGTATTAATAATGTGCCAATCAAAGTACTAAAAATGAATTGAACTCACCATCGCGTCGACTTCATTAATTACCGGTGCTGCCGATACATCGGCGATTTCAATAGGGAACATGAAAATATTCGATGAAAGAAACACAAAAACAGAAATAAATGTAGAAATTTTCTTTGACGACAAAAAATTCATGGTTCTAAAATAATCGATGGAACATTTACAAATACTGATTCGAATTTTTAAAAGTCGTGAACGATAAGTAAATATTTCACAGTGACACGAAGAGTATGACTATAAATTACTGATTGCAGTACATCTGCATTTATATGAACTTGTAGGTGCGGAGTTGAATCACCCTCATATCGACACCATTTTTTGACCATCATGCTTCTTTGTAAATTTGAAATTTGTAAATTTAAATGACTAATACTGCTTAGTATTGCAGCGGTGACATTTAGGTATTTTCCACTTATCTTTGAATTTTTGAATTTGATGATAACCTGTGGGGCACAAATTTCGATAAATAGGTATATTTAGTACCATCCGTTAATGATTTCAAATGCCGGGAATACGTTGGAATTACCCGCATAAAATAGTCGGATAAATACATTTTACGCATATTATTTATGTCAGCGATCAGAGTATACCAATTCTTTGAGTGGTATTTACAGTACATATCTAAGTGAGTATGATAATTGGGTTTTCTTTTAAAAAAACATTAAATTAATCATCGTTTTTAGCAAACTTCCCTCCTAGTGGGATGGGAATCCGATATTGCAATCATCTCAGGGACGTACCGAACGGGGGGAGGGGAGAGCTTCCCCCTGAGAAAATTTTTTACTTGTGAGTTGGGAAAATTGAGCAATTCAACGCAATTCAACACATCAGTTGGGGAAATTGGGCAGTTGGGAATTAGTCACTTTCTCGACGGAAAATTCATCATTTTTCCAAGTTGGAAATCAATAAAATTTTCACTCGCTTCGCTCTGCACCCTGGGGGCTAAAAATTTCTTGGGCAGTCTCCCACTGAAAGTAAACCACCCCACCGAATTTGGTCGAAATCGAAGATATGTTTTTTTTTTTCGATTCACCGCCCTACTACTTACTTCAGGATTTCAGGGTTTTATATGTATACGTAGTGTTCTTAATCTATGTGTCCTATAGTTCTTGAATGGCAAGAATAGCATCCAAACCGAACTCATTGAGTGCTCGTACTAGATTAGGCTTTATTGTCATTGATCAATAATCATACCTAGTTGAATTCAATGAATTTTCAGACCGGCTCATATCTGGAAATTTTTCCCTATGTGGTAAGTAATAATTTTGAAAAAATTACAAATTTGGATTGGAATAAGTATTGTAGTGAATAAAAGAGATAAAAGGTAGGGAAAATCAATTTAATCGGCTAACGAGTAATTTTATTGATTTCCAACTTGGAAAAATGATAAATTTTCAGTTGGGAAAGTGACTAATTTCCAACTGTCCAATTTTCCCAACTATTTTTCCAACACACAAGTAAAAAAATTTTCTCAGGGGGAGCTCCCCCCCCCGTTCGGTACGTCACTGAAGATGATTACAGGCGGTACTTTTTTAAAAGAATGATTTGATCCATGTAAAGTTTGTAATTTTTGAAGGTTATTTTCTACTAAGGTAACATACCAGTTATGGATCAGGCTACCAATTACGGATCATTTTTTTGAGACGCTCTACGTCGTTCCAAAATGGTCACCTAGGATTGATACCAACATAATCGTATAGTCTGAAGTCTTACCTTTCAGAAAATATGTAAACTTTGCATTTTTCGTGATGTCAAACCGCTTGTAGATTCATTTGAAAAAATTGAGTCACATTTTTAGTTGAAATTTCGTATTTTTTGCAATGGCGATTGTTAAAAAGTGTAAGTAGTGTTATTGATATTTAGTTTTTGATGCGGTTGCTGATTATTTCATGTTCAAGGAAGTACTATATCGACACATTTTTCGCGTGATCAATCCGTTTTGCGAATTTTGAGTGTCATTTGCCAAGCATCGAAGAAAACGTAAAATGGCACCAAAAAAGTTGGATTTCTTCACCAAAATTGTCTGTTCCGAGATTTTCGTCGTGTTTTTATATATTAGGTGATTAACATTATTAAATCCGCGCAGTGAAATTCCAAAGTGAAAGTGATCCATAATTGGTTTGATCCATAATTGGTAGAAAAATTTTCAATTGCGGATCAAAAATTTTCCTACTAATTACGGATCGATCCACAATTGGTAGTTTTTCAACTTCGGTTTTTTAACAATTTTTTGATGAAAATCTTTGAAAGCCATCTTTGTAATGTTAAAAATACAGTCAGAGTGGGAAAAAAATGCATAACTAAAATTTCATTTGATGATCCGTAATTGGTAGAACCCCCTAAAAAGGCGTATTTTTTCTGGGTCTTTCAAGCCTGGATAAAAAAATACTTAGAATCGTTTTTTTCAAAATTCAACCGCGCTACTTTGTAGAGGAGAGTTCAACGTTTATTTTTTTAAAAAAATCACCAAAATTGGTTCATAAATAACGTCAGGACACAAATTTAAAGAAAAAGGTGATCCAAAACTGGAATGTTACCTTATTATAATTCAACTTGTAGTCCTTGAAATTTTAGAATATGCGCCATCTAGTTTATTGTAAGTTTACATTTTAAATACTTGAAGGAAAAAATTAATTTTTTGATAATTTTATTACAATAGCGTTTGAAGAAAGAACTACTTAATCGTTATGATAATGATGACTGATGAGCCATTTTAAGTACCTGCTGAGTATCTTTCTATCTTTTCATCACTTTGATGTCCCACTTCTGCATGGCTTAGATTCTGAAGGAGCAGTGTTGTAAAATGGTGGCTGCCAATTTTGATTTGTTCCAAAAGGATTCTGTATCCTTATATTAGAGTATAGCGTTTTGATACCTTGTATATCATCTTTACCCAATCGAAAATCTGAATCTGATTTAGAGCGAAGGGTTGGAAACATTATTGCGTTTGGATCGTTGGAATGTTTTAGACCTAACGTGTGGCCCATTTCATGTGCAGCTGTTTGATAAAAACTAGTTCCTGTAACAAAAAAAGCAGGAAGTAATGATAAAAAAAAACACTATCGTTGAATAAAAATTAAATTATTTTTGTGCTGACATTAACTAGCTGGAAAGTCCTGAGGGATTACCATTCCCCAATGAACCATTTTCGGTCAAAAGCTCGTAAGCGACATTAAAAATTTCATCGAAAAACAGACTTAAAAATACAATAACTTGTAAAAAAAAAAATTAAAAATAGGATGATAATCCTAATAATATGAACTTTTCTATGGAATTCTTGCATCCAATCAAAGTCATCTTTTTTGTACTGACCCCAATCATTTCTATTCGGATTTCTTGAATTTTTAAGTAACCAATATTCTTCACCATCAAATTCGATGTAGGAGCTTCGGCGTGACCATGATGATGGATAGGAAGCATGAGCTAAAGTTTTGTTCGGACCATCAAAAGGATAACCTAGGCCTTGTTCTTTTACTTTAAAAGAAACCAACACATCTGGCTGTCAACAAAATGTGAACGGTTAATTGCATAGATTAGCTATTGTTGCTGTACATTTGTATTGTTTGACTCACTTTATGATCAGAATGATTGTGAATTGCAAGTTGCATTGGTATATATGGCTGCCATAATTGCATAGCTTGTTGTAAGTCCTGCTGAACTAAAGAGTATGGTAATTGATTTTTTTCATTATTAAGGGTATTGATTAACTTGAATGTGATACTATTTTTATTCCATCTTTCATCTGTGAAAAAGTAAGGAAAAAAATTGTAATCGTGCACAAATCACAAAATGCTTACCTACAATAGATCTGGTTCAACATCTAAAATTTTTTCTAAAGGTGATGGGGAGGACAAAGAACAGGGTCAAAGCCAAAAAGTTCAAAACATACTCGGATTTTGGGCAAAAATTTTCAAAAAATTAATGTCTAAAAAATTCAGTTTTTCTGTTGCGATGCTAACAATTAACCCGGGGCAAATATTTGATTACATTGTCGAAGGATTGTTTAACTTGAAATGTTTTTACAATATTTTGATAACACATTCTTACTCCAAAGACTAAATCGTTTCTTTCTTAAATGGTCTGGAAATTTATCTGGATCGCCACATCTCGGTTGCTGTATTTTATTCAACGTTTGCTCATCCAGGTTTCCTGTGCAAAGAAATGAATTCATTATTTCTGAACTTCTTATCAGGGCATAAGAGTCAGCAAAAAAGTTGACTCCTGACTCCAGCTTGACTCCGGAGTCAATTTCAGATCTCGACTCCTGAATCCGTTTGACTCCGGAGTCAAGCCGGAGTCTGAGTCAATTTGGAGTAAATTTGACTCCGATTCCTATGCCTTGCCCTGAATATTGAAATTAAGACGTAGGAGTCGGAGTCAAACTGACTCCAAATCGACTCCGACTCCGGCTTGACTCCGGAGTCAAAATAGAAAGTTCACTCCTGACTCCGATTTGACTCAGGAGTCAATTTCAGACCTTGATACTTGACCCGGAGTCAATTTGGAGTTAGTTCGACTCCTACTCCGGAGTCGACACCTATTCCCTGCTACTTATACTTGTGGAAGTTTTCCCAGCTCTGATCGGTGATTCAACCTCTGGCACCATTATACGATACATCAAAAAAAAAATTAATTTGAAAATTTCACTATTCCATAATTTTAACCGCGCTCAAAAAGTAGAAAAACACCTCAAAAACAAGTTAAAGTTCATTAAAAAATTAATTGTATAATTATGAAATTAGAGCTACTTCAAAAATTATAATTTATGATGCAAAGGAAAAAAGAGATTTCTTTCCATTTACTGCAGAAATTGAAAAAAAATATGTATAAGGCGGTGAATAGGCATTTTTGAAACAAAAATAATAATTTTTTGACAGAAGGCCCAAGAGTGATGAAATTTTTTGGGTTTCAAATTCCCTTTTATATCTCAAACATATTTGTTTGTTTTAAGCCAAAATTTCACTACCAGTTGATTTACGTTTTTCGTAAAAAAAAATTGAATATTCTTGTTGAGTTAAAGTTATGTGCCTTTTACAGATATGATGGCTTAGTGTAACGTACCAGTCACTGCGAGATTATTAAATGCTTGGTATTCTTTCAAAGCTTTGGTCATATCTTCTTTTGAAATGCGTGCACCACTTTCAATGTCCTCTTCTGAGATATGTGTGTAACCGTATCTGGCTAAATATTTCTGGTATAAATTTGAAAAATAATCAGTTTCCTCAATTTCTTGAAAATTGTTTCAAGGTAATACAAAAATATGTATAAGCTTTGCACATAGGAACCATCTTTAGGTTCCAAAAATTTATTTTTGTATTGGCATTGATTTTGGGCCTTTTAAAAGGAACAAATTAAGAAGAAACCTTGACTCAAAATTTAATTTTTGACACCCATACGAGGTTGGTTTCTACATCCAGGCTAGGAGAGGACACATTTTCGAATTTTTTCCAAATTGATTAAAATACATTATTGCAAATTGGTACCTCAGTTCGTTTTTGTTTAGTTACTTATTCAGGCCCGCCGAGGGTAGTAATGGTAACGGTTGTCACCCCATGAATTTTTCGTGTTCTTATTTTTCCTTGTTTTTGTGCTTAATTTTTGATATTGTAGAAAACAAATATTATCTAATGAAAGTGGTAAAAATTGAAAATTTTTAATTGAGAAAGTCTATCAGTCATAGATCAAAAAATGATCTCTCCCTTGTAAATGGTCTTAAAGAGTTTGTGTGATGTGAAAAGCAAAAAAGTTTTCATTGTAAACTTCGAGAAATCAGTTTAATTCACGCCATTTTTCAAATTTCAATTTTTGACTATAGCAGTGTTGCCATTTCTTATTTTGCCCTTCATTGAGGAAATCCAAAAAACTGAAGAAAAAAAGTATTTCATCCTGCCTAAAATTTTTGTTTAGCTCTGCTTTTTAATTTTTTTTTTGTTTTGAATTTTCTATAAAATGAAACTGTGTTGTAGGTATTTTTTAAAAAAATTGTGCTAGACCAGGCAGAGCTGAGGACAGCTGTACTTTTTCCTCATATTTTGAAAAATTTTACTTTCAATGAAAAAAAAAAAAATGGTAAGGTAACATACCAGTTTTGGATCAGGCTACCAATTACGGATCATTTTTTTGAGGCGCTCTACGTCGTTCCGAAATGGTCACCAAGGATTGATACCAACATAATCGTGTAGTCTGAAGTCTTACCTTTCAGAAAATATGTAAACTTTGCATTTTTCGTGTTATCAAACCGCTTGTAGATTCATTTGAAAAAAGTGAGTCACATTTTTAGTTGAAATTTCGTATTTTTATATAATGGCGTTTGTTAAAAAGTGTAATTAGAGTTATTGATATTTAGTTTTTGATGCGGTTGCTGATTATTTCATGTTCAGGGAAGTACTATCGACACATTTTTCGCGTGATCAACCCGTTTTGCGAATTTTGAGTGTCATTTGCCAAGCATCGAAGAAAACGTAAATTGGCACCAAAAAAGTTGGATTTTTTCACCAAAATTGTCTGTTCCGAGATTATATATTGGGTGATTAACATTATTAAATCCGCGCAATGAAATTCCAAAGTGAAAGTGATCCGTAATTGGTTTGATCCATAATTGGTAGAAAAATTTTCAATTTTCAATTGCGGATCAAAAATTTTCCTACCAATTACGGATCGATCCACAATTGGTAGTTTTTCAACTTCGGTTTTTTAACAATTTTTTGATGAAAATCTTTGAAGGCCATCTTTGTAATGTTAAAAATACAGTCAGAGTAAAAAAAAATTGCATAACTTAAATTTTATTTGATGATCCGTAATTGGTAGAACCCCCTAAAAAGGCGTATTTTTCTGGGTCCCTTCAAGCCTGCTTGAAATCGTTTTTTTCGAAATTCAACCGCGCTAGTTTGTAGAAGAGAGGTCAACGTTTATTTTAAAAAAAATCACCAAAATTGGTTCATAAATAACGTCAGGGCATGAATTTAAGAAAAAGTGATCCAAAACTGGTATGTTACCTTATTCAAATTCATTATCATTATTTTGGAGGGGAGGGCGGAAGTGATGGGTACGTAAAAGAGTTGAATTAAGTTTGTCAGAATGTTCTCTTGCTGCCTCATCAGAAAATCCTGCGAGCGGGCATGTACCTATTAATATTTGCAAAGCTACAAAAAATGCAAAAAATGAACTTGACTCACCATAACACTGACTTCATTAATTAGCGGTGCTGCTGATACTTCGGCAATGTTAAATTGAAATATAAAGATGTTCGAAGAAAGAAACACAATGACAGAAATCATTGAAGGGATCATCCTTAACGAAAAAGAATTCATGGTTCTAACGTAGCTGATGAAACTTTTACAAAAATCAACTCAAGTTTTTAAAAAAGGTCATATATACGAAAGCTGAATACTTCTTGATAGCATGAAGAGTATAACTACAGATCATTGATTGCAATACATCTGCATTTATAGTAACTTACATGTATAAAGTTGAATCACCCTCATATCGATACCATTTTTTGACCATCATTCTTTTTCTATAAATTTGAAATTCTGAATGACTAACGCTACCCAATTGAACAGCATTATTTTCCTGGTACCTAGTTACTTCAGAGTTTTTATATCGAATAATGCCTACGTAAAATGTGAGTAAACGAGTTAGGTAAGTAAGTTCTATGTAATTAAAATTGAGGCGTATAGAATCAAAAGTGGCTTTCTCCATTGCAACTAATTTCGAGAAAAACGCAATAAACTTCCTGAGTGCCTATCATTTGATAAAATTGAGAGGTAAAGGTTAGAATGTTTTTATACCAATGTAAGGATAATGACCTACCATTCGGTTTTCCTCCTCACTTCGCGGTATGAGTTCCTGGAGGCCTTCAAGTTTGGAGAAAGCCACTTTTGTCTCCAACTTTTTTTTCTTCAATTTTTTGGGGGCTAATTCATGGAATTTTTCGGGGGCTAATTCATGGAATTTTTCATGCATAACGAAGTGATCAATGGTACAGAATGTGACCCTCTTCCAGAAAAGGGACCTAAAGGGTTTTTTTCAATTCACATATCATTATTCTACACACTTTCGAAGTATCAAAATCGGTGTTCAACTCAAAAAACGATTTTTAACCTCCAAGGTCCCTTTTCTTGGAGAGTGTTACAAATGTTGAAAGTTGAAAAAAATCATATGGTATCGCGTTTCTCGAAATTTTTTTTCTTTGAAAACAAAAACAACTACCTATCCAAAAAAAAGTAATAATGTAGCGGTTTTACCCAACTACAATGAAACAAGAGGGAAAATACCATTAAATGCCATATAATAAAAGGGAAACACATAACACAATATTATCGAACATCGTACAATTGAAAGAAAAAATTACCATCCAAGGTTGTTCTCAGTTAAAAATCATTTTTGAATTGAACACCGATTTTGATATGAACTTCGAAAGTGTGTGGAATAAGATAAGTGAATTGAAAAAAAAACTTTAGGTCCCTTTTCTAGGAGCGGGTCACATTTTGTAACATTGATCATTTCATTATACTTACATGAAAAGTTCCATAAATAAGCCCCAAAAAAATTGAAGAAAAAAAAGTTGGAGACAAAAGTGGCTTTCTCCAGTGGAGAAAGCCACTTATGATTCTAACCCCTATCTTTGCATGCTGTTTTCAAGTACTTAGCGGCCAAATTCGAAAATTTCAATTAGTACATCAGATGCGGCTTGCCTTGTAGTATCTGAAACCATGCTTAACTCATTTTTGATAAAAAGTGGAGAAAGCCACTTTTGATTCTACACGCCTCAATTAGACTATTAAGAGTCATTCTATCCCTTTTCTTATTGAATTTTGATTTTTTTTAAAGGGTGTGGCCCGTCGTATAGTTTTGTTCTTTCAATGTAGCGATATGCTCAAGGTGTGGCCAAGAATTTCTTATAGGAGGGAGGGGAACTTTTTTTTTTAGATATTTTGGGTTCATCCAGTGTTTCCTTCCCAAAAAATATCCTTTACTATAAAAATTCTGAATTCAAAATTTTAATTATTTTTATGAATATTTTGAAGATTTGCAGTTATTATGAAGTTCTTGTGGGATTTGCATGAACAGCTCGTGACGTCGGAAGATTTTTTTGGTGGCCTTTTCTCACACTGTTACCTTGATTAGTTCATGGAAATGCGTTTTTGTTTGGGCAGATTTGAAAAAATTTGAAATTTTTATGGCCAAAAAAGACATTTTTTCAATGCTATGAAAATCTTTAATGATTGTTTAGTTTTTCTTCTGAATTACACATTTTGTTCCAAGTTACCTTGAAGAACTGTTTGTTTTCTTCAAGTTTCAGTGGTGCCAATCGTCCCTCTAATGATAAAAGCTCTTAACTCGTTAACTCCAAAACTCAATTTTTTACTAGAGAGTTAGAAAATTTTTTTTACTTACGTGAGATTTTTGATTTTCTTTGAGAAGGTGTTGATTTTATTATGCTTTTTCCGTGCTTAGAATGAATTTTCAATTATTTTCTTTTGAATATCAATTTTCAATCTTTAAAATGGAGTTACGAATTTTCTTACTTGAACACAATAAATTCTTGGAGTTATGCCAAATTAAAAATCTTTTTTTTTCGAGGTTTAAATTCGTTTCAGATTCAATTGGTGGTTGTTTCAGATTTCACCAGGGACGTACCGATAGGGGGAGGGGAGCTCCCCCCTTGAGAAAATTTTTTACTTGTGAGTTGGGAAAATTGAACAATTTAACACATCAGTTGGGAAAATTGAGCAGTTGGGAATTAGTCACTTTATCGACTGAAAATTCATCATTTTCCCAACTGAAAATGTATCGTTTTTCCAAGTTGGAAATAAATAAAATTTTCACTTGTTAGTTTAAAAATTTTTCGCCCTCGCTTCGCTCAGGCATGAACAAAACCATAATCCAACAAACTATTTCAAGTAACAACAGTGTTGAAGAAGGCTCCTTTTATTCATTCCCCTGAAAATACTTTTGATCTGATACTCTTAGTCCAAGAGCCGAACCACTAAAAAGTGGTTGAAATGACTGAAAGCTGGGACCGGTCTCAAAAGTTAGTGCATGTACCCCTATTTCGAAAAAAAATTGTCTGCCAGTCCGCAGCTGCTGCTTTAAAGCTCAGCGAAAGCTCAAAAGTTCACAATTTTCATGAACTTTTGGCCAAAAACACTGATGGTCGAAATTGGTGTCAAATTAAAGGATTTTTTACGCTGAATCCGAATATGTGGGTCTGCCGACCCTAAAGTGCTGCTCAAGGCTCAGCAGAAGGGGTCAAAGGGGGAGAAAACTCGAAAAATTCGCCATTTTTTGAGAAAATTCACGTAAAAATCACTTAATTGACATGAAACAGGTTTAATAAATGCTTTAAAATATGAGGGAAGAACAATCATGACCTCTCAAATTCAAAATTTTGAAAAATTGTCGCATTTTAGGGGGTGGGGCGTAAGGGGTGCATCAACAAACTCGTGTATATAGGCATGTGATGTATCAAAATGTATGTTTTCCAGGCCGTAGAACTTGATTATGGTAATATTTTTCACCCCAGGGGTACAGGGATGGTACTAATTTTTATTGTTCACAAATCGTAACTTGAGAGAAATATAAATCAGGGTTAGTCCTGGGAGGGCTTGACCCTCTCAAAAGAGAAAATAGTCCCCAAAAATTGTGCGGGTTTGATTGTCAAAAATGCCCCTCAAATCACATCAAAAATCAGATAGAAATTCTCAAAGCATCACAACAGTTTGAAAAATGATTTTTTTGGGCATTAAACACCCAATTTTTTCTCCGAGTTTCAACCTTACTTCGCTCAGGTATGAATAAAATCGAAATTCAACGAACTATTTTAGGAAGCGTTATGAAAGAATGCCCTTTTTTTACCCCCTTTCAAAAAACCTTCTGGTATTTCAAAACTCTATAGCCAATTTGCACCCTTTCATAAAAAGCTTCCAATGTCATCAACCTCAAGTTCAGCCCCTCAATCCATTCCCCAAATCTGTCTATGGCCAATGCAATATTATGTATACATCCTTAATAATCCATAATCCACCTAAGCATTTTGGTACAAAAACTTGTCTGAGATTAACCAGCAATCGCAAGCTATTCTTTAGATTCGGATTTTGATTATATACTTGTTGAATATTTTAAAAATCATATTTATATTGTAGGTATATTTTTAGAAATTTGAAATTTTGCGGATACTTTAGGTAAATATAGTTGTATTGTTACAAATTACTTTTTGTTTTTCACAATTTTGAAAAATGAATTTGATTTTTTTCAAAACCAGTAATAATTATATATTTTTCCAGAGCTACTATTTGTGAACCATAAAAATTAGTACCATCCCTGTACCCCTGGGTGAAAAAATATTACCATAATCAAGTTCTACGGCCTGGAAAACATACATTTTGATACATCACATGCCTATATACACGAGTTTGTTGATGCACCCCATACGCCCCACCCCTAAAATGCGACAATTTTTTCAAAATTTTGAATTTGAGAGGTCATGATTGTTCTTCCTCATATTTTAAAGCATTTATTAAACCTGTTTCATGTCAATTAAGTGATTTTTACGTGAATTTTCTCAAAAAATGGCGAATTTTTCGAGTTTTCTCCCCTTGACCCCTTCTGCTGAGCCTTGAGCAGCACTTTA
Source organism: Pseudococcus jackbeardsleyi (assembly GCA_038380155.1). Taxonomy (NCBI): domain Eukaryota; kingdom Metazoa; phylum Arthropoda; class Insecta; order Hemiptera; family Pseudococcidae; genus Pseudococcus; species Pseudococcus jackbeardsleyi. Next base: position 55,434,325 of record CM076242.1, read on the forward strand.
GGTCGGCAGACCCACATATTCGGATTCAGCGTAAAAAATCCTTTAATTTGACACCAATTTCGACCATCAGTGTTTTTGGCCAAAAGTTCATGAAAATTGTGAACTTTTGAGCTTTCGCTGAGCTTTAAAGCAGCAGCTGCGGACTGGCAGACAATTTTTTTTCGAAATAGGGGTACATGCACTAACTTTTGAGACCGGTCCCAGCTTTCAGTCATTTCAACCACTTTTTAGTGGTTCGGCTCTTGGACTATCTGTGTTTTTATTCTCAATTTTTACGCTCCCAAAAAAGCTTTCAACGCCATTGATTGTGAGTATCTAATGGCTACATTCTTACCCTCTCCCTCTCAAATTACATCAAATAAGAATTTTAAAAGTCTTAAAATAAGAAAAAATGGCTTTTTTAGGCATTAAAAATATAATTTTTTCAAAGCTTCACTCTCGCTTCGCTCGGGTATAAATTAAATCATGTTTATGTGCATTATTTGAGGCGATAGCGCCAAAAAAGGTTCCTTTTTACTCATTCTTCATAAAATTGTTCTGGTATTTCAAGTTGCATCCATGTTGAGTTGGGAATTTCATGAATTCGAGTTGGGATTTTCATGAATTCGAGTTGGGATTTTCATGAGACCCCCCCCCCCCCCGGGAAATGCCTTCGGTACGTCACTGGATTTCACATTGGCTGTGGTTGTTTCGTTGTTTCTTTTTTTTGTTATTTTAATTTCGAATATTTTTCGTACGTGTTTAAAATAAAATGCTTACAGCAAGAGAAATTGGTTTTTCAAAAATTGAAATCCATTTTTTTTTTTTTTTCAAGAAATCAAACGATCGAATTTTTAAAAAATTTCCTGTGAAGGTTTTACAAGATGTCTGAATAAAATTTGTCGACAAAAAATAAACTTTATTTTGCAATATTTTTGAAAAATGAAAATGATTTACCTACCTATTCGAATAAATGATTTTTTACTCCTTTCAACAAAAAACTTCCAATTAATTTTTTAGAGATCACAATTTCATTTTTTTTCTGTTAAAACGATCCTCCTTTTGGAGGATTTTTTGCTAGTGGAAAATTGTATCAGTGTTCTCGATTTAAATTTGTTTCATTATTGCGTTCGTCTGGAAATGTAAGTCGCTTGCTTCAAATAAGTACTTACGTTGTCATATTTTTATAAAAAATTGGCTGAAGTAAAACTTGAAATTTGAAATGAAAAGTACATAATTGAAGAGAATTAAAATCCAACCTTTAGAAAATGACAGCATTGGGGAAAACAATTTGCAAATGTATTGGACCCAGACCCATTTAATTCACATACGACCTGTATTTGCATTATTTCTGAGATTGCAATGCAATCGTTCGGCTTTAATTGAAATCATTGACCATATAATCTACGTTGGAATGAAATAAGGGAACCAGTTTTTTTTGAATCGTTTTATTATGGAACAATTTATAAAGATGAACAATTTATTCATTATGAATATGATACTATGGTTTGTAAAAAGAATTTTCACTTTCTAAATATTTTATTTTCTTTTGAAGTTTGATTTTTCTGGGATCCAGGATTGACGGTGCAGTGGAGCTGTAACTATTTCGTTTTTCCGTTATACGAGTAGGTTCCAAAGTCGGCTTGTAATGGTATTGAGCTTCGATACCTTGCTTATCATCTGAATTCAATTTAAATCCTGAATCCGGTCCGAAGTAAACCCTATACGGGTACATAACTGCACTTTTATCATCAGAATGGTTTAGACCTAATGTGTGGCCAATTTCGTGTACAAGTGTTTGATAGAAACTTAAACCTGAAAATTAAAAGTATAGCGAGGATGATATAAATTACGCTTTAAAAAAAATTCCAATAGGTAATACTTGGTGCTTATGAGAAGATTACTATTAATTGAGAAAACAAACTAAAAAGATTTCATTTTTTGTGCATTTCCTCATAAAATAGATAAAAAGTGGAAACATTATTTTAAAAATAGATTTTAGGCTACACTGAAATTTTTCGCCAGCCGAAAAAATTATATGAGGTAAAATTTGGATAGGTTGTGCGAAATTTCAAAAAATATGATTTTTAAATGTTAAACTTGCAATATGAGGTGGAAAAGCCTGAAATCTGTGTTTCTGGGAACGAGGTCGAAACCAAAAAATTCAAACGGAGTCGAGTAAGTTTTATGAGGTTCTCTCACCCCAAAATTTAATTTCGTTGTTTTACATTAAAAATACTCGCATGACCTATCGAAATAGGTTGAAATTTCGCGTACCTAAAATCACGCCCATTTTCTACTTCACTCTCCGCGAGAAGAGTTCCATCTCAAATTCTTATTTTATAATTTTTCATCGAAAATTCTCGTGTGACCTTTGACTTATCGAAAAAGGTTAAAATTTCGTGTAAAATCTGAAAAATCACGTCCATTTTATATTTCAAACCCCTCGAAGTTGTATTCCCTATTTCAAAATTGACTTTTGTGCTCTTTCATCGAAAATACCTGAGAAACCTATTTAAATACCTAAGTTAAAATGTCTCGAAAAATACGAAAATTGCATCCGTTTCACATTTCAACCCCTCCACAGGTATCCTCGATACTCTCTTTTTATAATGTAGGGCAATTATTAAAACCCTGTTATAAAGGTTCAGCCATAAAATACAGAATAAAAGATAATCGAGTTAAATTTACAAATTAATTTTTTTTTTTCAAACTTTCTAGTACTTAGATGTTTCTTACAAACTGTAAAGTACTCTCTCTTTTTTTCAGAAAAAAATTCCACGAAATAGACTTGATTTCAGTTCATTTTTAATTCAATTGAGGTCATGTTTTTTGAACGCACCTTTAGGATCTCCATATCTTCCTTTTTGAAAATACCAAGATTCCTCACCATCAATAAGAAGTATGGAATGCTGGTCAGGCTCTGCTGATGGAAAGGTAGCATATCCTAGCCTCCCGTTAGGGCCATCAAATATGTATCTCTTACCCGGTTCTTTTGTTTGAAAGTGAACAAATACATCGGGCTGCATACAAAAAAATTTGGTTGATTGAATTGATTCGATATTGTTGTTTCACGATTGCTTTTGTTTGACTTACTTCAGACCTAGAATCTTTGTGAATCGAAAGCTGCATTGGTATGTATGGCTGCCATAAATCCAAAGCTCGTTTCAAGTCCGACTCGATTACGAAGGAAGGTACAGGGTAATTCGCATTCTGATAGGTATTATTCATCTTATACGTTATCTTTTTTTTATTCCATTTATACTCTACAAAGAATAAATAAATAAAACTGTTGTAATGGTAATCGAAATACCTAAAAGAAAACTGGTTCAGTCATATTAAAAATTTTCACGGAGAGAAAAAAATCATTTTAATTACAACGGTTATGCCAGGGCCAGAAAATCAAATAAACAAAGTTGAACCTATGATTTTGAATGAAAATTTTCAAAAAGTCAATGCTCTAGTAGAAAATCAAATTCACGGTTCCGATGTAGATAAATATTTTGATTACACATTCTTACTCGTAAGTACATATCTTTTCTTCCTTAGATGGTCTGGAATTTTGTCTGCATTACCGCATCTCAGTTGCTTTGTTTTATCCACAGTCTCCAATTCCAGATTTCCTGTGTGAAGAAAAAAAATACATTCACTGGACTTCAAATCGAGAAAAAACCCGTAAAGAAGTTATCCTCTTAAGATAGATTAATTCACTTTTGGCACCGGTTTGATTTGCTTGGGAGACCAGAAAAAAATTTAGCTTTGAAATTTTTCCTCCATTCGGAATCTCTTTTCCTCTGTTGTTGAAAAATTATAAATTTCGCTTTCAAAATTTCTGTTTGGCCTTATGGAGTTTCTTGAGATTTTTTAGAATTTCTGTAGTAACGATAGAAAAACAAGGACCACTATTTTTGAAACCGAAAATTTTAACCATAATTTTTCTACTCAGATGTAATAATTTTAGGAGAATTTCCAACTTTTTAGAGGTACTCAAAATTTTGAAAAATTTCTTTAAAATGTGTCTTTCTGCCTAAATAATGATAATTACATACATAAAAAGTTTTTTTTTCTTTTTTTTAAAAAAAATATTATGAAATATTATGGCTCAAGACATGCTACATTGGAAAAAAAGTACCATTTCGAAATAATTCAAAGGTAAATAATAAGTAATTTAATATTTTCTTGGAAGTTTTGGTGAGAATACGCGCACCCAGAAATTAATTTTAAGAGAGGCTCAAAACTGGAGAAAAAATAAGATTAGGAAATCACAAATCAGTCTACTATTTCAGTCAAAATTACATATGTATTGGTTTTTCTAACAAACTAGGGAATTGAACGAGAAAGAGAAATCAATGATTTTTGACTGAAATATTGGTAAAAAAAAATCAAAAAATGCACTTTTTTACATTTTTGTAATAAAAAACCTTCTTTCCAAGCTTAAGGGAAGAACTCGAATCCCCTGAATCCTCCCGTTAGTACGCCTATGGTTAGAATGCGGCGAAAAAAATTGAAAAATTTTCCAAAAATTTCGTTCCTGTTTCCTCCACATTTTACCCAAAATTTAAATTTTCCCATGCACATAAAAATTTTCATAACGAAAATTACTATTAGTTAAGGACGAAGGGAGTATGTATGATGGAAGAAATTTTTGGACTTTCAAATCTTCATTTATCCCTGGAAAATGCAGCACTTCTAGAATCAGAAGGTTCCTATTAAAAAAGTCTTTCATTCAAAATTTCAGCCTCATTGCAAATTATAATTTTTAATTTTGTTTACTGGAAAATGATTTCTTGAGGTTGAGGTATTTGAAACATCAAATAAATCCGCAAATTTGATTGAAATGAGCCCTTGTTCTGGCGACTGGTTTTTCAGAAATCTAATCAGATGGTCCAAGAAAGAATTTTTTGTATTTTGAGATTAAAAAACTAATTTCCAATTTTTTATAAATTATTTGAAAATATTGAAAAATTCATTTACATTTTAACCTGATGGTTCAATACCTAAAAAGTGATTTTTATGAAAGAAATCATTGTTCGGAGAAGGTCATTATTTTGGAGTTTGGAAATTTAGATTCTTTTTCAAGTTGATGACATTTTTTTTTTAATTCAGTAGGTACTCGTCCAAAAAAGATCAAATTAATTTGTTTCTTATGAAAATGTTGAAGGGGCTTTTTTTTTAAATGTACTTTTTATATTTTCCGTACATTAGATTTTGATCCAAAATTTTCCTTCCAATTTTGGTACCTTTTTCTTTAGGAAATGAAATATTTTTTTGTTGATCTAAAAATACATATACTTATGCCTTATTCAGTTACTAACGTACCGGTTACTTCAGTATTATTCAATTTTTGAGAATTTTTCAAATCTGCGGTCATTACTTCTTTTGAAATGCGCATACCGTTCTCAATGTTCTCTTCTGTGATTGGCATGTAACCATATGTTTCCAAGTAATCCTGATATTAATAGAAAAAAATTGATAAATTTCTTCAAAAGAAAATTTCTTATCTTTCATGCTAATAAATATATTTGGAATGATTTCTGATTTTTTTCCTGATAAATTAGGCTACGTTTTAAAACAATGAATTTTACTCACCTTAGCTTTGACTTGATCATTAATTGATGCTGCTGATACTTCTGCGATGTCAAATTGGAAAATAAAGGTGTTCAACGAAACAAACACAAGCACAGAAAGCAACGTGGGGATCATCTTTAACGAAAAATAACTCGTGATTTTACGAATTTTAATTTTTCAAAAAATAGGAAGTGTACGATAAGTGAATATTTCACTACAACACGAAGGGTATAACTATAAATCTTCACTTGCAGTGTATCTGCATTTATACAAACTTGTACGTGAGAAATTAAATCACCCTCATTTACGCAAATTCAAACTTTCTCTGTAAATTTGAAATTTTTATTGAGTGACTAATATTGCCCATCGTCATAACAGCTATCTTCCTGAAAATTTTCAACTCTTTTTTTTCCACAAATGACCGTATTTAGTAACGTTATCGCACATAATTCTGAAAAGTACGCGATGAATAAGTGAAAATTGATCTATTTTTACCACACATCGATTTTTATGGTACTTTTTTTTAGTTTAGAAATTTCCCCAACATTTTTCATTTGAAATTGAAAAGAGGTATAATTTGAATTTTTGCAAATTTTGGGATCGAATAGGACGAAATGTAAAAAAAAAATAGATAGGACACAGCGTTGAAATTTTGGAAAAAATTTTGAAAAAAAATGGGGATTTAACCTAAGTATGTAATTTTGATTTTGTTCTCATCAATTTTTCATTTTCTTTCCGAAATTTAAAAAAAATTGTAATAATTTTTTTACAGATTTCAAATTAGGTACATATTTACTTTAAATTTGAAAAATTTTAAAGTTCGTGAAACATGTTTTAAGAAATTTTTTGAAAAACATCACATTTTAGAAAATTTTTAGGTGAATTCTGAAAAAGAAATATGAAAAATTAGCAAAAAAACACGCATTTTTCAAGTCAAAATCATTATTTCTTCCAATTTTCTTCAAGATTTTCGTGCTGCCTCCTATTTTTGAAAATTTTTGTAGCTCAAAAACGAGAAAGTAAAAAAAGAATCACCGAACAATTGTATAAAAAATATTTAATCGCGAGTAAAAAAATTAAATTTCAAATTTCTCGAGTGATGATCATCAAAATTGAAACTAAAACATTACAAGAGGTCCAAAAATATCCCTTCGACGCCATCTTATTTAGAAAAAAATCAGTCATCATTTGGAAACCCATTTGTACTATTGAGTGTTTTTAGGAATAATGCCTTTTTTCTTTTCATTTTAATAAGATTTCCGTTGTATTCAAGATTCTGAAATAACAGATGGATTGAAAGAATCGCTATTTGATCCTGCTATTTTTATCTCACTGGGGTATAGGGTTTGAATGGCGTATACATCATCCAAACTCAATTTAAAATTTGCATCGAAATGTCCAGCATAATGCTCTCTCATTATAGCATTCGGATCTTTAGAATGATCTAAGCCCAACACATGACCTATTTCATGTACAGCAATTTGAAAAAAATTCGGACCTGAAAAAATCCAGCAGCTTTAAAAACCAGTTCATCTTTAATTCATCATCCTACAATTTACCATTCGCAGAATCCTCCAGCGTGTATTTTTCATCATCAACGTGCCAGTATTCTTCATCGTCGAAATGAATGAAAGGTTTTTTATTCGAATCTGGGTGGTGTGGGCCGTAAGCATGAGCTACAATTCCATAAGGACCATCGAAGGCCGATTTGCAAATACCATGTTTCCCTTTTTCAAAAGAAATTGAAATATCGGTCTGGAATCAGAACGAAAATGATAATTTGGAAATGATTTTTTTACTGTTGTGAATATTTTCTACAACTTTTTAAATTCGACTTCACCTTAAACTGATTATCAAGCTCGAATTTTAATGGTATGAATTCTTCCCATACTTTGAAAGCTCGAATTATTTCGTGATTTTCTATTTGCGAGGGCAGATGATAGTAATTTTTGTGATTATTGTTTATTGAATACGTTATATTTTTCTTTGCCCATCTCCATTCTACAAAAATTAGAAAATTTCTATTAAATGTATTTTAATAAAAACCATTCTGGGAATTATGATTTTGGAGAAAAATGTGCAAGATGTTACGAAATAATTTTTTATTGAAATTTGTAGGTACACAGGCTTTTTTGAAATTTTTATCTGCCTTAGTCATTCTTACCAGAATGAACGAATCGTTTATTTCTCGAGCATTCTGAACGTTCATCCGGAAAATCCCAGCTCGTTTGTTGCATTTTATTCATTTTCTTCAATTTTCCTAGACGAAAAACTAAACATTATCACTGAAGACTTCTTGGAAAAGCACAGTCGTTTTGAAATTATGTACGTGATTTGCTGATGACTGTTACACATACCAGTCATTTCAAAACTATTAGAATCTTGATATTCTTTTAGAGTTTTGGGCGTAGCTTCTTTGGATAATCTTGAGCCAGCTTGGATTTCCTCTTCTGATGACTGTATGTAATAAAATTCAATTTAATAAGCCTGGTGAACAAAAAACCCATTGTTCTAGGTGCTTTGTTACATTATTATTCTTTGAAAGAGAGTCCCTGTTTAGTCATTTTTTTGGAAACCTGTTTTTCCAACAATCCTTTCTGAATCGTAATCATTGGCAGGGTAACGGTGATTTTTAAATGATTAATATTTAACGATAACTAATTCATCGAACATAATCAAACATCCGTTATATTGATGGAGCCAAATTTCGCAATGAATCATGATCATTCTCAAACATTTGTAAAGTGATGAGTTTTCCTAAGAAACTTAATCCTTTCAATTCTCTTTTCTTCGTCTAAGAAACGGTTGATTCCGGATTGAAAAAATCATTTTAATGAATCAATTGTGAGCTATTGATTTTTGAGTGATTAGATCATGGACATTGGAGCGTTGAATAATTGACTTATCAATTTTTAGAACGAATTTTTTCAAAGGTACAGATTTGTTTATGGAGTCGTTCATAATAATCAACTTTTTAAATTTGGGATTCTATCATTTTGAGAAACATCTTGAGTATTTTTGCCGAAAACCGCGATTTTTTAATTTTTTAGGAGTTACCGAAATTCTAATTATAAAAAAATCTGAAATAGAATTTTTTGATACTTAGGCAAATTTTTACAGGACTGTGACTTGGATCAGTTGAATTAAAAGAGATAAGAAACATCATCGGTGCTCAATGAGAAGGATTCAAAGAAGCGATTTCAAAATTTTTGAAAATTTAAAAATCTTTTTCCCTAATGCCTCTTCCTCCAAAAAAGGGTGGAAAAATCTCACTTCATTACTTGAGTAAAATAATTATAAACTGGTATTCACTGTGAAAGTAGGTACTTTTTAAGGTTTTATGGTGGCTTTGAAAATTTTCAAAATGTTCAACTTTGTTGACTTGAAACTCCTAATGACTTTTTAAGGGAGCTGATCAGTGATAATCAATTTTACTGTCTTTTTTGTAAGTTGAACTAATATGAGATCATCGTTTTAAACCATTCAAAGAAAATTTGATTTGGGCACAAGAATAACTTTATGACAATCCCATCCGAAAAATTAATATAACGATTAATTTGAAGTCACTGGTAAGAAATCTCGTGTCCGTTTTGAGGGTTCGAGCATTTTTCTCCAAATAGGACAAATATTCACTTTAAAAACGTCATTTTTCGAAAATATCTTGAACCCAGTCACTAGTCGTTTTTCCTAAAAGTGGTAATTTTTATCAACAAAGGTCATTTTTACCAAAAATGAAAATTTATCCAAAAAATGAGTATTTATAAATAAGTGGTAATCCCCCCCCCCCCAAAAAAAAAAGTTATAGTAATTTTCTCCCAAAAATGGTAATTTTATCCCAAAAATGGTAATTTTATCCCAAAAATGGTAATTTTATCCCAAAAATGGTAATTTTATCCCAAAAATGGTAATTTTATCCCAAAAATGGTAATTTTATCCCAAAAATGGTAATTTTTGAAAAAATGATAATTTTTATCAATAAATGGTGATTTTTCCACCAAAAATGGTAATTCCCTCCCCCCTCCCCCAAAAAAATGGTAATTTTTCTCTAAAAAATTGTATTTTCATTTTTTTGTAATTTTTTCTTACAAATTGTAATTTTCCCCAAAAATATGTAGTACTTTTTCATCAAAAAATGGTAATTTTTATTAAAAAAATGTTGATTTTTACTGAAAATTATAATTTTTGCCAACTTCATTGTAATTTTTATCCAAAATGATTTTTTCCAGAAAATGGTCCCTGAGTAATTTTTACCACAAAATGATAATTTTCCGAATTTCTGTACCTACTTTTGAAAAATAGATATTTTTGGACGAAATTTAAAAAAATCTAGAATTTTGCCAAAGAAGTCCGTCAAGATATAGTAAGACACGTTTTCGAAAATCGAGACAAAAAAGCTTCGATGGACAAACACAAAACCAAAACGGTAAAAAAATACGATGGCGCTCATTTCCAGATTTTCGTATTCTTACTTAAAATTTTTTTTGAATTCTATTACAAAATCCATAAAATTAACATTTTTACAATTTTGCCTAAAAAAATGATTTTACTTATTCACAAAAAATGAAATTTTCTTTTAAAAAACTCGAAAACTCCAATTTTTGCCAAAAACTGTACATAATTTTTACTCACTGCTTTTGATTAAGAATTTTCAATTTTTCAAAATTTTATGTAAATACCAATCAACTTGGGCTCATTTTTTTTGACGTTGACTGCCATAATTTGAAGAGAAAAATTAACGTTTAATGGATTTTTCTCGATATCTATACTCAATTAAATTTCAAGGACACGTGTTCGTTAGGATAAGGTCCGAATTAGAGAGCTGAAATTTTATTTGGTCATTTTAAAGTTAAGACATAACTTTTGAGCCACCTCGTGTTTAAATTTCGAAAAAAAATGTATTTTTGTTCACCTCGAAACATTAAAATTATATTTTTTTGTTTTTGAATTTATTTCAGACGGACTCGCCCTCATCCATCTGATTTGCATACACCTCGAATCTTTTTTCCATCGAATACGAAGCAAAAATACAAAAAACAGAAAAAACAGAACTCACCATAGCTTGTATTTTATCAAAGACTGGTGCTACCGAAACTTGGTCAATTTTTAGCCAAAAACCAAAAAAATTCCACGAAAGAAACACCATTTTTGAAATCAACGTTAAGATCAATCTCAGCGAGATGAAACTCATACCTATTCAAAAATGGTTCCACTCGTAAAGGAAAACCACATCGAATAATGACTTGGAATAGAGATCTAATGATCAACATATCAACGACGTGAGTAGATCGAAGAAAATAATTTTTCCAATTTGCAACGATTGGTTATATTTTGTAATAGACGCGAAGATTGATTGACAAACCACTAATACACAATATCGATATTTATAGGAAATTTTCAAATGCAATGTTTCGTTTTTCAACTGGTGCATTCGCAGTCATATCCTCATATCAGTTCAATTTCATACAATCGTGGTTTAACATAAAAATTGGAATTTCGGGATGGAAAATTCCATTCGTTCATCACAGCTCGTTTCCAGGTAAGAAATTTAAATTTTCATTCTTATCTTAAAAATAAGTATACCCGACAGAAGAACCCAAGATTCTTTGGTATTTTCAATGGTCCAAAACAATGACTAGTACAAATGTCGAAGCTCTATGGGTAAAAACCCATAGAGCTCGGTTTGGTAAATTAAAAGGCCCACAAATCGACTAGGTAAATAAACCGAGCCGACTCGATGTGCGGTATTATTATCCATTGGTTTACCCACCCTCTATCTCGGTGGTCGAACTCGGTATAAATAATGACAAAAACACACATGTGTGACATAAAACGAACGATCTGTCATACTTCTTAAACAATCTCATCAGCGAGCCAGCGAATCGCCTCTTTTCGGCTTGTAATCATCGGTCTTTGTGTTATTGTTGGGAAGCGTTAAAATGTTTCGGACGCGATGATTCATTGAATATTATAATCAGACGAATTGGGAATGGGAATTTACTCGTTTGAACCGCGGCTGCCGATGAGCGGGTGGATGTTTTAGCGATTAGTAAAACAAAAATGATGAACGCGGAGGTGTAGGTAGTTAATACGTATGTAAATTACCGGCGAAAAATTACCGTTTAGTGTTTTTCTATGTGAGGTCAGTACTTCTAACGGTGATAATTTTTTACTTTTGTTGTTCGTCTGTTTCGATTATGTACGACATTCGAAAAAAAAAAATCGCAATTTAGTATACCTAGACCTACCTTCCTATATTGTGTTTTGACTAGCTCCTAGATCATTTTGGCCCAAAATTGATTTTGACGATTTAAGTTCAAAATTCCAATTAGAGAGGTACTCGAGGTGTGACCTGCCAGAAGGAAAATTCAAGCTTTTAGAACATCACAAAAAATTTCCGCCTCAGAAATTTTAGCCACTGAAATTAATTTGAGGGGGATGAGTTAAGGGGTGTGAATTTCGAAAATTCGTGATCTCTGTGATTTCGAATCAGTGAAAAGTCACTGATAAAAGTCAAAATTGCAACACTACGAAGATCAGAAAATTTTTTCAAGTTTCATCATCGAATTTTCAACGATTTTTTAAAGAATTTCACTAATTTGTTTGTAAATTTCAGACATTTTACTGACTTTTTAGTGAATTTTTTTCACTGATTTATTACTTTACTGCAATTCTCGCTGGTTTTCAGTGATTTTCAACAATTTTTACTGATTTATGAATGAGAAAGTTGATGTACAATAAATTCATCTTCCAAATACTTTTAAGTATGGGGAAGAGTTTGGATATCGACTTGATTTTTGATTCCATCCCTTTCACCATACCTCAGTCGACCCCTCCAACCAAAATCGATATACCGCACGTAATATTTTCATTTCTTGAAATATTTTTCCAAAATTTTCTGAAAAATTATTTATTACCTGTCTGGTCCCTTTTTTTGTAGACGGTCACTATCTTTGTATACCTAATTACCTACTTTGGAAAATCCATTCGAAAATCATTTCCAACATTTTTCAAATTTATCTCATTTATTTGTCCAATTTTTTTACCTCGCGTCGGAGGGTGGGGTCAAATTCATAATATGAGCAAAAATTCGAATTCTATGCCTTCAAAAACCCAACAAACGAGGTCACGGCGTTATTTTTCATATTTTTTTTTAATTTTTGCCTTTTCTAGGAGGCTAATAGAGAGGTCAGAGGGGTCAGATGAAAAAACCTAGTACATATTTGAACTCCAGCACCTTAAAATTAGTATAAATCAAGATGTTGCTTTAATTTTTATATTTTTTTGAATTTTGGTCAAAATTGTGAACCTCTATACCTCTCAGGAATTTGGGGATTTCATCTGGAAAATTTGTTGCTTAAAAAAAGGGTGAAATAGACTGCTTACTATAATTTTTTCAAATTTTCAAATAGTAGAGATAGCTTTCATCTTTTTTACTCATCATGAAAGTTGAGCTTTAACCACCAAAGTTTGATTTTTAGCTTTTCAAAATGTGATTATTGTTTTTGATTCACCTCTCAATTCTTCTTCTGCACTGAAAAAAAAAAAAATAATAAAATTTATCCAAAAAAATAATAACGTGTCCCAATTCTCAAAATAGGTAAAATTTATCACTTTTTTGAATAAAATTCATTCTTTTTGGTAAAATTTATTCATTTTTTTGACAAATTTTATTATTTTTTAGAACAAATTTCACCTATTTTGTGAATTGAAACACGTTATTATTTTTTTTAAATACATTTTATTATTTTTTGATTAAAATTTATTATTTTGGTAAAATTTATTAATTTTTTGGATAAAACCGATCTTTTTTTTGATAAAATTAATTATTTTGGAGGTAAAATGTATTCATTTTCGTAACTTCTGTTTTTTCCGTGTGATCCCGCAAACAGTTTTCCTCTGAGTACAACTTATCTGGAAGATATGAGCCTTAAAATTTGATAATTTGGCAAAAAGTTTCAATTATTGCATAAAAATTACGAAACTCATTCCCTTTCGGCCCTCTTGAGGGTTAGAAAGGAAATAATCGTCGTTTTGTGAATAGGCCATGAAACGGAACGTAAAAAAATTGAGTGAAATTGGAGGACTCCGACTTTGAATCAACGTGAAAAATTCTATTAAAAACATCTCTCTCCAAATCAATATCAATATTACAAGGATTAAAATTTTGGATGTGAATGTTTCTTATGATATGATGTTCCACACAAGCCTTTAAAAAACTTTTTGGTGTCTTCCTTGATAACTTCAAATGTTTTCGAACGTTTAATTTTTTTAAAAATTTTCTAACTCTATTTTTTTAAAAGCTGTATCCAATTTTAAAATTTTCCTATTGGTAAAATTTTTCGAATCAAAATTTTTCAAAATTTATCCAAATTTAATTTTTAAAATGGTTTTTGACTGTATTTTCTCACTTTATTAAATTTTTTATAATTCTGAAAAATTGAAGAAATCGAAGGTGTGAAAATTTTTAATATAGAAATTTTCCAGCTTTGAAGTTTTTCCCACTGTAAAATCTCTTCAATTTAAATTTTCTCATTTTCGATCCGGTCTCCTTCGTTCCATCCCAATACCTATTCCAACAGAATGAAAAATACGATTTTGGGGGAAGGGGTGAATTAGAGCACAGGGAAAGGGGTCGAATCAAAAATTGAGTCGATGTTCGAACTCGCCATTTAGGAGATAAATTGTTTATTTACTCTGCTCTCAAGGCCATCAAGCGGAACTCGTAAAAAATGAGCGAAATCGAAGGATCCGACTTCATTTTTGGCTTGATTTAACATGGAATTTTTTCCTTGGATTTTTTTTAAATATAAATTTTTTTTTAAATTCCTGTGTTTTAAAATTCCTTTCATCTCAATCATTAAAAGAAATTTTTAATGGGTGAAATTGAAAAAAAAAAATCAAAATTATACAAATTGTGTCAAAATTGAAGTTTCAAGTGTTGTAAAAATTTTAGTACACAATTTTTTAAAAAAGTATGCTTGAAAATAAAAAAAATCGAACTTGGCAATTTGAACGTGAATCTTCGAACTCGCATTAGCGTCAAAATGATTTAGGAGCTAGTTTGTTTTGCCTCTCCCTTCCTGCCTCCGGCTCTCTAGAATCAATCTGTTTATTGGCCTGGTATAATATGCACGCGCTGCAATTTTTTTTTCAATTCTCGTACGGTAAACGTATAATGAAAATGCTCGGTTAGAATCATAATAACGCGACGATAGTTTATTTGGCGGTTGATTTCGCTTTCGTACTCATTTTATATGGATGGTACGATAGAAGGTCACGATGCTATGAAAATCCGGAAGAACGAGATGACGACGAGGTCGTGATTCTTTTTTTTAAATACTTCGTTTTCGTCGTTACAATGGTCATTTTTGCACATTGTACCTGCGCTACGTACCGTACATATAGGTATCGCACACTATACGCTACGTTTTGTCGGAAAAAAATATATATAAAATGGAAAAAAGCGAAGAATAAGCAACCAACGGGTTCCAGAAACACACGTGCTACCTTACACACACCCATTTTTTTTTCATACTTGAAAAAAAAAATGTTATTCGTATTAGTTCTCTTTTTTTTCTCTCTCGACGACCGAAAACCGACCCTCTTTTGTCGATGATGAAAAGGGTTTCCTATAAAGCGTAAGTACGTAAAAAAAATAATACGAAATTCGCACGACCATCTCGACGCAGCGGTATGCTGCTGCGTACCAAGAACACAGTTTATGGGAGAAGGATCGGCCACCAGCTCGAGGAGAATAAATAATAATTAAAAACATATCGCGTGCATGAATTACTTTTACGCTGATTTTCTATTGTGACTGTAGTCGTGGACACGCGGAATACCTCGCTCCCACATTGTTATAGATTGAATGTATCATTGGCGAGTATCGTCGTCGTCATTGTGAGAACTTGTTTATCGATGTGGAATAAATCATGTTAAATGATTTGTTAAATCTACTTACTTTGATATCGTTACGCGGAATTTAATCAGCTTTGATCTTTTCTTACGTTGGTATTACGATGTCTCGTCGTGTGACAGAAAATTTCGTCCAGGGAATTCCGCAAATGGCTGGGGTAATTTGATGGCGGAAAAAAGTTGGGAAATTTTCGATGTATCGAATTTGTGAAATTGATTTTTGGTGATTTTTTTTCTGAGATTTAGACTGAAAAATGATGATTTGGTAGAGGGCTTTGAAATTGATCTTGGAAATATTTTTCATTAACGTATTTTCAAAATAATCTGTCTTGATGTTTGATTCTTTTTAATTAATTTTTCAGATTTTTGACTAATTTTTGAACCATAATTTCCTTTAAAAATGGCAAAAAAAATTGAAAATTATCAAAACGTTTTACAAAGTGAACTTTTATTATTTTTGGAGTTGATGAAGTTGAAGGAGGAGAGAAGAAGGAGATTATGGGAGGAGGGGTAGGGGAGGAGAGACGATTGATGATGAATTTTCAATAACATTAATCTAAAATTAGAACTGAAACGGTGAAAACCAAAAATATGAACATTTGAATAAATTTTTTATTCAATTTCGATTTTAGTTTTTCATTTTTTTGTTTGGTACATAAATGAATTTTTTAATTATTTCATTATTTTTTATGTTGATTAATTAGGTATCTAATTGAATTCATGGATGAAAATAGAAATAAACCGAAGTTGATTTTTATTATTCATCAAAGCAGGGACAAAAAATTCTTAAATTCTGGTTTGAATGGAATTCTTCCGATTTTTCAAACTTCAAATGCAAAATTCTCTTTTAAAAAATTCATCGCCTTACCACCCTTGTAAATTTTATATTTGAATTCAGGTTTTTGTGACCTTGTATTCAGGGCCTTGAAGAGAAAATAGGGGTTCAAGGGAGGGGGAAAGAGGAGAAATTTTGAGAGAAAAAAAAATTGTTTGTAGGTTCTCGTGATCTTCACTGACCTCCTAAAAAAACTTTGGCCTGGGATATCTGTTCTCCCCTCCTCTTCCTCCTCCTCTTCTTCTTCTGAGCAAACCTGCTTGCATTTTTTTCACTAAGTACTCAAAACAATTAAA
The DNA here is from genome assembly GCA_038380155.1 of Pseudococcus jackbeardsleyi. NCBI lineage: Eukaryota > Metazoa > Arthropoda > Insecta > Hemiptera > Pseudococcidae > Pseudococcus > Pseudococcus jackbeardsleyi. Next base: position 55,450,918 of record CM076242.1, read on the forward strand.
ATGTTTTTTTTTTTTCTAAATTAAACTATTTATTCAATGATAATTTCGAATTTTGGTGGATTTAAGTAAATTATAAATTAGTAAAAAGATTGTGTCTTTTTATTTCAGAAAGCTTAATTTTGAAAATCGAGATAGATATTGAAAATATTTCCAACGCTGATAATTTAAAATCTGTTGATTTAGGGTTTCAAACTTTTCCAATTATTGTAAATTGTGGAAGTGGTGAGAATTTGTTGGAAATTCCAAAGTCTGAATTGGCTGAAGCGAACACAAACCTTATTTTTCCTATTTTTTCCTTAAAATTCTGAATAAAATTTTCAATTCTCCCATCACCACCATATTCCAATAGATGTGGATAATTGATGTCCAATTTTTATTGAATCGATGGAATAGAAATATTGAAAAATTGATGTATAAACAAAAAATCAATTTTTCTACGTTTCTGACTTGATTTTTCAAATTAAATTTCAGCCTGAAATTTTTTCTCGTTTCAAAAAAAAATTTCATCGGGTAGTCGAAATTTTGAGATTATTACAAATTCATAAAACTTTTTTTATCAATAAATTTAAAAAATTTACTGACTTGAAAATTTATTTAGCAATTTTTTCTTTGATTTTTTGCCAAATTGATGAGTTTAAGTGTTGTTAGAACGTATTTGGAATTTTGAAATTTTTCCATTGGATGCATTTAGATGGAAATGATAAGTACGTACAACTGCTACCTACTTGGACAGCAAATTTCATAAATACTAAAAAATTATTTTCTAATTTGAAGTGCTTGTATTTTCAACTCGATGTCCTATTTTTCAAAGAATAAGAAAAAAGTACCTATCTACATTCGAGTGCCCATTCAATCAATAATATTCTGAGTATCGTTGTTTGTTCCGTAATTCTTGAAACCTCAACCACTCCTTGTTCACTCAATTTTTGCAAGACAAACTCACAAGACTATTGAAATGAAAAAAAAAAAACGAAAAAAAAAACAGTTCTCGTGTCTGTGATTTATTTGTTTTTAAACACGTACATCACTTAATTGTGTTAGGTGCTGATTACTGTGCCAATAAATTCAAATTATACACGTATTGCGTAGGTACTAGGTAGTAGGTACATGTATGTAGAGTTGAGATAATTTAAAAGCATATCAAAATAAGTTATCTTTTTCCTGTTGAAGGAAATTCTAGGGCATGGGTAAATTGGTTTGATTTGTCACAAAATGTGATACTAAAAATCGACAAATGTGTCATACGTAAATATTTTCAGTTTGACTTGAACTTGACCTGATTATATTTTTTCAATTTTTTGGGAAAAGCTCGTGAACTTCCTATCATCAATTTCAAATGTTTATAAAAATTTTATTTTTTCGACTTGAATGAAAATTTTCCAGAAAAAGAGGTCATCATTTTCAAAAAAAAAAACAATTTTTTTCTGCTACCTAATACCTACATATGTACTTATAAAAGCACTTTTGCTATTATAGAGAAACAAACCCCCTACATTTTTGATTTTTTTTTCAAAATGAATATATTATAATTTTATAATATATTCAAACTTAGAAACTTGTTGCCAAAACGTCGCAATTATTTTTCGCCATAAATATTTCATCAACTCATCATTAAGATAATTTTGTGATTCGTGATTATGTTTGTGATTTTTTAAATTCAGATTCTTTGATAATTTTTAAAAATGACTTCATCATGTATTTGTTTGATTTTTTCCCCTCTAAAAATAATTCATCTGAAATTCCCAAGTAGAATGAACCGCAATATCTATAGGTCTTCTTTTTTAATTTCTGACTAAATTTTCTGATTAAAATGAATACTTACTCAAAATATTACGACTATTATAAATGCATTAAATTTCAAAGAAATAGTCGAATAGAATATTATCTAAATTAATTGGACATAAAAATGATATCAAAGTAAAGAATGTTATCCTTGACCTGCACAACTTTTTATTCGTAGTTTTTTCCCCTTTACGAATCAAAAATTTGTTCAATCAAATATAGTTTGATTAAAATTCTCTTTTCATTAATTTTTTTTATTAGATATCGCACATAATTACACCATTTAGGTATTTATAAGTAAGTATCTCGTAGAATTGGGAACGTGCAAATGTAAGTGTAAGTGTAATTGTTGATTCATATTCATTGAAATTTTCTTGACTGTTATCTGTTGATATCGCTAAAGCACTTACTGTTTTTATTTATTTCAAAATTCGACACCTACCCATCACATGAAGCTTGACTCACGATATGAGTAAACATTATGAATAATCATTCGTTTACGTTAAACGATCAATTTTTAAGAATAAATTCAGGAAATCGAATATCTTTATGGCTGATTTATCATTATGGCAATATTATGTACTCTAATTACTCGCTTACTTACATGTCGTTGTTATCTTTTGAAATTATCAACATTTTTGGGTGTTGGCAATTCTTTACGTGATTGTATTGAGCCCATACCTTAGATAGTAAGTAAGTACATTTACCAGAGAGCGTTCATTGGAGTGGATCGTTCTGCATTATTTTCTTCATAATTTAGGTAATAGATACATAAATAATGAATGTTGCGTCTTTGTAGACCTCAAAAAAATCTGATAAAAATTTCATTTTCTAACAATTTTTTAAACTTTTTTTTTTCGAAAATTGTCTTAAAATATGGATTTTAATATTCAAGTTACTCAAGTAAAGGGTAGCTGGGTACTGCATATTTCTGCTCACTTACCTAAATTGCATTTATGTAGTAACTAAGAAATTCGTTTTTTATTTCTTAAAATTTTAGTAAGAATTGAAAAAAGTTATTTTTGAGAATTTTATTGCTCATTATGGATATTTAGCCAAAAACATCCATTCTTCGATAGATGTTACTCCCCCCCCCCCCTATTTTGCCATTTTGAAAATTCGACTGGAGAAGAAAAAGGATTTTTTTGGTAAAAATATTCATTTATTAAAATCTTTCAAAAAAAATTTTAATTTTTTATCAAAAGCATTTTTGAAAAAATAAATAAGGCAATATCTAGGACAAATTTCCTAAAAATCCAGATATTTTTTGAGGGGAAACCTATTTACCAACTAGCAAAATGAGTCTTTATCTGTAGGTAATAAGATGAAATTTCAGATTCAGTAGTTCATTTTTCTAATTTTGGTGAATTTTTCAATATTCAAAATCATCCCATTATTCGCAACGTATAAAAATTTTATTTAATCGAGAAAAAATCCGAGATTTGTAATTTTTGGGCTTTGAAAAAAAAGTATCAAAAGAAGTCGATGATGGTTAACAAGACTCTTACCAACGTAGATAATCCATGTATTGGTAATCTATTTTTCTTTGAATAATTTTTTTTTTCAAAATTCATGAGTTCTTGACTGAGTTTGGGGGGGGGGGGGTACTGGAAAAAATTAGAAATGAATTCGACCGAGGTGTAAGAAATTTTGGAAAAATAAGCTGTAATCGATTAAAAAAGTCGCCAATATGAGTAGTCTGCGTTTATGGTTGCTGAAATTCATTCGAGTCATTTTTATAGCCTTCTTTTCAAAGCTGGAAAATTACAAAAAGAATTTCCGGGACTCCAGAACGATTTGAAGTACTTCCAATCGACTCAATTCGAGATGTCCATAATAATGCATACCATCCTAATTTCTTTTTTCTTTTTTTTTTTTCATTAGATAATATTTTCATGTTTTTCATTTTTGCGAGCCTATTTGGAGCAATTCCGAATTTTCAAAAATTCACCAAAATCAAGTATCTGTTTACACAAAAAAAAACACAAAAAAAAGCACTAGAAATGTTACTTTAGTAGCAAGGTAACCAAAAAAAAAATGGCTGAAATTACCTAGGTACCTACCTATTTCAAAAATTTCATGCAAAGAGTTATAATTTTCAATATTCTCCTTTTCTTCTTGAATTTCTAAACAATAGGTACCTACTCTTTTTTGACCAAAAAGCAAGAAAAATGGCAAAAATTTATAGGTGCGCCCAAAAATGGAGCTCAAGGGACTCGAGCCCCTTTAAGCTCGGCAAGGAAATTTTTCATGTTAAAAAAATACATTTTTTTAGCTTTTGAAAGATGTTTTTTCAAAAAAAAAAAACTTTGGATCGCTCTGATCCTCCTCTATAAACACGATGCCCCCTAAACCTGATCCTAGATCAGTAAAATTTGATGTTTAGCTTCTTTAAATCGTTAAAATAATAAAATTAGCAGTTCTCACAGATATTTTGGTGAAAAATCACTGATTTCTTAGTCAATTTCCAATTTTCCAGAAAAATTTAATATCTCTGAATAATTTCCACTGTACGATCAGTGAAAAATGTCTGTTTCTCAGTTAAATTCATCTTAACCTTACTGATTTAACAAAATGAAAATTTTGCTAAATTCGACTGATTCAAAATTTCATGTAGGCAGATTTATCTATTAACCATTTATTCCAAAAATACAGATTTTTTAAAAAATTATTGATTTTGACTACCTTCTCCAATTTTTACAAGATTTTCAATTTTTCTTTCCTTGCGTAATTTTTGGGGATGTTTATGGAAGAATTTTCATTTTTCTGTTCCAGTAAACGTGCACCATGAAAATTCGAGAAAATTAATTTTAGTAAGTACAGTTGAAATTTTTTTTGGATGAGGGTTATCTTTAGATGTTCTTTCGAGATATTTTCATGTAAGCCTAAAATTTTACTATCGACTTTGTATGCGTTTACAAACCCTTTTTTGATATACAGTTGAATTTTAAAAATTGACCTCTGCCTTTAGCTTGACCTCGAAATAAATCTATGACCTTGATACTCTTGACTTCGGTTCCCAGGTCGATTCGCATTCTTGACTTCTTTTTTTTTTCAAATATTCATAAAAATTTTAATAAAAACAGATTTTAAGATAATTTGAGGATATAAAAAATCAATTTGAAAAGTGAAATTTTTACTAAATTGTTCTAATCTAGAAAAACAACTTTTTCGACCTCATTTCCTAGCTCCATTCAATTTTTGAAAAAACTGAAAAAAAATTCACCCTCGTAAGCATACAAATTATTATGAAGCTGTATACCAGCCTATGGCAATATTCTATTTCATTACATTAATACCACACAGACAGACTTCTACGAAAGATATAGGTACAGATTAAATATTAAAAGCTCCGCAAATCGTTACAAGTTCATTGGACGCTCATTCACGACGTATTCATCAACCTTCCAATGGTTATTGTTTCGCCTTACATTTTAGTCGTTTGTACTTACACAGTCCATGTTATAAATCTCGAATGTGATATGACACGTTGAACTTCTACATACTCATACTCTTACGTATTCATCTACATTGACTATGATTTATTAATAACACAACGCGAACGTAAGCAAGACGCTGATTTAATATGTTTTATTATTGTTTATGTTATTTTTTTTTTCACTCGTACAATCGACGCATTGATCAGCGAAGTTTGCATGTGATTAAAATCCAATCACGTGATAAGTTCGTTTTCATCGGCAAACAACAACATAGTCTAGGTATCTCCAACCACACTCGAAAACAAATTACACAATTTCGCAATCATATCATTATTTTTATAGGTGATAGTAAAACTATGGTCCATAGTGGAGGGGGAAAAAAAAATCGCCATACAAATTCGCGAATATTTAACATTGTATTGTATATATTTTTGACGTATGTACTATGTACCTAGGTATTATCTGTAGGAAGACGAATGCACAGCATTATACATTATGCGGAACTAATTTTGTCGTCGTTTGATAGTCGATGTATGGGTACGGAAACAGCATAGTGATTATGAGATAGGTACCTTATAGGTTCGCAGGTATCGTTGCCTGTATGCGTTCTCGAATATGTCAAACGACGTTGGAATTCTCTCAACCAATTACCCACTCGTGTGCTAAACTTACCTAATGCCAAATCACACACGTTGCATTTTACAATCGGTGGGCGATTTTTTTCAACAATATGGAAATTCCAGCATGTCTTGAGATAAATGCATGGGTACGATTGCGAAATGGAAATCAGATCGTAGACCGCAGCAGCGCTTACGGATCATTCGAAGGTTTTTCAGCGTTGGCGAATTTATTTCTAATTATTTTCGTACGTGATGGTCGAGATATGGCGTTTTTATTTTGAAAAATTACTTTTTATTCGTTTCCGTCGCCGCCTTATCGAGACTGCTCAGTTGCGGGTAATCGATGCGGTGACATTTTTAACGATATGGTTTCCTGCAATCGATTATCGTTGTAATTTGGCGATTTTTCCGAGGATAGGAGAGCTTACGTCATGTGTTTTTTTGGTGGAGTGATCAAATAATGGTAATGAGGTGAGTTCGGAGTGATGATAAGCAGGGTAGAGTGACCAGATGATCGAGTGATCGTGTCTAGGTGATCAGGTTTCCCAAGTGTGAGGTTTGGGATAATGTAGGTTAGGATTTCAGATTCCCCTTGTACACTTTCGATTTTGGAAGGTTTACGATTGATTTTTTGGAGGTTGATGAGATTTGATGATGTTTGGTTGGAGGCAGTTGAGAAATTTTGCCAGAGAAGTTGATAATTTTTTCTTGGCAGTGAGGAGTGTTTTTTTTAAGAAATCGAGGTTTCGAATTTTTTCGGTAGAATGAAGAGTCTGAAAGGGAGAGATTGAAGGATGTGAGGTGAAATAAATGGGAAGGGGATACGGACAGGGGCGAAATCTATCATGGTAATGGTGAATGATATTTTTAGAGAGTTTTTGAAAAAGATGATCATTTATTGAGGATTTTAAAAATTTTGAGGAGAAAAATTGGTAAAAATTCGAGAGAATTATTGAAAATTACTTTTTCTTTGATATTATTCATTTTATTATTCGATGTCTAGTAATTCAATTTCGATAAGTTCTAGGCTGTAATTTTGGTGGAATAGAGTCTTGTAAACACTGGAAAATCACAAAAGTGGGTAAGAAAACTTTTTAGTAGAAATCAAAGAAAAATGTACAAATTGGGAATTATAATGGAAAATTGAATTTTTGTTATTTTGTCCAAAAATGATCGATACGAAATCGAAAAATTGAGAATTTTCAAAATGTTTCAATTTTGAAAGCCATTATACCCTCCAAAGAAATTTGGAGAAAGCACCAACGCTTAGTTCGAATCATCATTAGATACGAAAATTTTGGAATGTTCAAATTCGTCAAGTCATTAGTCTAAAATCAGCTCGGAAATGTTTCTTCTCTTGGGTGTTCTTACGAAGAAAATAACCGTGTTTTATTTATTTATTTATTTATTGATAAAGCTATACAGTTCTATGAAGAGAATTTTACTCCCCCTCCCCTTCACAGTTATCTTTCCACTGTGATTTTGATTCTTTCTTTTTCAAAACTTGTTTTTCTTTCCTTTTTAGAAGCTAAAAAAATAAGAAAAACTGTCTGCAATTTGAGAGTGTATCAAAAATTAGTCTATTTGTAATATTTTTCAATTTTTCCAAATTTATCATTTTTTCAATTTTTTTTTCATTTTTCAAAATCTGAAAATTTTTTGAAATTCTGAAAATCTTTTTTTCAAGATTTATCATTTTTTTCAAAGTAAGCAGTATGTGAACTTTTTAAGATTTATCCAGTTTTTAAACATGATGATTCGCTAAAATTGATCAACTTTCTAAATTTTAGCAATTTTTGAAAAATTTTATTTTTTTCGAAATTTGACAATTTTTTTAAATCTATTGACATCGTCAATTTTTTGTAATGTGTAATTTTCAAATTTTGTTCATTTTTTAAAAATTTTCAATTTTTTAAAATTGACTAATTTTTTTAAATTGACTAATTTTTTTAAATTGACTAATTTTTTTAAATTTAGCAATTCTCCCAAGTTCATCAATTTTATTAAAATATGTCAATTTTTCAAAATTATTTGATTTTCCAAAGTTCGACAATTTCCTAAAATTTTTCAAATTCTTAAAATTGACTAGTTTTTTCAAGTTTGACATGTTTCAAAATTCATTAATTTTTCCAAGTTTGGTCATTTCATTTCTTAAATTTTGTTAATTTCTTGAAATTTTCCGTTCGATTTTTCAAGCGTGGGATGAACTAGGAAAGAATTTCGATCATAATATTCATCCAACGCTTTTTTTCAACAGTTTGAACCTGAGATGAACTTGGCATGAATTGTCATCACCTTGGGATGAGCTTATTTATCCCAATTTTCATCCCAAAGTTTTTTTAGATTTTTCAAACCTTGGATGAAAGTGGGATGAATTTTCATCCAACATTCATCCCACTATTGTTTTTTAGAATTTTCAAGCCTGGAATGAACTTGAGGTGAAATTTCATCCCAGAATTCTTCCCAAGCTGATTTTTAAATTTTCAAGATCAGAATAAATTTAGGGTGAAGTCTCTTTCTAATAATTATTCCAAGATTTGTTTCGATTTTTCAAGACTTAGATGAATGAATGTGGGATGAATTTTTATCCCAATATTCATCCCAAGCTGATTTTTGATTTTTCAATTCATCCCAAGTTCAGGGACGAATTTTCATTCATTCTAATACGAGCAGTTATCCAAAGCTTAATTTAGATGTTCTAATACTGGGATGGATGTGGGATGAAATCCCATCTCAATTTTTATCCCAAGGTGATTTTTCAAATTTTAAAGCTTGGGATGTTCTTAGGATGAAATTTCAACCCAATATTCATTCCAAGCTGATTTTTGACTTTTTAAGACCGAGATGAATATAGAATTAATTTTTTTCATTTCAAGTTTCTTTTTGATTTTTCAAGCTTGGGACGAATGTGAGATGAGTTTTTATACCAATAGTCGCCCCACAATTTTTTATTGAACATTTTTTCTCACTTTTTGATAATTTTTTGACATTCAAAAGCATCTCAAGAAAAAATTGATTAAGCTCTGTGGAAAGGAAATTTTACGTTCTACAATTTACTGTGCATTTGTCCTATTCATTTTTGCCCCTTGAACTCTTCTTGGACGATGGAATTTTTTACAATTTTTTTCTCGTTAACTGAGTAAAAAATACTATAAAAAATTTCCTTAAATTTCAAACAGCGTTTCTACGTTGGCCTGTATAATTACACACAATTTGAAACCGTGTACCTCTCTTTGATTAGCAACAATGTATCCGCAGTGATGATTGTTATTTCTGCTTACCAAGCAAAACGTGATAAATGATGTTTAGACCGAAACCCCAGACTACTGCTACCTGCACATGCGAAAACAAAATACCCGCCGTGCAAATTCATTCAACTGATAAAAAGTGACAACAGAATCGCACAGCTAAGGTGCGAGAAAACGTGGACACTAAAATGCTAACCTACCAACCTACGTGCTTTCTACGTACATCAATACCTTTTCGTTAATGTTTATAGTTCATGGATGTACATAATTTTGATTATTACGCGTTTCTTTTGTATTGTGAAGGTATAATTCGACGTAATCACATTGTATTCGTTTCAATGCAATGGTTAAAATAGCTAAAATCTTTCGATGAAAACGTAATACCTATCCAATGATTCGTATTTCGTATAATACGGAGGATATTCTGTACGAATACTTGCGTATATTCTTTTATCAAAACGTGACTCATTATCAAACTTTATGAATAATAGATTCCGCCGTGTCGCGTCCGTTTCCAGACAAAAACACTGCAGCTTAGATCTCGATAATTTGCAACATATTACTGCGAGCAGTACACACTGATTCATTGAAAATTTCATACTCGTCATTTTGATATCGAAAGGTAAACTCTGTCTGTACCTGTACGTCTGTCTCTGTACTTACCGTCTGTCATCGGTGAAGAATCAGAATTTTGAAATCAGGAAAAGAGGTGTTTTTAGGGTGGATTGTTTTTTCACTTTTTTAATTTCAGCGGTACATAGAATATTTTTTCAGCTAAAATTTTCGTCCTCGTTTGCTTAGCTTTAAATAATTTTCGAATTACTTACTGAAAAAAAAAACATGTGAAATAAAATATTTGGCTCTGAAATTATTACATGTACCAACCACTCCCCATAAATACATATTCCATTTCCCTAGAAAACTGAGTATTTTGAACCAGGAGAAATATAATTTCTCTTATTTTGCCAGTGGCTTCGTCGTGATTTAGCTTGATTTGATCCTCTTTAGAAATCCTGAAATTCAAATAATATTGTTTTCGGAAAATACTAGCATCCTTGTTAAGTACTAAAAAATTATTTTTCAAATTTGAGTTGAACATCTTTTTGGTAAATAATTGTCTTTCATTTTTTACAAAAAAAAATTGAAAAGTTGAAAAAAAAGGACTAAAATGGGATAAAGGTGAAATTGAGCAACAAAATGGTGTTTTAAAAATAAAATTTCAATAAAATCCTGAAAAATTGAATGAAGTCATATTTTGATTGAGATTTGACAAAAACAGGTCACGACTGTCCATTTTCTCCCCATTCAACTTTTTAAATAATTTTTTCAACATTAGTACTGGAAAGGAGATGAGATCTTTAATTTTCACCAGTGGTGTAACTTGACATTTCTGTGGGGGTGGGGAGAGGGGGATAAAAATCATAGAATTAAAGTTCCCTTCTGCGTGTCGATACATTTTTATCAGGTTCAATTATCAATTTTCATTAATAAGAACAAAAAACATAGTGGGAGGGAGGGAGGAGGCTCTTTAAAAAATTATTTAGTGATTTGTCAATTTTTTGAGATTTACTCTGAAATTTTATTTCAAGTTGTGCAATGTGCGTAGAATCCAAGTGAAGTTGAAACAAAAAAATTTTCAAATGAGCCAAAAACCACCCAAAAAATTGAACTGTCAAAGCTGAAGAATTCTTATACTTACAAGAAAAGCTTTGATATCTGAGAAAACTAAAACCCTAAATTCTTGAGAACCAATTTCTAATTTTTTTTTTAGGGAAACTTGGAAATCACTTTTTCAAAAACTGGGGCCTCGCTTTGCTCGGTCTCATTCCATTTTTTCTTCTATACCTAATTTTAAAATAATCCGCGAATCTTACAGAAATGATTTTTTCGTATTTTTCCTTAAAATTATGTCAACATGTTTCCTCTTCAAAAGTTATTTTTGATGTATGAAAATCTAATTTTTTAAATTTTTCGCCTCGCTGTTCTTGGCCTTATCATATTAATTTAGAAGTGGCCAATTTTCTATTCGGGTTAATTAATAGAAAACGTTGTTTTACTGCATCTTGAATTTAAGATTTTCTAAAATTTTCTCCCTCGTTTCGCAAGCACCGGAAACTACAAAAAAATTTTTATAAAATTGGCATTTTTCTGAAAATTTTCTGCATATTTTTCAACTACCATAAAATTGGTATTGGGTTTGAAAAAATGACAAATTTGGAATAAAAAATGAACTAAATAAGAGACGAGGAGGAAAAGCTGTCGAAAAATTTAATTCGAGCAAAAGTTATCCCCCTCCCCGTTCATTTTCGTTCCCGAATAACTCGATTTTCAAAATTTTCAGTTTTGTTTGCTGCAGCTACTCTCTGCGGGAAAATTTAAAATCTGAGTTGAGATTTTCACAGATCACCCCCCCATCCCTCAAAACGTCAAAGGTTGATTGAAAAAAAAAACGAGTTTTCATGATTTAGGAGACGAGGTCAAAACCTAAACGGGATAGAACGACGGATTTTTCGTTGTTATTGAGGGTGGCAAAAAAAATAAGGAGGGGTAAGAATGTGAAAAGAGGGGAGATGTGTGAAAAAATTGGGGGGAGGGGTGAGTTCTTAAAAGCTTTGAGGATCTCGGCACCTCCGTCAAGAAAAATTTTCAGTTTTCAATGAAGTGTTAGAATATTTGAATTCGAGCAAAGCCAAAGAGAAAAATATTCAAAAAAAAAGTTCAAAAGCAGAAAATTACTCACATAGCAAAACAGAAAAATTATGTGAAAATTTTTTCAAAAGTAGGAAAATTGAGATAATTTTGATTTTTGATGATTGATTCGAAAGTCAAAAATTGCGACTACAAATTTTTTTACCAAATTAACCTACGTTATTGCTGTCAAAAAAATAATTTTTAGTTCAGTTTTTATGTCTTTTTTAAATTGTTGAATGGTCGAGTATGAGATATTGAGATCAAAAATATTTTTCACATGAAAAAATGTATTTTTTGTAGGGCTTGTTTGGGGATGTGACGGGAAGGGTGGGGAGGTAGCGTGTCACTAACTCTTACCTTCAATATTTTTTAAAAATTTCATGCTCGAGCTAAGTTGAGATTAAGATTTAAATAATTTATAATTTCAGAAACCAAAAAATTTTGTTGAAAGAATACCACAATTCAAGGGCAAAAATTCTAAACTTCCAAAATTCTTTGAATTCTCTGAAACAAAATCGTAATTTATTTTCTTACATTAACCTTACAGTCATGGGCGCCGGCAGGATTTTCCTACGAGGTAGCAAGAAAAAGTGCTGACGAGTGCCTAATCCAATTTTTTATTAATGCCCGTTCAATTTACATAGATCATAGTAGTAGTACCCTAATTTGAGTGTTGTGACTCAAATAAAAGGGGAAAAATGGCAATTTTTTGCAAACCCACTATATTGACGATTTGACCAATTATATTTCATCGTTAGTCAGATCGTTTTTCGGAAACGCATGCAAAAATGTTTTTGCTCATGCAACTGCATCCAAAATTTTTAAAAGAAATACAGAAAAAAAAAATTTCCTCGAGGTTATAAATATTATTGTCAGCCTTATTAATCGTCCATCCGTCTTACTGGTTATGAAAATTTGAAAATTAAAAAATATATTTTGTTCGATATCAAGTTTACAGTGTGTCTAGTTTTACACTAGTAAACTTACCTACTCACTGATTGACTGAAATGACCAGCGGCGAACTTCGTAATTTTGCGCCTTAGGCACAATTTTTTCTTGCGCCTTTTTGAAGGACATAGATACGTATTTGACTTCTCTCTCCCTCCCCACCTCTCTAATTGACCCACCACCTTTTGATTTTTTGTTATCCATTAACAAGAACTTTCTTTTGAATCATTGAAAAATCTCATCAGATAAATTTATAGAATTGTATAAATTTAAAATTAATCAAAATTCACTAATTTCTAATAATTTTTTCTGAGTTTTAAAATAATTCCTCCATTTTTTTTAAAAATTTTTCAATTTTACTGACGTTCCAGTGAATTTTTCATGGATTTTTAAAATTTATTCTTGAGCTGTATTTCTGACTATTTTTCAGTGAATTTTGATCATTTTCACTGATTTAAAAATGAGAGATTATGCTTCGGAAGACAAAATTTCGATTTTTCATAATCATATACCCAAGAAATTAATTTCAATTCTTCAAATTTGCCTTTTTACCAAAAATTGTCAGTTTTAACTTTTAAGGCACTGCTTGGATTTTTCAGAATCCAAAATTTTGAAGAATTTCACTCAAATTCATTAAATTGCTAAAAATTGAATTCTGGGGAGGGAAAGATGCTAAAAACTCCTGAAATATTTTATATAAAAAGTGAGAAAATTATTGTCAGAGCGAAAAGAGGATGAAAATTTTTACAAAAAAGTATTTTAAGAAAACAAAAAAAAACTATACTTTTCGAGCATAATGAAGAGACATTTTCAACATTTTGCAGGATAATTTCTCCCTCCCTCTATTCACTTTGAATAGGAAAATTTCTTGTTTGAAATACAATTTTTTTTTCAAAAGATTGGCAAATTTAAATATTGAGGTGTAGATACTAGATAGGCAACTTTTTGACAAATTTTGCGCCCTTTTTTCTTGCGCCTTAGGCGCCCGCCTAACGCGCCTTACAGGAAATCCGCCGCTGGAAATGACTGAAATCTAATTACTAAAATAATGAAAACCTATCCAATGCAAAAAAAAAAACACGAAAAGTTTATGAGGTAGCGACTGCTACCTCCGCTACCCTCTGCCGGCGCCCATGCTTACAGTTCAAAAACCTTTCGATAATTTTTTTCTCATTTTTTTTTAATCATTAAAAAAATTGTAATGAAAAACATATTACTGCTGATGCATATTTAAATTTTTTTCTGGAAAATTCAATCTCCAGCAACGATGAAGTGCTTCTGAAAATTTAAATACCCGTGGGAATCTCTCCAACCAAATTTCAACCCAATAAAATATGTATTGAAGTTGTTGATGCCTTCTAAATGCTTTGATGGTTGAAAATGCCTTTGATATGAGAGGTAGGCAAGAATACATTCGAGTATGTATCACATCCATAATATAAGCTTATTTCACGTAGTAATTATTAAAACCTGCAAAATGAGGAGTTCAAAAATTCGTCTCGTTTTGAAAACATAAATGTAATGCACGCCTGTGGCATGTAAAATTGAATCACCTCCGAACTAATCAATTAATCATGTCGTTCTGCAGAAATGACCAAAAATTTGAATCATATGTAAAATAACTGCGAATACGTTCTTATACGTAATGCATATTTTGGGCAAATTCGTGTTAAGTACGGTAAACTGCAAAGATAAGAGCAATGTGGCTCATGATGAGTGAATCATTCGCTTATATGTAGTTTTATTCTACGCGAATATGATGCTTTTTTCGATAAGAACCTCCAGTCGTCTTTGTAAAAAGAAAAATGAACCACATGTAACAATTTTAATGTGAATCATAAACATAAATAGTTTAAGGAGGTAAATAAACGGCATTTTTTATCGTACCTGTGTACCTTTTACCAAGAACATTTTTTTTTCGTCCTACGACACTGGAAAAAATTTGTCGGTATATCCGAAATCGTGTTGGGAAAAATTTTTAAAAATGAGTCATATCTCGATGCATTTTAAGCTGAAATTTTTTTCGCAATTTAATAAAATAATCAGACGACGATCAAATGATCGCAGCGTAATAATATTGATCAAGTGCCAAGATAGAAGTTCACGGCTTTAGGTCTTGGTTTTTTCAAGGGTAAAAGCCTCGTCATTATATTTTTTACGTTTTGATTTTTTTAATAAACAAGCTTCCTCTATCTTCCAGTTCGAGAAGATTTTTTTCATAAACTCGATGTTTATTCACGAATTTCCAGAAGGCGACTCTGGCGACTGGCGATCTGACCAGTGCGTGGAACTTCTTCAGAGTGAGTCATATTGAACAGATGGATAATTATTTTAATATTTGGTACGTAGGTGGTTCTTAGGTAGATGGGATTAGACTGAGCTGACGAACTCGTGTCTTTTATTTGTTCTGGGAACTGAATTAAAAAATCATTTATTCTTATGCTCTGGTCCAGATAATTTTATAGGGTTTTAAAAATGTCTTAATAATGGTAAAATGAAGCACACCCGTTGAATAATAAAATTTGCATTGCACGTGAAAATCTGCGCATATTTAGTTCTTGGTATTTTGAGGCGAGCAAATGAACGAGTTTTTTTTTTCGTTGACTTGTAGTTATTTTCAAAGTGTTTTCCAGTTGTGTCTTCGAGGCATCGTTATAAAATGTGTTGTTGGTATGATACCTGAGAATGTAAATACATTGTACTGGTGTGAAATAGCTACTGGGAACGTCTGAGATTCAATTTGTGAATAGTATCGATATTATGACAAGAATTTTTATACGGAACTGAATACGTATCGCTAGATTTTTTTCTACATATTTTTTGAGGTGCATTAAATATTTCAATTTTCTAGAAATTTTGTATGTAGATGGACAATATCGTTCTGTCATTTTTCCCTAATTTTCTCCAGCATTAAATTTTTTTAAAAAAGTTCCCAATTTTGAATGTTTTTTCCAAAATTTTTACCCAATTTTTTCACTTCGAAATTTTTTTTTTAAACTTTTCCAACAGTAGAGGTAAGTAAATCTTTTTAAATTTTTTTTTTCACCCTAATTTTTTCTTCCTAGAATTTCTTCCTTTTTTTCATCTTGAAAATTTTTCTTAAAATTTTTTCTCAAAATTATTTTCCATTAAAAATTTTTTCTTGTAATTTTTTTACAATCCTTGAAAATTATTCTCAATTTTTTTCACTCTTGAATTTTTTTTCCATTTTTTTATCCTTAAATTATTTTTGATTTCTTTTCCACTTTTACATTTATTCTAAAAAATGTTGATTTTCAACTCAAAAATATTTTCGGATCTAGAATTTTCACAGTACATTTTTTTTTTTTTTCAATTCTGATCAAAATTGATGCATTTTTTTTCAGAAGGTATGTAAAAAATTAAAAAGCTCTGGAACTGTACGAAAGAAAAATGGCTGACGTAATTTTTTTATTTTTCATCGTGGGAAAAAGAGAGAAAAATGCACCAAAATTCCTTTTTTTATAACATGTATGTCTCTGGAGAAAATTCCTCAATTGTTTCTATATACCTATTCTGGAGCTGGAAAAAGTTTTGAAAAAATTGTACGCTGAAAAAATATGTATAAAAGATGCAGAAGTAGGTACGTAGAAAATTTTTTAATGAAATTATAATGAAAGTTGAAAATTGAAAAAAATCGAGATTGAAGTTCCTCAGAAAAAAATTTGAATTGGAAAAAATTTGGGGAAAAATTTTCAAGGTCGAAAAAAATTTGTAAGTGTTGGAAAAAACTTGGGGAAAAGATTTTATTTTAGGAAGAAATTGAAAGAATTTACAGCAAATAAAATGTTGAAATTTGAAAAAAAAGACAGATTTTTCACTGGTGACAAAGGATGAAATGAACAAATGACTCTAATGAAATCTAACCTCAAGAACAGAAAAATTTTATGATCTTTGCGGTTTCGCAATCGAAATTTGTGAACCATTAAAATCGTTGGTTTTTTTAAATAAAAATTACGGTGTATGGTTATGCAACTTTTTCGACGTCTTAGTTTTTTTTTCAAGAAATTGACTTCATGGGTTATTGACCGTTAATTTACGTGTTTCTTGAAAAATAACTAATAAATTGTATTATTTTTTCAGCTGAATCATGTTATGGATGATAAAATGGAATTATGTTTATTTTGTGGTCTTTTAATATTAAAAAGAATATTAGCACGATGATGCACATTGTACATAAGTAGCAGAAAGAAAGAGGTGAATGTATTATAAAATAATGCTCGACTAAGGTTTGAATACCTAATAAATGAAGTTGAAATACTTATTGTAAAAATTGAGCCAGCGCAGCGTGTTAAAAATCAAAGATGTCATTAAATTTTCATAATTTCCAAAAAATATCTTACTAGGTTGAAGTATTTCATATGAAATTAAAAATAGAAAAAAGAACCAAACTCGTTGAAAATTCAAGCGTCAAATTTTTGCCATACTCATCGCATAACAATGAAATCACTTCAGAAATTCATCTCCGATTTGAGTGAGAATACGATTTTTGGAAAAGTCATTTTTCAAAATGCTGGCTAAAATATCAGCTAACCAGGGTGATTTTTTGAATTTTGACGAATTCGAGCAAGGTTCAAAAATTTAAGAATAATGATTTTTCAGTGAAAAAAAAATACAGTTCGATGTGTGATGGCCCTAGAGTAAAAAAAATGAATGATTTTTTTATACTAGGGTCTTTTTTCCGGCAGGGTCACGTACAGGATGACCCAAAAGTCTTTTTTCGTTTTTTTTTTTTTTTTTTTGTGCGTGGCATTATTTGATCGTGTAATCTTGACTGCCTAATCATTTATTTGTTAGGTGAACATTTTTGCCCCATAAATAAGTGGTTAGGCAGCCCAAACTACACGATCAAATGATGATCACATGCATTTTTGATTGGTACCAAAAAAGATTTTAGAGCCACCCTGTACACATAGTTCCATTTTAAGAAATTGTTGAACAGTTATTTCAGAAATTTTTTGACATGATTGTGATGTAGTGATTATTGATTAGGAATCATCGAACTTAAACTCGATGAGAATTTTTGGAACCTTTGCGATAAAAATACAAAAATCAAACTTTCAAAATTCAACTACTTTTAAAGAACTGTGCTATTTGTAAAAATGTGAGCGATTTATAGAAAATTCTCCCAACTCAAAATATGTATCTTCGAAATTTTGGAAACTGCTTCCGGTTTTGAAACTTGAAGTCTGAAAAATACAGCCCTATTTTCAAAAAATACTCAATGTGCGAAAAATTCTTAATTTTTAAATTTTTAAAAACCTATTAACTGCATTTAAAATTTGTACAATTATTTTAGTAGAATTTTGTCAGGCAACATTTCTTTGATTTTTTTCTAACATATTGATTGAAATTTATTTTAATGGCCAAGAAATTTTTTGAGCTGCTTTAATGAT
This sequence comes from Pseudococcus jackbeardsleyi, assembly GCA_038380155.1. Lineage (NCBI taxonomy): Eukaryota > Metazoa > Arthropoda > Insecta > Hemiptera > Pseudococcidae > Pseudococcus > Pseudococcus jackbeardsleyi. Next base: position 55,469,061 of record CM076242.1, read on the forward strand.
TCAGAATAAGGACTAAAATTTTATGATTATTTCGCAAATGTATTTTCGATATTTACGTATGCTTATTTTTGTTTCACTTTAAAATTTTACTGCCATGCTGGTTGAAAAATGCCCTTTGTAAGATTAGAATTTTTTTATCGTTGGAAAATTCCCCACTTGAAAAACAGATAAATTTTTGTGAAATCGTTCTAGTTTCGGAAAATGGTTCAAGTTTTAAAATTTTCAAGTCAATGGAAAAAAAATTCACGGTGGGAAAAATAGTTCAATTTTTTGAAAAAGTGGCCATTTTTGGAATAATTTATACCTGATTCATCTTCTTTTGGAAAATTCACCAAGTTTTGAAGAATTCACCAATTTTCGAATATTATCAAACTTGTAAAAAATTTCGCAAATTCAAGGTCTGGAAAAATTTTTTAAATTTTCAGAACGATTTCAAAAATTTAAGAATACTTTAAGTTTTAATGAAATTTTGAAAATTTGTCATCCTAAATTTGCATAATGACTGATTTTTTCGACAAAATAATGTTTAGTGCTGACGCGAATTATACCTTTTACCAAAAGGTTGATCATACATGTTGAATCCATGCACATGCGTTTGCCTATATTTTTAATTGAAGGGGTTATCTTAATGTCAATTGGCGTATCTCCAATCATTGATGTTATTTTTGACCTTGGTAAAATACGTATTTTGCCACAGAATTCTGGACAGGCCACCAGAGGTGTCGTTTTACAATTTTCCACTAAAACTGATTACGGAGATGACTTGAAAATTCTTTGCCCGAATTCAAACTTTTCCTGGAATTAACTATTCTTACGGGTTTATTGGGTTCATTAAAGAGTACATACTTCGAAAAAATATCGAAATTTTTTCAGGATCGAAAAATTCTGAAATTTTGGATGTGGCGATTTTTTTCAATAATCTTTTAGTGTACATATTTTTATGTCCAATCGAAATTTTTCTGTCAATTTTGGATGTTCTCTTGTTGAAAAATTCAGAAAAAAAACTATAAGTTACAGATGACAGAAAAAAAAATCAAAAATTGCATCATGCTCCTGTGAGCTGTGACTGAACATTCTTTATCCTATTTCAATTTTTCAATTTTTTTTTTTTTCAGTCCTCCTGAGGATCTCTTTATAATAAAATTGGCGAAGAATTAAACTAATGTTTTTGAAACCAAATTTTTACCTTTTTCACAGTAGATTTTGTGAAATCATGGGTTTGACCAAAAAAACACCCACTAATCACAGATTTTCCCAATAAACACGATGGGTATGGAATTTTGTAACATATTTTCAAATAAATTACATACGAATATCAAAGAAACCCGAATGAACATATTAAATATTAAATAAAATGTAATAAACAACCGAACAATATATTCAAAATATTTGGCGAGAGAGAAAATCTTTTTTCATTCAAAGGTATCAAACACTCGAAAAGAATTTATCTATTCAATGGATCAAAGAAGACGGCGACCAAAGCTCGAATTTTTGTCAAATATCCCGTTTTTTCCGTTGAAAATCACTTTTCATGTGATATTCGTGTTGGCGTAGGTAATTTTCTTTAAAAATTAACATTGTACAAGGTCTTTACATGAACAGATTAACTATAATCCCGTTTTTTGAACATTATTACCATTGGGGAAATACTTAAATTTTAGAGAGGGATTTTTTACGCCGTCATTTAGAATTTATTTGAACACTATGTATGTATGTCAGATAGGTATTAAATATACTTACCTAGATCTATGATCTATGACACTGAAGTGGAGTGCGGACGGAATGAGGAAAACTTGTTTTTTTTTTCAAATCAACTATGGGCGTACATTTTCCAATTATATTGTTTAAACAGTATGTGTTTAACGAGTTTAGAAGAACTGTGATTAAAAAAAATTTCGTTTGCATAAAATATAAACATATCTAGGTGTACGCAACGTGATGAAATTCGAGGTAAGTAAAGTTGTGTTGGTTTCTTTTTTATTTAGTAATTTTTTTTTTTTTTTTTGAAGAAACATATCCTTTTTTTGCTACATCATTGAATGAATATCTAAGTAAGTAATATTTTTTCAGTTCCAAATTTTTAATTTTATTTGTCTTGATTTTTTTTATGTTTGGAGTGATTTTTATTCCAATTGTTAGGTTAATAAGTTGATAAGTAGTATCTAGAAAATTCAACCACTTTTTTTCATTATTTCTAGGTACCTATTTTTTTTTCAGCTTGTAATTTTTTTGTGAATTTTGTCCGTATGATTATTTTATTGGATCGTTTCGAATATGTTGGAACTATCTTTCTATAGTTTTGGGCCTCTTCAATTCGATTATAAAATAAAGAATTACTTAAGTATTTTATAAAGGTTTAAAATTTAAAAAAAATATTTTTTCAAAAATCATCTTTGATAATGAATGTTTAATTCAATTATTTTGTGAGGAAATAAGCCATAAAGGTATTTATTAGGTAGCTTAAAAAATTGTGATTTTAAGTACCTGGTCAAATTTTTCCCTGATTACCTTAAATTTGAGCAATTCTTTGAGCTAATAAATAATATTTAATTTATTAATAAAAAAAAAAGTAGGTAAGGAGATGTTCCATTCAGATTTGATCTTTGATCCTTCTTTAAAGTAAATTTTTAGCATGGAACTTCTTACTGAGGATATATTTGGAAACCAAAGCTGTTAGAAAGAGCCTATTTAGCTGAAAATTTGAGAATTTTATTTAAATAAACCACTTCGAGGAGATAATCAAAATGGATGGAGAATTTCAACAGTAGGAATTTGAAACGATTACTCCATTGTTTACTTTTTTTCAATCTCATTTCTCTACTGCAAATTTGATGTTTTTTTTTGTTACTGTGATCAGCTTTCATCATCAAGGGCAATTAAAAAATTATTTTTTCAAAATTTACAATTTTCCTCCTTCCTGAAAAATCACAATTTCCAACAAATCAAACCATATTGTAACTAAAAAATTTGATTCGCTGGTTGTAGATTGTTTTTCAAATTTGCTATACTTACTTCTTAGAAAATATAAAAAGGGAAGAAGTATCTATAAATAATAAGGTCAGATTTTGAACCAGTAGCCAAGAAAGTTATTTTTAGATCGTACTTAATTGTTTCTCGAAGTTGAAACTTTCAATTTGTGAAAAAATCACTCTGTGTAATGGATTGAACGAATGTGGTATAGTGAAATTTTTTAGTGATAGATGATTTTAAGGAAAAATGAAGAGACTGATTTTTTCAGCCAGTTCATCCAATTTTTTTTTTACTAAACAGTGAATTTTGAAATAATTTCAAAATTTCAAAAATTCGCCAAAGTTTGGAAATGGAGTTCTTTTGATATGTACTTTTCATTTATTCCTGTTTTGGTTCGAAATTTTACTTTTTAGTTGGAATACCTACCTTCCTTGTTAATTATGAAAAAGTTGTGAAAATATGTTTCTTTTTTGGTCTGAATTTTTTTGAGCATGTTGCACCTAGTTTTGGAATCTAAAACAAATATATTTAATGCATATAATCACCCAACAGATGTATTGTAATAAAAAAAACTTTCAGCCATGCTTCCGCCCCCTCCCACTCCAAAAAATAAGTTTTTGCTCAACGTAAAAAAAATTGTAAAACTGTGAACCAAATATTTTCAAAAAAAATTCTTTGATACTGCCCAGCAAGAGGTGTAATCTATTATGAAAATTTCAAAAAAATGCATCCCCCTTCCTGAGATTTTGCGAGTTGAATTTTTGACATTGGGGGTACAATAATTCCGAAAGAGGGGTTTCAGACTATAATTTTGGTTCATTTTTGACCGATTTTGGGTCAAAAGTCGTTCTTGATCCTTATCAGGAAAGGCTTTTTATCAGTGATCGAAAAATTTCGCTTCATTATTGCATTCATTCAATCTTACACACGGTTATAGGTACCTCAAAAATTAAAAATAAACATACAGAAGGGCGCGGCGTCGAAAATTTTCAAGATTTTCAACACTGAGAACCCATTGTGTACTCTCACAAAGAGGGCTTTCTGGAGAAACCAACGCACAGTGGGGCAGAATGAAATTTAGCACGTCAAAAATCCAATTTTCGGTTGAATTTTTTTTTATGTACTAGAGCTGAATTTGACATTGGTCTTTTTTTTTCAAAGGTCACGCACCCCTCCCCCGGGGTAGAAATATAAATTTTTGAATAAAATCGTGTTTGGTATCGAAATTATAGGATTTCTATGATTTCGATCCGCTGAATTTGAATTTGGCATTACCTTTTTTTTTTTTAAGAGGCCACGCAACCTCCCAAAGAAATCGTGTTTGGTATCGGAATCATAGTATTTTGAACCGCTGAAACCGAATTTGGCATTTTTTTCCCAAGTGTCATTTGGCCTTCTTAGGAAAAAAGAAAACTGAAAAATTAATTATTTCAAAATGTTGAAAGAAAATTGAAATAATTACTACATATTTATGAACATTGACATTAATTTTTAATAAAATGCAATGAGGTCTCTTTTCTCTCATCTGTAAATTTAATTTATTTTTGACATATTTATGATTCAAGATCTTCACACTGAAGAGAAAATTTGAGGAGGATAAATTTAACCCAGACCCCAGACTCATTTTCAAGAATAGTAGCCCAATTTTTTAAACAAATTTTATGTTGAAAAATCATAATTTTTTAGAGGTAGATTGACAAACATGTTCTATGATAATTCAAACGGACAAAAACTTGAGAAAAAAAATTCAAAATACTTCTACAGCTTTTGATAAAAAAAGAAGTGCGAAAATTTGAAAAATGTCGTGGAAATAAAAAATATGTAAATTTTATAAAATTCAACATTTTCAAACGTGTCAAAAATTGTACGAATATGAAGAACACAGAAAATGAAATGAAAACTTTTGATGGCTTGGTAAATTTAAAAAATAAAAATTCATTTAAAAAATCGAGCGACTGTTCTTAAAAATGAGTCCAGATTAAATTTATTCTCCTCAAATTTTCTTTTTGCTGTAAAAGCCTTGAATCATAAATATGTCAAAAATAAATTAAATTTACAGATGAGAAAATAGAGACCTCATTACATATTTCTACCCCAGGGGGAGGGGTGCGTGACCTTTGAAAAAAAAGACCAATGTCAAATTCAGCTCCAGTACATAAAAAAAAATTCAACCGAAAATTGGATTTTTGACGCTTTAAATTTCATTCTGCCCTACGCTGTGCAACACCTAATTCGTGTGAGGGCATAACGTAAATAATGATTGTAGGATATTTTGAATTTGAATTTGTCTCTGGCCCAAATTCATACCCTTAGATATTCCTTTTTCTTATCAAGTTCTTGAAAAATGTGACTATTTCTGTTTTCAAACAAATCAGACTAAAAGGTGTAGGTACTTTTGGAAATTATAAAAAAATTATAGGAAATTAATTTTGTTAGGAACTCAAAATAAAGGTTCATTTTTTTAGCCCAAGTTTTCATCGAAAACCTCATTTGAAAATTTTTTGTACTACCTATGACGATAATTTTTGTCAACTCTTAAAATTTTTAATCTCCGGTTAAATCCATCAGCGGAAAAAATTACTTGCTTTTTTTACAGATTTTGGTTTTATTTTTTCATTTATTGATGACACTTGTACTTATTACTTTACCGACGCACGTTATGAGCTCACGAATTCAACGAAGCGATAATCCAAAGCGTCCAATCTCGAATAAGTATCTCGTCCTCGAAAATCGTAGACCTGCGTGTTGCTTTAGACGTCCGCGATGTCGAAGACGATGCATGGGATGAACATCGGCAAATCCCGCAATTTTTTAAAAAAGCAGCGATTTTTTTCAATTCTTCATTTCATTATTTTTTAAATTTTTTATAATGGTTTTCTTGATACTAAAGTACAAGTATAATGATAAGCTTAAAGTAAGTTTGGGTATCCTTGAGGGTTTTTTTAAGGAAAATTTTGCCGATATATGTACTTAAGTAGACATTCGAGAATTATTATTATTTGTAGTTATCTAAGTATAATGACCCTTTTTTTTTGCGTTTATTGTCGGTTAATTGGCGAAAAATTATGTGGGAGTTGTACGAATATGACACGTAAACTGATTTCCGTTCGTATTTTTCTGTTTTGTTACCTATATTTACTCGGATCTACGAAAATGCTATGTCTTGATATATCTGACACTTTCGGCATCCGATGTGATGCATTTATAAAATATGTACTTATTGTGCTTTTTCTCGTAATTAGTAATTTTTATACTCTTGTGAATTTTTTCCAAATGATTCATACGTGTCAAGAATATTGTAAATGTATGAATGGATACGTTTTTTTTTTATTTTTTTAAATTTACTTATTGAACTGTTATATGTAATAAGTATGATAAGAAATTTCGTAGTAATTTTCAGCATGACGTTGCATATGCACTATTTATAAGTGGGAGATGCAAAGTAACCCACAAAATTATTATGAATCATTGGTTGATTTTTCAAAAAGTGTAAAGTGAGAGAGATAGAGATCGACTGAGGTTGATTACAGGAAATTTTAAGAATAGATTCGTTTTAGGCTGCAAAAAATTTATGCTGGCAAAAAATAAGGCTTTTGGAAGAAATTTTTTGAAACAAAATTACAAAATTACTGAGTTGTTGGAAATTTTGAAGGAATCCTCCTATTACAAAACTTTCTGACTACAATTAAAAATTTTGCTAACAAAAATTTTCCTTTTTTCGTATTCTGCTTTTATCAAATGATTAAATTCAAGCCCTTGGTGCTGCGAATTGAAATTTGACATTTTTAGCCATTTAGAAGCCTCCAGCTTAATTTCGATTTTTTCTAGTTTTTTGAATTTCATTTCTGTTGGAGGTATCCAAATTAATGCAGGCATGTATTAAAAAACGAGTTCTCACTTCTTTACGACGATTTTACAAGAAAATTTAATTTTTGGTTCGATTTTCTGGCAGACACCTCGAAGGTGTATTTTGACCAATTTTCGAATTGAGGATAATCTAAAATGAAATTGAAAATTTATGCACCTAATAATTTGACTCCGGAGGATTCAGTCTTCTGCCGATTATGGACACCATGGCACAGCTTCTCGTTCTCAAAAATGAAAAAAAGACAATTTTTTTCAGAGAATCGATCAATTTTTGGACAATTCCATAATTTTTGACGGCTTTTTGAAAAATTTCTCGTGATTTAAAAAATTCTTAATTTTTTTGAAACTGCATAAGCTTACGAAGAAAGTATCTCAACACAAAGTAAAATTTTGAGTTGAAACAGAAAGATGTAAAAAACACATCTTTAGAGAACGCCATCGCACATTTCAGATACTTATATGGTACTAAAATTCCTTATTCGAATTTTTAAATTATTCCAAATTTAGGTCATCGCTCTACAAATTGATTTATTGAATTAAAAAGGCTGAACTTTGGTAAGGACCCTATTTCGAACCTCCTGAATCGATTGGAAGTGGTCTCGAGACGTTTCGGAGTTTTCAGGAAATTTAAGCTTTTTCCAGTACTGAAGAAAAGTCCATAAAATTGTCTTTACGAACTTTGATAGCTCCTCTAATCGCGAATTACTCACATTGGTGACCTATTTGATTGATTATGTAGCACCTTTGTACAATGTTCCGAAATTCGTCACTTCTACATAATTAAAATCCATATATTTTGAAATTTTTTTCAGGAAAATTTTCTGCTAAAAAATATGGGCGATGATGTGGTTTTAAAATTTCAAGAATTTGCCAAAATACTAAAAATTAATTTAAACGCCTGAAATCTTGGATTCAAGGTTCCTTCTTTTGAAAAACTTTCCATTCATTTGCAAAAAAATTTTCGAATTTTAGCTTACAAGGGTAATATTCAAAAGGGACCTGAATTTCATCACACTTCGGTTGAGAATTAAAAAATTAGCTCAAAAAAATATGTTTTGGGTGGAAAAAATCGAATGAAATTTTGGCTCAGGGGATTTTTTTTCAAAAATCCGAGTCATGTTTTAAACAAAGAAGTCAAAACCCCAAATGGTTTTCTTTCAAAATCATTTTTGAAATTATTTTCAAATATGATCAGATTTTAAAGACTGTATGGAAGTATGGAGAGGGCTGAAAGGTAAATTGTTGTACCTGTTCATTCGAATTTCGAAAGAAAATCGAACTAAGTATATTCAACTCGCTATTTTGGCGTCGTATTATTTTGATGATTTTTTTTGTGTTTATGGGCGTCTTGTGAAAGGATTAAATAAGCTTATCTAAAATAATAATACGTATAATGGCAACTACCTACTTATTTGAAATCATTTTTACGTGTAAAGAAAAAGGAAGTCTGATTTAAAATTTTCGTAAGCTACTTATACATAGAAAAACTGAATATCATGCATTGTCTCATATCTAAATATTTGCCGCAATTGATTTCTTTTCGTAATTATTCGCAATAAATACGCTATCATACTGTTTGAATGTTCGTCTATGTATCAGCTTATTTTCAATACCTAGGTAATTTATTTATTTCAACCACGCTAGATTAAGGTAGGTACCTAATCAAAGATTATTTTATTCTTCACCAATATTTTTTCCAAATAAAATTTTGATTAAGTTAATGAATTCTCATTAATATTTAAAAATTTTTATTCTGTCAAGCACCAATCTATGACTCATTCCACATAAAAGGTTAAAATTTTGTCGAAAAAATATTTTTCAATAGTAATGCGTACTAACTTTAATTAAGATAAACTTACTTAGATTAACCTATAATTCGACTTAATACTTATTTTTGGAAAACAAAACGGTTAAAAACTTGGATTGAGCCTTTCCTAATAAGGGTCAAAAACGGTCCTTGACTCAAAATTGGTCAAAATGGTCTCAAAAGGTTACTTATGGTCTAAAAACATTCCAAAAAAATTTTTGACCCTCAACCCCCACCCCTTTAGGAATTATAGGTGTATTTTAAATTTTTTGCAGGAAAATGGTAAGCCAAAAATATAATTTTGAGCAAAAAGTGACGAATTATGAAAAATTTTGCATCAGTTGTTCAATTAGGTCACCAATAATAGTAATCCCCAAATATAGGTGCTGAAGTTCATATTGGCCGTTTTTATGAGATTTTCTTCAGAGCTGAAAAAAAGTAAAAATTTTCTGGTGGCTCTGAAACGTCTCGAAACCGCTTCCAATCGATTTGGCAGGTCTAAAATAGGGTGTATATCGAATTTCAGCTTTTTTCGTTGATCAGATCAAATTTTCATGATTTACAGGACGATGAGTTAATTTTGGAATTTCAAAAATTCGTCAAAATTCGAGAAATACACTTCAGCGCTCGAAATTTTGGAAATGGAACTTTTTTATGATGTACTTTCAATTTATGACAATTTTGACTCAAAATTTTACTTTGGGTAGGGATACCTGGCTTGTAACTACAAAAAAAGTAGTAAAAAAATCACGTTTTTTTTTTGGTTTTGAATTTTTTTGACCATGTTGCACCCCGTTTTGGGGCCCAAATAAAATATTATGTGATACATGACCACTTGGCCGAACTAATAAAAAAAATTCCAGCCATGTACCCCCCTCAAAATTTTTTTTTAATTTTTTTGAAAATTTCAATATGAAAAAAAATTGGGAAAATGTGAACCGAAAATTTTCAAAAAATTCTCATTTGTACTACCCAGCAAGATGTATAATCTGTGAAAATTTCAAAATTTTTTACCCACCCCTTCCAGAGATATCGCGTGTTGAAATTTCGACATTAAAAGTGCGATAATTCTGAAAGGGGTGGGGGTTGGGGGTCAAAAATTTTTTTGGAATGTTTTTAGACCATAAGTAACCTTTTGAGACCATTTTGACCGATTTTGGGTCAAGAGCCGTTTTTGACCCTTAGTTATTAGGAAAGGCTCTTTACAATAAAATTATTTTCGAGAGTCAATAAAATGACGCTGTTTTTTTTTCAATAAAATGGCAAATTGAACTCTACTGAGTGAAAAAGACAAGTTAAAGTGTAATTTATTAATTTTTTCAACTCGCCATTTGAGAAAAGCTGAATTTTTATTAAAAGTACCTAGGTGAATACATAAACGTAAGTAAGGTACCTATGTATTTTTTTTTTTTTTTTTTCAATAAATATCATTCTGAACCGAGATTTTGGAATTTCTGATGTTCGGAATGATTAGTTTGGTGTTTACTTTCAAAACCGTCGTTACCATACATGTAAAAATCACACCATAAATCATACTGTTCCCAATTACCCTGAAATTGAAAATTACACTTGGGTAATAGAAAACACGAATTAAAATTACCTATTTTGAATTAAGTTTAGATCCAGGTGTTAATCTTAAATTGATAAGGGAATATTTTTTGGTCGTTCAGTAGCTTTTTATTAATGGTATCCGACGTTTTATTTCATGTTTAATAAATTCTCAAACAAACAGAAGTCATGTTGAACTACCGTAATATGGATAAGATATTTCGAAAAAACTCTCCACGCTCGGATAATTAATTTTATCAAGCCAAATTATAGAGCAAAGTGTTGTAGACAGTTACTATTGCAGTCGTTTTCAAAATTTTAATTCGAAATGTTCTCACTCATGGTTCCTAATTACCCCTCTTGACCTTAATATACTTACAGATGCCATTCATAAATCATCCCATCGCATCGCATAATTTTCTCAGAAAAATTTCAGTGAGAATTTTAAATCATATTTACTTACTTTAAAAATATCGGATCGTGAACTTCTATTCATTGGCATACATAGGACGCGTTTAATTAATAGAGTAAACATTATTATTGAAACAGAAGATACGTATTCAATGGATTTAATTTTTTTATGGGATGTGATTCTCTTTTATTTGAAGAATTTACTCAGTGTTATCGTCGCTCTGGTTTTTTTTTTTTATTAATGCTAGTACTAGTGTTGATTTGCAATGTAAGGTCAAGTGGGGTGAATGTAATTTTTTTAAAAAATTGAATCTATTTTGTGACACTCTTCTTCGTTTTACTCTGTAACTATGAAAGCTAAACTGATTGAAATTTTTTCCATAGGTCACTGGATGTATGAGGAGTAATATGGCGGGTTGTTTTTGTCGATTCGATAATTCATTCAAAAGTTATAGCTGTCGTTTACATTTGCACCCCTCATTTTTACATTTACCCCACCATGATGAGGTAAATGTAAATACATGCATTGTGCGCCATAAAAAACCCAACTACCGGCTCTTTTTGCATAAATTGGAGAAAATTCATATAGATTAAACATTTTGACAACTAGAAATACCCGATGGGCGAAAAAAAAAATCAAATTGAAAGAAATTATTGATTTTTCGAGTTGAAATCCGTGAATCTCATTTAAAAACACTGTGTTTACATTTACCCCACACCCCACACCTAAAAAATTCGATAGGTATTTGTAATTGCTGCAGAAAATTGATTTTTTCAGCTTCGCGAACCATAATAACTGAATTTTATCACTTTTGATTGTCCGTAGAACTTTTTCTCTTCCTTCCATTTTTTCTTGAATTTTGAAAATTATTTGAAATACGTGAAAATCAAAATTTAACATCATGTTCTTTTCTTTCGCGAATTTTTTCATCAATGCTTCCACCAAGAACATCAAGTTCTTGATTATAGTGACGCTAAATGTTCGAAATTCCAGCCCGCTATATACATTTCGGTGTTCACAGCGCAATTTGTTCACATTTACCACACTTGACCTTACCTATATTCAATGGAATTTCTATAAGGTAACATACCAGTTTTGGATCAGGCTACCAATTACGGATCATTTTTTGAGGCGCTCTACGTCGTTCCGAAATGGTCACCAAGGATTGATACCAACATAATCGTGTAGTCTAAAGTCTTACCTTTCAGAAAATATGTAAACTTTGCATTTTTCGTGTTATCAAACCGCTTGTAGATTCATTTGAAAAAAGTGAGTCGCATTTTTAGTTGAAATTTCGTATTTTTTGCAATGGCGATTGTTAAAAAGTGTAAGTAGTGTTATCGATATTTAGTTTTTGATGCGGTTGCTGATTATTTCATGTTCAGGGAAGTACTATCGACACATTTTTTGCGTGATCAACCCGTTTTGCGAATTTTGAGTGTCATTTGCCAAGCATCGAAGAAAACGTAAATTGGCACCAAAAAAGTTGGATTTCTTCACCAAAATTGTCTGTTCCGAGATTTTCGTCATGTTTTTATATATTGGGTGATTAACATTATTAAATCTGCGCAGTGAAATTCCAAAGTGAAGGTGATCCGTAATTGGTTTGATCCATAATTGGTAGAAAAATTTTCAATTTTCAATTGCGGATCAAAAATTTTCCTACCAATTACGGATCGATCCACAATTGGTAGTTTTTCAACTTCGGTTTTTTAACAATTTTTGAAGGCCATCTTTGTAATGTAAAAAATACAATCAGAGTGAAAAAAAAATGCATAACTTAAATTTTATTTGATGATCCGTAATTGGTAGAACCCCCTAAAAAGGCTAAAAAGGCGTATTTTTTCTGAGTTTTTCAAGCCCGGATAAAAAATACTTGGAATCGTTTTTTTTTAAATTCAACCGCGCTACTTTGTAGAGGAGAGTTCAACGTTTATTTTTTTAAAAAAATCACCAAAATTGGTTCATAAATAACGTCAGGAGTGTCAGGACACAAATTCAAAGAAAAAGTGATCCAAAACTGGTATGTTACCTTAATTGAACAATACTTATTACTTACCTGATGCATTTTTTCTCATAATGGTTGTCAACCGTGTGTTTTTGCCCGAATCATTTTGATTTTTTGCTATGCCATTGGAGAAACGTTATACTGTTAATTTTCCAATTATGTATCTAAGTTTTATTTAACATTCTATTTCAAAATAATATCGAATGTTATCATTATCAACGTTTGAAGAGGTGTCTCTTTTTATCCAACAAAATCATGAAAATCGAGACGGCGTTGCGTTGGTGAGTATACATACAAAATTTCCACCGTCATGATGCCTAAGGTCTGTTCCGAACTAATTGAGGCCAAAAATGAAGTCGGGTTTTCCTTTTTTGCTCAATTTTTTTACGAGTTTCCTTTGATGGTCTATTCATGAATCCACCATCATTTCCCTCCTAGGCCCCGAGGAGGCGGAGGGCTCGTAATTTTTATGCAATTGCGATTTTTCTGCTAAATCATCAAACTTGGAAAGTTCATTTCTTGAGATAAGTAGATTGTATTTGGACTTGGAGGAAAACTGTACAAGAGGACTAAAAGAGAACTGATATGAGTTTCAAAAACGATAATCGCATTTTGAAAATATTAAAGTTGAATTTTGGTATTGAAGGCTCAACTTTCATGATGAATACGAATGATAAAAGCTACTATTTGAAAATCTGAAAAAATTACATATAAGTCCTTCATAATCTTTTTTTAACCAATAAATTTTCAAAATTGGACCTCTACACTCTTTAAGGGTACAGAGGTCCACAATTTTAACGAAAATTCAAAAAAAGGGAAAAGCGATAAGAACGAATCGGTTTCTACTAATTTAAAAGTGCTGATTTCGAATATGTACTCAGATTTTTCATTCAATATGAGCCCCTTTGAAAAAGTCAAAATCCAAGAAAAATGAAAAATTACGTGCGACCTGTCGTTTCCTAGGTATTCAAGGGCACCGAATTCGAATATTTGCTCATATTTTGAATTTGACCTTTCGATACCTCGCTGGCCTCCAATTTTTTGGAAAAGTATGTAAAGAAATGGAAATATTGTGTGGCATATCGATTTAATTTGAGGGTGTAGAATTCGAATATCGACTTACTTTTTGATTCGAATCCCTTCCTTGTGCTCTAACCGATTGTAAAATACGATTTTTGAAGGAGAGGGTCAGTGTTGAAGTCGATTCTACCATAATTAAATTCTGCTACGATTTTGCCAGAATTCTACGATGATTCTGTATTGATTCTGCAATTCATACGTGTTTTGTAAGTTGCCTATCCGGGAATGCTACTTGTAGTAGATACTTGAAACTGCAGAATTTTTGAAAACTGTTTCAGCGGAATCCTTGCAGGTAAGGTTTCATGCTGGCATAATTTAAATTTTGAAAGCAGAAAATAAATTATTTAGAGGAAAATTACCAGCTAAAAAATAAGGATTCGAACTCAAAGTTGCGAATTTTGAAAAATTCTGCTTCGGTTGATCAAATAGATTCCCAATATCGGTTATTTGTGTTCTTAGGTGCTGAAATTCATATGTATCATTTTATGGGCTCTTTCCAGCGATTGAAAATTTTCTGAATTTTAAAATTTTTTCAGGTGATGAGATAATTTTTAAATTTTTATAATTTGCTAAAATTTCTAAAAATGAATTTTTCAGCTTTTGAAATTTTAGGCAGGTATTCGGAGCGGAGTCGGAGGGAGAGCAGAAGAAGACTCCCCTCCGAGCAATTTTTTGGAACTGGAATAGGAGATACTTCTATGAAAAAATGAGGTTCAATTTGGGAGTCAAAAAAGGTCGAAAGTGCTTAAATTCGATTTTCACTATCAATTTTGTGTTTCTTGTAAAATTTTAACCCATTTTGTTAGGTCGTAACCCAGGTTTCATTATCTTTTTTTTGAGAACTTATTTATGATGAAGAGGGATGAAAATCACTCATTTTCTCAACTTCGAAAATTCATTGTGGCCTGTTGTGCAAACAGTTTTCCTCAAAGGTTCAAACTTTGGCTCATTACATGCAGAATGAATGTGAGTATACACTACATTTGATTTTTTTGCGCCCCAAACTACATGTCGAATACAGAGGCGTTCTCGTGCCAAAAATGGTTAAATTTGGCGAAAAATCGCACTTTGGAGGACCTAGCCCCCATTGTGCAAGTGGCCCAAGGGTTGTGACATATATTTAGAGTTGGGGAAGTATCTGCTATCACACTGTGAAAAAAATTTCACACCCGGTCAAGTTGAAAAAAATGGGGAAAAAGAAGGACAAAAATCTGAAATACCCTTTTTTCATACCATTGCACAGTGGTCCAGAAGACCCCTCAAAACGCTCGAAATTCATTGTCTTGAAATAAAAGTGATAAAAGTAGGTTAAATACAATGAAGGTATAGTATTTTTGACCGTAGATTACGAATTTGACAAAAGAAAATTGATTAGGGGCATTGGGGAGGGGTTGGGGAGGTGCTGAAATCGAATTCCATCAATAATATTGCATGGCATATCGAAATCTAGGTTTTCAAGGTCGTATGATTACGAATCCGACAACAAAATTTTGTTTTGAGGGAAGGAAGAGAATGTGAAGTGCTAAAATTGAAATTTAACCAAAATATCGAGTTGTATATCAAAATCTAGCTTATTGAGATCGTAAATTACAAATCTGACTACAGTTTTTTTGGGTGATCAGGGACACGGTAGAGGTGTTAAAATTGAAATGGAATCAAAATATCGTGTAGTATTTCGAAATCTAGGTTTTTGAGGTCATAGATTATGAATACGACAAAAAAAATTTGGATGTAAAGCGGAGAGGGTGGGTAGAGCAGAGGGAGGGAGATGCTGAAATTGAAATTTGCCCAGCTATTGCATACCCTATCGGAATCTTAGTTGCATATTCGTTATCTGTGACCTTGAAAACCTATAGATTTCGAAGTATAATATATGATATTTTGGTTAAATTTCAATTTTAGCACTTCACATTCTCTCCCTTGCCTCCAGTGGAGAAAGCCACTTATGATTCTAACCCCTATCTTTGCATGCTGTTTTCAAGTACTCAGCAGCCAAATTTGAAAATTTCAATTAGTACATCAGATGCGGCTTGCCTTGTAGTATCTGAAACCGTGCTTAACTCATTTTTGATAAAAAGTGGAGAAAGCCACTTTTGATTCTACACGCCTCAATTATCAGCTAAAAATTCGTCAGGGAATCGTTTGTCTAAACAAAATCTCCAGTATAAAATAAGAAGTTTATTTCTGGCGAATTTTTCTCGCGATAAGCTAACGATTCGTTAGCAAATCGTTAATTATTATTTGGGATATAAGTAACATTTCATTTCAAACGATTTTTTCTTCAGAGATTCTTCAACAATTCGTTGGCCTTGAAAACAGACTAAACATATAACCTGAAAACAATTTCAATTATTATTTCTTTTTTTTTTTGTCTGACACTTTTCGCATGATATTAGTCAAGAAATCGTGACCTCGCCAAATTTTCGCCAGTATCGCTAACTAATCGTTAGCAAATTTGTCAATTGCGGTACGTTTGTTAAATTATTATGGTGATAATTGACGAATACTCACGAGTCGAATCACTTTCGCCGGAAATTCCGAATTAAATCTGATCACTTAGTTTTCGCCACTTTGCGTATAAATATGCATTGTTAGAATGGAATTTCTTTTTCATTTCAAACCATACCTAACCTCCCTCCTACTATGTATTTTTGTTTGTACTACGTATGACCAATTTACCATTGACTGTGTATTCGTACTGATCTATAAGTATTTTATTTCGTGACCTACCGTCGGGTTAGTTGGTTTGTATAAAACGCGAATTTAAATTCCTCTTGTATCAAAGTTTTACCTCATATACGATTACGAAATATTAGCGAGTGTTATCAACGTTTCAAGATTTGACTTTTTCTATCTGATATACCTAAACATGAAATCCCAGATGGTTTTGGTAAGTAAATATACAAATTCCTACCTTCATAATGTCTAAATATGAAATTCCTATTTTTTTTTTTTTTTTTAAACTCGTAGTGTTGAAATTTTTTCAAAAATAGTATATTACAGTGTAGAATATTTTTCTTTATACACTTGAAGAAGCTTTTTTTAAAAATTCTATCAACATTCTTGTAAGTTTTTTTTTTTTCAATCAAAAACAATCAATTCATAGCGTACGCTACTCTTAGATGATGAAAAGTACTCTACTCTACGGGAGTAATGTTAAACTTTCACAGCGTGTATAAAGAAAAAACATTTTTTCGTATTTTAATGGGCTTTAAATATGCAATTTTTTTAAAGCTTCGCTTGGGCATGAATTAAATCCCAATTATTATATAAACTGTTCAAGGCTAAAGTACAAAAAAACGGCCTCTGGTTTTAAGTCTTTGAACTCATTTTGCACTCTACCAAAAAAACTTCCTACACCGCGCACCGCTGGTTTAGAGTCTGACCCTTCTCATTCAGATGTTTCTGGCTTTGCGATTGAGAATCGTTATCGAAAAAAATAGCTAACATTATTTTTAGATGGTATTTAAACAATACAATTCAACGTTAATTCATTGAAAAGGCAATTGGAAAAAAAAGTTGAAAGTCGTTAGTCGATTGATATCCAAGAAAAATTTACGATAATATAGTAAAATCGTAAAAATTGACAATTTTTTTTTGGGGGGGGGAGACCACCTCGACTTACATTTTTATTTTTAGCAAGGTCAAACCTAGAAAATTCTGACACCACGTGGGAAAAATTTGGGTTACCACTGAATATTGGGCATCATGTAAATAAATTTGTTTACAATTTTTTATTTGCGTGTACTTTTTTGAGAAAGAAAAACCATTTTTCAAGAAAGTCAAACATTCGATTGTTTGGGTTGATTTTTATAAGAATACCGGGGAGGGGGAGGAGTAAAATTCGTATTTTTCATGTAGGTTTAGCCATTATTATTATATATATTAATATCTATCTACTCGTGTGGGTGCTGTAGTATTTCCGGATGACGAATTAGTTTAGCGTAATGTTCAGACTTAATCAAACATTGATAAACGAAATTTTATCAGGCCTTGATATACGTATGTAGATGTACATTACTAACGCATCTAAATTCCAGTTTTTCCAGATTTCGTACAATTTTTAAGCTGTGATCAACCAATGGCTTTTTTTTACTATATCACTTCAGGTGTAGTTGGTAGGGGCATTACACACAAACAAATTGAAAATTTTTTGGAAAGTTTTGAAAATTTTCGGTTCACATTTTTCCAGATTTTCCGAGTTAAAATTCCCAATTTCCAAAAAATTTTAGCGGCCATTTTTTGGGGGGAGGGGAGCGTGACCAAAAATTTTTTAATTATAATTTGTTAAAGCAATCGAGCATTATCTACAAATATTTTTTAGGATTTCAAAATTGGTTGAAACATGCCAAAAAAAATCAAAACCAGTAAAAAAACGCATTTTTTACTACTTGAGAAAGGAACGTATCCCATCTCAAAGAAAAATTTCGAAGCCGATACAAAAATGAATTGAAAATAAATCATTAAAGAATCCAGTTTTCAAAATTTCAGATTCTGAATAATAATTCTCAAATTTTGGCGAATTTTTGTAATTTCAGAACTACCTCATTACTTCATGGCCCTGCACGAAAATTTGATCTATGATCAATGAAAAAAGCTGAAATTCGATATTTTAATATTCTATTTTCACCTCCCAAATTAATTGGAGGCGATTTTGGGATGCTTTACAGACTCAAGAAACGTTTTGGCTTTTCTTACTCTGGAGTAAAGCTCAAAAAAATTATTTATATGAACTTCAGCATCTATAATCGTGAATTACCCACATTGGTGACCTTTTCAATTGATCAAATCATAATATTCCAAAGTTCGCGGCTGCGCGAAAAAAATCAAGATTTTTTCATCCACTCTTTCCAACCCGTCACGAAACTTGACATTTTTTTTTTTTTGTTTACAGGCTATATTGTTTCTAATAGCAGCTTTCTACACAATCAGCGCATCAAGTTCAACGAATTGTGGTTATTTGGGTCCAACAGGAAAACTGGATTGTGATGCAGTCCGTAAATATGGCAGTTGCTTGACAGATACAATTAAATGCTGGCGCCCTTGGCGGATCTTCTCTTGGTGGTAATTTTTGATAAAAATTGTGCAAAATATTATATCTAGGTCAAAAAAATGAGTAAACAATCATGCATAGAAATTCAGACGAGAAAATGTCAACGGTACCTATTCATCATTCGAAATGAAGTTTTTGTTTATTTTTTCACATATTTTCACGACCGTTTTAACCTATTTACCAACTGTGATTTTTTTGAAAAAAAAAAAATCAATAAACGGATTTGGAATTTTTAGACTTGCGGTAGGTACGAGTATTTAGTTCCCAAAAAGTTTTCAGTTGAAAACTGTATAATTTTCTGAAATTTCTAGCCTCAAAGGAAAAAAAGTTGAATATCCAACTGCTAATTGGTAGTTGGTAAACACCGAAAAATATAATTTCAAGAGTTGAAATGAAAAAATGATTTTTAGAAGAGTTCCTTAAAATTGACTTTTTAGATAAAAATCGAAATTTTTGGACGCTATCGGGCGTTGAATGAAGATTGAAAATATAGGTTATTAGGTACTCACAATTTTCAACCTTCCAAGCAGATAATTTTTCCGAAAAACTGCAAGTTGCCTTGTGTTGATAAGGCTCAATCAAATGCCTAAAGTGCATGTTGCTTGACCTCTAGAATTCATTTCTGTACCAGTATCAGAAGTCAAAAGTTTTGCTTTTTGTTTTTATTCGTAAAAACTTCAAAGAATAAAAATTCCATAAAACCGAAAAATCTCACTGTATTGTATTGGTCAATGCCTTGGTATTTAATAATTTTAAAGTTACAATAAAATTGTAGAACGATAATACTGTTTCCTTTACATAGATAAACATTTACTTTTTTTTTTGTCTTGTTACTCATTCGCTAGATTGCTGAGCAGATGTAGGTAGATAAAAATTACCATGTATTTATCTATTGCATTTACAAAAATAATGGGTACCTCTTTTTTTGTAATATTGATGACTTCACATTATGATTAAATGTTGAATGAAATTCTCAACTTTTTTGTAAGGAAATACTTTTATTGGTGTGTAATTTAGGTACCTACATATAAGTCTAAAATTTATTTGACAAAATAATTGAGTAAGTAGTGAGTACCTACGTAATTTATTTCACAATACATTGGATGAAATTCATAATTTTTTTCTTGGAAATACTCTTTAGGGTAGGTCAACAAAATTTAGTTCGGAGTAGAATAAAAATTAATGAGGTAATTTAATCTACTGTGAGCATTGAATTTCCCCTTTCCCAAAAAATTGAGGTCTTCAGTTGCAAATAGGATGGAACTACGGCTTGAAAAAAATGACAATTTTTTGTCTCATCTGAATAGTTGACACGTAAAAGGTATTTTACTTGCGGCATCCCATTCAAAATATTTCACTTTTTTATTTTTTACCTGTCATCGAATTCAAAAATTCTTGAAACTCTTCATCTGCTGAAATCGTCCGAATTTTCTTGCGTTTTTAAGAAAAATTCTTGAATCTGAGAATTAATTTTTTTTAAATTTCAGGAACGTGATTTTTAAAAAAGTACCGATTTGAGCGAGATAATTTCGATTTTTGCATTAAAAAAAAATTATAAATATTTTTAAAAAAATACAGTAGAACATTTTCTATCTAGGTACCTATGTAGTTATTTTTTTATTGGAGAAAAAATGAAATCTCAACGTGTTATACAACATATGTATGTAGTTCGCACAACTCTGTTTTGAAGTCGGTGTCCTATTTGAAATAATTATCATCAAGTCTCGAGTTTCCACACCTACGCCTTCCTGTCCGTTGACCTCGAAATTAGATTCCACATTTGCCTTCTACAGAAGGGATAAACATGTCGTGGTTTTGCTAATTTTACGATTTTTTGTTTTTACAAAATTCAGATGGGTCATACTCAAAACTTCAAAATCAGGTTGAAAATTTTTTTCAGCCATTTAGAATATTTTGAGAAAATTTTCACTTGAGAACTGAAAAGTAAGCCTATTGCACTGTTGAGAATTTTTAAAAATTCTATCAAATTGTGCAATTTAATGCTAGTAATAATACTTAAACTTGATATAATCAATAAATTTTCAGATTCACCATCTGCAATTTTTCAATTTCCTTGAACCATTGACCTTGGGGTGGTATTTACATTTATTTTCCTCGCCTTGGAAAAATTGATCTTTCCGAGTGATTTTTTTTCGTCATTTCGATTTCTGGACTGGAAAAGTTTTTTCCAGCATTATTCTTTCGACTTTGAAATTTTAAATTTTTCAACTTTTTGTTTTTTCAATTTGATTTTTTCAAAAATTTCCCGATTATTTGTTTAATTTCATTTATTTATTTTTATTTTTTTTGAAATTTCGCCCAATTATTTACCTGGCCTAAAAAAATTTTAATGCATGAAGTTGATTTTTTTTTAATTTGAAATTTAAAAAAATTGAGAAAAAATTTTAGAATCAAAGTCCAATTTGGGATTTTTGAAGCAAAAGCAAAGATTTGAATGGATCACATTGATCTTGTACAAGTGTACAAGTTCGATGATGAATCAAAAAAGAGTACCATAAAAAGTTCAAATTATACAAACTAGGTACATATGTACCTTGCTTTTGTTGCATCAAGTATTTGTCAGATACTTGCTCCTCATTTCTTCGTATGGTTGTATGAATATGTACCAATTACCAAAGTTAGGTACCTAGACCTACCAGAAAAGTTGCTGCTTGTTTGTAGAAATTTTCAATTCCATAGGAGGGATTTTAACTCGATATAAAATTTGGTACCAATCAAGAGTAAAGTAGTTTTTTGATCAGTTTTTGTACCCGTTGAATCAACTTCCCGAAAAAAATTAATCATTTTCAGTCATTTCGAAGCCAACATCGCAATTCAATTTTTTACAATATTTTCTGAAATTTTTCAGAAAGCATCAAAGTCAACTTGAATGGTTAAAAATTAATTTCTCACCTTATTCTGACATTTGTAATAATGAAATCCACATTTGACTAAATTTCGAAGCGGACCGCTCAATTGTGTATTTTTTTACCAGTCTATATCATTCAATTAGGTATAGAATTCGAAATATGAGTTCACTGACTATGTTTGGCTTACAAAGCTCTACAAATTTCATTTGGAAAATTTTTCATTTTAATCGTCTGAGTGTGTAGACTTCAAATCCATAAAAAACTAGTGTGGTGCGAATATTCTAGTATTCGAATATCGGGAGTGCGAATATCGAATATTCGATTATTCGAATGAAAAAATATTCAAAAACATTAAAACGCGTTAAAATTCTGCGAAACATTGAAAAAGTAGTTCTTTTGGTCGCTTAGAAACATATTGAACGCTTAGTAGCTGTAATATTCCAAAAATTTAATCTAATTTTCGTTTTTTTAAAAAATAATTTTTTTTTAATACTTTGCTGAAATCCAAACAATTGAAATGTTTACAATTTGAAATATTCGAATACTATTCGAATATCTCATATCTCATCGAATATGATATTCGAATAGCGAATTTTCGATATTCGCACCACACTATAAAAAACCCAGACCACCATTTTTTAACCAAGACCGGTTTTTTAATTTGTGGACACCCTGTAGGTATAACTGAAAATTTGACTATCAATCTTCAATGTCCTTGTCTCTAGAAACATATTGCCGTTTGAATCAACCTGATATCTCATTTCAGTTTCGAGATAGCATGAAGTGTTTTTCGTGGATAAGAATTTTGTGTCAATAGATATTCCTATGATACAGGGTAACCCAAAAGTTCCGAAACGCAACGTTTTTTTCGTAATTTAAAGTGGAATCGTTCCATATTGCCATACGTTGATCTGAATTAAGGGTTGCCTACATGTACGAGTAGGTGGACAAGGGACAATGCCAACGCTGTACTCAAAATATCCGTGAGAGGTTAAGTGGGGGAGGCAGTGTTGCCAATTTTACAAAAATTCAAATTTTTTGGTGAATTTTTGGGTATGCAATGATTTTTGATCCTTGTTCAATGACCTTTCATAAGCAAATAATATTAATTTAATTATTTAAAAACTAATATTATTAGTTTTTAAATATCCAAATCCAAATTTTTGAAATTTTCAGAAATTTGAACTGACTGAGATTTTTTTTGAAAAACTCAAAAATTTGAAAAATTTGAAATTTTTTTAGTGATTTGTGAACAAATGGGGGTGATTTTATATTTTTTGAAGGAAATGGAGCTTCAGTCACGTCGTCAATAAAATTTCATTATTTACCTACTAGCTCTTACAATTTTTTTCCACGAAGGCATTTCGCATTTAAGCAGCTCCTTAGACGTAATATTGATACGTGATAACGTGATAACAAACGATCAGCTGGAATGGATAGGTGGAGCTTAGCGACCAATCAGAAGGCGCAAAAGCGTGCCGTTTATAATCGCGCGTAGTAACTGCTCAAATGCATCAAGGTTCGCGTTCCGGTAATTCCAAACCGCCCTTATGATTAATGCATCAAGCCGATCTTCCTATGTCACCGGATATTCATACCTTACGTAAGGGGCTCTATGCTTGGTAAGCTTGAAGATTATAGCATTCTATGCATGAATCGCCGACGATCGAGTAGTCGTACCTAAGTAGCTGAATCTATTTAATTTTTTGAACAAACGAATCCGTGTGGATGAATGAAATCAGTTGTACATTTCTTATTTCATTCAGTCGAGTTTGATAGTTAAAGTTGATTTTGTTAATTATCCGCATTTAAATAGTACTCGATATTTAAATACTCGTATAAAATTTTAGCGTCAGAGTACTTTTCAACGTTTGAAAATTTTAACGTACCTATTTGATTCAGCAGTAATTATGAGGACTTCGACAATTTTGGTGAGTAATTATTCCATTTACATCTTTCTAATGACTATAGATAAAAATTATGCAGTTTTAAGTAATTTCATGGTTTATGTTTTTTTTTTAAATTCGCTAAATTTATCAAGTCTTTGTATGAATTTCTAATGTTAAAATTTTAAAATAATCAGCCGTATTACCTAATAGTACTATTGAATTTTTTTCAAGTAGATTTATCATACAACGTACGTTATGCAAATAACTGAATTGGTTTGACGTGAGATTAAATTATATATTATGTAGGTAGGTACAGCGAGTGACAAAACTTTCGATCGTTAAGGAAGTAAATCTGGCTGAATTTCTGGTCAAAATTTATCATGGGCCGGTATAAAATCTCATTCCATGGTAATTCGATGATTTGGCCCATCTTTTGTATTTAAAGGCAGAGGATTAAGTAATTTTCAAAAAAAAAAAATCGAGATTCTGATGAACTGACACTATTCTCCTCCCTGCTTTGAAGAGTGAACTGGTCAAATTTGGTAATGAAATGCTTCAATGAACTCTCCATATGATCCAATTTCAAGAAGTAGCTATAGGCATTGAAGCAACTTTTCTATTTTTTAAAAAAAAACACAGAAATTTCGCTTCGTGATTTCGATGAAATTGACATTTTTCGAACCATCTGAAGTTTTACAAATTCAGTCGATTATTTTTCCTTTCAAACAGGCATTCATTTTCGATATTAGGCAAAAAATGTACGTTACAAATTTTTTTCAGTTTTCAACGTACTATCGTTGGTTCCTTTTTTTAGAATTTTTTTGTAACCCCTTCAATTTTCAAGTTAGGCAAAAAGTCACAAGATGAAAATCTGTTCCGTTTTCAATGTCCTATCCATTCCCATGGTCAAAAAAAAAAATTCGTGATTTTTTTAGAACCTGCATTTGCCCTTTCAATTATCAAAATAGGCAACATGTTCACCTCAAGTTTTTTTTTAGTAGTACCTGATTGTACCCAAAAATAAAGTTTGGACATCTTTTCCTGGAACATCTTGTGTTGTCCGGTACATTTCGTCGGACCCGCCCGTAATGATTTTGGAAATGAAACCTATATACATCAATTGTGCTTCGTTAGTGCAGGATAACGCCCAGAGTTTGGATATTGTGGGAAATTTCCCATATCGTAGGAATTTTCGAGCGAAAAAAAAATGAAAGGGAAAAAGGGAATTGATGGGAAATTTTATCAAACATGGAGGGGAAAATGGGAAATTTTATGAAACACGAGGAAAAGACGAGGAATTTGCCCAATGGAGCGGAATAAGGGGGAAAATCCAAATTTTTATGAATTTTTTAGTATTTTTATGAGAATTTAGTATCATTGTTGGAAAATCTTGTAAAATTTCCCATATCGTGGGAAATCTCAGGAAAAAAGAATGGAAAAAAGGGAAGTTTTGGAAAATTTGCTCAATTGAGCGAAAAAAATGGAGAAAATCATGAATTTTCATTGCTTTTTAGGCATTTTCTTCATTCTTTTTCAACAAAAACATGAAATGTTAGAAATTTATAAGGAAAAAAGTGAAGGGAAAAGCGTGGAAAATTTTACAATTTTCTGTGGTAAAAAGTAGGAATTTTGAGGATCTGGTTAGAGAAAAACTGCAATTTATTTCAATATCCCAACACTGCAGGATAGTGCACTAAGTTTTATCGTTAGTGCACACCCCCTCCCCCTCCCGAGTTATTTAAAAAAGTCTTTGGGTGGGGCTGATGGAACATAGCCCCGCCCATGTCGATTTTGGGGATAAAACTTATATACATCGATAGTGCATCGTTAGTGCAGGATAGTGCACGCATGCTCCACGTTAGTGCACACCCCATCGATTTTTTTCAAATTTTTGAATTTTTTTGAATAGTTTTAACTTATTTTTGGGTTTTGAAGAAGTGATATGTCACACCTTCAGGTACAACAAAATGAGGGAAATGGTTAGGTCGCGTTCGTACCGGGCTGGGCCTCCTTTTATGTACATGTCTTGAAACTTGGGAGGAGAGGGGGGCAGTGGGACACACTGGGGCAGAATGAAATTTAGCGCGTCAAAAATCCAATTTTAGGTTGAATTTTTTTTTGATGTACTGGAACTGAATTTGACATTGTTTTTTTTTCAAAGGCCACGCATCCCTCCCCCCGGGGTAGAAATGTGTAATGAGGTCTCTATTCTCTCATCTGTAAATTTAATTTATTTTTGACATATTTATGATTCACGGTTTTTACAGCAAAAAGAAAATTTGAGGAGAATAAATTTAATCTGGACTCATTTTTAAGAACAGTCGCTCGATTTTTTAAATGAATTTTTATGTTTTAAATTTACCAAACCATCAAAAGTTTTCATTTCATTTTCTGTTTTCATTATATTCGTACAATTTTTGACACGTTTGAAAATGTTGAATTTTATCAAATTTACATATTTTTTATTTCCACAAAATTTTTCAAAGTTTCGCACTTCTTTTTTTATCAAAAGTTGTAGAAGTATTTTGAATTTTTTTTCTCTAGTTTCTGTCCGTTTGAATTATCATAGAACATGTTTGTCAATCTACCTCTAAAAAATTATAATTTTTCAACATAAAATTTATTCAAAAAATTGGGCCACTATTCTTAAAATGAGTCAGGGGTCTGGGTTAAATTTATCCTCCTCAAATTTTCTCTTCAGTGTAAAGATCTTGAATCATAAATATGTCAAAAATTAATTAAATTTACAGATGAGAGAATAGAGACCTCATTGCATTTTATTAAAAATTAATGTCAATGTTCATAAATATGTACCTAGCATAGGCGCACCCAAGGAGGGCTCAGGAGGCCCGGAAAAAATAATTTTTGGCTTCAAAAATGAGAAAAAGGTCAACTTTTTTGCTCTCCAAAGTATATTTTTTCAAAACATTTTCACCCTCGCTTCGCTCGGGCAGTATTTTAGTGCTTTTATTTCCAAACTTGTCAATTTTTGATTGATTTTTCAGTAAAAAATCACCAAATTCTCATTAAATTCTCTGTTTGTCAGAAAAAATTGATGATTTTTGATTGAAATATCAGTGAAAAATGACTCAATTTGAAATTTGACTCCCTCTCCAATTTTTTTTTTAAATTCTGAGCCCCTCCCTTGATTAATTTCTGGGTGCGCCTATGGTACCTAATAATTATTTCAATTTTCTTTCAACATTTTGAAATAATTAATTTTTCAGTTTTTTTTTTTTCTTAGAGAAGGCCACATGACACTTGGGGGGAAAATGCCAAATTCGGTTTCAGTGGTTCAAAATACTACGATTCCGATACCAAACACGATTTTTTTGGGAAATTTGAATTAATTTCTCCCTATAAAGGGTTGTGTGGCCTCTAAAAAAAAAAAAAGGTAATGCCAAATTCAAATTCAGCGGATCGAAATCATAGAAATCCTATGATTTCGATACCAAACACGATTTTATTCAAAAATTTATATTTCTACCACGGGGGGAGGGGTGCGTGACCTTTGAAAAAAAAATACCTATGTCAAATTCAGCTCCAGTACATTAAAAAAATTCAACCGAAAATTGGATTTTTGACGCGCTAAATTTCATTCTGCCCCACTGTGTCCCACTGTCCCCCCCCCTCCCCCAAGTTCCAAGACATATACGTAAAAAGGGTCCCAGTCCGGTACGAACGCGACCTAACCCTTTCCCTCATTTTGTTGTACCTGAAGGTGTGACATATCACTTCTTCAAAACCCAAAAATAAGTAAAAATTTAAAAATTTGAAAAAAAAATCGACGGGGTGTGCACTAACGTGGAGCATGCGTGCACTATCCTGCACTAACGATGCATTAACGATACACGCACGTTTGACTCATTTGGTGTATGGGCTGGGCAGCATTTCCCCAGCCCCGCCCAAAATCCCTCAAAAAGATCGCATAATTACAGTGAAAAGGGGGAGTGCACTAACGACAAAATATGGTGCACTATCCTGCACTAACGATGCACTATCGATGTAGATATATAAGTTTCATCCCCAAAATCGACATGGGCGGGGCTACGTTTCATCAGCCCCGCCCAAAGACTTTTTTAAATAATTCGGGAGGGGGGTGCACTAACGATAAAATTTGGTGCACTATCCTGCACTAACGAAGCACTATCTATAAGACTATTGATAGGTTTCATTTCCAAAATCATTGTGGGTGGGTCCGACGAAATGTACCCCATATTGTCCAATATTTCACTATTTAACTATGTGAAAAGATTTTTTCTTCGATTAAATTACAAAGCAGGCGAGAACCGAGAAATTAGGTGTAAGATTAGAATGGATCAGGAGAAAATGGTTTTCAATTTTGTAAATTTTTGGAATAAAATAGGTGAGTATGATTTGATTTAAAACATTAAAACTCTCTCAGAAAAATTTTCAGTCCTCACGCTTGCTCGCATCGCTGCATTAATTGAGAAGAGTCGTCTCAACGTGTCCTAAATTAAGGCTATAAAAAAACTGTTTTTTGTGTTGACATTTTTAAAATCTCTCTCACTTTTGAATTTTATTCCAATCCAACATCATATTCGCGTTCAGTCAGTAAATTATTGTTTTGACATTTCTGAACAATACAGATGAAATTCAAATTTCCCAAAAAACTTCAAAATCGAACTCTGGGGTTTTTTATTCAACTAGGTACATGCAATGATTTTTGATAATTTTTCGTAAAAAATTTCGCGGCAGTGCTGCCATTTGTATTTTGATTTGCAACATTTTTACAATCAATTATTCATTCAGTGACTTTAAAAATTGTGAGCCAAAATTTTCTTAACCATCAAAGTGAAACTATAAATTCATTTCTTGGAATTTTTTTTCGAGCCTCTTCATTGAGCATCCTGTTGATTGTAATAGCACTTATCCTTATTTTCCAACGGCACTTTGGGTGCTCGGCTCGGTTCGGTCACTTTCGTGTGACTTGCGTTTTTTTTTACATGATTTTTTTTCAAAGTCCACATTCCGACGTTTTTTTTCAACTTCAAAATTTTTCTTAACGAGGTCTGAATTTTTATCAACTTTTAAATAACATTTCTTTTTCTTGACGAGGTCTAAATTTTTTACGAATTTTTTTTTTCAATTTCAAAATTTTTCTTGACGAGGTCTGAATTTTTTTTCAACTTCTAAATAAGATTTCTTGACGAAGTCTAAATTTTTACGAATTTTTTTTTCAACTGAAGCATAATTCGTACAAAGGGTATAAGTCAAGAAAGTGAAGAAATACAAGTACAAATGGTATAAGTCAAAAAACTGTATTTGAGAAAAGAGACTTTATTGTTTTGTAAACAAAGTTACACTTGAGTCCCTTTTCAATTGAAGTTTGGAAAAGTAATTAGAACAAGTCAAAAAATTTGAAGTTGAAAAAAAAATCAACCACGTGAAGAAAAATTTTGATTTTTTAAGTTGAAAAAAATCAGACTTCAGACCTCGTCAAGAAAAATTTTGAAGTTGAAAAAAAACGTCGGAATATGGACTTTGAAAGAAAATCATCCGTAAAACAGGCTCACGTAATCACATAAAAAACGCAAGTCACACGAAAGTGACCGAACCGAGCCGGGCACCCAAAGTGCCGTTAGAAAATAAGGATAAGTTGAAATACTCGTACCATGCAAGATTCATTTTTCGATTTGTGACTTTAAAAAAAAAAGAGTCAAATACACTGAGAGAAAATTGTGGTAAAACTTATCCAGTCGTGGAGTTTGTGGTGCTTTTCACCACAAGCATGGTATGAAAAATACCGCACTTGTAAAAAACACCACAGTTGTAGTGGAAAGTACCTACCGAAAAATACCACAGTTCTGGCAAAACAGTACCACAATAATGGTAAAAAGTATCACATTAACGACTGGATAAGTTTTTCCACAATTTGTAGTCAATATCACTACACTTTTCTCTCTCAGTGTATCCCAAGAAAAATAAAACTCAGTTTGAAATTTCGCATCTTTAATCGTATTTTTTGAGAACCACTGTTTCCAAAAATAATCAAGATTTTTGTGATTGAAACATGAAAAACGTAATTTTTTCAAAATTGATCTACTTTGAGGCATCTTGATTCATTCTTCTTTTTCCAGGATTTTTGAGGGAGATTTGAAATTTTTTCTGGGAGAATTTTAAATCAAACTACAAACACATGCCTATTTGCTGTACAATGTACATCAAACACGAACAATTGGCGAAATCGAATGACTTTTTTCTGATTAACCCTAATGCAAATTTTGTGCATGCGAAAGCAACTGATAAGCACATAAAAAGTATACCTAACTACCCCATATTT
The DNA here is from genome assembly GCA_038380155.1 of Pseudococcus jackbeardsleyi. Lineage (NCBI taxonomy): Eukaryota > Metazoa > Arthropoda > Insecta > Hemiptera > Pseudococcidae > Pseudococcus > Pseudococcus jackbeardsleyi. Next base: position 55,498,869 of record CM076242.1, read on the forward strand.
TTGCTTACAGGTTTTTATGATCTTAGCAATACTTATCTTTTTTACGTTGACGACTTCGGCATGCCCAACAGCTTCTAATTTTGGCTACACTGGTAATCGAAAGTGCACAGATGGCCATGGGATTTTAGCGACTGTGAAGAAGACTTTGGCATGGATCTCTTCTTGGTGGTAAAATTAAGAGAAAGATGGGTTGATTGAAAGAACTGAGCTTATACCTAAGTTAATAATTTAATGAAAAAGTTACCATCTCGTGAGGTATCTACGAGTATACATTAGGTTGCTTGCACGTGATAAATATTGTATTCAAATACAAAGTACCTACAAACATACTTCTTGCCTACCTGCTTGACTTCGATGATAAAGATTACGAATGAGCATTTTTATTTTCAATCGATATACGCCATACTATTCATTTTTTTGATAATATGGGTACTTGCAAAAAGTACACAATTTACTTCTGTGTTGTCATGTGAATGTAGCTATCTTATTGTACCTACCAATGTAATAATTTATTAATTTCTTCGTAATTAAACCTATTTTTTGTTCAAGTGACAAATGTATCTTTTTTATTTAATTTTCGTTATTTCAAAATATCATTTTCCACCTTCCATGCTGAAAAAAATGGAAGGAAGAAAATTTAACTGAACGGAAAAAACAAATATTTAATGATAAGAGGATTGAAATAGAATTTGTTTATAAAATTAATATTCATCAAAATACATACTACATAAATCATCTAAAATGTTGAAGATTTTAAATTCATCTTGCAATGTACATAAATGTAAGTACTAAATAGATATTTAGGCAGACAGGGCTGGCGAGAGGGGGTGTGTAAAGGTTGCAGTCGCACCGGGCCCGCATTTTCCCCCCTCAAACTTTAAGGACTCGCACAGGCCCGGCTACGGAAGGGTACAGAAGGTACATTTGTACCGGGCCCTTAAAGAATGTTTTTTTCTAATTACAAACCTGTAAAAAAGTGAATTTTTGTTCGTCAAACAGAGTCATTCCATGTCAGTTCAACCACGAAGTGGAAAGTGGGGTCTTCGATTTTTTTGATTTTTTGCATGTGTGTAGACCTCGATAAGAGATGACGAATGGCGCAAACCGGAGCTTCCAAAGTCTTTTTGGAGGGCAGCCACGAGCCCTCAAAGTTATGAGGATAAGTTGGATATGGTAAATTTCGAGCGTGGATAACTCAGAACCGGTGCTTGGTAGAAAGTTGAAACTTTTTGTAATGTGTAAGGCCTTTGATGAGCTTTTTGGCGATTTTTTCGAAATCAGTGTTGCCACTTTTTTAATGCCAAAAATTAGCAGGAAAAGTTAAAAAATGGTATTTTTGCATGAAGGACACCTTCAAAAATTCTATGATCAAAATATGGTAAAAATAATGTAATTTAACCAATTTAGAAAATTTTCACTGCTTGGGATACAAAATTACGTTTTCTTATAAACTTAAAAAAAAATTTTAACGAGTTTAAAAAATAACGCCATCTCAGTTTTTCTATATGTTATTCAGCACAAAAAGTTGCATCATATATATTTTTTTTAGAATTTTTGAAGGTGTCCTTCATGCAAAAATACCATTTTTTAACTTTTCCTGCTAATTTTTGGCATTAAAAAAAGTGGCAACACTGATTTCAAAAAAATCGCCAAAAAGCTCATCAAAGGCCTTACACATTACAAAAAGTTTCAACTTTCTACCAAGCACCGGTTCTGAGTTATCCACGCTCGAAATTTACCATATCCAACTTATCCTCATAACTTTGAGGGCTCGTGGCTGCCCTCCAAAAAGACTTTGGAAGCTCCGGTTTGCGCCATTCTTCATCTCTTATCGAGGTCTACACACATGCAAAAAATCAAAAAAATCGAAGACCCCACTTTCCACTTCGTGGTTGAACTGACGTGGAATGACCCAACAGTTATTTTTTTGAAGAATTTTCACCCTTGCTTCGCTCGGGTAGTATTTTGGTCATTATTTTAAAAATCAATGATTTTTCACTAACCTTTCAGCCAAAAATCGCATTTTTCATTTCATTCATAATTTGTCAAAAAATCAATAATTTTGGTTGAAAGATCAACGAAAAATCACTGATTTGAAATAACACGAAAAATTAGCAAAAAATCACGTACCTATTGAAGCCAAAATTTCATTTTTTTCAAACTTTTACCAAGAATTTCCACCCTTGTTTTGCTCGTGCTATAAAATATTTCATACTTTCAAAAGTTTAAATCGATTTCAACTTGATCCAAAGAATGAAAAAATTCTTCCTTCTTGTTTTCAAAGTTCTCTTCAGATCCTTGCTCAAGTTTATTTGAATAAGTAATGAAAATAAGCTTGAAAAATGTTTTGAAAAGTGGAGCCTGGAAAAAACTCTACACTGGGCCAACATTTCCTCTCGCCGGCTCTGTTGGCAGATATCGGAAGTAAAACCAAAACCGATAAGTAAAACTGAAAAAAATGGGGAAAATTTCAAAAAAAAGAAGCCGAAACCAAAACCATTCTGCTGAGACTTTCTACTCCTTTCTGCCTCTACATATTCTGCTCGGTTTTGCCACATTCTCCTCCGCTCTACATTCTGCCGCCTCCGTTGCGCACTTTGGGTTAGGCAACTTAAGGAGCTTCCTGGAGTGCAACGTGCAGTACCAAATGGAAACGGTAGAATGTGAATTTCCGCTCGATTCTGTCGATTTTTCTGCTGCTCTTGCACACCGGAATAATCTCATTTCATTGAATTATGGCAATTTAACACATACCTATGTAGATTTGAAAAAATGGATCAATTTCAGCAATCAATATGTATGTGTACAGTGCAGGGAAATGGTACCTGAAATCGGATTTTACAAAAATGAGGTTTTTTTGGTTTAAATAATAAGGGAGATTTTGAGGAACATTTTAAGACTTGGATGAGCATTTTGGGCCATTTTTTTGGCGAGACAGAGGCATTTGAAAATAAGCAAAAAAATTGAGAAAAACACGTTTAAAGCTACGTAGAGATCAAAACTGCTTTAAAATGCAAAAAAAATTGAAAAAATGTACATTTTTCATACGTATTTTTGGCAGTTCAAAATCATGTTTTTCGACTTTAGGTACCTGCCTACCTTCTCCCTGCTCAGTTCACATATTCATATGGTAAGTGTTGGTAATCTATCCGTAGAGTTCGAAAATCGTAATAAAAATTCAGTTAAAAAGTACCAGATTGTGTGCGAAGTTGAAAAAATGTGATTTTTAGGTAGTTCTGGAAGATGAATACCAAGATACGAATAATACAGGAAAGAAAAGTCCGTTTTTGAAAACCATCGAATTTATTTAAAATTTTAAAAGGATGAGTACAGGCGGTTAAGATGCCTGAATCTGCCCCAGAGCTAAAATTCAAAACTTCAACCAATGGAATTTGGTTCTTTGGGTCTGAAATCCTCGTTGTAAAGATTTTGGCCCTCTATCCCTCTTCTAGCCCATAGTTATGGAACAAAACGTTTCATTTTTCAGCCTTTACATTAAAAATTTTCATTTCCGTGAATTTGCTACCAAATTTTTCAAACTTTCGTGAGTTGTACTCTTCACTTAGGGGTATTAGTGGGTGGTTTGAAAAAAAATTTTGATCATTTTTTTTTCTAGGCAAATATTGCATTTTAAAACTTAGAATCGAGTTTTCTACATGATATTTCAGATTCTAAAAAAAAAATTCATGTGCCTAGTCCCTATGTACAACGTACTATTTTTTCAGAATTTTTTAGGTGGGGGAAGACCTTGAAAAATGCGAAATTCCATCTTTTCAGAACGTGGTTATTTTTGGCCAAAAAAATTTTCTTGTAATATATTCCAAACAGTGGCATGGCGTCGTCAAGGGGAGGAGGCCATAGGCGGATTTAAGGGGGGCGCGGGGGGGGATAGCCCCCCCAAGAGTGAAATTAGCCCCCCCAAAAATTTTTCGTGTTTGATTGTCAAATTGTTTGACAATCAAACTCGAATGTATCTACCATGAAAAAAAAAGTATTTTCTGGGCATTAAGTACACAATTTTTTCATAGCTTCGCCCTCGCTTCGCTCGGGCAAGAACAAAATCACAATTCACGAATTATTTTTAGACAACGTTGAGGAAGGAGGCTCCTTTCTCCAGAAAATTCCTTCCGGTACTTCATGTCTTCTTCCTCAATTTGTATTTTCTTAAAAAAGCTCCCAACGCCACTGACTTCGAATATGTGTTCCCTCCCTCTTCCCCTAAAATAACATCAAATAGGAATTTTGAAATCATTAATATACAAAAAAATCACTTTTATGGCCATTAAAAATTCAATTTTTCAAGGCTTCACCCTCGCTTCGCTCGGGTATGAATAAAATCACAATTATTCGAATTATTTGAGGTGACAGTGTCAAAGAAGGCCCCCTCCTACTTCATCATATAAGATTTTTCTGGTATTTCTAGTCCTTGTATCGATTTTGCAGTTTGCATCCTTCCAAAAAATCTTCTAATGCTTTTGATCTGGGGCTAAGCCCCCCCAGATCCATTTTCATAAATCCGCCTATGGAGGAGGCGAGGAGGCGAGGATGTTCTGGTCTAGAAGTAAAGATGGAAATTGAGCCAAGTGTAAATGAAAAAACGCTTCAAAATATTTCATTAAATTTGTCAATATAATTTTCGAGAAATGTGATGACTCATAACTCTGCGTCAAACTATCGTGAATACCCTACTTCGAAATTTCATTAAAAATTGTACATCATATCAAGTACCCATCGCTTCATTATTGATTTTACTTGGTACATCAGAGGGGAATAATTGAACTCTGCATAGGCGGAGGTCACCTCCGCCTATGCAGAGTTTAATTACTGCAATAAAGAACTGAATCATAAACTGGATATGCTAATCGATTTTCCTAGCACTTCCTACCAACTTTTCATCGCTCTCTGATCAAACGATTGAGTATTCTTCCATGAATTATTTCAGTTCATGTCGTTCGGTCTGATGGTCAACTTGAAACGTTGTTCTCGTCAATTATCTAGTTTCTAGTTGAAATTTGTTGTAAGAAATAATATCGAGTGTTAATAAACATTTAAAAAATCTCAACTCTTAGGTAGCTCGGCCATAATCATGAGAACAATGAGAAAATTGGTGAGTACGTTTACTTAAAAATTTCTCCTTTCACGTTGCTCAGTATCTATCTATGTACTTTAGTATTTTGTTAAATGCATTTATTCTTATTCTTAAAAATATAAAAAAATATCTTGGTATTCTGTACAGCACTGCCAATTTTAAAATGCAACAAATTTTTATATTATAATTATTATTTAAACAAACGGAAAATTTTTATTACTTAGGTAGGCATAAAGTAATGATTAAGTAATATGAGGCACGAATCTTGACCTTAATTATGAAAGAGGGTATTCAAATTCATTGCTTCATGCGATAAAAATGTGCTATTTAATTTTAGTCCCAAGTCAACAAGAACTGGACTCAGAATTTTTCAGGTCTTTTTTTGACTTCTCGAGAAAAGAATAAAATTTGTAACTAGCATTAAGGTCAATTTAAAAAAATAAAATATTCAAGGGCGTAGCCGAGGGTGGTGGTATGGATAGAGGGTCTGAACACTCCATTGTGGTCAAGAATTTCTGCAAAAAATACCTTTTTTACAGACATTTAAAAAATCAAATTTTTTCAAATTCGCCCGAGCGTATCACTATTATTGAACTTTTTGAGACTAAAGTACGAAAAGAGGTTCATTTTTACCCCCCAAAAATTCTCATTTTTCAAGTCTCTGTACTCATTTTGCAGCCACCCAAAAAAAGCTTCCGATGCTACTGGTTCAGACACCCCCCCCCCTTCAGACGATTCTTTTACGCCACTGAAAATACGAAACATGATATGACCGTTAGCTGAAAGAATGTCCCATGATATTTTGTGACAAGATGACAAGAAAGATAAGAATAACAGCTTGATTTCGCTTGGACGAAAATTTTTGGAAAACCTACATGGAAAAACAAAAATAGTAGGTTTTCCAGCATAGGCTGTCATTTTCGGCCGTTTGGAGGAGTGTGGGGCAGAAGGGAGAAACTCGAATAATTTTTCTTTTGTTCACAGGTGATAATGTTTTTGGTAGCAGCTTATATTTTGATCAGTGCAAGTTCAACTAGTGGTTTGGAGTCGAGGTGTACTTCGGGTGCGGGTAGACGCGGAAAACTGGATTGTGACGCAGTCCGTAAAAATGGAGCTTGCCTAGCAGATACACTTAGATGCTGGTGGAGCTCTTGGTAATTTTAAATGATGAAGGTGCAAAATACGTACATACCAATCGTGCATCGAAATTCAAACGAGAAGATGTCAAGAATACTGATCGTTCAAAATACAAGTGTTTATTTCTATTTTTTAAAAACCTGTAATACTTCCAAAATAATTTTTCTATAGTAAGTACCTATTGATGACTTTATGGTATTTACCTCTTCGATAATTCAAATCAAGTAAGGTTATGTAATTTTAATTCACTTTTTGTGCCAAAATATTTGTCTTGCGTACTTATTTTGCGAAATAAATGCCTACATGATATTGTTTGACAGAACATTGGATCCTAATTTTCAATTTGAATATTCCTTGTTCGTTTCCAAATGAAGAACGCTCGCTACATTAGGAATAAATTTTGGAAAATTTTTCAAAAATGTCTTAGACCATTTAGTAGATATTAACATAGACCGCGCTATGTAATGCAAATTCGAGTTATCAGTAGCTTCATCACTCTCGGCAACTTGACAATTTCAACAACAAAAAAAGATGAAAATTTTTTCAAATGAATGTTGAACACAGCACCGTTAAAAATCAAAAAAAATTTCATATATTTTTTGTTGTTGAAATTTCAAAAAATGAGTTCACTGACAATGTTTGGCTTACAAAGCTCTACAAATTTCATTTGGAAAATTTTTTCTAATCTCGATTTTTGGAGTAAGTATTTTTTGACAACCGGTTGCAAATTTTCGAACCGGTTTCGAAAAAAAGTTTCACATTTTGATCGTCTCAGTGTGTAGACTTCAAATCCATAAAAAACCCAGACCCCCATTTTTTAAACCAAAACCGGTTTCTCAGTTTGTGGACACCCTGTAGGTAGAACTGAAAATTTGACCATCAATCTTCAATGTCCTTGTCTCCAGGAACATATTGCCGTTTGAATCATCCCGATATCTCTTTTCAGTTTCGAGATATCATGAAGTGTTTCTCGTGGACAAGACTTTTGTGTTATACTGTATTTATGTAGTTTTTATTCATTCAAAAGGATTGGTAAAAATTCGCACATATTATTATTGACGCACTCCTTGACGAGTCATTTAAATCGATAAATAAATCGATTAATTCTCATCTCATTCAGTCGAGTTTGATAGTTGATTTTGTGAATCAGCAGATCAGCACTTACAAAGTATTCGCGATTTGAATATTCATAAAAAGTACGGTATCCGTTTGTCTTCTGACGTTCAAAAATTTCAAAACACTTCAGCAGTAACAATGAAACTTAATCCGATTTTGGTGAGTTATATATCATACTCCTCCATTTACATCTTATTGTTAGTTACTTACCTAAAACTATAATAACACTGTGAAATTAGTTCGAAATCGAAATTAAATAATAGATTATACCCAGGGAAAAGTCATCAGGTCTGATCAGGCCTGAAAAATGGCCGCTCATGAGCAGGTATGATCATACCTGATCAGACCTGATCAGGCATGAACAGGACAAAAAAAATCAAGGGGTTTAGGTATGATCAGACCTGAGCAGACCTGAGCAGACCTGAGCAGGCATGAGCAAGACTATTATACGCCAGGCCTGCTCAGGTCTGATCAATCGCGGCCATTTTTCTTTCCTGATCAGGACTGATTAGAGCTATTTAGTCATGCTCAGACCTGATCAGACCTGATGACTTTTCCCTGGGTAAGTACATATGTGTAAGTTTAGGGTACGATAAAAAAAAAACCTGGCAATTTTAAACTCCTGTTTTGGGGAGTAAATTTGGCTAACGTTCAAAACTAGTTAAATGTGTAGGCACATCATGACTATTTCAGAGGATCTCATTTGTGACGCGCCATGAGAAACTGACCCTTAAGGTTAAAAATGAAATTTCGCGAAAAACGCCAAAATATCAACTTTTTAACCAATTTTTGCGTTTTTCTCAACATTTTATTTTTCACCTTAAGGGTCGGTTTCTCATGGCGCGTCACATTTCATGGTATTAATCCATTTCCTATTTTGCACAATTTTTGTATTTGGAGACAACAGAATAATTTTTCAAAAATGTACGAAATATATTTTCGCCAATTTTGCTGAACTGATTCTTTTGATCCTCTGTTTTGGGAATTAGGGAGTAGACGCAAAATCTGCTCCTAAATTATTTTTACGGAAATGAGATTTCGACATTCAGAGTACAAATTTTTTCAAACTCTTAAATTTTTTCAACTTCTTCAATTTTAATTCTTTTTCAAAGCTATATCTAGTTTTAAAATTTGTCCATCGGTAAATTTTTTGATTTCAATTTCCTCAAAATTTATTCAATTTTGATTTTTTTCAATTCAATATATTCCTTTTTTCATTCCTTTGAAAATTTTTTTCTAATTAGGTAGGTACTTACATAGAAGCTGTTTTTGAGAACATGAACTTGAAAATTTCTTTAAAAAACCAAAATGTGAAAAAAATTTTAATAAATCTTCAATATTGAAAAATTTTTGTAATGCACTTGCTTTAGTCCATGATCCAAACACATAAAAGTGTTCATTTACAAAAATTTTTTGCCAACCGAAAAATTTATATTAGAAAATGTAAATAGGACCTGCGACATCCCAAAAAACCTGATTTCGACATTTCAGACTTGCACAATGGGGGGCTGGAGCCTCAAATGGGTGTTTTTGGGAAAGGGGTCGCAACCGAAAAATTCAAAAGGGGTCACGTAGAGGACCTTCAACAGATACCAAATATGTGATTTTTTTCACTGAGACTTTGCACAAACGGATTCTATTGCAATTTGAATGCAGTTTTTATGCATTTTTGACCAATTTTAACAGTTATATGCCCCTGCACGAGCAAGTACGACCAGCAACCAAAAGATTCTTACTAATTACATTAGCTAAGGTTATTTTGAACCGAAATTCGAAAAGACGGTTGAAAAATACCTGCACAAGGATGAGTTATCGCGCCAAGTAGGTTTTGTGGGTTACCCCCACTCCAAAATCTAACTTTGCGGCTTTTCATCAAAAACACCCGTGCGACCTATCAAAAAAGATTAAAATTTCGCGTAGAACCCGAAAATCATATCCATTTTTCATTTCAACCCCTCGGGAGGGGTGGAAGGGGGGTGGTTCTCCATCCCAAATCTTAATTTTGTTATTTTTTCACAAAAATACCTGTATAATGTATCAAAATTGAATAAAATTTCGCGTAGAACCCGAAAATCGTGTCCATTTTTCATTTCAACCCCTCGGGAGGGGGAAAGGGGGTGGTTCTCCATCCCAAATCTGAATTTTGTTATTTTTTCACAAAAATACCTGTAATGTATCAAAATTGAATGAAATTTCGCGTAGAACTCGAAAATCGTGTCCATTTTTTATTTCAACCCCTTGGGAGAGGGGAGGGGGTGGTTCTCCATCCCAAATTCGAATATTGTGATTTCCTCACAAAAATACCTATACGATCTATCTCAATTGAATAAAATTTCGCGTAGAATTCGAAAATCACATCAATTTTTCATTTCAACCTCTCGAGGGGGGTGGTTTTAAAATCTCAAATTCAAATTTTGTGATTTTTTGATAAAAAAAATGTACGTTCGATCTATCGAATTTGATTGAAATTTCGCGTAGAATCTGAAAATCGTGTTCAGTTTACATTAAAACCCCTTGGGATGGTCTCCTCTCCAATTATTCAAATTTGAAAAAATCGCATAGTTATAGTAAAACTGGAAGGCGTCGGTGAGAGAAGAAATGATCAGAATACGCAGTTTACATATTTCATCATTTTTCCCTCATGCACTGCCAAAAGAGATGCGATTGCTACGGAGGGCAGATGTTTTCTTGTGGATGACGCAATAATAAAACTGGAAGAGAAAGATATAAAAAATTATAAGTACATTTGCATCAAAACCAATTTTTAAAAGTTCACATCCTAAATTTATGGTTTTTCACTGTGATTATTTTTTTAGAAAATCTGTTTTCAAGTTGGATTTTTTTTTAGAAAAAAAAATGACAAAGTTTGAATGCATTGGCCTAACACAAATTTTGTAACAGATTTTAAAAGATTTCCTTTCTTTCAGAAATTGGTAAATAGTAAATTCATTTTTATAGCGTTGATTAGTCATCAAATTGACAATTTTTTTTTCTGGGGGGGGGACCATCTCCCGAGGGGTTGAAATGAAAAATGAATGTGATTTTCGGATTCTACGCGAAATTTCAATCAAATTCGATAGATCGAACGTACATTTTTTTTATCAAAAAGTCACAAAATTTGAATTTGAGATTTTAAAACCACCCCCCTCGAGAGGTTGAAATGAAAAATTGATGTGATTTTCGAATTCTACGCAAAATTTTATTCAATTGAGATAGATCGTATAGGTATTTTTGTGAGGAAATCACAATATTCGAATTTGGGATGGAGAACCACCCTCCTCTCCCAAGGGGTTGAAATAAAAAATGGACACGATTTTCGGGTTCTACGCGAAATTTCATTCAATTTTGATACATTACAAGTATTTTTGTGAAAAAATAACAAAATTCAGATTTGGGATGGAGAACCACCTCCTTCCCCCTTCCGAGGGGTTGAAATTAAAAATGGACACGATTTACGGGTTCTACGCGAAATTTTATTCAATTTTGATACATTATACAGGTATTTTTGTGAAAAAATAACAAAATTAAGATTTGGGATGGAGAACCACCTCTTCCACCCTCCCGAGGGGTTGAAATGAAAATGGATATGATTTTCGGGTTCTAAGCGAAATTTTAATCTTTTTTGATAGGTCGCACGGGTGTTTTTGATGAAAAGCCGCAAAGTTAGATTTTGGAGTGGGGGTAACCCACAAAACCTACTTGGCGCGATAACTCATCCTTGTGCAGGTATTTTTCAACCGTTTTTTCGAATTTCGGTTCAAAATAACCTTAGCTAATGTAATTAGTAAGAATCTTTTGGTTGCTGGTCGTACTTGCTCGTGCAGGGGCATATAACTGTTAAAATTGGTCAAAAATGCATAAAAACTGCATTCAAATTGCAATAGAATCCGTTTGTGCAAAGTCTCAGTGAAAAAAATCACATATTTGGTATCTGTTGAAGGTCCTCTACGTGACCCCTTTTGAATTTTTCGGTTGCGACCCCTTTCCCAAAAACACCCATTTGAGGCTCCAGCCCCCCATTGTGCAAGTCTGAAATGTCGAAATCAGGTTTTTTGGGATGTCGCAGGTCCTATTTACATTTTCTAATATAAATTTTTCGGTTGGCAAAAAATTTTTGTAAATGAACACTTTTATGTGTTTGGATCATGGACTACTTGAAAAAAAATGAAGACAATTTTTAGTTGAAAACAATTTTTTAAATGTTGAATTAAAAAAATTTAAGAATGGCAAGTTGAAAATTTTTTTGAGAAATTGAAGTTGAAAAAATTGATACGAGAATTTTTTCCAATTTAAAAATTTTTTCCTGTTGTAAAATTTTTTAAAACATTTTTCCAAATCTTATATTTTTCATTTTTTTTTCAATTTCTTTTTTTTCAAAATTTTTTCCAACTCTATACCTACTCATTTGATTTTGATAATACATACTTTTTGCTACGGCCAATTGCAGGGGGTAACATGACAAATGTGGAAATTTCTAGTCGATGAATCTCTCGAAATTATTTCTAAAAATCGGGGTATTCATCGATGTGTAAGTGTTTGTTTTACACTAAGTGCATACAACGTTGGTTAACGTATCACATTGAACCGGATACGTTAATTAGGTAGTTGATATTTATTTTTGATTTTATTATAAGTAAACACTTTTCGAGTACCTACATTATATACGTGATTGCTGACTAATAAGTACTGGTATGAGTATCGGCGAAATATATTTACTTACTTAATTAGCAAACTGAATAAGCCAATATTGTTTGCGTCTCTTTTTAATTATGACAGAATTCTAAGTTATCTAATTTTTAATTGTCGAATATGTTTTACGTAAGTAGGCCTCCCAATATCAATAGTTCAGACAAATTATAAGTATTTATGTACAATTTGGACATCTACATTGCACATTTTTATAGGGACAGCTATGCGGCTCGGCTCTGTTTACAGTAGAAAACCATCTAAACCGATAAAAAATGAAATTTTGATTGGCCATTTCATGTGATAAATCTGTTCATCATCAATCAGATTTCGAGAATTTGATATCCAAAACAATAACAAGAAATAAAGAGAGCTTCACAGACGTATTCAGAAATTAAGGGAGAGGCTTTGGAAAACAAAAAAACGCATTTTAATAAAAAAAAACTTTTTTCCGAGCTTATGGGAGGGAGGACTCAAGTCCCCTGAGCCTTTCCTTGAGTGCGCCTATGGCTAAAACCGATTTTTAAAAATATTACTCCGAATCTTTCAAATTATTTTTTTCATAATTTTTCTTCTTGAAAATGGATTTGATTTTTAAAAATCAAATTTATAAAAAGTTTTGGCCTCCCTTCGTCGGATATACCGGGTAGCTTTAAAGTAAAGATCTGGTCGATCTATTAAGTAAAATCCAGAACATTTTGCTTTTTAAGAATCTGAAATTTTATAAAATACCGAAAAATCAGTTTTTTGCCCCCTCCTACCTCCGAAGCAAACTTTGGTCAAAAAATTTTTTTCCCGTTCATTAGTTGCATAAAAGCACCCCTTTGACAATCGGAACCCAGATACAAAAATCTTGTCGACCTGTGAAATCATTGTATGCCGATTTTGCCTAATCAAAAATTTAATGGTACAAAAATTTTCCAAAAAAATTCAGTTTTTTGTAAAATTGGTGACACTGCCTAACCCTTTTCGAATATTTTCAGTACACGTTGGCATCGCCCCTTATCGACCTACTAATAGGCAACCCGTTCGATCAGATCAACACTGAAACGATGAAAACGTTGCGTACCGGAACTTTTGGGTCACCCTGTATAAGTTACTGAAATTACCGGTTACTTACAAGTAACTTACCAATAGGTTACCAAATTTCAAGTTTCCGGTAATTTATCATATCTTCGATCTTTTTTTACGCATCATGAAAGTTGAGCTTTGGCCACTAAAGTTTTATAGAGCTTTTCAGAATGTCATCATCATTTTTGAATCTCTTGTCAATTTTCTTTCAAACTCTGTAATAGCCCCCGTCCCTCCTCCATAAGTACCAACAACAGATCTGAAGATATGAACCTTCAAAGTTGGGTAAATTGGTAAGAAAATTGTGTTCTTATATTTCGTAAATATTACGTGGCCCATTAGGAAAAGGACTTCCTGCCAGGGCCGTATTTACGCACAAGCTACATAGGCACCAGCCTCGGGCGGCAAATTTTAGGGGGCGGCAGATTTTGAGGAGCAGGTTTTTTTTTAATTTTCCTTAATTGTGATTTGAAAAAAAAATGAAAAAATTTACTGTACCCACTGAAAAAGAATCTTTTTTGAACAAAACTTTTATTTACAAAGGGTATAGCATTAAAATATGAAAAAATGTCTTTTTTTAAACATTAAATTTCTAATTTTTCAAAGCTTCGCCCTCGCTTCGCTCGGGCATAACTGAATCAGAATTTTGTGACTTGAAACATTGGTACGAAAGAAAATTCTCCTCTATTCTCCTCTTTAGGAACCTTCTGATATTCGAAGCCTCTATGCCCACTCTGTACCCAACCGAAAAAGTGATTGAGAAAATTGATTTTTAATTCGTTTTTCGTTAATTTTTCTTTCAATGTAATTATCCAAATAAAGCAGGAAGTTACACATTTTTTGTGGGGGGGGGGGGGCGGCAAATTTTATTCTGCCTCTGAGCGTCGTGAGGTTAAATCCGGCCCTGCTTCCTGCCAAATTTTTCATTTTCACGTTTTTGATTAAATTTTTGAAAAAAAATCCTAAAAATCGAATTAAAGTGGTCTCAAACCTCCAAATTGAAATTTTGGCAAAACATTCAACTTTCAAGTCAAACTTTAAAATTTCCGAAGCACAAAATTTCTCCTAAAGTTAAATGCATGGGAAAAGGAACCACACGCCCAATGTTTCGTTTTCACTTTTTTGGCTTATTTACAAGAAAAAAAAACCTTAGAAATCGAATAGAACTGGTCCCAGATCAGACCTCTACATTTAAAATTAAATAGAATGTTCAACTTTTAAGCGAAGAAAATCAAACTTTAAAATTACGAAGAAAAATACTCCCAAGTAAAAAGTCACTTTTGGTCGAGAAATCCTTTTTCCCATCCGCCCTATCTTACAAATTCGCAATAAAACAACACTTGCATTTTTCCAATACTTTATTTGAAGACGATTTAATTAACTATATGTCATAAAACATCGAAATAGAAAATGACTAAAATAATAAAACAAATTAAAACTTCCATATGCATTAAACTGATCATCGGATGTAAGTAAGTCACAATTAGAAAAAAAAATCAAAATGAATAAAAATATATAAATGTATACTCGTATAAAAATGAAAAAAAAAAAGAAAGAAAAAAGTTAAGAAAGATGGAAAAAAATGTAAAAAATTTATAAATTCCATTCTAAATACATAAACGGAATAAATCCTCGAATACTTACACACGCTTACAATTAGCACCTCTATTACAAAGTTATTCGATCGTCTAGAGTAAAATTTCGATTTCTAAAATTCCAAATAGGTATTCGATCAATTTTATAAATTCAACTTATACACCTACGATGCTCTTCAATCGTCCAAGCTTTTAAAACGAAAAAAAAAATACAGGTAGCGAAAGTAAATAATCGTATACAAAAATAATAAAAAAAATCGTACATCTACGTATGCTATCGGGAAAAAGTAAGAACAATTTTAAATCATCGCGATAAAAATGACCGTCTTAATTTTTAACATAACATAACAATTCTACTAAAAAAAAAATATTTACACGTAAATTACTTTTTCATTATTTTCAGTTACACCGAAAGCCACAATTTTTAAATCGTAAAAAAAATAAGAATACGCGCTTTTTTTTTTAGAAAATAATAAAAAAAAAATCTCGATTTTATAACGTCTTGTTACTAGCAACGTATTCTTTGTCATTTTTATCCATAAACAAACAATAAAAAAAAAACAAATCAAAACAAATAACAAATATAATAAATATATTTATACCACATACTCGATCGGTCATTTCTTCCCAAACCCCCCTTCACTCAGTTGCCATCACCTTTTTAAATAGATCCGCGCTTAAAACACGTCTTTTGTTCGTGGTAAAAAGAATACAATCATTGCTTTAGTTTCTACTTTGTATTTGTAAGCGTCTCGGTCAACTTATTGTAATAATAACTTGCTCGAAAAATAAAATAATATAGCACGCGAATAAAGAATATACGATAAACTTATAAATCGAAGCGTTTTTTTTTGTATTTTTCAACTTTCGAATATTAAATAAAAATTAAATATAAAAATGGAGTACGCGAAATCGGCCGCCTCGACGTTCGTCATTTTTTTTTCAAGAGTTTGTATTAAATACGGAGGAAGAGTATCGAACGATCCTTCCTTGAGGAAATAAAATGATTGCAAACTACACATAGAGCGACTCAATGAGCGATTTTTTCACTAACAACAGCTAAGTAAATTTCGCATCGATAATACGATTGGTAATTCTCGTTTTTTTAATTATAATAATAACAATTTATTTGAAAAAGAGAAAAGAAAAATAATAATATTTGTTTGCTATAGAAAAAAATCTCGTAACTTAGTTTTAAATTAATAGACCTTTTTTTGCGCGAACGATCGTTGATTTCAGCAGCACGAAGATTACCAATTCGCCATACCAGGTTTATTAAGCGTCATGAAATAGATTTGACAAGAGGATCCTCCTTTTGCCGATGAAAAGAACACCTGCGAATAAGAGAAAGTTTAGAAATTGAAAAAAAATGAAAAAAAGGTAATTTAAAAGATTATAGGACATTGGTATTTACTTTGTCATTTCTTTCGCAAAGGAATTTCAAACGTTGAGCTTTCTTATGCATAAAGACGCCGTCCAAATGGCCAGTTTCGACGTTACGGATTTCTATGGCTTTGTTACCCCAGCCCATAATTTGACCGGTTCCGATGTAGGCGACTGATGTTGGCATTTCGCCCCATTGAAGAACGATGTTCTTTGATACCTGGAAATTATCGTCAAGATTTAATATCAAAATTTGATGGAAGTTTCATATTTTTGGAAAAGATTTGGTGGGGGGAGGAAGGCGAATTTAGGATAAATATTTTTTTATACTCCGTTGGAATTATTAATCGATCTAGGTTGGATTGAGCTACCTATTTATTTATTTATTTAT
Source organism: Pseudococcus jackbeardsleyi (assembly GCA_038380155.1). Taxonomy (NCBI): domain Eukaryota; kingdom Metazoa; phylum Arthropoda; class Insecta; order Hemiptera; family Pseudococcidae; genus Pseudococcus; species Pseudococcus jackbeardsleyi. The sequence goes on from CM076242.1 coordinate 55,515,337, forward strand.
TTATTTGACAAAATATGGATCTAAACTGGCAGTTATGAATTTTGAAGAAAAAAACTTACCATTGCAGCAAGAAACATAAAAAAATCACTGTTTTTGTCGAAAAAATTACCAATAAAAAATTGTCATTAAATTTCTACAAAAAATCGAAAATTCCATTTGAAAAAAAAATAGGTGGAATCAATTTTTCACAAAAGTTATAAATTTTGAATATAAGTAGAAAAATCGCTAGAAAAATGTTTCATGTCATGAAAAAATTCAACATTCAAAAGAAAAACTTTTCCATCGGAATTCAATACCAAGGAAAATTGAAATTTTTTAAAAACAATTCGCTTAAATTTTGTTAGAGCTTTTTAATAAAATATCAACCTCAATTTGAAAGAAAAACTTTTACAAAATAATGAAATGCTGTTGAATTTTCGTTAAAAAAAATTTCAAAAACATGATTTCTGAAATAGAAGAATAAAATTTTAGAGGAAAAATTTTCTACCTAATTTGAGTGTGAGAAAAACTATCTCAATTTTTCATGATGAATCGAACGCCAATTTTCTAATCTGAAGAAAAGATAAATTTTATCGGAAAAAATTTTCAATTCAATTCGAAAAATGATTTTTGGTTAAAGAATTTTTTACTGAGAACTGTAAGATTGAAAAAAAATTTCACAAAAAAATGGATTGGAAGGAAAATTTTTAAAAAATGAAAATTAAAACTCTAAAAAAAGAAAACCAGTCGTATTTTTCTTTGAAAACATTATTGAAGAAAAATTTAGCCCGAATCTGAACAGAAAAAATTAAAATTTCTAGACGGAAAATTTTTCCCAAAATAGTAAATGGAAATTCTCATGAAAATTTTTCAAAACAAATTTTGATTTCAAATTGTCTGAATTTTTTACAGCTAACAAAAAATTCTCAATTTTCAACATGAAAAACTAATTATGTTAGAAAAATTGTAAATCGTGACCCCGAGCGAAGAGAGGATGTTAGTGTCCAAAAATTGAGTTTTTTTTTTATTTATTTGAAATTCAGTGCCCTTCTCAATTCTTGTAAAATAAAGTTCGAAAAAACGATTTTTGGACTTTTGACATCCTTTTTTTCGAACGAAGTCAAATATATCAATTGAGAATAGACATTTAAATTTTAATCAGAAAAACTTTCTATGGGAAATTTTCCGTAAGAAAAAACACTGAATTTTTACAAAAAAAAAAAAAATAATTCACTAAAATTGTTTACAAAAAGATAATATCAACTTTTTAGATTTAAAAAACGTTGAAATTTGAGAAAAACAATAAATTTTTGAATTTTCCAAAAAAATCAACGAAAACTTTTCAAAAATATGGATGAAATTTTTCCATCAGAAATTATTGAAATTTTTCCATTAAAAATTGATGAAATTTTTCCATTAAAAATTGATGAAATTTTTCCATTAAAAATTGATGAAATTTTTCCATTAAAAATTGATGAAATTTTTCCATTAAAAATTGATGAAATTTATCTGAAAACATATCAAGATTTTTTCCAATCAAATTTTCATTTCAAAACGATAAAACAATTTTCATTAATACTCGATACTGTTTCAAAAAAATTGATCAGTTAACAAGTTCATTGGCTATTTTAAAATAATGGAAACAAAAGGATGGGGGGGGGGGTAGTTGAAAGAAACTAGATCCAAAATGACTCACTTTTCCGTAAGTATTGACGTAAACTCCTTCGTTATCATAACACAGCAACAATTGCATTCCATTAGAATTAGGCAAGGTTACGATGCAATGCGGTGAAATAGGCCCTTGAGTCTGTAAAAATTGATGAGCAAAAAAAAAGACATCCATCAATGAAATTTCCACCAGCCAAAAATTCGCCTCATAGATATTTTCTTCACAAATTAAGCAACTTTCTTCAACTTACATGTTTCGGTAAATAGATATCGTAGACAGAAGCCGAATCTAAATCTACCGCGTGGAAGCCATCTGCAGATCCGTAGATTACTTTCAGACGGGATCCTTCTTCGACGGTCAAATCGACCAACAAAGGTCTATATGAGAGCTCACTGAACGACTACAATACACAAACAGGATGGATTAATAAAATTAGGTAAATACTTGAGAATATTTGTACAAAAATCAATGTATCAGAATATAACAAATATACTTACTTTGAAAGCCATAAACTTATGATAAGGTTTGGGTGCCCAAGCGTAAATCTCAATACTATCTTTTAAAGCGATAACTAAAAATTTAATACGTTCGTATTTGACGATTCTGAAATGTACGGCGCCTTGCAAATCACCTACGTTGATCCATCCGTTCCGACGTTCAACCTGCAGTAGAAAAAAAATGATAAAAATCTCGCTTTTCTCTATCAAAATTGGACATTGAAAAAGAAAGTATTTTTAGTATTTAATACTAACGCCGTCTGTTCGAAGAATTTTTGATTTAAGCCAGGACAAATAATACACCCGGACTCTGTTCTTTTTTCCGGATATAGTGATCAAGATGTTTTGTCCTTCTAACACCTCCATCTGTTGGAATCGACGTCTTGATATCAACTGGTATACCTTTCCTTGTCCGCTACGATCCAACAGCATCAATTCGCTTTCGGTGCCGATTAGCAAATTCACACCTGCGATGTTTTTATAAAAATTCATATTAATTTTGAACGAATCGTCTCGTATAAAATAATAGAAAAATGTGAATTTTTTGGCATCATCTTACCCCACAAAGCGGCGCATAAAATCTCAGAATTGAACCGTTTCTTGTATTTACGTATCTCTGGCGTATCGGAGGTGACCTCACCGTGCGAAGTAGGTGTTACGTTGACGTTGACGTGCGATTCTCGACGGCCAGCAGACGAAGCTGAGACATTCGTACCGCTGGATCCGGCTCCGAAGCCGAACGTCAGGAAGGATTTTTGTTTCTGTTGTAGAGGATAAAATTTAGAAGTGACCGCTTGGCGATACTGAAACAAAATATCACATTTTTTTTGTTAATTTTTACAATTTTTTACTTAGGTAGAGACATCGGTTGAAAAAAAAAAATCTATTTAATAAAATTAAATTAAATATATCCACCCTCCTCGATTTCATGGCGCAATATTACAAGCCAATTATCGCAATCATGCCATAATATATAGTAGATATATGTATACAGGGTGTTCCATAACTCCCATAAGTGTACACAATCCTTCAATTCTAGAGCCATGACTAAATAAATCAATTCTTTTTACAGAGTATAGGGTTTTTTAACGAGCCTGTGCCAAAAATTGTTGTGAAATGATCTCAAAAAAAGTGGTAAAAATTCAAAAAATATTTGATACATATTTACCTTCCCATTCCCTTCTCAGAAAAAATTCAAAGTTCCAAAATTTTAATTTTAATTGACTCGTAAAAAATTATCCCTAAATTTTACAATTTTTTTGGCGTATTTGCGAGACTTTTGTATGCAGCCAAAAATTCTAGTTTGGAAAGATGGGTCCTGAATTTCAAATCGAACAAAAAAATAATTACTAGAGCTTGAACCGATTTTTAAGGCGTGATTTAACTCTAGATGGACTTGAGATGACCCTCGACTTGTTTTTTCATCATTTTTTTTCAAGACTTTCAATTTTTTTTAAATTTAACATCAAATTTAGTCGGAAGTTTTGTCCTACGTCTATTTAATAACGAAATCAAACGTCTAAAATCGATGAAAACATAAATAATGATAAATTTTTGCAATCTTTTCAAAAAAATCTAAAAAAATCAGAATTTTTTTCACTCTGCGATAACACAACTAATCATCGACAAAAAAGCAAAAAAATTTGAAACTTCTGACTTTTACCAACTGACATGAACCAAAACCAGGTCATTTCGAGGTAGTTTCACAACTATTTTTTAGTAGGTACAGGACTTTAAAAAAAAATCGAAAAAAATTGAAACTGATGTTTTTCAGACAATCATTACGTTTCAAATGTAAAAATGATCAAAAAATTGAAAATGATAAATTTTTTCAATCTTTTCAAAAAAATCTAAAAAAATCAGGATTTTTTCACTCTGCGATAACACAACTAATCATCGACAAAAAAGCAAAAAAAATTTGAAACTTCTGACTTTTACCAACTGACATGAACCAAAATCTGAAATTTTACCAGGTCTTTTCGAGGTAGTTTCACAACTATTTTTTAGTACAGGACTTTTTTTTAAAAAAAATCGAAAAAAAATTGAAACTGATGTTTTTCAGACAATCATTACGTTTTAAGTGTAAAAATGATCAAAAAAATTGGAAAATTGCAGAGGAACTGGGAATGGAGATATCAAAACCCAAAACTAAGCAGATATTCGAACTCAGCACCTCAAAAAACATAACAAACGATATGCCACATGGAATTTTCAATTTTTTCCAAATTATGACCCCAATTTTGTGGCACTGTGCCCTTCTCAAAGATCAAAATTCTGCCACAAAAATTACGTTACAAAAAATTATTCACAGAACTTTTTCAGATTAAAATTTTTTTGAACTTTTGAGCATTACAGAAAATTGAGCTTCTGGCTAAAAATCCCAACATTGAACTTTGAAATTTTTTTAATAAACTATTCTAAATCTATTTTTAATTTTCTGCTCCAATTTGTACGCCAAATCGCCCAAAGCATGGTTACTTTTGAGATACAAACTGTCAAAATTGGGCATTTTTTAACTTTTGGGTTCGAAGATTTGAGGTCAAAAAGTTGAATTGAAATGTAATAACCTAAAAATGAATTTATCCCTCTAAAAATTGTTCAATTTAGAAAAAAAAATCCAAATATCACATCATTACCCCTCCCAACTTCATTTCTAAATTTAAAAAAAAGTCTTTCGAATGAATATACTTATGAAACACCCAGTTTTTTTCACTCCAACCCAGCAATCTCATACTCATTTTACACAATCAACCCTCTTCCCTTCAGTTCGTTCACCTCGAGCCATGAAACAATTGCCCAAAGCTCCTAGCCGCTAATTTTTGCACCATAAATATCCACCTGAATGTCTACTGTAAACTCGACAAAACACCTTTACACACTTTTAACGTTTCCTTTCAAAAATCTGAGTAAACATTTTAATAATTATGAAATATGTCTACGTATACCAACGTTATATCCCCCATATCCACCAGTTGACACACATTACATACATAAACGACGAATATAAAAGCTACACGCGAAAAATTTAGCGTTGTTAGCACCCTTTAGTATTATAATCACGATAAATGAAAAAAAAAACATTCAAGCGAGAAAAAAAAATTCAAGCACACAACAACACACAATAAAACATAAATAAATAGATAGGTATAGGTAATAGGTATTATGTACATGATCGTAATACTTACACACAGGGGAGGTTACACACCGAAACCATTGAAAAGTGCATATTGATCCAATGGCACAGCAAATATTACGAGTAAGCGGTAAAGTAAAGAATTAAAACAAAAAAAAAACAAATAAGAACTGTAGGTGAATGTACATTACGATTATACACATAGCTATATTTATTAACAACAAAACATACCTAATACATTATAATGTAAGGTAGGTAGAGTTTTTTTTGGCAGGTAAGTGTACTTTAGGCACTGTTTTGTATTAATTTTCGTTTATCGTCGCGTTAAAGCGTTCTCATTTTAAGGATAGAAAAAAATGAGGAAGGGGATAGTTGAAATATTTTCAGAAAAGTCAGCAAAGCTAGCTTTAGCAAGCTTGAAGACGAAGTGAAAACAGCAAAGGGAATTTTCGATTAGTGGAATGTAAAATGACATTTTTCAAATATTTAAAAAATTTTTACTTTCATTTTCAGTACTTGACGCAAATTCAGCTAAAAATTGATCAGATTTCAATCAAAATCGTTTTTTTTTTCAAATTAAGAAAAAAATGATTATCGAGTTTGATAAAATCTATGATTTATCAGGATGAAAAATTAAATAGATAATCAAGCTCGTAAAGAATCAATGGATCTAAAATCGATATTCGATGAAAGCGAAGAATTATGCTAGTTTGGTTATTGAAAAGAATTGGAAATCTTCATAATCGATAAGGATGAAAATAATCGATTTCGAAGGAGAACTAAAAATTGAAAGTCTAAAAAATCAAATTCGATGGAAAATTGATAATAGATGAACGAAAATCAATAATTAAAATTACTGATCATTCATCAGCATAAATTTAGCTAGACAATAAAAAATTATATCGAATTCGACAAAAATTTAAAATCTGATTCAACAGAAATTAATAATTGAGTTGGACAAAAATCAAACAGAACTTGATAGAAATCACAAATCGACTTCGATAGAAATCGAAAATCGAATTCAACCAAAATAGAAACTTGAAGTTGGCGGAAAACAAAAATTGAATTCGACTGAAATTGATGATCAAATTTGACTGAAATCAAACATCGAATTCGATGGAAATCGAGCATGCATCGATTTAGTTAAAAAATCGAAAACCTAATTCAGTAGAAATTAATGATCTGGTTGGATAAAAATCAAACATGAAATTTAATATAAATCAAAAATCGAATTCAACCAAAATAAGAAATTGAATTTAGCGGAAAACAAAAATCAAATTCGACTGAAATTGACAATCAAATTTGACTAAAATCAAATATCGAATTTGGCAGAAAATAAAAACATAATTTCACAGAAATCAGTCATCAATTCGATAATAATCGAACATTGAGTTAAATAGAAATCGAAAATAAAATTCGACAGAATTTGAAAATCGAATTTAGAATAATGGAAATACAAAATCGAGTTCAACCAGAATCAGACATCGAATTTATCCAAAATCAAAAATTGAGTTCAGCTGAAATCCAAAATCAAAATCGACAGAAAATGGAAATTCAATTCGATAGAAATCCAAATTCGTATTTGTCTAAAATAAAAAATCGAATTATCGATAAAAACCACGCAGATATTAGTATTATTGATTTATTCTGTGAAAAAAATTAATATCGATGATAGAAAACGACGAAGTAAATAATCGATTTTGGAAGAAAATCGTGAATCATTCATCGAATTTGTAAATCAATACTCAAATTTCATAAAAACCAAAAAAATAATTCAAGCAAAAAATCATGAAGTTGTCAATTTTGAAGAAAATCAATCACGGAATTTTAAAAACTTCGAAAGTTCACATCTTGATTTCATAAATTTTCTCTCAAATATAAAATTTGGAGCCAATTTTGCGATTCAATCAAAAATCAGGATTTACCGTCACAACTCCAAACAATAATTCACCAAAAAAATAGGTCACAATTTTCCAAAAAAAAAAAAAAAATCAAAAATACATCATATCAAAATTACCTTCCCAAGTCTCAACATTCAAGTTCCACCATCACCTTGATTAGCCTTGGCCGAATTGTAATTTTCTAAACGTGTAATTAGATTTTTCCAAGAAAATACACACAAAGCGATATCGTTTGCATAAAATACAAAAACAATACAAGTGGGTAATTATGAATCTCACGTAGGAAATTGCTGAACATACTTTTCAAACTATTTCGAAAAAAAATCAAAATCTTCATCATTGCCATTTGGAAAAATGTATTTTGAAATGAAAAACTCAAATTTGAATACGTCAAACATGAAATGAGCAAAATACTCGTAAAATTTTTAGCCATCAAAAATTATGAATTCACTTATAATTTTGTCATAAATTTTTTCCAGGCTTAAAATCATTTTCGCGAAGAAATTGAAATTTTACTTAGAAGAAGACAAATTCTGTTCATCCTTTTTTCAAAAAATTATATTTCTCAAACCAATTTTTTGGTTTAAAAACATTCCAAATCTCAGAAGCCTGTGATTTCTTCGCATCAAAATACCAAATAATTACACGACAGGATTATATAATTAATCGGAATTGCGTCAAAATCCCTAATTAAAACTTGTCTTAAATCGTCGAAGCGACACAAAATTACTGAAATTTAGTCATTTCGTTCGAGCATTGATTAATCGACAAGTCGTGGGCTAAAAACGTTACTGACAAATTTTCTACTAAGACAAGACATCGAGATGAAATTTGACGTAAGTATTCAATTATTACTTAGTGCATTTCCAATTTTCTTTTTAATTTCCACACTGCTTAATAATTTTTCAACTTTCAATTATTAATTTTTTTAATCAGATCATGGTTCGTATTTTTCGTCTGTCACTGATCATTGCATTGGGATTGATACTCGTTTTACCAATTAACACCATCGGTAGGGAAATTCAAAAAGATGATCATTCCAAAGGTCTAGTTTCGCACGAATATCAATCTACGGATACCAGACCACCACCGTGTTGCGTAAGAAATCCAAGTTGTTCGAAACATTGCAGACATCGCCATCATGGTTAGAATTTCACTCATTTTTGCACAATTTTTTCTTTGATACTTTGAAAAGGTGAAAAAAGTAAAATTATAATTTTTTAGATAAATTAAAATAATTTTCAAAAAATTAGAATTGTTTCTCAGAAAAAAAATACTTTTCAAAAATTACATAACATTTTTCTAAAATCGTACAATTCTTCCAAAATTAGAGAATAATTTCTCAAAAACTGCACTATTTTTCCAAAAAACGAAATATTTCCCAAGAATTGTGTATAGTTTCTCAACATTTATATCGTTTTATAAAAATGATAAAATTTTTCTAAAATTGTAAAGTTTATCAAAAAATGTAAATGATTTTTCAAAAATTATAAGATTCTTCCAAAATTATAATGACGATTTTCCTAAAATAATACAATCTCTTTTTCTCAAAATGAAAATGATCTGAATGAGTCACAAACAGAAATTTGGTCAGAGTAAATAATTGTAAAAAAATGATAAAATTTTTGGTCTCACTTTGTATAAAATTTTCTCAAAAATTCACCAAAATATCCAACTCGAACATTTTTTCAATTCACTCGTCTCATAAATATCCATTAAAAAAATGTCATTTGGAAAAAAAAATGTAAATTAATTTTCAACCTTATAAAAAATTCATTACCTAAGCCTAAAAAACCCAAGAAAAAATATCCGGAAACCCCCACACTCTTGATTAGTAAGTAAACCCAACAACAAACCACCTTCTCCAACAGAGTATACAGGAGGGAAACAGGAAAACCAACGAAATTAGTACACAGTTAAATCACAACACCGACGATAAATTGTGCCATCACAAAATTTAAAAACATAAACGATCAAGGAAATAAAACCCATACAAACCTCTTCGCTGGACGATTTATCTTGACGTAAATTAGCAGCAACGGCGGCCGGATTCGGTGAAGCCTGGAATCGAGTTAATAATCGAGTATGTTAATAAGATATAAGTACAATCGATCACACAAACGACACGAATAAAAACTACGAAAAAGGACGTTAGTAAGTGGAAAAAATTGCACAATTTTTACCTGAGATAATAAATCAGGTAATACAGAACTGGTACGTGAACCGCTTCCATTGGCACCTTCGGCTAAACGATATTCGCTTCTTCGGTCGTCGCGGTTCTATAAAAAATAAAATGGCACGATATAGAAATTTAATTCTGAGAAAAAAATAATCGAAATTTCAGACCAACGATTATAATTTAAGATAATTAATTCTTCATTTTCGCACAAAGAGCCATGAAATCCATTTGACGGGCTGAAGCCCAAGGGGTCTGGATTTTTGCATTGGATTGATCAGCTGATCCCAGCAAGTCTCACAAAATCACACGCAACAATTAGCCAGCCACCAAAATATTTGGAGGGATAGGGGCTGAATTGATTTTTTCAACAAAAAAATCTTTCAAAATCTCATCAGAGTGCTCAAAAAATAATTACGTTGATTTTTTTTAAAATAATAAAAAAAATTCACACAATAAAAGGCAATAAAAGGAGAAGAAAATTAATTTTTTTGTAATTTTTCTCAATTTTTTCAATAAAAAAAAATAAAACGATTCTTGTTTGAAAATTTTGTACTTCTTTAAAATTTAAAGATTCCAAAAACTGATTTTTTTTCAACGTGATAAAATATAAATTGAAAACTTCATCGAATAATTCCGATAAATTGATTCAGAAAATAGAAAAATGGCATATTTTTATCAAGCTATTTGAAAAAGCTCATGTAGATGTTTCTACTTTACCACAATGATGATTTTTTGAAGCCAATGAATCAATAACACAATGAAAGCCATAATAAAAGCAAATAAGCAAATCTGAATATGCTCATAATACAAAGGGACAAAAAAAAACAAATAAAATACTCTACAAAAAATATCAACTCATTAAAATATACCCACTCGTTAATTATTTTTTCCAACTACATAAAAGGAAAAAACCCAACTCGTTGATATTTTTGAAAATAAAAATCATAAAAAAATCAAAGCAAAGATACCACAATCACGATGGAAATTCATGGCTCAACATACTAAAATACTACAAACTAATTACACCATTTTGAATATGAATAAGGATTAAAAAAAAAAAAAAAACAACAGGCGAAATTCGAAACATGGAAATTAACTAACTAGAAAATGGTAAGAAAAAGAAGGATAAAAATAAACAAAATGGTGCCATAAAAATTCGCTTCAAAATAAAAATAAAAAATATATATCTAGGTACGAAGTACAAACCTATGAAAGGAAATGATGGAAAAAAAGCGAAAAAAATAAGCCACAAATCACACGACACAATAATTGGAAAAAAATTCAACGATGAATGAAAATTAAAATTTCATGCAACGTGAGTAGATATGAAAAATTCATAAGCAATATTTGTTAGTTTCACATTATTACCCGTTTTCCGTAGGTAGTAAAAAGCTGCATGCTGTGTCCATTTTCATCTCTCACCGTTAGTAAGACTTAGGAGGCAGATACGTAAGTATATCATTAGAATAGGTATATACACAATTTACACATAGGTAGGTAGCTCAGCTAGGTACCGATTGGAGGACGAAATGAAAAACCACACAAAAATATTCGATTTTAGGAAATTCCAGCAACGTTTTGTTAATTGAACGCGAATAATTGTACAGGGTTTTTTGGAGGCTGTTGCAGGGTTCAATTTGATCTTGGTTGGATTCGAATGATTTACTTATTTTGACATTTTGAAAGAAGCAATTGGCACTATTGATTGTTTCAAGTTGAAAAAAACCCTGGTTTAGAGTTAAAAAAAAGGTAATTGGTTTCAAACTGAAGTAGTTGAAGAATATTGAAAACCAATCACTTATTTTTTCAAAAATTTTTCCTCATTTGGCAATGGAGAGAAACAGTTCTACCACAAACATTAAAAAATCTCCAAACTTCTTCCCAAAAAATATATATTTCTGTTTAATTTAAAAAAAAAAGAAAAAGTCAACATTTTGGAACAAAAAAATTCGTATTTTATTAATTTTGATTTTTTAAAAATAGAATTTAATGTTTTTTAATGGAATCTTTTCAAAAGAAATTGATAGAATTGTTTTCAAAAATGTAAGTAAGGACACAAATGGAGTTTTTCAAAAAACGAATAGGTAAATTTAAAAAAAAAAATCAAAAACTGATACTTGTTTTGCAAAAAAATGACTTGTTTTTTTTTTGTCATAGAAAAATTGATAGGAAGCTTTTCAAACAGTTGAAACTTTTTTTCAAAATCGCTCAATTTACCAATTTTCAAAATCTTTTCAAAGAAAATTGATGAAATTTCCAGAAAAAAATTTCAAAGGATTTTTCACGTAAAATTTATACTTATAAATTTTTTTCCTACAAAATTGAAGAATTTTATGAGCTGTTCCCCATAAAAATTGACGACATTTTTACAACAGAAATTGATTGCGTTTTTCCATAAAAATTGAAAAAAAATTATCATAAGAGTTGATGAATTCCATAAAAATTGGTGGAATTTTTCATCCATAAAACTGACGAAAATTTCTACCATAAAAACTGACGGAATTTTTGATCCATAAAACTGATGAGATTTTCGGCCATAGAAATTGATTGATGAAACTTTTTTCCCACAAAAATTGATAGAATGTTTCATCCATGAAAACTAAGTAATACATTTTCCCATAAAAATTGATGGAATTTCTTATCAATAAAACTGATGAAATTCCCTTCCATAGAAATTAATAAAATTTTTCATGTATAAAACAGATGAAATTTTCTTCCATAGAAATTTATGGAATTTTTTATCCATAAAAATGTTATGGAATTTTTCATCCATAAAAATTTTATGGAATTTTTTATCCATAAAAATGTTATGGAATTTTTCATCCATAGAAATTTATGGAATTTTTTATCCATAAAAATGTTATGGAATTTTTCATCCATAAAAATTTATGGAATTTTTCATTCATAAAAATTTTAAGGAATTTTTTATCCATAAAAATGTTATAGAGTTCTTCATCGATAAAAATGTTATGGAATTTTTCAACCATAAAACTGATAAAATTCTCTTCCATAGAAATTGATGTAATTTTTCATCCATAAAACTAATGATTTTTTCCCATAGAAATAAATGGAATTTTTTCCATAAAAATTTGATGTAATTTTTCATCCATAAAACTAATGAGATTTTGTTCTATAAAAATTGATCGACGGAGCTTTTTCCCACAGAAATTGATAAAATTTTTCATCCATAAAAACTAATGAATTTTTCCCCACGAAAATTGATGGAATTTTTCATCCATAAGTTGATGAAATTTTCTTTCATAGAAATTGATGAATTTTGTTACCATAAAAATTTAGTAATTTTTTCCATAAAAATTGATGAAATTCTTTTCAATAATGATATTAAAGAAACTCTCAAACTTATCAAGCCCGTAAACTAAATTCGAATCGCAACCTAATCAAATAAAAAAACCCAAACAGCTACCAAAACACCTCGTAAAAACCACAGGCATCGCTTTCACTCCATCATACGCATCACCCTCACAATCATACTCGGATTCAAAAATTGAAAGTAAAAAAAAAAACAAAACAAAAAAGAAAACGCAAGATGAACCAGACTTGATTTCGGTTTGGTTTAAATAGAAAAACCTACACGATATAATGCTAACCTGAGATAATTCTTCGGTTTCGGCAGTCTCGGCTAATAATATCCTACTATTACGATTTTTCATTTTTTCGGCTTCTTTCGAAAAACGTATTTCGACATCGTGTCGTCTAGCTTTTAAACTCTCCTCGAGCTCTTTTCGATGATTTCGTCTCAACAAAATATCACCTTCGGTGCGCTCCCTTCGCGGTTTAGTCGGCTTGAATTCTTTACCTCTATCGGCGCCCACCGCCGCAGTCGTCGGCGATTTGGTAATCGGCGGTGGCGGAGCTGGCTCCAATTTCGTATACTTGATACCGGTCAGGGAAGCGTCCGAGCCTCGTCTTTTATTTGGTAAATCGCCCTCGATAACGGACGATTCTTTATTTTCGCTGAACACAGCCGAGTATCTCGTCGGGAAAAAGAAATCGGATTTTTCGCGCCGGAAGGCGCGCGGTAACATTGACCTCATCGAAGAACTCGCACTTTCTTCTTTCTTACGAGCCGATTGCGAGCTGGCCCGGTTTCGGGAGAATATTCGGCTTTCTTCTTTGATCAACTGCGCCGCGGATTTTCTAGCGGCGTCTTGGCCGGTACTCGGCGTCGATCTGTTACTGCCGCCGCTGCTACTACCACCGCCGTCTTTTTTCTGCGGCGTACTGGTGACCGGCGACGATTCTTTACTACGACTAGACGACGATCGCACACCGCCCGGTGTATTTTTACATTCGCTGTTCGAATGTTTCGAAGGGAAAAATCGACTGAAATTCCATTCGTTAATCAAACGTTGCTCTTCCGTATCGCTACCTCGCTTCGTATCGTCTTCCGTTGGTCGAGTCTGTTATAAAAGCGTCATAATGTACATAACGGTAAAATATCATGTAGGTAAATCGACAAACAAGAACAAATTCTATATACGTCTAGAGGAAAATTACCATCTACGAAAATGAAAATCGACGATGACCCTCCCTTCTAAAAAACTAATTTTTTTTCGTCTCTGTTTTGTTCGTTTAAACGCTCAAGCGCAGGATAATAATGAAAAATATAATAAGCGAAAGGAAAATCGTGACGCAATAAGCGGTTACCAGCACCGGCGCGCATTTTCCACTATTTAGTACTAGTAACCATGGATAGTAAGAAAAAAATTGATAATCTCAAGCAAAAATTCAACTACGGTATTGAACACAAATTCAAATAATTAAAAAAAAATTAAAGAGGCGTATATGCACGTAGGTGTGATCTAAATATTATATCAAGCCGAATATTTATATGTACTGTTGGCGCGCATTCGTGATATGCCTTTTTCCTTTTTCGTTGAAAAAAATCGGTATTGGTAGATCAATTCTTTGAAGGTATTAAGATTAGGGAGACTGATTCTGAGGTAATTTAGTCCAGTGAATAAAGATGTGAAATTGGTCGTAATTGGAGAATGAAAAAAGTAAAGAAAAAAGCAACTGATTTCGAGTTGAAATGTTGAAAAATCAACTGAAATGAGAGAATTGTGGATGTAGACAGAGTAAAATAGCTCGAATCTTAAAATGAACACAATATTCGTATTGAGAATTCTCGAAAACATACCTATACATATATCACACGAATTCTTATAATTTTTTTCAGATTTTGACTCCAATGGAGGGAGAGAAATCCAAAAAGAGGTTGCATTTGAATTCAGGTCTTTCGAAATCATATCTATCACTTGAAATAGCACTTTTCATAATTTTTTTTTGCATTTTGGTCTAATTTTAAAAGAAAGAGAAATTCCTTCGCCAAACAGTGCCTATTGACGAAAATTATTATAAATTTCAAAAATTATACCAACAAAATTTTATCGACAGGGCTACTTTCGATAAAAAATTGGAATCTTCAATGTTGAGTAAAAATTTTACCTTTTAATGAAAATTCCAACTTTAAATGAAAAAAGCTTTCAAGGAAATTCAAGTTTTCAACACAAAAGTTAAGCTTTCAACCGAAAAGCTCAACTTTCAAAACAAAAGTTGAACTTTCAATTTTAGATGAAAATCAACTTTCAACTTCAGATGAAAAAAGAAAAACTTTCAGAGAAATTCAAACTTTTGACAGAAATGTTGAGCTTTCAACCAAAACCAGAACTTTTGACACAAAAGTTGAACTTTGACGAGAAGGCTCAACTTCCTACACAAAATTGAACTTTCAACTTCTGATGAAAAAGATTTTAAATAAATTCAAACTTTCGGCACAAAAGTTGAGCTTTCGACCCAAAAACCGTACTTTCAACACAAAAGCAGTTGAACTTTCGACTGAAAAGCTCGACTTCCAATACAAAAGTTGAACTTTCAACATTGGATGAAAAGTCAATTCAACTTTAGATGAAAAGAGCTTTCAATGCAATTCTAACTTGCAGTGCAAAAGTTGAGCTTTCAAAAAGATATCAAACCTTAAACATGAAAATTGGGCTTTCGATAAAAATGTCAAACCTTGAACAAAAATCTGAACTGTCAAATTTCGATTAAAAAAGTGAAACTTTCAACTTTTAATGAAATCTTCAGGTTCAATTTTTATAATTTTACAGGTAAGTAAATTTCATTGATTTTTCTAAAACAGTAAGTAATACTTAACAGCAGATAATATTTCTGAACATAACATTTTTCTTTCTTTAGTTTTAGACTTTTTTTTTTCAAATTTGATTAAATTCATTAATTTAGTTATGATTTCAAAATGTCAACAAAAAATCGAAGACTCAATAAAAAAAATAAAGTTCGGTGAGTTTTTCGGCTGAGAAAGTCGAACTTTGTAGTTTCTGCTCTAAACAAACACTAAAAATTTCATGTTAATAAAGAATTTAAATTAGAACTTTTCATGAAAACGAATTTTCATCCAGAAGCCGAACTTTCAACATTGGAAAAAAAAACTTTAAACTTTCGATAAAAATTCAGCTGTCGATGAAAAAGCCGATCTTTAAAGATTTTCAATGAGAAAATCAAAGTTTTAATTTTCATGAAAAATTAAACTTTTCCAAAAAAATAATTAAAATCAAAAACTTTGAGTTTCAATGCAAAGATTGAACTTGGTAAAAAAGTCAGAACTTCGCTTTCATAAAAAGAAATCCAACTTTAAATTTTCGATCTTTGATCAACAAAAAAAAAGTCCAACTTCAATACTTATTGTATAAAATATTCATTTTTATGAAAAAAGTGGGTTTTTGATCTTTGAAAACGTTGAACTTTTATTTTTTTTTTTTTAGCGAAAATTTACAATATCTAAAAAGTCAGCCTTTCAACTTTTCACAAAAAATTCAATTTTTTTCATTTCTTCAATTTTGATGCAAAAGTCAAACTTTCAAATTTCTAAAAATCCCTCTGGTCATTACTCAATCTGAAAGAACTAACTTCAACGATTACGGGATGACTCCATATCTAAAAATTCCTCATCTGGAAATGAGATGAAAACGTCAAAAGATTGCAGACGAGTTGGGAAAAACGTACCAAACCTAACCTCACAATGGTTTCAATTGTCAGATTCGACAAATTCATCGAAAATTTCGAATAGAAAAAAACTAGAAACATAATTTCAAAAGTAGCTCTCTTCCCGAGACTACCGAACGAGAAAAAATCATACCGAACACCGATGCTAACCTAACAACCAACCTGACCATCAACCTCCACCCAAAACCACCGATCGCCTTTATTCACCGGACCATTTCCCTTCGTTAGTCAAATATTTCGTATTGGAAAAAAAAGAGAAAAAAATCGACTGGCCTTCTCCATTGACTGTACATACATACATTGCAAACCTGTACTATGTGGATTGGTTTTTTAACAGCGTTCCAAAAGTGGTAATTAAGAGTCTTGTTACTTAAATCCCACTCTCGTGTGAAGAACCATCACCTTATTGGTAAAAAAATTTTGCATAGAACGGAGGGCTCGCCCAGCACGAGCGAATCTCGTACAATACTTACACGTCGCATTACCAACGTACTGTTACGATCGATCGATTCTTCTTCGTCTGGCGTAGGCGGTAACGGCCGGTTTGGCGGACCGCCGTTATTCGCGTTCGAACTATGACCTGTAAATTACGCCGAATTGGTCAGTGAATTAGCGAGATTAGAAATGTGTGCATATTTGCATGTTGAGTAACTAGAATATGGCACACGAGCTCGGTGGGTTTGTTCTTTCACTGCGGTATTTTATTTATCAGTTTCGTACCTTCGTGGTGCAACATTGCAGCTGATGATGATGAAGGATTCATGTCCATCGGAGCACGGTTGTAGGGTGAAAATTCCATTCTGAAAATGAATTTGGAATATTATTATATTGAAACGAAATGATGGAATTTTAGGATTGGGTATGAAAATTGTATCGATTTTCTGTTCTTTTTGTTTTCAAAAGATATTATTGGATGATTAAAAAAATTATTATTTTTACGGAGGAAAAATTAAGGGAGGGGATGAAGAAGAGGAAAATATTCTAATTAAGCAAAAATTACAAATTGAAACTTTTTTTTTAGCTCGAGTCAAAAAAAATGAAGATATTCCTAAATCACAAAATTTTTAATTGGAACAACAACATTAAAAAACGTATTTTTCCATCACAAAAATGTTTTTTGAAGAAGAGCAGAGAGGGAAAAAAATCTCTCAAGGCCACCAAATCCTAAATTTTTCAATAACGAGAGCAAATCTTCCAATCTGATAAACCATTCTTCAAAAATAATAACACGATAGGTACGTAGCATCCTAAATCCAACGAAGCTGAACTTTAACCCGGTCCAAATAAGCCAATTAACCAAAATATTAACTTAATTTGTACGGTAATTTCATTGATTAATCAACGTACAACGAGGCATAATAAAGACAGGAGAGGAACGGGGAGAATAAATTAAACATCGCTGGTACGACACGAAGTCATTAAAAAAAAAACTAAGTACGTAAAAAAAAACTAGAACATTGTTTAACTACAAACACGTACAAAGGTTTGGGCGGATCACTGGCCAGCAATGTTCCATCATTAGGTTGTCTTTTCTTCGCTAGTCCTGGTTTAGCAGCCGCATTACCGCTGCTATCGTCTTCTTCGTCGTCATCGTCTTCGTCGGAAGAATCCAACGGGTCGAGGATATTGGTCGGATGATGATGATGGTGACCGGATTGTTTCGAAGCCCCGTTCTCCATAGGTTTAACGCCTAAGTCGTTCAACTGGGCTGCTAACACGTCTAGATCCTAAACAACCAAGAAAACAATACATTTGTAGGGTATTGTTTGAAAATGACGTTTCACCGGAGGTGCCAAGTAGAAATTTTTCTACTAACCTCTGGTCTTCTAGGCGATTCCTTCGTGTTATCGAAGACATGTAAAAATAACAAGTACGAATTAGCATAAAAAATAAAACAAGTGTTGTTTTCTTCCATTATCATTATACTTTGTGGGTTCTTAGGTTCTTTTCAAAACGTGTCGAATACAAAAGGAAAAAACAATCCGGTTTTTCGGTCTAATTCGGTAATACCTACTTTCCCCATCGAAGGCACGTACTTCAGTGATCGATTTTCGATGCCAAAAATAACCCCAATTTTATTAGTAAATTCTAATTTCAACTTACCGATGGCTTATACATATGAGAATTACGTTGCGCCATTGGCTGCTGATGCATTTGCTGAGGCGTTGGTGGCAGTGGACGCGACGGAGGGTGAGGATCTGGTACAACTGGAAGCATATCGATCGTTATCTAAAAAATTTACAACGTCGGCGTCATGAAAAAACTCACCGATTAGACGTTGATTAATCGGAGGTCTCGCCGGTGGACCAGGCTCCGGTATTTCTTCGCGATCTTTGTCTTTATATTTCAACTCTTTTGATTCAATATGAGCGCAAAGAGCTTTTCCTTCCTGTAAATCCAAAAAATTATTCATTATTCGGCTGCACAAAGACAGATTAAGAAAATCAACTTGAAAAATAATCAAGTACTTGAATTTGTTGGAAATTTCTTCGCAACGTATTGTCTCCTGGAGCTTGAATAATGGAAGATGGCTCTCCAGGACCGGGCAGGTCATCATCTTCTTCATTTTCCGAACCACTATATCGGTAATCTTCGCGTTCTAAGAGAAAATAATTCCATCATTAGTAATAGGATATTGGTGATTCGTTAGGAGTTTCCGAAGAGTCGACGAATTTTCCAAATAAAGAATTTATCCTCCTCTTCTGCTAAATTTGATCGTCGCATTAAAACGTGAAAATTATTCAGTAAATATAACGGAAATACTAACGATAAAACAAGACGAGATAAAAATTGATGACGTCATCATAGCTGCATCACCAAGAGCTGTAGTAATAATAAAGAGGACAAGCGGTTAAAAGCACTAACGCGAGGAAGTATTCAGATTTCACATCTCGTCGATTTATCAGCGAAATAAAATGTTAGACAAGATAACACAATAAAACGTATTTGTTATCAAACAACTCGAACGGTATCCTTTTGAGAAAACTCGATTAAAATTACCTTTCTCTTGCTTCCTCTTCTTGCAACGATCGATATGATCTTTCAACTGAATTCGAACCTGTCTTTCCGTAGGTTGATCTCGAATAAAAGGGTGTTTCAAAAGATGTTCAGTATACGGCCTCTGATGATAATCTTTCACCAGAACGGTTTCAATGAAACCTGAAAAAAAAATTAACGATAAGTTATCTTCGATAGATTTGTTTACAAGGATGAATCATGGCTCGTCATCGGAACGAGCAGGTAATTTGTTATACTTACTATGGAATTTCTTTCCCCATTTTTTGGATTTAAGGCGCGGCGGTGGATTTCTCGGAATTAAGAACAAAGCTCTCATTGGATGTAAATCACACAACGGTGGTTGTGATTCAGCCATTTCCAAAGCCGTAATACCTGCGAAAAATACCCAATGGTTAGATTACCGAAACGTGGGCGATTCTATCAGAATACCAATTAGATTTACCTAAGCTCCATAGATCGCTTCGATTATCATACGTAGCGTCCGGATTTTCATCGCAAGCGATAACTTCCGGTGCCATCCAATAAGGCGTACCAATGAACGTATTTCGACGACCGATTGTTCTGTCTAATTGAGCACTTACTCCGAAATCAACTACGAAAAAAAATACATGTTTAGGATCCATTGTCGAAGTTCTTATCGTGAAAATTCTTCGATTTACCAACCTAATTTGACTTCTGCGTTGTCTGTTAATAAAACATTTTGCCCTTTGATATCTCGATGAATCACTTTATTACTGTGAAGGTAACTTAGACCACGTAAGATTTCTCTGCAAATATACGCTATCCATTCTTCTTTAAGCGATTGGCCTTTGGTCGATTTTACTAGATCGGTTACCGAACCGGCTCCACAGTATTCCATGACCAACCATAACTGGTCGTCTTTACCAGGAGGACTTTTCTTAATAAACGCTCCATAGTACGTGGCAATGTTGCGATGATTCGAGTACTGTACGAATGGAATTTGGAATCAGATTCGTAAAAAGTACAAAGGTTAAATATAAGAGAATATCGATACGATACGATACCTTTTTAAGTACGTTTATTTCTAGTTTGATTTCTTCTTCTTCATCCTAAAAATGATAATATTAGGTTACAGAGCAAATCCACTTTTTTATAAACCGGTATTAGAAACACTTACCTCTGTAACGTCCATAACCTTAATGGCGGCCAGCTGACCCGTTTTGGTATGCCTTCCCTGATAGAATTTAATAAAAGGATTACAAACGAATTCAAAACACAATATTAAACGAGACAGATACGAAAACTTACTTTGTACACCTGTCCATAGGTACCATTTCCTACGACTTCGATCAATTCAAAAATTCCAGCAGGGTCCTGAAATTTACGACGCCACTTCATAAGTAAAGCTTACAAAACCATCGAAATAATAATCGAATAAAAGCTGAATTTCAATTTCCTAACACAATGTTTTATTATTGGGTAACCTATTTGCTATTCTTTGTTACAGTGAAAACTATAACATTGCAACATTTTGCTCCAATGTTTATAAAATATTAGGATGAAATATTCAGACGAAGAATTCAATTTAGAGAATAGATCAAGATTCGTAAGTTATGAAGGGATCAGAAAAAAGGTATTCCCAGCAGAGTTATCTCACCCAAGGAGTTGAACCATGTCAACGTATAAGTGTTACTGGAGTAATACGTATGCAATTTGAAATTTGAATGGAATATATTACCTTAAGTGCGTTCAAATCTATGTCGTCCAAGGATGTGAGTCCGAGGTTGTGCGCCATTTTCGATGATTTATATTAAGAAAATTTCTTCGCAAAAGCGGACGCGTATAAAATTCTAATGACTACTCGTTCGGTTCGGGTTTGTGGGATCACACACATGTCCGCATTATAAGAAATATCTATTTTGATATCGAATACATTATAACTATTAAGTAGACGAAATTGGTTTAAAACTACGATTAATTATATGAATCACATTACTAATGAAACAAATAGCTACGAAATAATACGAAAGGTGAATAATCTAATCACAAATAATTACTCTTATTCATAATAAAATCATAACATCATAACAAAAGTCACTCACACGCCTAGGAAAATTCTTTAGTCATTCCTTATTCGAGTTTCGAAAAAGAAACAGTTTGCGGCGGCTTGAAAATACAAAAATTCTGAGTGTTTTTGGTATTTTTTCTAAGTATATGAAATGAGACCAGAAAACTAAAGATTAAAATTTGTTTAAATTTTAATTTAAAAAGTAAAAATTGTTCTAAAAAATTGTTTGAAGTTCGTTTTTGTAAAAAAAATTGTAAATTTTGAGCTGGGTAAAGAGAGAGCGCTAATTCATATTTAAATCGCAAGCTGATTGGCTGATCTCTTATCAATGTAAATAAATGTTTTATCAGTAAAAAGTTTACAAAATTTTTTGTTTTTTAAATTTAATTTTTTTCTTCCGGAAAACTTTCAATAGTTATTAATTACTTATTTCATTTTAAAGTTGATTTTTAGATTATTTTTGAAGAGTAAGTGAATTGCATGTTCAGGTTTTCTATTCAAAAAGTATCCAGTGAAATTTAAGCTTCAAATTTTTCAATGAACAACTGGACGTACAAGTTCTCCACGTGCGAAACACAGTCAATTTTTGAATATAATTTCTCGTATTTTGAGTAATGTAATCGTATTTCTCTCCTGGCTGTTTCCTGTATGTTTTTGCTTTCACCGGTCTTATCGTATTTAAAATATACCTACTTTTAATCAATTTATTCTCCAACTTTATCTATTCGATCATTTCGATCTCATTCCCTTTCAAAATTCAATAAAATATTTTAATTGATAATGAACTGTGTATAATTCCTTTTTTAATATTTTAAATTGTTCCTAAAATTTTTATAAAAATGATATTCCTTCGATTTTCAACTTTGCTTTACGTTTGGCTTAATCCTGAAGTTTGTTATTTATTTAGAAATAATTTCTATGCGATGTCGGCTGAAGTTAGTTCACATCGCAGATCTTTATGAAATGATTCTAATTTGTGTTCATATTTTCCTTGAACTCCCGCAATACACTACTTTTTGATTTCTTTAATAGATTATGGAATCTGAGGACGATCCATTTGCTGCTTATAACATTTCCAACAACTGGGCAATGTTGGAAAATGTAAAAGAAAGAGCCCTTTGTCCAAAATGTAACAAATCCAGGAAATTCTTCTGTTACTCGTGTTACATTCCAATGGCAGAAATTCAAGATTTTGTTCCACGAATTGAGGTAACGAGTATATTTTTTTTGTTTGAAAAATTTACGATGTTGATTGCTATATAATTTTTTTTATTCCAGTTGCCTATCAAAATCGACATAGTTAAACATCGTCAAGAAATGGAGGGTAAAAGTACTTCAGCTCATGCAGCTATAATTGCCCCTGATCAAGTATCTGTATTCAATTTTCCTAGAAATATTCCTAAATATCCGAATGATGGGAAGGTATATCATTTTTTAGGTGTTTTGATTGTGTTTTCTATTGGAATATTATTTTCATTTATTTAATAATTTCATTACAGACTGTTTTAATTTATCCAGGCAAAAATTCAACTTCCATTAAGGAATATTTAGAGACGCATCCTGTCACAGTGAGGTGAATATTTTTCAATTTGAGCTGATACTTACTGTTTTCAATTTTGACTGAAATTGAATAATTTTTCAGACAAAAAAACGAAAGTGACAACGTTAATGAACCCGGTAAAATTATAATTGGCAGTAATGTGATGGAGTTACCTTTTTCAAGACTTCTTTTTGTTGATGGGACATGGCGTCAAAGCAAATCTATGTATAATTGTTTTAAAGGTACTTTGGTAGGGATACAGTAGCAGCAGTAGCACATTAGAATACTTTTTTTATTTTCCTCTTTTGAGTATCTAATCTGATTTAAATTTCGACAGATTTACCTTGTGTAGTATTACAAACACGTCCTTCTCATTTCTGGCGTAATCAAAAAGGCAGTCCTAGATGGTATTTGGCGACCATCGAAGCAGTACATCAATCGATTCATGAAGTACACCAGTTCTGTTCCGAATTAGTCGATTTACCTTTATCAGAATGTCGAAATAGAGAATACGATAATTTATTATTCTTTTTTCGCTATATGCATTATGCTATTCATCAGTTATACGATCATAATGAATTGTTAGCTTATAGAAGACCGATGAATTTGTGATACTTTATTTTAATACATTTTGTTGCTTTTTTTTTACTCTTGATGTGTTTTTTCAGTTTTTTATTCATTGTCTGTTCTTATCGATTTTGAGTCAAGAACGATTTCAATTTTTTTCATATATTACTTTAATCCGACTTATCTAAAAGTTAACTGATTAAGTAGCCATAATATATGTAGGTAAATCTAAATTGATATTCGTTCGAATCAACTTTTGATTATGTTGGGTAGCGTTATTCATAATGTTTTCTCACATTTTACTCAGTTTTGGATTTTCATCTCTTTTAAAATATGATTTTTTTGTAATATCGTCCAACGTAAGCTTTTTCTATTCATCAGTTTTTTCGCCAAATCGTGTTTCAATTTTTTTAATTAGATTGCAGAGTATGATGATCCTTTTGTTCAATATGAAATTTCCAGCAAATGGAAACTATTAGATGATTTGAAAGGTAGAACTATCTGTCCAAAATGTAAGAGATCCAGAGAATATTTTTGTTACAACTGTTTCGTACCGATGCCAAAAATTGAAGATATTATTCCACGAGTAGAGGTAATTAGCAGCTTTTTCAATAAAGAAATAATGTCGACAGTTTTCTCTCTTTTTTGGTTCTAGTTGCCCATCAAAGTTGATATAGTGAGACGATCTGAAAACAATTTAGCTCAAAGTACTTCGGTGCATGCAGCCATTGTTGCTCCAGAGCAAGTGTCTGTTTTCAATTTTCGTGAAAATGTCCCTAGTTATTCTGATGATGGAAAGGTACAATTTTCTTGTGTATTTTTATTTGCCTAGAAGAGTTGATAATGAGAAAATGTTTGCTGCAGACAATTCTTATTTATCCTGGAAAAAATTCGAGCTCCTTAAAAGAATACTTTATTACTCATCCTGTCTCAGTGAGGTAAAATTTATCGTTCTCGTTTATTCCAAAAATTTATTTCTGCCTAATTTTGAACGAATACATGTTATTTAGACTAAAAAATGAATGCACAAGTAACGATACAGAATTAGGAAAAATAAGGATTGGAAATAACGTTGTGGAATTGCCTTTCAACAGACTTCTTTTTGTTGATGGTACTTGGCGTAATATAAATGCTGTGAAAAACTGTTTCAAAAGTATAGTATTGTATGAATTTATATTTTCCTCGAGATATTTCCTCAAAAATAATACTTTTACCTTATTCTTCAATAGAATTACCTAATGTCGTATTGGAAAAACGTCCTTCGCAGTATTGGCGCCATCAGAATAACAGCCCACGATGGTATTTAGCTACCATTGAAGCAGTACATCAGGCTTTATGTGAAATCCATCGATATTGCGCCGAATTAACGGGTACACCGGTCTCGAAATGTGGAATTGAGAAATATGATAATTTATTATTCTTTTTCCGGCATAAATACCACGTTATTCATTCGTTATACGAACATAATAAATTATTAGCTTATAAAAGACCAATGGATTTATAAAACGTAATTTTATGTACCTACTTAATGATTTTTTTACAATACCATTTGAAAGATTTTCAGAAATAAAAAAATTAATGAAAATTTTGATCAGGATAAAAAAGTTATCATGTCTTTACTTTTACACGTGGTATGAAATATGATTTTATTTTAATGATTAAATAAACGTATGTATGAATGAGGACATAATACCATGTTGATTACAAGTTTCAATAATGACTTGAACTAGAGGGGAATAAAACGATACATTTTACACCGTTCTGAAAATAAATTCCTAAATTTATTTTCACATTTGATACCTACTTTATAATTTCTTCAAATTCATAATGTTAGGTAGTCTAGTCTAGGTACCTACCTAGCTAGTAGCTGCTTACCTACCATTGTTTTACATATTTGTTAAAATAGAGACAAAGTTTCATTTTTCTGTGATTCATGTTTGTTTAATTAATGGATGAGTCATTGAACCTGTAAGTTAAGGCTAACGAGTCCTAACCCACTATCCTTTATTCTAGAAGTACAAAGTTTATTTGGCTGAAGATTTGCAGAAAGTCTGTTCAAAAAAAGGAATGTTATATTCGTGATCTACTAACCATTTGATATTCTTATCGTACCTATCGTTTTAAATAAATACGTTATTGTACCTTTTTGCTCGATGATGGGTAATATAAATATAAATACATGAGTATCTATTGAATACTGATAAACATTTTGAAATTATTTTGAAACTATACTGAAAAATTATGGAAAGAGCCTTTCCTAATAAGGTTTGAAAATGGCCCTTGACCCATAATTGGTCAGAATTGGCCCAAAATGTTACTTATGGTCTAGAAACATCCCAATAACAATTTTGACCCCTTAACCCCACTACTTTCCGAATTATCGCGCTTTCAATGTCGAAATTTCAAAAAATCGTCAAAATTCGAGAAATGCACTTCAGCACTTGAAATTTTGGAAATGGAATTTTTTATGATGCACTTTCAATTTACTGATTATTTTTGTTACTACGAAAAAGTGGTAAAAAATCACGTTTTTTTTTATGTTGATTTTTTTTGACCATGTTGCCCCCAATTTCAGGGTCCAAAAAAATATATGTGACGCATGACCACTTGGCCGAACTAATAAAAAAAACTTCCAGCCATGACACCCCCCGAATTTTTTTTTAAAAATTTGTTGAAAATTTCAATGTAAAAAAAAAATTGGGAAAATGTGAACCGAAAATTTTAAAAAATTATCATTCATACTACCCAACAAGATGTATAATCTGTGAAAATTTCAAAATTTTTTACCCACCCCTTCCAGATATATCGTGTGTTGAAATTTCGACATTGAAAGCGCGATGATTCGGAAAGGGGGTAGGGGGTCAAAATTGTTTTGGGGATGTTTCTAAACCATAAGTAACATTTTGGGCCAATTTTTACCAATTGTGGGTCAAGGGCCATTTTCGACCCTTATTAGGAAAGGCTCTTTCGAAAAAATGTAACAAAAGTATTGATAATTTTCTTACTTCGCAAAATCGATTTACGCCACACAATTTCAACCATACCTTAAAGAACATGGAAGATTCAAAAAAAATCTCAATTATGAAAATTTATTTCCATTGTTCCAATAAAATTCAAGCCAACAACTTGAAAAATTGTTAGAAATTCGAATCTGTAATTCATTTTGTTGGTTACTACTGATAGGTAAAATTGCCTGCCTATTATTTTAAGGGGTTGCTCTACGATTGAAATTCAAAATTCCCCAGTAAAATTTGGTTGTTATACAATACTTACTAACTTATCTCACGTGAAAACTTTCTCATAAAAATTTTGCGAAGAATTTTTCATTTTAAGTCAAAAAATCAAATTTGAGATAGAAATTTTCCAAAAATTTCAACATTAATAGTCGTTTTAGCCAATGTTGGAAAGCTTTTTTGGGAGGGTACAAAATTGGAATGGAGATTTGAAAACTAGAAGGAAGCATTTTTTCGCATACCTAGGTAATTATCTTAAATATGTAGGTACCTATAGTTCATAATATTGAAGTGTAATTTCGTTCACGCCTGAGCGAAGCTTTGCGAAAATTTGATTCTTTAATGCTACAGGAAGGCATTTTCCACTCGAATTTTTGACCTGGAGGAGAAAAATCTGGACCCTTTGAACCTCATCTTGGCTATGTCACTGATGTATGTACAATGTATGTACATATAAATGTGATGATTTTGCCCGGGCGAGGTGAGGGCGAATTTTTTTTGAAAAACTTACTATAATGAGGGGGGGCTTTTTTAAATAAAATTTTATCAAGTAATATTTTCATTTTATTCGAGTTAGACGTCAAAAATATGCTTTCGCCGAACCTCTGGACGCCATGTGCCATCAACAAAAAAAAGTCTCGAGAAAGGTACCTAACTCTATCACATTAGGTAAACTGCCAATTATACTTTTATTTGGTTCATTAGCGTTGATATTTTCGTTTTTTTTTGTCTGAAAAATTATTCAATTTCAGTCAAAATTGAAAAAAGTATTAACTCAAGTTGGAAAATTATCACCTGACCGTGACAGGGTGTGTCTCTAAATAGGTATTCCTTAATGTAAGTTTAATTTTTGCTTGGATAAATTAAAACAGTCTTTTAGGTACCTATTAAAACCAATTAAAATACTAAAAAAGATCACTCAATCAGGTGCCAAACACCACATCAACACTACATTCACCACCAATTCAGCTCCAAATTTAATCGTGAAAAAACCATTCGATTCGTCTCGTCGAGAGCATTCCGAAAATGTAATAGTTTTTGTAATTTGAACAATTTTTGGCAGAGTTACGGGCATTTTTCTGCGGCGTCGACCATACATCAACTTTCCGCGTTGGAAAATTTTCAACTTTCGTTCTAATGCTCCAAATTTCATCGTAAAAAAACCATTCAGTTGTTCATGACGAGAGGATTACAAAAATCTCTTAGTTTTTGCAATTTGATCAATTTCTGGCCGAGTTACGGGCGTTTTTCTACTTCAATTATCCAGGCAGCAAAAAAGCTATCTCCCGTCCAAATGCTCGAAATGGGATGGTAAAAAAACCATTCGTTTGTTCATGACGAGAGGATTCCGAAAATGTATTAGTTTTTGCATTTCGAGTGATTTTCGGCCGAGTTATAGGCATTTTTCTGCGGCGCCGACCATACATCAACCTTCCGCGCCGAAAAAAAAAATCAACTTTCGTTCTAATGCTCTAATCGTGAAAAAACCATTCGATTCGTCTCGTCGAGAGGTTTCCGAAAATGTATTACATTTTGTATTTTGAACAATTTTTGGCAGAGTTACGGGCATTTTTCTGCGGCGCCGACCATACATCAAACTTCCGCGCCGAAAAAAAATCAACTTTCGTTCTAATGCTCCAAATTTAATCGTGAAAAAACCATTCGATTCATCTCGACGAGACGATTCCGAAAATGTATTAGTTTTTGAAATTTGAGCGATTTTCGACCGAGTTACGAGCATTTCTCTGCGGCGCGGCGGCGCCGACCATACATCGACCTTCCGACTCAACTTTTGTTCTAATGCTCCAATTTGGATCGTGAAAAAATCATTCGATTCGTCTCGACGAGAGGATTCCAAAAATGTATTGGTTTTTGAAATTTGAGCGATTTTCGACCGAGTAACGGGCATTTCTCTGCGGCGCGGCGGCGCCGACCATACATCGACCTTCCGACTCAACTTTTGTTCTAATGCTCCAATTTGGATCGTGAAAAAACCATTCGATTCGTCTCGACGAGAGGATTCCAAAAATGTATTGGTTTTTGAAATTTGAGCGATTTTCGACCGAGTTACGGGCATTTCTCTACGGCGCGGCGGCGCCGACCATACATCGACCTTCCGACTCAACTTTTGTACTAATGCTCCAATTTGGATCGTGAAAAAACCATTCGATTCGTCTCGACGAGAGGATTCCAAAAATGTATTGGTTTTTGAAATTTGAGCGATTTTCGACCGAGTTACGGGCATTTCTCTGCGGCGCGGCCGTGCCGACCATACATCGACCTTCCGACTCAACTTTTGTACTACTGCTCCAATTTGGATCGTGAAAAAACCATTCGATTCTTCTCGACGAGAGGATTCCAAAAATGTATTGGTTTTTGAAATTTGAGCGATTTTCGACCGAGTTACGGGCATTTCTCTACGGCGCGGCGGCGCCGACCATACATCGACCTTCCGACTCAACTTTTGTACTAATGCTCCAATTTGGATCGTGAAAAAACCATTCGATTCGTCTCGACGAGAGGATTCCAAAAATGTATTGGTTTTTGAAATTTGAGCGATTTTCGACCGAGTTACGGGCATTTCTCTGCGGCGCGGCGGCGCCGACCATGCATCGACCTTCCGACTCAACTTTTGTTCTAATGCTCCAATTTGGATCGTGAAAAACCCATTCGATTCGTCTCGACGAGAGGATTCCAGAAATGTATTGGTTTTTGAAATTTGAGCGATTTTCGACCGAGTTACGGGCATTTCTCTGCGGCGCGGCGGCGCCGACCATACATCGACCTTCCGACTCAACTTTTGTACTACTGCTCCAATTTGGATCGTGAAAAAACCATTCGATTCGTCTCGACGAGAGGATTCCAAAAATGTATTGGTTTTTGAAATTTGAGCGATTTTCGACCGAGTTACGGGCATTTCTATGCGGCGCGGCGGCGCCGACCATGCATCGACCTTCCGACTCAACTTTTGTACTACTGCTCCAATTTGGATCGTGAAAAACCCATTCGATTCGTCTCGACGAGAGGATTCCAGAAATGTATTGGTTTTTGAAATTTGAGCGATTTTCGACCGAGTTACGGGCATTTCTCTGCGGCGCGGCCGTGCCGACCATACATCGACCTTCCGACTCAACTTTTGTACTACTGCTCCAATTTGGATCGTGAAAAAACCATTCGATTCGTCTCGACGAGAGGATTCCAAAAATGTATTGGTTTTTGAAATTTGAGCGATTTTCGACCGAGTTACGGGCATTTCTCTGCGGCGCGGCGGCGCCGACCATACATCGACCTTCCGACTCAACTTTTGTTCTAATGCTCCAATTTAGATCGTGAAAAAACCATTCGATTCGTCTCGACGAGAGGATTCCAAAAATGTATTGGTTTTTTAAATTTGAGCGATTTTCGACCGAGTTACGGGCATTTCTCTGCGGCGCGGCGGCGCCGACCATACATCGACCTTCCGACTCAACTTTTGTTCTAATGCTCCAATTTGGATCGTGAAAAAACCATTCGATTCGTCTCGACGAGAGGATTCCAAAAATGTATTGGTTTTTTAAATTTGAGCGATTTTCGACCAAGTTACGGGCATTTCTCTGCGGCGCGGCGGCGCCGACCATACATCGACCTTCCGACTCACCTTTTGTTCTAATGCTCCAATTTGGATCGTGAAAAAACCATTCGATTCGTCTCGACGAGAGGATTCCAAAAATGTATTAGTTATTGCATTTTGAGCGATTTTCGACCGAGTTACGGGCATTTTTCTGCGGCGCCGACCATACATCAACCTTCCGCGCCGGAAAAAAATCAACTTCCGTTCTAATGCTCCAATTTTGATCGCGAAAAAACCATTCAATTCGTCTCGACGAGAGGATGCTGAAAATGTATGAGTTTTTGCATTTTGAGCGATTTTCGACCGAGTTACGGGCATTTCTCTGCGGCGCCGACCATACATCAACCTTCCGCCCCGGAAAAAAATCAACTTTCGTTCTAATGCTCAAAATTGAATGATGAAAAAACCATTCGATAGTGCTTGAAGAGAGGATTCCGAATTTGTATTACATTTTGAACGTTGAGGAATTCTCGACCGAGTTACGGGCATTTCTCTACGGCGCGGCGGCGCCGACCATACATCGACCTTCCGACTCAACTTTTGTTCTAATGCTCCAATTTGAACGATGAAAAAACCATTCGATAGTGCTTGACGAGAGGATTCCGAAAATGTATGAGTTTTTGCATTTTGAACGATTTTCGACCGAGTTACGGGCATTTCTTTGCGTCGCCGACCATACATCAACCTTCCGCGCCGGAAAAAAATCAACTTTCGTTCTAATGCTCAAAATTGAATGATGAAAAAACCATTCGATAGTGCTTGAAGAGAGGATTCCGAATCTGTATTACATTTTGAAAGTTGAGGAATTCTCAACCGAATAACCAGCATTTCTCTTCGGCGCGGCGGTGCCGACCATACATCGACCTTCCGACTCAACTTTTGTACTACTGCTCCAATTTGGATCGTGAAAAAACCATTCGATAGTTCTTGACGAGAGGATTCCGAAAATGTATGAGTTTTTGCATTTTGAGCGATTTTCGACCGAGTTACGGGCATTTCTCTGCGGCGCCGACCATACATCAACCTTCCGCTTCGGAAAAAAAAATCAACTTCCGTTCTAATGCTCCAAATTTAATCGTGAAAAAACCATTCGATTCGTCTCGTCGGGAGGATTCCGAAAATGTATTGGTTTTTGTATTTTGAAGAATTTTGGCAGAGTTACGGGCATTTTTCTGCGGCGCCGACCATACATCAACCTCACGCGCCGGAAAATTTTCAACTTTCGTTCTAATGCTCCAAATTTCATCGTAAAAAAACCATTCGTTTGTTCATGAGGAGAGGATTCCAAAAATCTCTTAGTTTTTGCATTTTGAGTGATTTTTGGCCGAGTCACAGCCTTTCTACAAGGTCGTTGACCTTTCTACGAGGTCGTTGACCTTTCTACGAGGTCGTTGACCTTTCTACAAAGTTATTGAACTGTCCACAAGGTTTCGGCCATTTTTCTGTGGCGCCGACCATCCATCAACCATCCGCACCGGAAAAATAGTCAACTTTCGTTTTAGTGCTCCAAAATTATTCGTTATAAAACTATTCGATTCTTCTCGACGAGAGGATTCCGAAAATGTTATAGTTTTTGTTTTTTGGGTGATTTTCGAAAAAGTTTCCAGAATTTTTCCGCGCGAGGTCTTTCCCAAAAATGTACCCTTCACAGCAAAAAACCAACTTCCACCCAAATCCTCGACATTGAATGGTAAAAAAAACCATTCGTTTGTTCATGACGAGAGAAAAATTTTATTTTTCAGTTATTATTCAAGGACCATTAAAATTATGGTTTTTTTTGTCAAAGGGTAATCATTTCCAAAAAGTTTAGATTCAACTCCAACTCAAATTTTCAAAAATCAAATCGACTTATTCTAAAAACTTCTCGCTATATGATCCATACAGACCCAGAAAATAGAAATATCATCAATTGGTGAATAAACTTATTAACCAAGCAAAGTTGAAATCAATAAAATTGCTCATTTTGAACACTGATTCTCGGGCAATTTTCAAGATTTCATAACAATCGGACACGCAATTGGACATTGGATGCTTACTATAAATGGCGGTATGAAAAACCAACCTTAAAGGCACTATTTTTACTTTTTCACTTGCATCATTGAAAACCTTTTCAATGTTCTCAAAATTTTTTCCTACTTTGATATTCACCAATGTTCAATGTGTTGACGATCTGAAAATGCAGACAAATTGTTTATAAATCACTAAAATACCTATCCCTTGAATTCAAATTATTTCCACCTATCATAAAATTTTTAAAATTGCGAAAAGTATGGATCAAATTTTGACATTTGGATCCTTGTAACGCGATAATGAAATTCTGCAACTTGCCACGGAAACAGAAAGGCAGAAACTAAGAGGAGTGCAGAGAAGTCGATGCCTACTTGGAAGTAAAAGTCAAATTGAGATATAAAAAAATTCAAGAAAGTTGTAGGTAAGTAATTCGCAATAAGTGGTCAAGGTACATAATCTTAAAATTTGGTTGAAAAAAATGGATGCAAATCAAAATTTTAATTGTCAGAATGAGTGCTTACGCCTATGAAAACCAAACTTGGGCAAAAATCTCGGGAGTGAAGTAAATGTAAAAATTAAAAATTTACCGACTAGATATATTAATCTTGTGTAATAAAAAATTATACCTCCACATTACAACCTTATTATTTTTAGCAAAACAACTTTTTCGGTTCTTCACGACATTTTTTTTCTCAATAAAGTTGAATTTTAAGAGTAATTGAGCAGGTAGCGAGAATGAAATTTTTACTAGGTATTTTTGAGGTGTAAAAAATATTTTGCTTACACGGGTAGGTAAATGAAGAAGAAAATAGGAACATGCAGAATTTGTTCAAGTTCAAGGTTTTACTGTGGTGGTATGATTGGAATCTAAATCCATGATTCTAATTACGTTTTTTATTCCATCGGTATCGATACCCTTTCCACGTAAAAATGAAATGTATTCCTCAAAATCCTGCTTTGTTGGATTGGATTCTGGAAATAAGTTTGCATTTGAGATAGATGAGCTGATATTTACAAATACAGAACAAAATTTGTCGTTTATAGATTGTTCACTAGAATTATGTGAGACATTGTGATTAAACGTTTCTTTCACGGTTGTAATGTAGGGATTTTTTGAATAAGTTAGTATCCACATGCACTGCTGATATTTTTCCAAATATCTTTTTGGACTTCTATACAGAGCAATAGCATATTGCTTATCAGTTAGTGTTAGGGGTGTTTCCGAATTAAATTTTAATGATTGTAAATTGTGATCTGATGGGTTTGTCAGTTTTTGTATTACGTTTAATTCATTTTTACTAGTGAAATCCGATTCTGCCAACTCACTCCAAATTGAATGATCTGCTTTCCAATATTTTAGTGCTTCCGTATCATTTGGGGCCTTCCATATTCTTAAAATCGCCTCCTCCAAATCGATGCTTACTTTTGTATTTAATTTTGGTTTAACATCAATTTTCAAGGTTTTTGTTACGTCGTTCCATTGCCTTTTGAACACTTTTGCCTTATTGGAATCGTCTGACTGGGTGGTAAGTGTTGATAAATGCTTGCAGTAATTTGTCATAGCTTCAGTTCTTCTACGTTCTTCTAACTCGAATAATTTGACCATACTTAGTATTACATCTGATTTAGCCTGTTCTGCAGAATATAAATCGAGAAAATTATCGACGAAGGATACGATCTTAAAATACATTACGTAGCGTTTGTAAAGTTCCACCAATGTAATCTGTAAAAATAAACAAAAAACATTCAAGTGAGATAGCTACACAATGAAGAAAGTACATTAAATATTCCCGGAGGCATGTTTACAAACTGGCAAAGTACAACATTCATAAATTGGCGAGAGCAACAAAAAATTATTTACTATTTTGGATCAACCCTATCTTAATTTTATCAGCAAAGAGTCAAACCGCCTATACAAGATGTACGGCTTAACCCTAAAAAAATCCCTTAAAAATGGTCCATACGAATCTCCACCCCTTTAATAACCGATTACACATTTGGTGACCTTATCTAAAATAGGGTATCTACTAGCTCCAGCAGCTTTCAACTTTTTACTTCAATACGTCGTGGTCTATTTAAAAAATTTTTTTCAGAAAAGTTTTCTACCAAAAAGTTAGGGATTTAAACTGAAAAATACGAATTTTAGAAAATAATGCTTGAATCTATTAGATAAGTTATTGTTATGGGTACTGACGTTCATATGTACCATTTTTATGAGCTTTTCTCCATTACCGAAAATTCCCCCCACCAAAAAAAAAATTGCAGACTTCGAAACGTCTCGGAACCACGTTCAATCAATTCGGAAGATTGAAATGAAAATAGGTACGTATTTCAAATTTCCGCTTTTTTATTGATTAGGTAGGTACATCAACATCAAATTTTCATATTTTGCAGGGTGATGAAATAAATTCGAAAAATGAACTTTCTAACTTTCGATTTAACATTTTTTTTTTGGCTCAAAATTTCACTTCCAGTTGACATATCATCTCCTTTATTAGTTTGTAGGTACCAATTACCTATCCTCTCCATTTACATACTTATACTTATCGAAAAACGTTTAATTTTAATTCGATTTTCTCTTGAAAATAGAAATACATGGCCCATGACGTGTGGAGGAGATTAATACACAGATAATCGGAAAAATCCGAATATTTTTCAATATCTGGATATCCGAATACAGGGTGTTCCATGAATCGTCTGCCAAACATATTTTCTTTGGATAAAAAAACTTTAGATTAACATGTTGCTCATTTTAAGAATTTAAGAGGCAAATGCTGCTTCCAAAAAAATCACGTTAATAAATTTTTTCAACCACGGGAATGGATAGTACTTTGAAAACTGAACAAATTTTCACTAATTATGACCTTTTGCCTAACTCCAAAATTGAAGGGGCTATGAAAAATTTCTCTCAAAAACAATTTTAAAAAAATCAACTAATTAAGGGAATGGAGTTGAAAACTGAGGAAATTTTGTTCTGTGCACTTTTTGCCTAACGTCGAAAATGAAAGGGCTACGGCTCGCGCAAAATACATGGGCTTCAGAAAATTTTCAAAATTTTCCAATTTTGAATGACCCTTGGCCCCTTCATTTTTTATGTTAGGCAAAAAGTGTATAGAACATCATTTTTCTGTTCTCAACGTACTATCCATTCCCTTAATTAGTTCATGAGAAAAAAATTGTTGGAAAAACATTTTTGTAGCTCCTTCAATTTACAAGTTAGGCAAAAAGTCATAGTGAAAAAAAATTTTTGACGCAATTTTTTTAGCAATAGCGTTTGCTCCTTACATTTTTAAATTACGCAACATGTTCATCTCGTGTTTTTTTTTTTAGTGGTATCCGGTT
Organism: Pseudococcus jackbeardsleyi; assembly: GCA_038380155.1. Taxonomy (NCBI): domain Eukaryota; kingdom Metazoa; phylum Arthropoda; class Insecta; order Hemiptera; family Pseudococcidae; genus Pseudococcus; species Pseudococcus jackbeardsleyi. The sequence continues at coordinate 55,551,088 of CM076242.1, forward strand.
ATATCAAAAAAAAAAAAAAAAATGTTGACAGGCGATTCATGGAACACCCTGTGGAACACTGCTGAGAATATTTGTGCTGTAAAACTCAACTTTAAGAATTGCATTTTGTTCAAATTTTGAAACATCGTCACGCATTTATTTCTACATTTATACCTATGTACGCGTATATGTATTTTGAAATTTTTTAAAGAGCGTAAGTACCTATTTTTTATACTTCGTTGCAATCATGAAAAAAGATTTTTCCATAAAAAGTTGTCATCCTTAAGGCCCCAGTGAAGATATTCAATAAAAAATTTGAATTTTTAAGCAGAAAAAAGAAACAAACGGAGTTGGTGTTAAAATTTAAAAGAGGCGATGCGTTAGGTAACCTTTATAGGATTATTTTGTTCAAAAATTTGACCTTTGAAATCTCAAAGTCGAGGTATGGACTATGGAGATAAAAGCATTTCCTACTTACTATTTCATTTTATTTTGCCCAAACTCGGGATTTTTAATTTTTTGAAGTGTACGAGAAAATGTTTTCAATGTGTGTTTAATAAAGAGAGGATCGTTTGGGATTTTTTTTTTTCTCGAAAAGATGTATAATTAAGGTTGAAAACTCGTTTTATATTCTACTAAACTAAAGGGGTTACCGTACATTTACCCGAATCCACTTTCCCGAAAGACATTTCCCCGATGGACAAAATCCCGAAAACTTTTTCCCCGAATCCATTTACCCGAATCCCTTTTACCCGATGGACAAAATCTTGAACACTTTTTACCCGAATCCATTTCCCCGAATGCCTTTTACCCGAACTGTAGCTCCGAATTCCCTATACCCCGAATCCTTATATCCCGAATGATTACCTACTTCCCGAATCCGTATATCTCGAGTACCTACCCGGTTTTTAATTAATTTTGCCATGGAAATAATCCCTTTTTCAGGCCTTTTTTGACTAATTTCAAAAAGGTTCTCGTAAAATTGCGAAACATGCGTTTTCTTACTAATTCGAGGTCGCTGAATACGAATTTGACGTTGGTTTGCAGCGATAGCCTTTGCAAGACCCGAAAATCGCATTTTTCAGTTAAAAATTGGCCGTAATTCGAGAACAAAGGCTCGAAACTGAAAACAGACACCGAATTCGGAATCAGTGACCTCGAATTAGTAAATTACCACCCCTAACTCAAAATTTTTGGAAATCGTTAAAAATCGAAAAAAAGCATGAACTAACCCCTTTGCTGTTTTTTGGGCCAAAAAATTTTTTGCTTCCGATCGGCGTGCGAGGTGTCTAGAATGGGGTTTTCGGCCACGGCGAATTCAATGGCGTGGTCAGTTTGACCTCATTTCGCTTGGTTTCCGAGAAAACGGCCTTTTTTCAGACCTTTTTTGACACATTTCAAAAAGGTTCTCGTAAAATTGCGAAACATGCAATATTACCTTGTAAAAAAAATATGTAACATTAATAAAAATTTTTTCATAAATTTTCGGGTGTTTGTCTTTCGGGAAAAAAACATTCGGGATATTGGATTCGGGTAAACAGTTTTCGGGATTTCATCCATCGGGTAAAAAAGATTCGGGTAAATAGATTCGGGTGAAAAGTTTTCGGGATTTTGTCCATCGGGGAAATGTCTTTCGGGAAAAAGGATTCGGGTAAATGAACGGATACCAACTAAAGGAAGTTCTAGATCGATAAATTCGTAGTACCTAACTGAAGAAAACAAATTGGATGTTTTAGAAAGAAAATTTCAAACTCTACAATTAGGTACTCATTTATTCTGTAGAATCTTTTTTTCGTGCAGAAAATTTTATTCATTGTCAAAAGTTACCTATCGTTATCAAAAACATTTTCAACAAAAATTTTCAAATGCACATCATTTTAATGTTTAGATGCTTTTAGAAGATTTTGAAAACATCGACATACTTAATTTTCCAAAGAACACATTTCAACATTCTAAAGTGTTGAAATTAAATTATTATGGTTCGTGAAGCTGAAAAATTAATTTTCTGCAGCATTCACAAATACTCAACAAATTTTTTAGGTGAACTTAATTGTGAATGCAGTGTTTTTTAATGGGATTCGCGGATTTGAATTCAAAAAATCAATTTCTTTGAATTTAATTTTTTTCGCCAATTAGGTTTTTCTAGTTGTCAAAATGTTTACTTAAAACCTACATGAATTTTTTCTATTTTATGCAAAAAGAACGGGCAGTTGAATTTTTTATGGTACACAGTGCATGCATTCACATTTACCCTACAATGGTGGGATAAATCAGATAAATGTGAAAATTTGTGTGCAATTGTGAACGACAGCTAAAACTTTCGAATGAATAATTATCGAATCGGTGAAACCAACCAGCCATATTACTCCCTAAAAATTCATTAACGCATGGATAAAATTTCAATCAGTTATATGTATAGCTTTTATAGTTACGGAGTAAAAAGAAGAAGAGTATCATAAAATAGGTTCAATTTTTAGAAAAATTCACAATTACCCCACTTGACCTTGATGTTGAGAGTAGGCCTATACTTACCGTTTTCTCGCCCAATTCAATTATGGTTTTGAGCTGCTCATCAGAATTCAGTTTTTGGTGTTGGGGACCAGTAATATATTGTGCAAATCCTAATCCCTTGCTTCGTGAGATTTCTGTCTGAAATGAGTACAATGACATTAATAAAAATTTTTTTTTAATCTACACTATCGGGAACCGCAACTATTATAATCTGATCAAAGCCAACTGATGACATAGGTAAATATTAATTTTCTAGTCATTTTATGAATTTGAAAATGTTTTTATGGCCAAAAAACTCTAAGTAAGTACAAAAAGCATAAAAATGTTTGAAAATATTTGAAAAAATTGGTAAAAACCCCCACTTAAAAGGGTGTTCCATGTTACCCCAGTTAACAAATAATTCAATACCTAACTCATAAGCGTTTGAATATTTTTCGAAAATTTTTGTCGCCTTTTATACTTGAAATACTACAGAATTTGAATAATAATATAGGTATTACTAAACCTTCATCTCAGCTTTTCTATTTGTGAAATCAAAGTAATAAACACTAATAAATAATTATGCTGTTTTTTAAGCATAAAATAAATCACGTCGACAGGCGAACGTAAGCTAAAAAACTCAAAAACACGTTCATTGTTCACTCATTCTTCTTCTTCATGGTCAGACATTTGGTACCACCCAAAAGTGAAAAGGTACAGATTGGCGTAAAGTTGAAAATAAATTTTCTACGCTGCGTAAAGTGTCTACACAATGTTAGCTCCCGGGAAATTTTGACTTTTGACAAAATCATTTATGTATTTCAAAAACAACGTAAGTTTGGACTAAGGCACTATAAAGACCGAATGTATTCATCTGTTGTTTTGTTTCTTAGAAAATATCAGATGAGCCGCTCAGCGCTTCAAGGATTTTTGAGTGAGCATGAGCGTACAATTCATATTCCATAAGCGGAGGGCATATCCACTCATCGCTCAAGCTAAATTGAATGCAAAATTTTAAAAAAAAAGGTCATTTTTTGTAATTTTTTCAAAAATACACATTTTTTTAATTTTATTTTTAAAAAATTTTTAAAAATGTTTTGAAAAATTACAAAAGATTGGTGAAAGATTGATATTTCAATGTGTCAACAGTGCTGCCTAAGTCCTAATTAGGAAAACAAGGGAGAAAAGCCGGTTTCAAACGAGAATTTTTGGTTGTGAGAGGGAACATAATTCGGTTCCTCTATTCGGTAGTTTTAAGTATAGGTGCCTACAATTACGGTACTGGGATCTTACGTTAGGAGTAAATTCATTCGAGTACGTTGACGCAAGCAAGATAATCAAATAAATTAAAAATATGCAAAACGATTTTAAATTAATATACAATGACATCTTCATGAACGTTAAATAAATTCTCACTACTTCAAGCCAGTTTCAGAAATGAATGAAAGTCTCGAAGAAAGTTTACGATTTTAATTTATAATTAAATTCTTCTTTGATTAGCATGCTCTAAGTAGATATTTTTAAATTTTTTAAATAATTCTATCCGTCTACTTTTTGCTCGATCCAATCTTTATCTTGAAACGATAAGAAATATCTACATGCATCGATCCAAGAGGTCAATTTAAATGTTTAATATTACTCCAATAAATATAATTCTGTTTAAACCGAATAAGTACCTACACCTAGTACCTACTACCTACCTAGATAATGTAGCTGCAAGTTGAAGCTAATGATTCTCGACTAAATACATATTCTTTATTCTGAAGGTACAAAGTCCATAGGCTGAAGATTTGTAGAAGGATTGTTTAAAAAAAAGAAAAGAAAGAATATTATAATCGCAAAAGAGGTACCTACCATTTGATATGCTTTATCACTTTCAGTTCTCACTCTTCTCAGAATTACTTTATTCAAAGTATGGTAGTTTTGTTTTGAATGAATATGTTAGGCATTGTTTCTTTTTGTTCGCTAATAACGTAAAAGAGCGAGGGTAAAGAGTAAGTACTCATACTTGAGTAGATAGGTATTTATTTTGATAAAAACTGACAAACATATTGAAATTATTTCGAAAGAATACCTTCTTGGAAAATGAAAAATTCAAATGTTGTAAAAATATCGATATTTTCATAATTCGATATATCGATATATATCGCCACACAATTTTCACTTTTAAGTATTTCAAAAAAGGTGAAAGATTTTTTAAAAAATTCAACTATGAAAATTAATATTCATTGTGCCTACAAAATTCAAGCAAAAACTGCTAGAAATTCGAATCGAATTTGACCGAGTCTTCATTTTCAAGTTTATTTTAAAATGCTCAGAGTTGATTTTTCTTTTTAAAAAAAATGGTTCCAAGCCAGCGATTAAATAATGAATTGATTTGATCTCGATTTTAAATCTTTTGCGGGGTACAGGGTGTCCGCCGAAAGATTGCATAAACATTAGATTTTGTTACAACCAGGTGCCACCTAGAAAAAATAGGTAAACATGATTATTCGTCTTTAAAACTGAAGGGACAAAAATATATGAGAGAATGAGTGCAATTGGAAATTTTAATCATGGGAATAGGTCTCTGGCAAATATTTTTTCAATTGATCTAGGTACTTTTTGTTGAGCTGAGTTCGAATATGATTAGAATTTTTCTACACCACTTCAGGATTCTCATATTTTAAATTTTTGTTGAAAATTTTTTTAAACACTTTTTGATAACTTTTGACCCTTGCATGAAGTCAACTTTTTGGACGAGGGAAAGGTATCACGAAAAAAAAAAACGATTTCTTTTCTGTTAAGTAGATACAATCAATTTTTCTACTTGGAAGTGGAATTTCCGAGATCCGAGATATTTCAGAAGAAAGTTTAAAATTTCATTTTCATTTTTTACTGAAAACATCTCAAAACGTGTCAAGTCTCTTTACCAACTTTGTACCTACCCTCCCAAAAAAGCTTCCTTTTCGAAGAAGGAAGGCAAAAAGGAGTCTTTCTTCACATCTTTGTCTCAAACAATTCATAATAATTGTACCTAATTTTGTTCACGTTCAAGCAAAGCGAGTGCAAGTACCATTCATCCCTTGTATACCCCGTTTCCGGATGTCATTTAAACGAAAAGAAAAATTATGAAAATTCTGACACCCCTCCTCCCTTTGAGACGTCTTTGGCTACGCCCCTAACGATGGAATTATCATAGTCCAGAAATTTAATAATTTTTCTCCGCATAACGAATGCAGACAAATGATTCTAACCTTGGTTTTTAGAGCTGAGTTCAAATATGATTTCAGCTATTCTTCATCACGTAAATATTTCTTTCCATTTGAATTTTTTGGTGAAATTTATTTTTTGAAATCGATTTTATGAGCATAAAAAATCCATTAGTCTGCAGTCCAAAAGGCAAAAGTGCTCTAGAAATCGAAATTAGCGTGCATTTCAGCTGGACAAAAAAATCAGTAGGTTTATTTCAGGTATGGGTCCGGTGATCCCAAAAAACCGTATTTTGGATTTTTACCCGGGCACAATAGGGAGCTGAGCCCTAAAAACCCCCATTTTTTCTCAATTTTTAAATTTGATTTTGGACAAAAAATGTTTTCATATTCTTGTAGCAGACACTCCCCCGACTCCAAATATATGTCACATCCCTTGGGTCACGGGCACAATGGGGTGCTGGGCCCCCGAATGTGCGATTTTTTGCCAAATTTGATCATTTTTGGCACAATAATGCCTCTGTAGGGGTCATGCGGTAGGTTGGACAAAAAAAATCGAGCGCTCTGTATTCTTGGGTTCATTCTGGGTCCAATGAGCCAAAGTTTGAGGAAAACGGTGGGCACAATAGATCGTGGTGAATTTTTAAAGTTTGAAAAACGCACGATTTCCCCTTCAAGTCATTGAAAAATAAATTGCCAAAAAAAACTTGAAACATGGGTTGCGACCTATCAAGATGGGTTAAAATTTCACGAGCAAGCCAAAATTATTGATGAATATTAAATTTGAGCAATTTTAACGCATTTTGAGCTCAAAATTGAGGGGTGGGGAAGGGTTTTTAATGCGGAATTCGTAATCTACAGCATCGAAAACATGCATTTTGATATGTCACACGATATTTTTCCCAAATCTCACTTTTGACCCCTCCCTCAACCCCTCCTCTTGCTCCCAAAAAAATTTTTAATGCGGAATTCGTAATCTACAGCCTCAAAAACATGCATTTTGATATGTCACACGATATTTTCCCCCAAATCTCACTTTTAACCCCTTCCCCACCCCTCAATTTTGAGCTCAAAATGCGTTAAAATTGCTCAAATTTAATATTCATCAATAATTTTGGCTTGCTCGTGAAATTTTAACCCATCTTGATAGGTCGCAACCCATGTTTCAAGTTTTTTTGGCAATTTATTTTTCAATGACTTGAAGGGGAAATCGTGCGTTTTTCAAACTTTAAAAATTCACCACGATCTATTGTGCCCACCGTTTTCCTCAAACTTTGGCTCATTGGACCCAGAATGAACCCAAGAATACAGAGCGCTCGATTTTTTTTGTCCAACCTACCGCATGACCCCTACAGAGGCATTATTGTGCCAAAAATTATCAAATTTGGCAAAAAATCGCACATTCGGGGGCCCAGCACCCCATTGTGCCCGTGACCCAAGGGATGTGACATATATTTGGAGTCGGGGGAGTGTCTGCTACAAGAATATGAAAACATTTTTTGTCCAAAATCAAATTTAAAAATTGAGAAAAAATGGGGGTTTTTAGGGCTCAGCTCCCTATTGTGCCCGGGTAAAAATCCAAAATACGGTTTTTTGGGATCACCGGACCCATACCTGAAATAAACCTACTGATTTTTTTGTCCAGCTGAAATGCACGCTCAATGAACACTTTTTGCCACTTGGACTGTAGACTACATAGAATCCTAGTGTTTTTTTCTAGGAAGCTTAGCTCAATTTCATACAATTTAGATTCCATTAAGTTTTTTCGTGAAAAAGCTACCCAAAAAGTGTGTAACAAATTTTCAACAAAAAATTTGAATTGTGAAAAATTCTGAAGTGCTGGAATTTTTCCCCCGCGGTCAACATGAAAAATCCTATCAAAAATCATAAAACGAAACTGAATACGCATTTCTGTGTAGGCCTGTAATTCTTCAAAAATTAAACTAATTTCATCGCTTTGAATTAAAAATTGAAAACGTTACAAAAATCCTAAAAAAATAATAAATTAAAAAATAAGGAAATAAACAGTCATTTTTGCCCAACATGAAATTGAAAAAGCTACAAACGATTCAAAATAAATAATTTCAAAAATTTTTGATTTTCTAAACTTTAAATGATCTCACCCCTTCAATTTTGATGTTAGGCAAAAATCCACTATCGAAAAAGGGTATCGAGAGATACCGATTTATATCGAAAAATAACGATGTATCGACATTTTTAGGGTATTAAAGGATTGGAATGTTAAACTTGGGCAGTTACTCTTTTGTATTAGGTATGCACAAACGTAATCAAAGTGAAAGTGTATGTAGAAGTTAATATTTTTGAATAATATTTGATGTACCTACCTGAAAATGTCAAGATTTAATTTAATTGACTGGTTTTTTACTTTAAAATTTAACAATTTTTTTAAAAAACTGCTTAATTCTTGGTTTGAAAAATTTAAACATCAAGAATATTTAGAAGATGATCCTAAGGATGCAATTCATAATAAAAACATTAAAAAGGAATATTTCTGGACATTCAGCATTGCAATTTCCATTTGGGTAAGTACAGGGTAAGATCACCTAATATGGACCATCTTTTTATTTTGGGGCTGTTAAATGGCTCTAAAACCCTCAAAACATCGAAAAAACAATTTTTGGCGTTTTTTTTTTTTTTAAAGAAGTCAACTTTTGATAGACGAATTAATTTACCTCAAGTTTTAAACGCTCTAATATAACAAAAACGACAAAAAAAAAAAGTACTGTCGAATAGCCCTAAAAAACCACTTTTTGGAAACCTATTCAGAAAAATTCTCAACCCATTTTCTATTTCACTTATTTTCCAAAAAAAAAAAACTTTGAAAAAAATTGTTGGAAGGAACGAAATATTTCGTTTTTTTGCATTCACTTTTTTCGTGACGGAGAGGAGCGTTTCTCGAGAAAAAATGGTAGCTACGTAAGTATATTAGTATGATTTTTTTCCAAGAATGGTAATTTTACTAGATATTAAAACTGAAAATTTTATAGGAACTAATACCTACCAAATTTTTAGAAAAAATGGTGATTGCTTATTTTGTTCAGAAAATGAGAATTTTATAATTTTTTCAGAAAATGGTGATTTTTACCAGAAATGGGTAACAATTTTTACTAAAAAATGTTTGTTTTTCAAGAAATTGAAAAACAATCGAGATATGAAGGGGTTCATAATAGGCGGCATTACCTCATTATACTTACCTACCAAATTAATCAAGTTTAATGTGTGTAATATTTAAAAATTATAGTTAAACGAAAATTGAGTTTAACTTTACCTTTCTGCTGCTAAAAAAAAAGTTGCGTATAGGTACGTACCTATTACTTCTTAGTACTTACCTATATTATAATCATTTTTCACAAAACTGTTTCAGATATTATTGACTTTTTATTATATTCAAGGGGAAAATTCAAATGAAATTCGTGTAAATAGTATCACTTTGCTACAGGTAAAGTATATATTTTTATTTATTGTACTCATACAATACAATTTTATCATTGAAAATTGATTAGTCCAATTTTATCCGTATTAAATTATGCTTAAAATTTAAGGAATTCGCTTCAAATGTTGTACTTTCTTCGAGAGAGATATGCATCGCCTGTTCATTCGCCATAGGTAAGTTCAATTCGCACGATACGTAGTTAGTAGGTACCTAGGTATGTACTAGTTACCTAATACTACCTATCTACTTCTTTTTTCAAATTTACCTACATAAAATCAATGTACTCAACTTACAATGACTTGTTTTTTTTTTACTTTTGCAGTATTTTCAGTAACGCTAATAGCACATTTTCGCCATACACCTGATTTCTTAATATACGTCATAATTGGATCCGTAATCGTATCGACAATTTCATTCATGAGTGTGCCATGGTATGAAATTTTCATGTTTTCATCACGATCTTGTCGATCTTTAATCATAATTTGTTTCATTTTCGATGTATTATAACGGATCGTTGTTTGTTTTTTCAAGTTAAAGGAAGGAGGGGTAGGAAAATATGTTGACACCTCAAAAATACATACCTACTTACCTAGTAAAAATTACATTCTTTCGAATCCAAAAAAAAATTGTAGGTAAGTGAAAAAGTGAAAAAATTATTTTTCCAAAGCTAAACATGATTTTAATACAGGAAGACCTAAGTAGATTTTCTTTACTCAAAAATGTCATCAGTGCCAAATCAGAGCCCACTTTTTATGTAGGTACCTTACCTATTATACCCAGGGACATTTCTTTATGAACTCATTTTTCAAAGTATTTAGAATTGCGACCCATTAATTCTAAAAGTGTCCAAGTGCCAAATTGATTTTTTTTACAGGATAGCCAAAAAATGTAACAAAATTTGCATCGCGCTTATAGACATTCAAGATTTTAAACTCATCTGGAATAGGTTTAAATTAATTATTTTGGATTTTTCTGAATTTAAATCGACGCAGTTTGAATCACTGAATCCGAAATACTCAAAATCTCCACTTTATTTTTTAGTTTTTAAAAATTTATTCAAGAAAATCGAATAAATTTACCTATATTATTAGTTATTATTTTTTGAAAAAAGTCTTCAGAAGTTAAGATGACAACTTTTATCTAAACAAATTATTGTAGTGTTCTTTTGGAAGTCTCAAAAAAGTACAAAAGAATGTCCTATTTTTTGCATTTCAGTTCGAAAAATCGACAAATTTATTTTTTTTGAAAATATGAGCCAGCAAATTTCCCTTCTTTCAAGAATACGGCTTGACAAATTTCTTATTTTTTTATTTTTTTTCTTAATGATATATCAGTACCGTGGGTAAATTTTTCATTTCCACCTCCCCTCCCAAATTTTGTCCAAGTTTCGACTTCGTAAGTAAGTGCCCATTCCGAAGATTACAATTTTTATTTGCGTTATTTTTTTTCAACAATATAATTTTCCCTATAAAAATAGACTAGGTAATTGTTCATTAAACTCAAACACTTTTTTGGTGGTTTCCGTAGGTAGGTATGTATCCAAATTTTAAGTTTATGTAACACTTAGGTACCTACCATGAATTATATATTTTGAAGGACCCTTTTAGCTGTATTGATGTATAAATATATTGATAGTTTTGTAACAAAGTTACGAAACTTTTGATAACGCGTTGCTTTCTTATTCATTAGGTAACGTACCTCTACCTATAGCTACCTATACGTTTCTTGAATTTTTTACATTTTAGTTTGATTTTTAGGATGGGTTATTTCCAAGACGTAGGCATCGACTTCTCTGCACTGTTTTTAGTTTCTGTTTCGGTGGTAAGTTGCAGAAATTCGTAATTATGTTACTGGTAGGTACCTAGTACCTACCTATCCAGATACTGAAATGATAACGCATGCATTTTATATTTTTTGAAACATCATAATAGGTATAATTTAAATTTAGTTGCTGTTTTTATGATTTAAATCGCCTGTATTTTCAGATCGTCAGTACATTGGTATATTTCAAACTGCGAAAAAGTATCAAGAATATTGGAAAAATTTTCAAAGATACAAGTGAAAAAGTAAAAACAGTGCCCTTGACGTTTTTCATACCGCCATTTATAGTAAGTGTCTAATGACCAACTGTTATGAAATTTTGAAAATGACACGAGAATTACAGTAGAATCCGCTTAATGTAATCACGATTGTCTGAGACAATATTGATCACATTAACCGGCTGATTTCATTAAACGAAGAAATTTTTTCGTTAAAAATATTCACTTTATTGCACGTACAAAAATAATTCTACCTTCATATTATGAAAACGTTCCAATATTATACCTAGATTATCGAACTAATTAATTGATTCGATTTTTTGGTCACTTCAACACTAGTAGGCTGTTTTAATCAAGAACCCGCTTTGGTTGAAAGTAAACAGTGAAAAAATTGCTGAAAAATCTGTAAAAATTCTCTAGAAAATCAGCGAAAATTCACTAGAAAATCAGAAATGGGCCACGGGGGTGGTTTTAAACGATTTTTAAGAGGTTTTCAGTCCCGAATAAGAAAAAAAGTGAGTTTTGCCAAAATGACTGCTTAGGTCCTTTTTTTTCTAAACCACTACATAGTCAGGTATGCATAATCGTGTCTTCATTGAAAAAATATGAAAAAAAAGAGACAGATTTATCGGAAATAGCGTACTAAATTACATTTTTGTCAATGAAAAACCAGCTCGAATTTTGATTCCAGTAACCGGCGGGTTGATCACATTAAACGGCGTAATTTATGGGTAAATAGGACAAGAAATCGGGACCGAAGCATTTTGATTGCATTATCCGAATGATTCCATTAAGAGGCTTTCCATTAAGCGGATTCTACTGTACTTTTAAAAAATGGAGCACGATTGAAGTATTGAAATTGAACCGACAAATAACCAACAAGAGAGGTATCCCCAACTCATAGTAAATTTTGAGTCCAAACAGACAAATCGAAAGTACACCATGAAAAACCCCTGTATCAAAAATTTCAGGTACCTACCTAACCTACCTACTGAAGTTCATTTCTCAGTATTTTTGGCGAATCTTTGACATTTGAAAAAAAAATAACCTCATCACTCAGCAAAAATATGAAAGTTTGATGTAATCAACGAAAAAAGTTGAAATTTGGTACCTATATAATATATCGCCTAGTTTCGACTAGCCAAATCGATTGGAAACATTTTTGAAGCCACTAGAAAGTTTTAAAATTTTCCAGCGCTGAAAAAAAGTTTATATTATGGTCCATTATGAACCTCAGCCCTTATAATCGCGAGCTCCCCTGATTGGTGACCTACTGTACTTGATCAATTAAAGCACAATTCTCAGAAATTCATAACTTTGAATTCAAAAACACATGTATGAGTAGAAAATTTTTCTGGAAAAATTTCAAAATTTTCTGGGAACTCCGAATGTCCGAAATCTCTTGAAACCACTTTCAATCAATTCAAGAAATCAAAAATAGGACATTTATCTACTAACTTTCAGTTCTTTACTTGGATTAAAATTTTTTTTAAGATCGTGAAGAAGGTAATTTATATTAAGTAGGTCATCAATACGGATACTCCGCTATTATAGGTGCTAAGATTGATATGGACCATTTTTGTGGACTTTTCGGAAAATTCTAAAATTTTCTAGAGTCTCTAAAACGTCTCAAAATTGTTTTTTATCAATTTGGCAAGTCAAAAATAGAATGTATAAAAAATTGTAGCCTAATACGAGTAAGCATTTCATCGATTAGATCAAAAGTTCATATTTGTAGGGCATGACGTAAATTTGAAATTTCAAAAACTTGAGAAATAAACTTCAGCGCCTGAAATTTTGGATATGCGTTTCGATTTTTTTTTTGAATTTAAATTTACCTCTGAGTTGAGATACCTCCCACATCACTCACATAGGTAAACATAATGATTTTGTTACTGGCTACCATACCAGCAGAGCCGTGCAGAAAAAATTGGAACTCGAGAAGAAATTGACGAGCAAAAAAGTAAAACGCAAACCGTTAATGTGTGGCACATAACTGCTCACCAAAATTTCCTGGTTGAGAGGACCCCGCGGCAAAAATTAAATTTTTTGTCAGCGGGCCCCAAAAAAATCCCAGGCCCGGAGAAGGCTCCTTCCCCCCTCTCTGCACAGGCCTGCATACTATGTACCTATTTGAAAATGCCAAGCTTTTTTTAGTTCATCAATTTATTTACCAACTGATGATATCTATTTTACAGACTTGCATTACTACGATAATGGTTCTAGCCCTTTTTTTCTTTTTTGGATCTATATGGATCAAAAATACAGAAATACCTCAAAAAGAAAGTTCAATTCAGGTACGTTTAATATGGTGTTAGTACATATGTAGAATGGAATGAAAAAAAAAAAAAAAACAAACAAACAAACAAACATAATTATAAGTAATTTTTTTTCAAAAAGTGATAGGATAGTTGGCGTTATGGGAAACCTCCAAAAAAAATTTAAACCCCTTAGGCAAAGTGGAGCTAAGAACTTCAAAGTGAGGTAGGGACTTTTTAAATATTTACCTACACACCCTCTGAATTTTCTTTTACTTTTTATGGGAACCAAATTTTTTAGATCAAATTTTACTTCCATTTCATCAAACATGATCGAACACTTTGAAAAAATATTCAATGCAAAATTACTTTTCAATTTATTAAAATTACTCTGTGATTTTAAATACATATGAGAAAAAATTTTTTAAATGTGATGAAATGATGAAATACCTATCATAGGTATCTTAGCAAATATCACTTATTTCTCTTTAGAATTCAAATTTTATGATACCTACCGAAATTGGTAGGTACAGGTACTTGGCTACTTAAGTACTTACGTAGAATACGTACCTACTTATACTTGAGAAAATGATATTTTACGAGTTATCATATCCAAACTCAGGATCAAGGAGTACCTGTGTCAGAAATTTAAAAAATATTCAAGCCTGTATACCTAATTATAACACTCGATTATAATTTCAATGCTTTTCGCAGTTCTTTGTTCTATACAATATATTATTAGTTTGGTGGATCCTTCAGTTCCTCTTCGGATGTCAGAATGTTGTAATCGCTGGAATGATAGCTTCTTTAAATTTTTTTGGGTAAAGATTTTCTTATTTCATCAATAATGAATAAATAAAAACGTACCTAGCTACCTACTCCATTGTAGATGCCTATAATTAATTTTTTTTCAGAAATGGTGGAATCAGGCAAAATTATCATAATCATACGCTAATTTACAATTTAGGTACCATAGCTTTGTATTCTTTAATTTTACCGCCTATTCACGTTGCAAGGATAATGTATGCACTTATGACGCGGAAAACGCCTGAAAATCTAGGGGGAATAATGAGCTTGACTAGAAATGCATATATTAAAACAGGTAAGTTTCCGAAATCAATTTTGTACTCATAACCCAAGAGAAATGTACTTTGAAAAAATGAAATTATGTTAATTGCAATTTTATGGCTAAAAAATTTCATATGATGTCCAGAGTCTGGGATGAAGTCGCATCAATCGAGCCTAAATTACTTTTTGAGAGGGTGTCGCTGACTTCTTTTTCTGTACAGTGGCGTAGCCAGAAGCGTCCGAAAGGGGGGGGGGTCTGGGTCGAAAACTTTTTTTGGGTGACTGAAAAATGAGCACAGAGACTTGAAAAACGAGAAATTTTATGGGGAGAGGAAGAAGGAGGGGTAAAAATGAGCCTTTTTTTTGCATTCTAGTCTTAAATAGTCCATATAAAATAGTGATTTAATTTCCGCCCGGACGTAATGAGGGCGAAGCTTTGAAAAAATTGTATATTTAATGCCCAAAAAAGGCATTTGTTTAAATGATTTTGTTAATGCCCGATCGAAGCGAGGGTTAAGCTTTGATAAAATTGGATTTTTTAATGTCTAAAAAAGACATTTTTCACAAAAATTCGTGACCTCAAGGAGGGGTCCAGACCCCCCCCTGGCTACGCCCCTGTTTCTCTATACTTACATTTTGAGATTACGTATCCGAACATAGCTTATCAACTTTTTCATTCAGAGTGTTGGTTTTTTAGAACTTCAATTTCTTCAATTATTTTTTCAACTTTATATTTTCAAAACTTTTTTCGAACACAAAAGTTATTCTTCAATTTTTTTCAACTACTTTCATAAATTTTTTCCAGTGTTTTTCAAAGCATTAAAACAAAAAAAACCTAACTTGGGCATAGAAAATGTAATTTTTTCAAAACTTTGCCCTCGCTTCGCTCGGGCTTGAATTAAACCATAATCCCATATTTGAACCAAGTAGGTACCTATTTCAGACATTGATGCAAAAGTAAGCTCCCTTTTTCTCCCTTCCCCTAAAATCCTTTTCATATTTCAAGTCATCATACCACTCTGTACCCTTCCCAAAAAAATTCTTACGATACCACTGAATGGGGTCTTCAATTGATTCAAGAATAATTGTTCCTCTTCCAACTGGATATTCTCTCGAAAAATTGTCATTTCAATTTTTTTTTTCAATTTGAGGTTGAAATACCGGAAGTTCCAAAATTTCCTCAGAATAACCTCTGATCATATAGAAAATTTTTCAACAATAAAATTATGATTGACATTTTCTTTTCTTTTTTAAGAAATTTTCAAATGCTATTTCTCTAGAGTTATTTACTTAATTAGGTAGAGTACTTCACTTTTATACTTTATAGGTCATAAGTATTAAATCGAATTGTATTTTGAGTCAATCGATAACGCAGATGAATATTTCAGCTTTTAACCAACTTTTTGCTTCTGGAAAACGTCTGAAGGAAGAGACTAGGACGAATTCGATTCGTGATTTTGTATTAGCAGTGGCCCAATTGTCCATCACCGGCATTTCCATTTTAATCGGAATTTTTTTGTTAGCAGTATGTTCAGAAGTATCTACCTATCTATTACTTAGGTTACCTACGTAAAATGTGTTTATGATTTTTTAATCCTGTGCATGTAAATTTTTACATTAGAGAAAAGAGGAAATAACCACCATCGGTCATCCTTTACTTATTATTGGAGTGTTTGCGTTCACGATTACTCATATATTCATTTCAGCATTAGAAGTGAGTATCTATATATTTTTGTATTTTACCTATAATTTAATTTGACGAGAAAATTCCGATGGCCAAAGTTGATGCGCGGTTTCAATTTCAAAGGTAATCGTCGATTCCACATTTTTTTATCACGACAAAATTACAAACAATGGTTCACAACATTCGGCGATAATATTAAAATTTGAAATAAAGAGACGACGGTCTTCTGCTGTTCAACGTCATAGCATAATTACATCGGAAGATTTGGAGAAGTTCGGAATGAAAGAATGGAATACTGGC
Organism: Pseudococcus jackbeardsleyi; assembly: GCA_038380155.1. Taxonomy (NCBI): domain Eukaryota; kingdom Metazoa; phylum Arthropoda; class Insecta; order Hemiptera; family Pseudococcidae; genus Pseudococcus; species Pseudococcus jackbeardsleyi. The sequence continues at coordinate 55,567,551 of CM076242.1, forward strand.
GAGAATGTTTTATAATAATATCATTTTTATAGTATATGTAATTTTAACTTATTTTTATTCATCCATAATTGAAAACAAGGCAAAAAAGAAAATTAGAAGTTGAAATTTTTTAATCTTGTAAAAATAAAAATTGAAGGATACTTAAGCAAGAAACGTAAGTATTTTCTAGGTACACAAATAACACGAATAAAAGTTATGATTAAGTAAAGTTATTGAAATCAATTTTTCTTTTTACTTTTCTCTATAGGTAACTCATCTAAGCATTTTAATTAAAAACAATTGTTTTTTTAAAATAAAAATCGCCACTGTGAAAAACAAAAATTGGAAATTTGCAACTATTTAAACAATTTTTTCAAAATCAATATTTTCCAAGTTTTTAAAATTGCCAACATTATGTTAATTTTTTTGAAAATAACTTGAAGTTATGCCTATGAATTACTTTTGGCATTGTTCAAGAATTTGAAATAAAAATTATCCAATATTGGTATTGGTGGTATGGCATCCCAATAAATTCCGGTACCGGTAGTATTACTATTGGTGCAACACTGGTATCGGTATTGGTATTCATCCCTGATTTGTACATTTTAAAATTATCCCTCACTACTACCACAATTACGCAGTTTTCTGGCTAATTGATTGGTTTAGGCATATGTAGCACTTTGTGTGTGTGTGTGTGTGTGTGTGTGTGTGTGTGTGTATTCGTGTTTATGTGTACAATCATCAGAGAAATCTTTTTAAAATGCAGGAACGACAGTCGCATGTTCTAAAGTGTATTTAAAATGCATCAATTATTGCTTGTGAAAGAAGTGAATTATATTTATTAATTCGTGATAAATATTATTTCAATTTCAGTGTATCGTATTTTTTTTGTCAGATTACCTACGTCATTTCAGTAAAATTTCGTGCAATTTTTCAAGTAAGTGTGACAATGAATATCTGATAATTTTTACAAAAGTTTTACGCAAAAGTTTTAAAATTGATTCTGATGATTTTCTTATTCACTTTCTCATTTTACCTATATAAAATTCCTGTGAAGTTTTAATGTAGTTAGCATTTTTTAATTCAAAAACTTGAATAAATATCTGCTATCTTGTTACATCTTTGCCCACAATAATTTTTAGAAGAGTGAATTGTTTCCCATCAAGAGAAGGAAAGGGTAAAAAAAATGAACATCATCGCTTTTGATCATTTGCAGATAGGAAGGGAGAATTTACAAAAGTTAGTAGGTACATATTAACAAGCAATTGCACTTCAATCTATAATCCTACAAAAATCAAACAGTTGATCAAATATTTTTCAAAATCTGAGTCAAAGCATGAACTTAGATGCGATTATTCTTTCATTTAACAAAAAACGATCGCAAAAATAAGTATCATTTAATTCATTTTTGAGGTTACTGGACATTTACCTAAATCTAACTGATGTTTACCGTTTATTGTAAATGGGCGAAACAATTTTTTCCATAACATCATAAACTATTAAGGCCAATGGGTAGAACACGTTGAGAGGAAGAAAAGATGTGATGTAGGCATGTTGGATACAATCCTCAAAAACGCTCAAGTAAATTTTTTTTCGTATGAAGATCCTGAATTCATTCACCCGAATTTATGTGATCGAAATCAGTTCAAATTGTCACGGAAATGATAACATTTCTTTTATAAGTATAATAAAGGGGTAGGTATCTATGCAAAACGTTTCTTTTGATTTTTTTCACGTACCTATTTGAAATTTATGATCTGAACAAAAATGCTAAACCTTCTCTGTTTCTAAAAGAATTGTAACTTTTTTTTTTGAAAATAGTCAATCTTTAAAAAAAAAATCAACAAAAACCTCTGAAAACCATAACCGATTGATATCAGGAGCATGTCGATGAGGGCTATGAATTTTACACGATTTTTCACATACGTAGGTACTAGGTAGGTACCGTAGGTAGTATACCTGGGTACTTATACATCATAAACATTTGTAATCTACCTATAATTTCTCGACGATGACATTTCTTTTGGGTATTCGGGATTTTAGAATTCGGATAAATTAATTCGGGATCAAATCATAAAAAATCTGAAAAATTTAGTTGGACAGAGAATATGATACACTGCAGCACACGTGAGATTATTTACGTTTTTTTCAAGTTTTCCAACGCCAGGAATTTCTAATTACCAAATATACCTACACATTTTTAGTATTATAGGTGCAAAAATTAATCTGACCGTTATTAAAAATAAATATCTGTGTGGATTTGTGGATGTAGTTTCACACGTACCTATTCAACTCATCTGCCATTGTTGGCAAACATATTCGCAAAAGTGTTTATTTAAAAATATCAGACTTCTGATTATTACTACCATAGGTCATAGGTATCTACTATCTACTATCTAGCTATCTACCTTCATAGATATCGTCTAATTAACATTTTACTAAGAAAGTACAGGTAAAATAGGTAGTATAAGAGATGTACACGAAGAATTGATGACTCATTTAACCTTTGGTACTTGCGTTACGTTGGAAGAATACAACGAGAATGATACCTACTTACTCGGAGAGGGTAGGGGAGGTGGCGATCGCTACCTCGTAAATTTTTTGTACAGTATTTTTGTTTTCATAGATTATTAGGGCTTATTCCTCCTTATTTCAAAAAAATTAGTGCTGCGAAGTTAACCGTTTTTAACCGGATAATCCGATCAATCGGAATCGGAATCGGAATCGGATAGCATCCGATTAATCGGTTTAAACCGGTTGATTATCAGTGATTACGTAAATGAAAAAATAATGGTAAAAAAATGAAAAGAGAGAATTTCATATGAAAATTCACTTTTTTCATTTACATAATCACTGATAATTAACCGGTTTGAACCGATTAATCGGAAAATCCGATTCCGATAATGGAAACTGTGCAGCACTAAAAAAAATACCTAATTTAAGATAATATATAGGTAAAATTTCTTCATACCTATGATATGATTTTAAACTTTGAAAAATTAGTTTAAAATTATCTCAATTTTTTTTCATTTTTTGAGATTAGCAGTGTTATCAAGTTATTTCACCATTTCCTTGAGAAAGTCCAAAAAAAAATGTAAAAAGTTGATATTTCATCCTCTCTTGAAAATTTTATTTACATCCACTTGTTTGATTTTTTTCGAATTTAACTTTCCCGTCACCTTCGTTTCTTACACCTGATCCCGTTAGGTGAGTAAGATGAAATTTATTAAATTTTTTTGCTTTTATTGAAAATTCATGATTTATAGAATATTGTCTATTATTTTAGTGAAATAAGGTTTCATATTCAATGTTCTAATAATCATCAAACCAAAAATGATTTTATGGAGGAAATTCATTTGAAAGAATGGCTCGAAGTAAAAATAGCCCCTATGGATACTATAAAACCATGCATAGGAGAAATGATGGACGATGTACTAAGAATCTGTGACTCATCAATCATACTGAATGAGCGTGTGATTGAATTATTGGCAAATACCCGTTCCCTACGTAAGTGCTAATGAAAGATTTTTTGATAGGTACCTACCTAAACATTTTTTGAATATCGTCTCATTTTTACCTACTGTTTTAATATGTACCTATTATGTATTCAAGATCAAGTGAAATTTGTACCAAAAGAAATCATGGATTTCACCTTCAAATATCTATTTCCGGACGAGGATCCCAACAATGTAAATTTTTTTATTTTGAATGAGTAATTCCATACTTGGAATAAGTTACAAAATTATGTAGGTATGTACTTGCATTGCTATTTAATAAATTATATTTCAGGCTTATCCCTACATAAAAAATGATACACGGGATGCTGAAGAAATACAGTTTTTCAATGTACGTAAGCAGAAAAAATAATACCTTATCACTTTTGGAAAACATTTTCATAGAATGACTTTTTCAGAAAATAAAAAGTTGTGGAGTAAATGAACTTCCTTGGCGATTAACCAAGATTTTATTTACAATAATAAAAACTTATGGCGAGCATGCTGCCGCCAATTATTGGATAAAATTCATTGATAAATTGCGTCTTCGATCGGACCAACTTAAAAAATTACCAGGGTATGAATTCTGCTTAAATGTTTTTGTTTCCTACAAATTCGTGCTAATAAGTATGTTCCTTTATTTCCAATTCCAATTTGTTCTTTAGTGTACAAGATGTAGTGGATTGGAATACATCAATCCTATGTCAAAAATTCCAAGTACTTATTTCAAGAAATTAAATGATTAAATTTTTTGCTCACCTATTTACCTATACCATACTAGAAATTTATCTTAATTTGGATTATTTACATATTTTTTCAGTTTCTCAACTCAATTATCAATAATATGAAACCTGAAACTAAACATCTTCCAAAAAAACACGAACATTTGAAAATCTTAAAAACAGGTGAAGATATGTGGATACCACAAATGCAGGTAGGTAACATAGCTAAATAAGAATCTTGAAGAAGCACTCGTTCACCATTTATGAACGGATGGATTTTTTAATTCGTAGGAAGTACCAATATGGCCCGAAGATCTTCATGATACTGAAATTCAGGCCAAGGAAGACTTGGCTACCAGATACCCTGCCTTCGACATGAATATTTTAAGTGCTTGGATTATTCGTCGAGATGTAGAAGCCTTTAAAGTAAATTAAAAAATAATAAATTTTGAAATGAAACAACTCACAATTAAAATAATCATCATTTTCTACAGGACGCTAACAAAATATCAGATTTTGAAGATTTTATTCGATGGTATTCTCCAATTGATTGTACCATAGTGTCGGAGGTCGAAACCAACAAAATCTTAAGTAAGTACCTATTCAAACTAATTCATGCTATAAAACTTGGTAAGGATCTCAACTCAGAAATTAATTAAAATCTTTATTTTATAGAAGTCGAATTATCAGATCGAATGTCCATCCCAGGCAATATATGGCGCCAAACCTGGGATGAGAGCGAAGCTGTTCCTGTATGTGAACAACAACCATTTTTTAAAACTCATGATATCAAAAAAATTGTTTGTAGTTTACACTACTACCAAGACTTGTCTGAAGTATTCATTCTTTTGGCGCCAATTTTTCTGAAAATATTTTTCTACGAAGGAGTTGCCGCTATCGCCACGTGGCAAAATAATTCAGAGAAATTGAAAAAACAATTAGTCGCCGTAACAAAAGAAAATATCAGCTACACGAAATGATTTTAATTTGGAGAAATATAAGGTAACATTTTTCAAAACTAATTTTTAGTCAAATGCGTTTACCTACCTATTTGTTCTTAATTATGTTTTTCCAGAAAATCGCCCAAGAAATAAAAAACCTCGAAAAATTGGGTTTCCTCGGCGATTCCCTGAAAACCAATCTTGGTTCGAACAAATTGGACGTAATCGCCAATATTTTATTTGAAAATAATACAACATTTTTTATGGAATCTTCTGATTCCGAAATTCGAGACCGAATATTTGAATTAATTGCGGAGGCACGGGTAAGAAAAGAACAAAATTTAATCTAAATTTTGTCTAGCTTTGAACAAAGTTATTTATATATGTAGGTACCTCGTAAGGTTACTTACCTACTAAATGTAAAATGCACTTTTTTTAAACGTGCGTTTACTTATACCTATTGTCAATTTTTTTTCAGGAAAAAAATCAGATCAAAAAAACGCAACAATATACATTTTGTAGTTCATCATGCGTTTCCGATTTTCCGCACTTCATGAAGGCGGATATTTCGTCTGGAAAAAGTATTCAATTAGCACTTCGAATAATTAATGCAGATAACACCAGAAGCAAGGGCAAACTAAAAACTCTATTGGATATGTTGAGGTTGTTTCGCCATTAGTGTTGTTGTTTAATGATAGGTATCGAAATGGTAAAATTTATTTATGTACAAGTATATGTTATAAGACTGCCCCTTCTTCGCATAAAAAAAAAAATTCTCTTTCTAGTACATACGATAATTAATACCTATTTTTTATGATTACCCAAGAAAATAGTCCATTTCAGTCGGAAAGATTATATCCCCCCAGGGGCGAAACTTCACTTTTGGTTTAGGGGAGGGGGGGGTGAAATCCACGAATTTGCCAAAATGCCGACTCGAAACCTATGGATTTTCAGAATTTTCCGACTCAAAAACTCTACTCAGAACATGTACAAAAACTTTGAGTGAACATATCAAATCAAATTTGGCGACCATTACCTACTTCTTTTTTAAAAAAGAGAACTTTACCAACTACACGCATTGAAAATTTAAAAAAATCATATTTTTTGTGCTACTTTTTTGATTTTCAAAAAAAAAAAAAACAATATTTCTGAAATTACCTCCTTCCAAAAAATTGAACATTTTCTAAAATTTCATTTGAGATGGCTACCAAGTTTTTCGATTTTCATTTACGAGAAGAATTAATTTTTTAAAAAATAATTTCATTAATTTATTGAGCCCGAGCGAAGCGAGGGCGAAAATTTTTTGAAAAAAAATGCATTTCAAACTAAAATTTCTTCATTTTAATTGATGTTTTAGTTTTTAAGGGGAGGTGATATTTTCAATCTATATTTCTTATAATATATGTACGTATTTTAAATTTTATATGCCCGAGCGAAGCGAGGGTTAAGATTTGAAAAATTGATGATTTCCAGAAAGGAAATAGTTCGTTTTGTAATGGTTCATTGTCTGAAAAATGCCGACTTTTTCAAAAATTTCCGACTGTTTTCAAAATTTTCCAAGTTCATTCTTCATTCAAAATTTTCCGACTTTTTCCAAGATTTGCCGACTGATATTGGGGGTGTTCCACCCCCCCCCCCCATCAAACTAATTTTGGTTTGTTCTGGAGTGTGTTTGCTAAAAAAATTACAACTTATTCGAAATTCTAAGCACGTAATTGTTTTTGATGAAACATTTTGGACTAACAGGTAAATTAATTGAGCGGGAAAACGTTTAAAGAGGGTAGCTTGCATCTCAGCAATACCTAACAGCAAAACTAAATTTTCAAGCAAAATAATTAGATGTGAAATAAATTTTTGTTTTGAAAATGATGGCCCAAAAGAATTTTTGAAGTTTTGTTCAATTTTTCAGCGTTCTGATTTCCAATGCTGACATAGAATGATTTAATAAACATTTTAATCGTGTATTATAAAAATTATTGTATTAATTTTTTCATCGTGATGTAGTAGATAATTGAGTACATAGATACAATGTATTTTCACTTTCACGGATGGTATAAAATTTAATCTTAATGATGGAATAAACGTAAGTTGGTATGAATTAGAGCGATGTTATGTTGATCACAAGCTTCAACAATTGTCTGGTCCATAACTGATCCCGAGGGGCAAATTATATATTTCACACCACTCTGAAAATATAAAAAATTATGTAACGTAATCAGGTATACCAATCCATCAGTTCAAGGTGTTCGGCTATTGGGTAATCTTGCCAAAGTAATAACCAAAAATTTCAATCATTGACTTCCATTACTTACCAAAAAAGTCAGGGACTGGAAAAGACTAGGAAAATTTGAAAAAAAAAATCAAAATTGATTATCTTTCAATCGCACTAGAGCCGTCAATTATTTAAAAATTTTCAAAAAAATAGAAAATTAATTAAAATCAGCTTTTTACCAAAAAAAACAATTTTTTTGTGTGAAAAATCGATACAACATTTTTATATTTTTCTTCATAGCCGAAGTGTAATAAGATAACAGGAGAATAGGATAAATTTGAAAAGCTACAAAATATCGATTTTTCAAGAAAAATCGTGCTTTTTGGTCCACTTCTGTAGTTGTGACTCTGCCAGAAAAAAGAGACCTTGTGTAAAAAAAATCGATGTTTCATTTTTCACGTTTTTTGTCCAAATCTGAACCAAGCACTTAAAAATAAAGACATCGATTTTTTTTTACACAAGGTTCCTTCTTTCCGGCAGGGTCACAGTTATTAAATCAACTCAAAAATTAATTTGAATCAATTGAATTTTTGACAATTTTTAGAGAATTGAAGGCTCTTGCGCGATCGGAATATAGGTATTAAACGATTTTGAAGTTTATTTTCATTTTTCTAGCCTTCCCTGTCCCGTTTTTGCGCGATATTGGCGCTTATAAAAAATTTTGGTTTTCCGACCTACAAGCAACAATCAGCAACTCTTGTAATTGTCCTCTGGGTGAGGAAGATTAGGACTGATAAGATTACAAAAGGTCGAAATAATTAGAACACAGCTACCTCTCATTTCAAAATCAATGAAAATTATCAAAAAAAAATCACTAAAACAAAAAACAGACAAAATTGCAGTACAGTAATAAATCAGTGAAAAAATTTCTGGGAAATCAGTGAAAATACACCGAAAATCAATGGAATTTTGCTGATTTTACCTATGCTGCATTTCTGACAATTTCTCAGTGACATTTTACTGATTCAAAATTAGAGAATAGTAATTCAGAATTACATAAAATTAGACAAAATTTACTGAAATATCAACCTGTTTGGCGCGATCTACATTATCCCTAAATGGGAAAAATGCATCGGATGATAATGCCACGTTACTCAGTTGACCAATCCATTTATTTTTATCTTCTTGGCTAAGCGGTTTCGGAGCTTCATCGAAGAATGACAACCATTCTTGTAATTCTTCTTTTGTTACTAAAAAAAAACATCTCGTGAAAATTGAATTCAACGTTTGATTTCTTTTTTTTTTTATGAATGACTTACCATTTGATGGATCTGCAGTCACGTAAAAATCTATAGCATTTGATATTTCAGCACGTTTGGTTCCTTTTTTGAATTTCAATTGGGAGATGTTGGGGTGATGACGTAGCCACCTTCAGGAAAAATAATCAATCTCAAAATTTACCTACTGATCTTCGATCCAATTAGGGAAAAAAGATTATTTTTTTTACCAGTTATTCGCTTTTTCTCCAGCTAAACGAGTACAGTGAATACGAGACTGTTGTCCAGCACCGACACCGATTACTTGGCCACCTTTGGCATAACAGACTGAGTTACTCTGAGTGTATTTGACGGTTATTGTGGCTATAATCAGATCTCTTTTCGCTTCTTCTGAAAGCTGTCACAATAATCAAATTTATTATTATTTCATTTTTTTTAAATTGGTAAGTAATGAATAAGAATAAGTAGATAGGTACCTACCTCTTTATTTTTAGTGACCACATTTGATAATAAATCCTCATTGATCGCAACATCATTTCTTTTCTGTTGTAAAGTTAATCCAAAAATGGTTCTGCTTTCAACAGAGGGCGGTTCGTAATTAGGATCGATCTGAAGTACACAATAAGCTCCATTCTTCTTCTTTTTCAAAATTTCTAAACTTTGTTCGTCAAATCCAGGAGCAATAATACCATCGCTAACCTAATATCAATAAATCATACAATAACATTCAAAATAATCGACTTCCAAGATATGTAGGTACCTATTTATCTGCGATGTTATCTTGTTTACAACGTTGAAGACTAATTATAGGTAACTTATTTGTGTTTGTTTTAACTTCAAAACAAACAATCGTATTGCAAGGTCTGATTGTTTATTACCTCTCGAGATATTATTTGAGCTGTAGAAACATCACAAACATCCGATAAAGCGATAAAATCGCCGAATGAAGACATAGGGTCGCCTCTTCTAGCCCTGACATAGGCAGCTGCCAAAGATGAAAGTTCGCTGGAATTGGATACCATGCTGAATTCAGCCTAAAATTGAAATTTAAAAAGTCTCAATCAAATATTTCAACGTTTATTCCTACGTTTAAGCACAAAAAAATACGTGGTTTAAAAAACGAAATTTATTTTTACAATTTTACCTCTTCTGCAGTCAGTGACAGTCCAATGCCAACTCCTGCTGGACTTACATGCTTAAATGAAGTGGCTGCTGGTAAATTTAGGGCTTGTTTCAATTCTCTGACTAATTGCCAACCGTTTAGACCGTCGCATAGATTTATGTAACTTGGAGAACCATTTATCACTAAAAAAAACATATTTTTTTGTAGATTTAGGTAGGTAAGATATCTACTAATGATTGATATTATTCCATCATTTTGTGTCAATTCACCCATTTTTTGATTTCGGATTTTCAAAATTTATTAATTTTTTTAATAATTTTATTCTACTTTGTGGTGAAAGAACCACCCTTGTTTTGGTTCTAGGTTCCCTAGGGACTTCAAAATGGAGCATTATTGTTTTTTTTCCTCGTGATTTCTTTTGAAATGCCGAACTTCAAGGGTTAGATTTAAAATTGGCGATACTTGGAGCAGTTTGAATCTCAAAATTGAAAAAAAATTGAAAAGAGACTCAGAATCGTTTATAAAAAATTTTCAAAGTTCAAAGTTGAGCTTTTCACCGAAAAGCTAATTTTTCAAATTTACGCCAATAAAGTTTAAAGATTTGATTCAAAACTCTGCAAAAATTGGAAATTTTAACTCTCTGGGAGACCAACATTCCAAAATTTTGAGAAAAATTCAGTTTTGAATTTGACTCTCCTTCTCTCCCCCTACAAACACAACAGTCTAAATCAGCCTCAAAATATGAAAAAATTCGAGTGACTCGTGATATTTTGTATTTGATGGAGCTGTACTAAAAAATCTGGCCACTTTTTGTTTTCGACCTTTCGACTCTCTGAAAAATCCTCACCCATTCTTCTCGCCATAAAACAAACTTCAAAAAGAAAATCTAAAACAGTTATGAAGGGAGCAGATCTAAAAGGGGTCGTACCAAAAAAAAGGGGTAAATATTCGAATACTTAAGAGACCCTAAAAAACACACCAAACGACGTTCCACTCAATATTTTCAAGAATCGGTAATTTTAATGCGATGGAGAGAACGGAGGGAGAGGGGATGGTCGAGGGTCGAACCTAAAAAATGACTCGAATTTTGAGCTCAACATCGTCGGAAACGTAACAAACGAAATTCCATACTCAAAATTTTATTACATTCCGTGTGCAAACTCCGGACCCTAGAGGGGGAAGGGGGAGAAGGAAGGTGATCGAAACCAAAAACTAAATTTATATTCGAACTCAGCGCCTTAAAAAACATAGCCAACGATATGCCACAGGTGATTTTCGATTTTTTTGAGTTATCCAAAAATTTTGGGACACCGTGTCCTTTTAGAGGGTCAAGATTCCATCACGAAAGCTGCCTCATTCAAATGTATTATCATAAAAATCAAATTATAGAATTTTTTGCTGATTTTTAAATTATGTGTTTGAATTTTGGAATGTCTTTGAAATTTGAGATTTTGACTGAAAAACTCTATTTTGAACTTTGAAAAAATTTTATCCACGATTTTGAGTCCCCTTTTGATTTTTTTCCTACGCGGTGTAAACTAAATTTCTTTCAGGCATTATCCGTTTCAAAAGAACGAGACAAAAGTCCAAATTTAGGTAGATACCTACCTACCTATTTTCATGAAAAATTAATGAGGTAAAAAACCAAAATATCCTTCCTCCTCAAAACCCTCAGAAAGGCTGAAATCGAAACAAATGTGATTTTTAACTTTTGAGATAAAACAACAACAAAAAAAAATTGCCTCAAATCTGAAAACCAGAACTCGAAATGTGATTGAACTGACATGGGATGAGCTCATTGGCAGAATAAAATTCAAGACTACCTTTCAATGGCAGAGGCCCATCATTGCTATAAATCTGAGCTGGTTTTTGATGAGGGTTAATTCCATACTTTAAATTTCTCTGGTCCACATCGGTGTGAAATTCTTTACGGAAGTAATCGCTGATTATGGAGTCGTAATTCGACGTATACGAGAAAGCTTTCGTCGACAATCTTCGCCTGAAAAATCAAAAAATTAGAACAGGAGCCAAAATATTGAACAGTTATCAAATACCTATTCAATAGGTACATTGAAGACTAACTTCGTTTCCAAAGATACATCTCCAGAAGCCGAATTAATAATTTCATAAATCACAGTTTCATAATCAGAATTATCGCAAATTACAGCCACACGTTCGTGATTCTTCGCTGCAGCTCGTAAAAGTGCTACTCCACCTGAAAAAATTAATAGGTAGGTATTTAAATTCCTAATGCCTATATACTTTGTAAAGCTGGCAATTTATTAGTTCATTTTGTAATTTAATTCGAGTTTAATGTTTCCTTCAAAGATTAAAAACTCCTAATCTTATTTCGAATTAAATTACGTATAAAACCCTTGACTTTATCCGTTAAATAGAACTAATCAAATAAATTACTCGTTATCTATACCTATATCGATATTTTCAATTGCATCATTTTGCGTTACGTTGGGTTTCTGAATAACCGAACTAAAAGGATATAAATTACAAACGACAATATCGATCAATTCGAACTGGTTAGTTTCAATATCTTTCAAATCGGATTCCGTATTACGAGAAAGAATTCCTAAAAAAAAACACACAACGTAAAACTTGCCAACAAACGATCATAATTCCCACGCACGTGGTCAATTACCGGCGAATATCGCTGGGTGCAATGTTTTCACTCGTCCTCCAAGCATTTCCGGACTTTTTGTCACTTCTGTGATTCGTTTTGCCGGAATATTGGCATTCTGCAAATAAGTAGTGGTCCCATCGGAAGCGATTATTTCGTAATTATTTTTCGCTAGTTTTTCAGCGAATTCTAGCAAACCGGTTTTATCCGAAACACTTATCAAAGCTGTAATTCGAAAACACGTGTTGAAAATTGTCGCCGTTAATTAAGAAAATAGTTCATTTATTACTTACCCCTCTTCTTTGAAGCCATTTTCAGCTCTCAAATTCACGAAATTCAAGTTTGCTCAGAAGTTCTTGAAAATTTCACTCGTGCAGGAGAAAACACTTTATTTCAAGATACAGTGAACTGAGAAAACGTCGAATTTACGTAATGAATTATCAATTGAATACCCCACCAATGGAAGTACCTCTTCGTACCTATAACAGCATAAAGAAAAGATAAAAGTTCTAATCAAATCGATTATTACATAATTTTATTTTTATATTTGTAATTAAGATTGGTATGAATTGAGTCTATCTATGCTCATTCTGATAATGAACTTATTTTTTTGTATAATTATCAGATTATCTGAATTGCATGCAATTATTTCTTCTATCAAAAAAAGATAGATAAGAATTTCCAATACAATGATACAATGAGATATTTTTGCTAATAACAAGAAAAAAATTATTTCAAGAGTCTAAAACTTACTTTCATCTTTTTTTACAAACCAAAAAAAAAAAATAAAAAAACAGCAGATATAGCCACCCACATGCAAGAAGATTGAAAAAAGGAACCAATTAATTCAATTTAAAAAAGCTTACAGATAATATACATTGTATTTGACAATGGATCCGGTGTATAGCTTATTATTCTTACTGGGATTGGGATATATAGTGACAGTGAGAATATAATCTTGAGTTCAATTTGAATCGGTTAATTCGTCAGATATGTACATGGCCGTGAACCGTGAATTTAAAGCTGCAGTGACATGTACACTTCAAGTTCAACAGTACAGTTTTAAATAAAAGCTGTTTTCGTTTGTTTCGTAAACAAAATAGGTTCGTGAAAGCGGACTGCATCGTAAGTTACCTATCTAAATTAGAATTTCTCAACTAAATCGTTTAATTTCTCATTAAATCTACGTAGGTCGAGGTACCTATTGAGAAACACGTTTTGAAAAATTATTTACCTCGTTGTAAAACGTCTTTAAAATTCATATTTTTATGGAATAAACCCGCGAGTATTCATTAGCCCGTGATATTGTTTTATTATCAACGCTTTGGTACCTAAATTGTGTTCGTTATTTTTTTTTCGGCGATTTTTATCGAGTGTGAACTGTGAAGGTTGCGAATAATTTTCTTAAAAGTGTCACTTTTGTTTTTTAATTTCAGAAAGAATCCATTCTTTATTTCTCTTCAGCGTGACAGCTTGAGACGGTTTCAATTTGAAGTGCCAAAAGTGTAAGTTTGTCGAAAATATAGATTTATTTTTAATTAAGATAAAAAAAAATCAACGAGTTTGATTTGTTTGAATTATGTAGAAATTTGAAATAGTAAAAATGCCTCGAATTTAGCCAAGTACCCCGGATTTATGTGAAATAACCCTGGGGTAATGGATGATTGCCAAAAAATGTAAATTTAGACGAAACAAATAATTAAAAATGTGAAATTTTATACGTAATTAAGTACGTCGTAGGTAGGAACTTGAAGTTACCTATGGTTTTTTGTAATGCAATTTTGTAAAAGAGTAGATAGGTACCCGTCAAACATTTCGCTACCAGATTTGGAAATATACGGTAGTTTCGCTACGATTTCTGGAGTAGTAACACAGAATTTTTGCAACTGAAATACATTGAAATTTTGGTAGCCGCTACGGTTTTGGCACTGTTTTCACTACCGAATTACTACCAGTTTTTTGGTAGCCAAACTACTGACGTGCTACTCAAAGCCTTTTGGTAGTGTGCGAGTAGCATGTCAGTAGTTTCGCTACCAAAAGACTGGTAGTAATTTGGTAGCGAAAAGAGTGCCAAAACCGTAGCGGCTACCGAAATTTCAATGTATTTTAGTAGCTGAAATTCTGTTTTGCTACCCACAGAGTTAGTAGCGAAAATACCTTTTTATTGCAATTCGGGTAGCGAAATATTTTTGAGCGGTTATTCACCTACGATTACTTACCAATACACACAATACTTACCACCACTCCCGTCGATACCCTTCCCACAGTCTCGTTTTAACGGAGTACGCCACCACGTCAGGTTGAGAACTAAGTATTAAAAGTAATACTTAAACTCGGAGGGTGATTTTTTTTTTTGAATTTTGATCAAAATATTAAATTTTTTCTTTGTGGTCTATTACAATGAATTTTAACTTTTGGGACACATTTAACAAATTTGAAATTTACAATTTGGGTAAAAAATGTCTTGGAAAAATTGAATTTTATAGGCATTTTTTTAACTCCTTAGAAATTCACCTCCTTATGTAAAATAAAAATATGATGATTTTTTTTTAGAAATACATATAAAATTGGATGAGGGTAGTGAGAGGGCTTGAAAATTTTCAATTTTTTAATTTTCCCAAGTTATTATTAAAATCTATGTTTAGAATACGAATTTGGAAATAGGTACTTTTTTTAAAATAGGTATTGAAATTTTTTTCCAGCTCTCACCTGCGCTCGTTTTCACCCTAGGTACATACCTTTGGTCTCAAAAATAAAAACATTGCCATATTCATATTCTGCGCCCCAACAAAAATATTAGGGGAATTACAAAATTGAAATTTTTCCAAACCTCACTCCAACCCTTATCCTTTTCTCACTCAAGCCTTCATTCTTGAAGGAAAACACTGTAGATTTGCGTTCTACACACTCAAAAAATTTCGAAAAATCACAAAAAGTTGGAAATTTTTATTTTTTCTAAACAAAGACAATAGAATTTAGAAATATTGAGCACAGAATTTTAGAGATGTTGAAAAATTTAGTTGAATTTCTTCTAGGTCTATTACCTACTACTGTACATATTTAGGTATTTCGGCTACTGAATCACTACTATTGACTTATGAATCAACAGTAGTGATTCAGTAGCAAAAATACTGATTGAGGTGAAGTAGCTTCACTACCAATCTGCTACGGTAGTGACTTGGTAGCAAAAATACTGAATGGGATGAAGTAGCGTCACTACTAATTTGCTACCAATGATACAGTAGTAATTCAGTTGCAAAAATACTAAATGAGACAAAGTAGCTATACTACCAATCCACTACCAAAAAAATTGTGTAAAGGGCAAATAGTAGCGCCGCTACTAATTTTCTACCAAAAATTTACACTAAGATACAGAGAAATAGTGAAAAATACTGTTGGTAGTTTGGCTACGGTAGCCGCTACCGAAAAATGTTTGACGGGTAGATAAAAATTATCTTATAATCCCTATTTAATACCAACATCTATAAACTACAAGAGGTTACACAGAATTAGAAGGTAGGTAATTATTTCTGGTTTTGTCCATCGACTGCGTTGTGACGTCACTCGGAAGAAGCGGAAATGTAGGTAAACGTGTTCGCGCGTTGATTTTACATTTAAATAACGTAAACACACGCTTCGTCTTGCCGTTTTTCAATTTTTGTAATAGAATGGTGAATTTTAAAATGATTTTTAATCAAATTTTATTTTAAAGGATGAAATTATCTATCTTTTAAAAAAAAATTCAACGTTATTCATTGAAAATTGAACGTTTAGTGCTTAATTTATATTTCGTACCAGTGATATTGGTACATTTTGAGTTCGTGTAACTGTCTCAGAAATCAATTTTATATTTTAAATTCCTAATTTCTTCAAATTTATTGTCATGAACTTTAGCAAAGTTCGTTTTTCATTTTTAATACCCATACTCGCACTTTTTGTTCTAAATTATTTCTTGTTATTTGTATGTACATTCGACATTAAGTTTTCCATAGAAATTTTTTTTAGGTACTTAATGAATTATTCATATTGATTTTTTTAAAAAAAAGTGTAACATGTTTTATTCTTTCTCAAAATCATTTTAAATTTTTGAAGGTGTATAATTTAGCTGAAACTGAAAAAAATAGAAGGAAAAAAAGATGAACTTCATAAGGTCAATTTATAATACCTATGACTAAATCAGTAAATCTACTCGAATTTTCAAAAAAGGCTTCAGGCACGAAATTAAAAATATCCTGTGAAGGACTGAATCGTTTTTTTTCAACTGTATGGTGGTTTCTTTTGCTTTTTTCCAAGTTCGAAATTTTTCATTTTTTTTCAGAGTTCGAATTTTTTCTCGATTATTTTTTTTTCCAAATTGAATTTTTTTAGAGTTCGAATTTTTCCTCGACTACTTTTTCTCAAAATTAAAATTCGAACTCAAAAAAAATTTCAATAAATATGATGGAGAAAAAATTCAAACTCAAAAAAATTTTAATTTTGAGAAAAAATTAGTTTAGAAAAAATTCGAACTCTGAAAAAATTTCAACTTTGAGAAAAAGTAGTCTAGAAAAAATTCAAACTCGAAAAAAATTTAATTTGGAAGAAAAATAAAAATAATCGAGAAAATATTCGAACTCAGAAAAAATTTAGTTTTGAGGAAAAGTAGTCTAGAAAAAACTCAAACTCGAAAAAAATCTAATTTGGAAAAAAATAATTGAGAAAAAATTTGAACTCTGAAAAAAATTTCAAATAAAATAATTATTTATTTCGATTTCGATATAAAAAAACGAAATTTCTAATTCCAACTCATAAAAATCAGGAGAATACGAGAATAATTAGTTAAATTTTCATTTTTAAATTAGTTTTACAGCCATTATAAAAAAATGAAAGAAAAAAAACCTAAAATTTTATCGAAAAAAAAAAACATGAAAATGAAAAAAGAACCTGTCAGACTGTCAATGGTTATTTTTTTCATTTCATGTGGTCATGAGTTCATGATTTCATGAAATAATTCTTTTTTTTTCAGTTCATCAGTTCATAAAAAAAAATTAATAATCATTCAAAAAACGTAATATTTTGCTTACTTTTTTACTGTGTTGATAAATTTTATTCAATTTTTTAAAATTTGTTCAAAAAAAAAATCAAAAATGAAAAAAAGTAGTGACAACGAAAGTGTTCTAATTCCATTTCAAAAATTAAAAAAACAAAAACAAAAATAGGCACAAAAACCAAAAAATTTATTTTCGAAATTCTGGATTTTTTGATTTTTTTTTTCATTTTACTATATATAAATGACATTTTTAAATTTTTTATCCTCTTTGAATCAAGTCCTATTTAAAATTCTTGTAATTCCCATATTTTCGCTAAAAAAAAATTACGACTTCATAATAACTTATAGCCATAGGAATTGCAAAGTTCAAAAATCGCTATTTATTTAACCGAAATAATTGAAATAAAATTCACCAGACAGTATTCTTTATTCTCTGTAACGTAGGACCTCTTAAAAATTTTCATAAGTCTCATAGATTCGCCATAAAAATGAAAAAACCATAAAAAAATATGCATTTGCCCATATCCGCCGTATATGTACATGAAAATCTTCTTCCGAGTGACGTCACAATTCCGGTGCGGTAAAGAGGGACGTGACCCTCCGTTTTTCGCGCAAAACGGGTTTCTGTGTAACCTCTTGTAGTTTATAGATGTTGATTTAATACATACTCGAGAAACTTGAGATTATCAACTTGACGCATTCTTCGTTGTTACTTCGTTTAGATTGCTCGAAATTTCGGTGATCAGAGCGGGTATTTTAAGTACCTAGGTTTTTAATGATCTAGTCACTTGTACTTAACATTGGTCTGTTTTTTATCCTTATCGTAAAAAAGTCTCTTGAAATATTTTTTAGTTGAAAAAAATATACAAGAAATCAAATTGAAATTTAGGTACAAAATGACTTGGTGAAAATCTTTCTCATTAGGTCCTAAACGTAAAATCTAATTATGTTGAAATGTGTTGAAAAATTGGGGAAAAAAGTGTTAGAATTGAAAAAAAAAAAAATTGTTTTAGGAGGTAATGTGTTTATCAAAAATTATTGTTGATATCTATATTTATCATCTTCACCATATTATTTTTCAGGGATCCTTAAAAAATTCATTTTCGTCTTCTCATTTTTTTTTTTTTTTTTGAAATCACAGTATTGACGATGATTTTTATGATCACCTCCCTCCCTCGTCCGGATCATTTTTTCAGGATAAAGAAAAATGCACTGTACCTACCTAAGTATATTATGTTTTTTTTTTAAATTTAAAAAAAAGTGGAAAACAGCGCTGAAAATTTTTAAGGCATTCAAATATTTAAGTATAGTAACATCATTTCGGAACAATTTTTTTCAAAAAAAAAATATCGATTTCTTGCTGAATATTGAAAAAACATTTTAAAAAGTGACATTTTTTCCAAATTATTCTCCTGAAAAATAAGATAGGTAGAGGTACCTAATTTTTATATTTTTACAACCATGTATCAAAACTTGATAAATGAATATGAAATGAAGGAGGTGAAATATTTACCAAGTCGTTCCCCTTTTTGGCGAAATAAAGTGCCCAGTAAATTTGCCTCTTAAAAAAGAAAATAGGTACCTCGGACTCTCAGAAAAAGAAAATGTAAGGTCTTAACAACGCTTGAGTAATCTTTCGACTATGAAGTTTGGAAATTTATTCCCAAAAGAATTCTAAATGCATAACTAGATTCGATTTTACAGAAATATGACAATAAACTGAGGTACCTAAATTCTCCTTAGAACTGGTTTCGGTTTCAATGATCTAAATCAATCCACCGTCTACCCTTCGTGAAACCACTTTCTCGTTTGACTATCTGATGGGCGTTAATTATAGTTTTATGGTGCACTATAACTTGACTATTCGTGGTAAATTTTGAAAAAAAAAATTGATATCGATGATTATTATTGATTTGTCATTTCTCATTTAATGTAGGTAATTTAATAGATGAATTTTCATATTTTGAATTCGGGGTAACAAGAGCAACTGATAATTCTATCCATTTCTAATTATTAATAGCATAATAGCAATGAGTTCTGTGATAAGGGGCCCATTTATATATAAAAAAATTCACCGTTCGATTTTTCTCACCTAGGTACCTAAACCTATTTATAATCGGTCTTCATTATCGCAAAACACATCACTTGATGACGTTCTCAATTAAACAATAATTAGAAATTTCATACATTACTTACTTATCGGAACGAAAATTTTATTTTTATAGAAGTATGAGATATCTTTCGGCTGAAATTCCAGGAATAGAAGAAATATGAACACTAAATAGGTATAAAGTGTTTCACTCCTTTCTGCTTTCTTAGAGGAACCGGTTCAAATTACCGAAATGAAAATATTTGATATTATTAATAATTATTTATGAACTGTCACCCATATTTCATTCCACGTTTAAATTATCGAATATCGATAATTATCAAAAATTCGTGCTCAGGTGATTAATTAAAGTGCATTATTGCATTCAGTTCATTTCACTTTACCCTCGACCTCGAAATTTCGTAGCATCTGCGCAGCTTCGTTTTTTTTTCATATAAATTTATTATCAACCGTTAGCCGTCTAACGATTAGAAAACCCACCTCGAAAAAATTATTCTCCAATTAAATCGAAGTATTGTTTCCTATCTCTACGTAATTTCACTTTTTAAAAAAAATTTCGAATCGAAAGAGAATTTTTTGCCTCCGATGCCAGGATAGGCATACATTAGAAAGAAGGTCACTTTCAAGGTCACTACCTTATCTTCAAGCGTTCAAGCTTCAAAAATAACTGAACATGCTTCGCAATGCGTTACATATACGTTTAGTTGTTTATTCGTTTTTATAATAAAATCTCTTAAGTAATATACTTTAAACTTATAGGTCACATATAACTGGCGGCCGCGGTGACCTTTTAATAGGAATTATCGATTATAATTTCTAGTGCTTTGATATCGCGAAAATCGAGTACCGATCGTCTGGCTTTACTCGGATTTTTATTCATTGATTCATAACGTGCGCTGAAGAAACCCACTGTGCCGGTGAGTGATATTCTTTCGTCCAATCTGTAATATATTTTCTCATCGGAAATGGCTGCTCCGAAAAAAGTCTGTATCGTTGGCTCCGGTAATTGGTAAGTCGAATCTGGTTACGAATTTCGATCGATATTCTCAATGCACGTGCTAAAAAGCTATTAATTTTCAGGGGTTCTGCCATCGCTAAACTTGTCGGCTACAATGCCGCTAGACTCGACTCATTCGATGATATTGTCACCATGTATGTGTACGAAGAAAATATCAATGGACGTAAATTGACCGAAATTATCAACACGGAGCATGAAAACGTGAAATATTTACCTGGACATAAATTACCAGTCAATGTTGTACGTATTTGAGCTCAGATTTAGATTGTGTTTCTGTAAGTGTTTCTATGTGGTAAAATTTCAGGTCGCTGTTCCTGATCTGATAGAAGCTGCTAAAGATGCAGATATATTAATATTCGTCGTTCCGCATCAGTTCGTCAAAGGTCAATGTGAAACTCTACGTGGTAAAATAAAATCAACTGCTGTTGGATTATCGTTAATCAAAGTAAATTCGTTTTAAACGAAAGAAAATAAATCAAACACATAGAATTAACCTCGAATCTTTATAGGGATTCGACAGAGCCGAAGGTGGTGGAATCGATTTAATATCCCATATCATCAATAGGATATTAGGTATCGAAGTCAACGTTCTTATGGGAGCAAATTTAGCCCACGAAGTAGCCGAAGAAAAATTCTGCGAAACTACTATCGGTTAGTTGAGCCCAAAAATTAATTTTATAAAGGAAATATATCCATTTTAATTTAATGTATTCTTACAGGTTGTAAAGATGTTGTGATGGCTCCAATTTTAAAAGATTTAATCGAAACTGATAATTTCAAAGTCTCTGTTGTCAGTGATGTCGATACGGTTGAAGTTTGCGGCGCATTAAAAGTAATTTCTTGAACCATCCAGTTATCACTCAAACATGTTACTCCAATCGATGTTTTTTTACACAGAATATCGTTGCTTGCGGTGCCGGTTTCGCCGACGGAATGGGTTTGGGTGATAACACCAAATCAGCTATTATTCGTTTAGGATTAATGGAAATGATCAAGTTCGCCGAAACATTTTATAATTCGAAACAACTTTCGACTTTCAACGAATCCTGTGGTGTAGCCGATTTAATTACAACTTGCTACGGAGGTCGTAATCGTAAAGTTTCCGAAGCTTTTGTGAAAACCGGAAAAGTAATTATTTTGAACCTAGATCGATTTATTTTTTCAAATTTTTAATATTTTTCACGTTTTAGTCGATTGAAGAATTAGAAAAAGAAATGTTGAACGGTCAGAAATTACAAGGACCAATTACTGCCGAAGAAGTGAATTATATGCTCAAAAATAAGAACATGGAAAACGAGTATGAGACAAATTCCATCAATTTTTGCTTGTTTTAGAGAATTTTTCCTCTTACGATGACTTTTTTTTTTTACAGATTTCCATTGTTTACGGCTGTTTATAAAATTTGTACTGGTCAAATGCCCCCTCATACTTTGATAGATCAAATTAGGAATCACCCTGAACACAAGTACGATATTTTAATTATTTTTCATGGTGGAAGTGATGCTTATTGTTGAAGATGGCTTTTGAAATTATTTCTTCGGGTTTCTGTCTGGATCAGTGTGGTGTTTGTTTTTCTTCTCTTTTCTTTTCTTTTAATTAAATCCTCTATCGATCCGATTTTAGTACATTATGACTATAAGTATTAAAATGGAAAAAATCAGGATTACGATTTACATATAAACTTTCCTTAATTTTACGCCGCTATGATTCGATTTCACGAGATATTGGTGAGTTTTTTGGGCGTAATAATTTCTAACGAGCTTTTTTTTTGCATGGAATATTCCTAACAGAATATCTTGGCAATTTTGAGGAAAAGAATCTTCTGTAATCTAATTGTAAAAAATTTTCATTTGCGATAACGTACAAATCAAGACCAAAGATAAGAGATTTCATGATCTTAATGGTTTTTTAAATTACTGTCTGGGCATATTTTACAGACAGTATTAATTAAAAGCTATTACGTTAGAATTTTTTTTATCACGAGATGCTTCATTTATACAAATTATTTGCACGTTTTTTCAACGGTTGATTGCTTCAAAAGAAAAGCTGATGAAATGCATGAAAAATTTTAGTGTACGAAAGTCTTAGGAATTGTAAAATTTACAGATTAAGGATGCCTTCCTATAATACTGCCAGAATTATTCCAGTGATTGGTAGATTTAGTCGGGTAAAAATATCACTTTACTAATTGGATAAATTAGGTACTGGAATTTATATTCGCTCATCATGATCGTAATTTGATTAGTTCTCAAGTATTTGGCGAAGTCTAGTCAAGTGGTGAAAATTTCCAAGTTTACGTGAAGAATTTTATTTACTTGAGAACGCTTAAAATATATGGATGTGTGGATTATCGATTCGAGAATGGTATTTGATTGCATGATTGAATATTAATCTACTTTATGTTTAGGAGGTGATGGAAAACAATGGGTTGAGACGAAGTTGAAATTTGATCATAAAACTGTCATTGTAGGAAAATTTTAAGAAGTTCGTTTTTCAAAACGCCATCTTCTTCTCAATAGCTTCATTTAAATTATTTCGGTATTAAATACCCCCATTTCTACTTTATTTACGGAAATTTATTTTTTACAGAGTAAAACACTAAGATTGAAAGCTTTACAAGCTACAATGACAGTTTTAGTGAAAGTAAGTTTTGCATGCTGCATGAATCGACTAATCAAATAATTTTGTATATTTTTAATTAATTTAAATGTTATTTTCGCAGATGTTATAAAAATAAAATACCATCAGAGAAGATGGTCGGTTACCACTCAATAGACCAGTGCCATCTTTAGTATCGCCTGTTCTTCTTAAAATTGATTTTTTAAATCTTAGATTTTACTCAAACCCAGATCGTTGCCATGCTATGTGCCATTTTAGCCGTATAGAATTTAAATAGTTGTTTTGTACTCGAGAAAATGATTGATGTTTTTATATCTGTGATAAACTGTGCATGATGTTAATATAATTGTATGGAACTACTTTTTAAATTCTTTCCAAATGAAATGTTACCACTGTGGCTTATTTCGTTGAAACTTTTTAATTTAAATCGCATTGAAAATATTGTTATTATGTTTGAAATATTTAGAAATTTGAAAATTTCCGTTTAACGGTATTATAATCTAATGTTGTTACCAAAAAAATTTCTCATTGAGGAAGTGTTCCGATATTATAGGTTTAGTCAATAAAAAATTTACTTAGTATATTTAATAATTTATTTAATCAATATGCATATCTATTTTGTGTTAATGGATCTCGTAGTATGGTATGCAAAAATTTACATTTATAAATAATGATTCTTCTGCACCAATTCGTTTTTAAGGATATTTTATGATTTTGAAGTGCGAACTTCTTGGTCCCTTCGTGGTCGTATTCTTCCTGTGACATTGCACGTTTCTATAATAGAGATATTTATATTTTATAGAAGTTCGCTTTTGTTTAATATGTTAATTGCACTTGTGTTGAAATTTGCAAATAAATGAGAATTTTCAATGATGCATTGTGATTTGTAAGTATTTGGTCACCTTTCAGGTTTTTTTTTGTCAAAATTAGGGTCCTTAAAAGTGGAAATAAATTTCAACGGGATCTACATACTTATTATGTTTAAATAGGATTACGATTAAAGATGCGATGAACGACGAGTGTTCATATCGAGGTTCAAAATTTTAGAGTTAATCCTTTATGTGTGATCGTTATGTGATAATTGGTGCATTTTAAACTGGTGGGTGTTTTATGAATACATTATTTTTGTTGACCACTTTTATTCTACTTGAGTTCAACGTCATCATCAACTCAACAAAAGAAGAGTTCCAATCAATAAGGGCAATAATTTCGGTTTTATTTTGGAATTTGAAAAGAGGTGATAATTCTAAATCCTTCCTAAAACTGAAACCATTTTTGAACATGATTCGATTCTGAAGTTCGGCGGAGAGGGATCCATATGTATGGAGCCAGAGAATTAAATTTTTATTACCTAAGTACGTCGCGTTGTTTTGAGGCCTGGGCACAACTTTTTAAAAATGTAGCAAAACAATATATCACTAAGATTTACTTTTGGTGAATTTTTGAAGTGTCAAAATTATTACCCCATAGCCTTGCAAAGTATGAAAATTTGCGAAATTGATTGGAAGTGGTTTCGAGACAGTTTTTAGAGCCTCCGATTGATTTTTGAGTTTTTCACTTTTTCAGCTTTGAAACCTCCGTAGAAGTACATACGAAATTTTACTCCCAAGTGATCTATTCGATCGATTAAAGTATAATTATCCCAATTTATTACGGCTAGTGAAATTCATTCTTTCATTTTTTTCTTCACCAAAAATTTTTGTTGAATGAAAATTGAATTTTTAAAAAATTAAAAGTACTTACCCTAATTTTTTACGAATTTATTTATTTTTTATCACATTGAATTTCGGATTTCTATGGGTTTTTAGTCGAAGAAAAAACGAAAAAATATAGAATTTCAAAAAATGAAGCAAAAATATAAAAAATTTATCAGCATCGTCATCCTTGCTGAGTCCGTCCCATCGTTGGGAAAACGAACACACACAGTCAAGGGTACCGGACTACCGGTAGGTAGTCCGTGCGAAAAAGGTTTCTTACCGTAAAAACCGGTATTATACGTTCGTTGTGGAAGGATGTCTTTAATGCACAGAGGAGAAGACGTTATTTTCGTGAGGAGTGTTGAGAGTTGACTTATTCGATCAGTTTAATTGAAGAAAACAAAACATGAATTTTAAATTTAAATTACTTCATGGACAAAAATAAGAATTCGTAACCTTCCTTCGAACTACTTGGAAAGAAACCATGATCGCAACGCGAAAAAGGTTTCCTCTGTGGTAGTCCAAAGGTAGTCCGCACTTCGCACTTTGCAAAAATATGGATATCTCATCCATTTTTCAAAAAATTCGTGTTTCAACTTCTACAATTTTCATCTTCGGATTACGAAATCAAGTGAACCAGATCATATTTGCTCGAACAAGTTTGAAAAAGAGATAAGTATTTTCGCGAAAAAGGTTTCCTCAGTGGTAGTCCGAAGGTAGTTCGCGAATGTGACTTTTCCAGTTCTTTGAAATTTCTGTTTTTTTCTTTTCTCATTTTAAAAAAGGAAAATAATTGAGAAGAAAAAGAAACGAAATTTCAAAGAACCAGAAAAGTCACATTCGCGAACTACCTTTGAACCACCTCCGAGTAAACCTTTTTCGCAAAAATGAGTAAAGTATTCTTCAGAACTTCAGAAGTGAAAAATTGAATGGTTTTCATGGAATTATTCAAAATAATAAATGAAACGGATTGAAAATGAAATATGACTTTCAAAGAAATGGAAGAGTCGAACTGCCTTTTTGGACTACCTCATAGGAAACCTTTTTCGCAAAAATTTAATAGGTATAACGGATACTCATTTTTGCAAAAATGACATCCACAACTGGTCCATTAAATTAGAATTCATTTTTTATTTCCCACAATTTTCTAATTTTAAACAACCCCAACACCAAAACCATTTTTCCTTGAAAAATTTTTAAAAAGACCTCGTTTTGCGAAAATGGTATCCTTAAAGAGCACAAAGGTGGTTAGTAAGCAAGACTCGCTCATTTCATTACAATTTTTCACTTCTTTTGTCAAAAAATTTAAAATTAGAGAAAACAAAATAAGAATTTCAAATTACTGAACAAATCGTATTCATAACCTTTATTACTCTGAAGGAGACCGTCATCGCAATGCGAAAATGGTTTCTTTTGGGAGGTAGTCCGGGCAAGAATTTAAAAAAAAAAAAAATTACAAAGGGCAAAATATCGAGTAAAAATTTTTTTGATACATAATTTTAAAGCTTAAATCATGCCGAATCCAATGGTGTAATTGCCATTTGGATCCGACCCTCGGTTCGTCCACAAATCACGTTTTAGTTTTCGTAAGCTGAAAATATTGACAAACACACCCAACTCTTAATCTAGCCATGTGTTCATTGTAATTTAACATTGATTTATTTTTCATTTCGAATCTAAATCGATGACCTGGTGATGGTTTCTGATCGTAAATTTCACGCTGATTTCGAAAATGCTAACAGATTTCAGATCCGGGGTACCCTTCTGCCCCAAATTGTACTTTTATGTGCAAAAATTGGGCAAAAATTTAAAAAAAAAATTTTACAAAGAGCAAAACATTGAGTAAAAATTTTTTGATACATAATTTTAAAGCTTAAATCATGCCGAATCCAATGGTGTAATTGCCATTTGGATCCGACCATCGGTTCGTCCACAAATCACGTTTTAGTTTTCGTAAGCTGAAAATATTGACAAAAAAACCCAATTCTTAATCTAGCCATGTGTTCATTGTAATTTAACATTGATTTATTTTTCATTTCGAATCTAAATCGATGACCTGGTGATATTTTACTGGTTTCTGATCGTAAATTTCACGCTGATTTCGAAAATGCTAACAGATTTCAGATCCGGGGTACCCTTCTGCCCCAAATTGTACTTTTATGTGCAAAAATTGGGCAAAAATTAAAAAAAAAATTTACAAAGAGCAAAAAATATTTTCAGTTTGCGAAAAGGAAAACTAAAACGTAATTTGTAGACGAACCGATGGTCGGATCCAAATCGCAATTACACCATTGGATTCGGCATGATTCAAGCTTTAAAATGATGTATCAAAAAAAAATTTTTACTCAATTTTTTGCTCTTTGCAAATTTTTTTTTAATTGTTGCCAAATTTTTGCACATAAAAGTACAATTTGGAGCTGAAGGGTACGTCGGATCTGAAATCTGTTAGCATTTTCGAAATCAGCGTGAAATTTACGATCAGAAACCAGTAAAATATCACCAGGTCATCGATTTAGATTCAAAATGAAAAATAAATCAATGTTAAATTACAATAAACACATGGCTAGATTAAGAATTGGGTTTTTTGGTCAATATTTTCAGTTTGCGAAAACTAAAACGTAATTTGTAGACGAACCGATGGTCGGATCCAAATGGCAATTACACCATTGGATTCGGCATGATTCAAGCTTTAAAATGATGTATCAAAAAAATTTTTACTCAATTTTTTGCTCTTTGTAAAATTTTTTTTTTAATTCTTGCCCGGACTACCTACCTCCTAAAAGAAACCATTTTCGCATTGCGAAGGTTATGAATACGATTTGTTCAATAATTTGAAATTCTTATTTTATTTTCTTTAATTTTAAATTTTTTGACCAAAGAAGTCATTTTTGCGAAAAAGGTTTCCTAATTTCAAAGAACTAAAAAAGTCACATTCGCGAACTACCTTCGGACTACCACTGAGGAAACCTTTTTCGCGAAAATACTTAGCTCTTTTTCAAACTTATCCGAGCAAATATGATCTGGTTTTCTTGATGTCGTAGTTGAAAATAAAAATTGTAGGAGTTGAAACACGAATTTTTTGAAAAATGGATGAGATATCCATATTTTTGCAAAGTGCGAAGTGCGGACTACCTTCGGACTACCACTGAGGAAACCTTTTTCGCGAAAATACTTAGCTCTTTTTCAAACTTGTAGGAGCAAATATGATCTGGTTTTCTTGATGTCGTAGTCTAAAAATGAAAATTGTAGGAGTTGAAACACGAATTTTTTGAAAATTGGACGAGATATCCATATTTTTGCAAAGTGCGAAGTGCGAACTACCTTCGGACTACCACTGAGGAAACCTTTTTCTCGATGCGATAATGGTTTCTTTCCAAGTAGTTCAAAGGAAGGTTACGAATGCTTATTTTTGTCCATCAAGTAATTTAAAATTCATGTTTTGTTTTCTTCAATTAAACTGATCGAATAATATTATTAATAATAATAATAATAATCAGTCAACTCTCAACGTCTCAACACTCCTCACGAAAATAACGTCCACTCCTCTGTGCATTAAAGGCATCCTTCCACGACGAACGTACAATACCGGTTTTTACGGTAAGAAACCTTTTTCGCACGGACTACCTACCGGTAGTCCGGTACCCTTGACCGTGTGTATTCGCTTTCCCAACGATGGGACGGACTCCTCAACGTATTAGATATAACATTTTTTTAAAAAAAGTCGAACTGGTCGAACGAGCCCATAGCGCCGAATAAAAATTCTCTTCAAAAGGGAAACAACAGGGAATTATTTGGTCTGCATGCACTGGCAGTGAAAACGTTCGTAGAGAGGAGTAGCGCAGTGTTACCGTTTTCAAATTGGAAAATTCTCCGAAAAATTCTCCGAAAATTGAGAAATTCTCCGAGGAAATAAAAAACCTCTAAAACAAAAAAATGGCGTCTTTATATACATTTTTGCTGAAAGGGGGTGGAAATCTTTATATTTCTGGGCCCAAATTGAATACAATTTGTTTAAAAAATACTAAAATAGTAAATATTCCATAGCCCGAGCGAAGCGAGGGCGAAAATTTTTGAATAAATACACATAAAAACTTGAAAAATAGCCTTTTTTGGAACAAAAAAAGAGAAAAAGGTTGAATTCGCCGAGAAATTTCCTATTTTTCTGGTATTTTTGGAAATTCTCCGAAAATTCTTCAAAATTCTCCGAAAAATTAATTCTCCGATAATTCTCCGGCAATTCCTAAATTCTCCGAAAAACGGAGAATTCTCCGCAAAACGGTAACCCTGAGTAGCAGTGACGGTCACCACCGTGGCAGTCACCGTGTCCCAGGTCACCGTAGGCTTTCGAGAGACTCAGTAAAAATGGTCGCAAGCTATTAAATTAACTGATAACACCGATGGTGTTGATATTGTTGATTGACTGATTTTTTTCCCCTCATTAACTCTTTTATTTTTTCCCTAGAGGTTACCAACATTGATTCTAAACCCTTTCATTCCATGTGATAACGTCTTTACAACGTTGCTACAACGTTGCCATAGATAAATTCTTTCGACACTTGTCCATAGCGCCAATTTTTTGTTCAAAATTTCAAATTTCACGGTTCGCGTTTCCTTCATTCCTTCGCTCTTCGTTGGATGTAAGAATTAATAATCCCATTTCCAATTATAATTGAATGTTCGCGTAATTCTTCGATTGTGTCCCAGTTTTTGAAGTTGTAGTCTGGGTGAGACGCGATAATGTTTCCGATCCGATTAATTTGTCCAAAATTCAGCCAGTTGAGGCCATTTGCTACGTATTATGGTTTATGGTATAAAAAAAGGAAAGCCGGAAGACCACCAAAGCAGCATCAGGTAAATTATCGAAAAATTTTGGATAATTTTTCCATTTTTCTATTCTTATGTTTTCTTTGGTTCTTTGTCTTAGAGCGAAGACGATTTACCGACTATTCAGACTGTTAAACCAAAGCACTGCGCCGACCCGAAAAACGATTTCGCGTTTAAATCGTTATTCGGCACTAACCCGAATGTTCTGTTAGGATTCTTAAATGATGTGCTGTCATATCCGCAACCAATAAAGGCACTGGAATACGTTAATCCTAGTCTATCGCCGGCATTCAAGAAGCATAAACAGTGCAGGCTGGATCTTCTTTGCACGTTGGAAGACGACACATGGATTGGAATAGAGGTCCAGTTACTCAGAGAATTAGATTACATCGATAGAGTGCTCCATTACGCGTGTAGGCTCTACTCATCACAGCTTCAAGAAAAATCTGAGTATCAATATGCTCAGGCAGTTGTGATAATAAGTATATGCGACTTCAACGTATTCGATGAATCAATGGTAAAGTCGTGCATTTCGGATCACAGAATTATTCACACTGATAGTGGTAAGGTATCAATGCCGCAGTTACAATTTGTTTTTTTGGAGTTGCCCAAATACTCGAAAAAGTTGGAAGTACCCTCGGATTTTTGGTTGATGTTTTTCACCAGAGCCCACGAACTGAAGCAGAACGAAATCGACGAGTTAAATTTACCTGAGAAAAACCCTATCCTCGCTAAAGCGATTCAATCTCTTGAATATTTCACGTGGCCTGAAAAAGATAGGAAATTATACGACAGGGAAGAGGCGAAAACGACCAAAGTAAAACGGAGTTTGGAAAGTGGAATAAAGATCGGGGAAGAGATCGGGAAAGAGATCGGGAAAGAGATCGGGGAAGAGATCGGAAGAAAAAAGATATTACGCTTGTCAGTGGAAGAATTCGTGGCACTGAAAGAGAAAACCGATGAAAATGGATCTCATTGAGTGTCGTTGTGTTTAATCGTTCCTTTAATTAATTATCGTGATAACGCGAGTTTATTTTTTTTTTGAATTATAAAAAAAACAAAAACAAAAACGAAATAATCAAGTTTTTGAAATGTGTTTAATATAACAGAATTTTTATAATCAATTCATGTATCGCTCATTTCAAAAAATCAAAATCCTGTTTCAATCGTATAGGTGGTCATTTTAATAGGTTCTCTAGATAGATTTGTTAGATTTTCACAAAGTATTTTTTACACTTTACATCAAAATAACTCGAAATTTCGATCGAGGACAACGAGATGCAAAAAGTTGAATTGTTATTGTACAAATAAAAGTAGGTGCCTAGTTTTCTCTTGAATTAGGAAATGAATAAATTTTTCATAATCTAAAAAAAAAAGGCCTACTACAGTACCTACCACGAATGAATCAAAAAACAATCTATTTTCCTCTTCGGACAAACGATCAGAACAACGTGATTTAGGTATTTTACACTCGCTCGAGTTCTAATACATAAAAATGTACGGCCTTCCTTCATGATTATGACCTCGCTTTATGACAGGATATCCTCATTTATATCACACGTTTCATGCAGATAGACTGTTTTAAAAAAAAATTTGCGAATAAAAATCGTAGGTAATTTTACGCGATGAGATGAAAACGAAAGTAAAAGTAAAACCAACTTTCATACAAGCTTTTCCCATTGAGAAACACTTTACCCTTTATTCCGACCAGTTCGTATTTTCAATTTGGTAAATAAATGAAAAGTCATCAATTAATATGAAATCGTGATTGTATTGAGTATTTTTGCGTACGCACAACCTTAGATTTGGACCTCGAATTTTAGAATAATGATATTCGCTTATTTTATAGATTGCTTTTCAAAGCCATGATAATGAAAAATCTTTTATAAAAATAATAAATAGGTAAGTACCTGGAACCTACTCAAAGAATAATTAGTGAATTAGAGTTGGTTTTTGAATATAATAAAACCTCAATCGCCTAGTCAAATAATGAATTTAATTCGTTTATTTGAACAATGAACAATTAAACTAGGTATACTGTCTTTACAGAATTGAAATACATATTATTATCATCTTGATTAGAGCAATAACCTTGACCACGTCTTATATAGGTGTCATAAGCATAGGCGGATTTAGAAAAAATGGATCAGGGGGGCTAAGCCCCAGGTCAATGGCATTAGAAGATTTTTTGGAAAGGTGCAAACTGCAAAATATAGATAAAAAGACTAGATATACCAGAAAAATCTTACGAAGAAGTAGGAGGGGCCTTCTTTGACACTGCCATCTCAAATAATTTGAATAATTTGTGATTTTATTTATACCTGAGCGAAGCGAGGGTGAAGCTTTGAAAAATTGAATTTTTAATGGCCATAAAAGTGATTTTTTTGTATGTTAATGATTTCAAAATTGCTATTTGATGTTATTTTAGAGGGAGAGGGAGGACGAACAGATTCGAAGTCAGTGGCGGTCGAAGCTATTTTTGGGAGAATACAAAATTAAGGAAGAAGACATGAAGTACCGGAAGGAATTTTTGAGGAACAAGAGCCTGCTTCCTCAACTTTGCCTAAAAATAATTTGTGAATTACGGCTTTGTTCATGCCCGAGCGAAGCGATGGCGAAGCTTTGAAAAAATTATGAATTTAATGCCCAGAAAATACATTTTTTTTTTCATGGTAGGTACATTCGAGTTTGATTGTCAAACAGTTTGACAACTAAACACGATTTTTTTTGGGGGGGGCTAATTTCACTCTTTAAAAAAAAGTAAAGAAAAGAGGAAGAGAGTAGTTATGTGAGGTCAATGTGTCTATTGGAGAACATTTTCAACAGATGATGATAGTGATGATATGTTTATCGTGTCTGCGTTTTGGTTTCAACCAACATGAAAATTATTACATTTCTGATAATTTACGTTATGTTTTTGGATATTGGAAACTCCGTAAGTACAAATTAATTCTCAAAAACGTCAATAAAACATAATTAAATTTTAGGTGACTACTTAATGGGTACCTAATCTTACTACCTATAAGAATATCATGGCAATTTTGGATACTTAAATTCTAAAAAATCACTTCTATTATTTTTTTTTTCAATGAATATTTCGCTGTATTTGTTGATCGTTTAAATTAGCATCGTTTTAAATCCTTTGTTTAGAGACATATTTTCTACCTATCGTTGATAAGTTGGTGAAAAAAAAATCAAACTTTACCATCTTATTTGCTGGTGATTAAAATATAAATGAAGGCGATTCTAATCAAACATATTTACGTTTTATTCTACAGCAAAACTTTTCTTTTCCCGACATCATGAAACAACTCACCGATGCTTTGTTGACGCCTCGAAAATACATGGAACGTAAGAAAATCATCCTGAAGAAAGATAAAGCCGAAGAAATCCTACGAAATTTGACCGCAGAACGCAATAGACGTTTACAATTCACCCACTCGACCATGATAGATCCGGATTTATTACATTCTCAGCTCAAATGGCCTCAAGAAAATATCAAATTATCGAGTCGACGAGTGTATCCGAAAAGTACAACGGAGGCATATGAGTTAAAAGTGGAAAAAAGCGAAGAAAACGAAGGGAATGACAAAACCGTAGTATCAGATTCAGATGATTATGATTATCGATGACTTGGTTCGAATCAGAATCGGAAAAATGGCTCGAAGTTGGAACACGGGATGAGGTTGCTTCGTAATTGAAACTTGAAAGTTAGGATTATGTGTTTTTCGATTAGTATTTTACCTATCTGTTTATAGTTTTACTTTTATAAATAAATTTTTTATATCGTTCTGAAAAAGGCTACTAAGTGTTTGGTAAAACATCAACAAAACGAATACATTTCGGCCTAGGCAGCCACTGAATCCAATTACGTTAAGGATAAACCCAGAACCATACAAAATCAAAACAGTTTTTCGATACGAAAGTTAATTTACATATATTACAACAACAGAGCTACACAATTGCATAACATAATCTACAATCGATATAGAAAAGACACAAATACACGGGGGAAAATATTAAAAACAATTACACGAAGGTTACAAAAATTATGCAAAAAAATCTGCCGCTTTAGGCCTCTTAGGTATATTCAAATTTAACAAATTATCAGTTAAATGGAAATCACTATCATACGAACGTTGAGTAGGCGTAGGTGTCCTAGACGAAATTCTCAACGGAGTAGTTTTCGAGCTGGATGGTAATTTAGGCGACATTAACGGTGTTCTAGGAGTATAAGGTGATCTCGCTGGACCATCGGCGAGACTTTTCAAATGATTCGATGATAATCTAGCAGAACCTGGAGATGGTATATCGAAAGTGTCGAATAATCTGGCTGACATTGGCGATGCACTGTAAACAAAAAACATGGGTCAAAATCGATTCGAAAATTACATCGAGGGGGAGAGGGAAGTTCATACGTACATTGACAAATGTTTTTTGGCACTTTCTCTAGCTTTCTTCTTGGTATCTCTATTCTTCTCGTTGACTTTTTCAGCTAAAGAGAGAGCTAGACGTTCACGAAGAGGAGGTTCGGCGATTTTGAAGACAGGTCCAGGTAATCCTGGCCTAATCGGAGTATCACTGCCGTCTAATCTGAAAGGAGTACCGTCGATTTCTCCCCAAGTCATAAGAGGGGTTTCGTTGACACCTAAAACGTAACAAAATAGTCGAATAACAGCTCAAAAATTATATTTTTATTGCGAAATGAGATGAGAAAATACCTGGCATAGGCGATGGTGTTTTTACGAAACCGTAACCGTTTACTTCAGTAGGCTCAGAGGATAATTCTTTCCCATCGATGCCTATTTTACCATCTAAAGATCGTACTTGAGATTGGGCCAGCGTTTGGATCGCTTCTTTGTTTTGCTCTTCGTTGAAAGGATTTTCTTGGAATCTCGTACCCGTATAGTTGATTTCTTTCTTCTTCTTCAACATCAATAATTTTTCTTCTTTAGTTAAATCGACGCCTGCAAAGACGCAATTGAAACCTTCGCTCCTCGTTGGATGTAAGAATTAATAATCCCATTTCCAATTATAATTGAATGTTCGCGTAATTCTTCGATTGTGTCCCAGTTTTTGAAGTTGTAGTCTGGGTGAGATGCGATAATGTTTCCGATCCGATTAATTTGTCCAAAATTCAGCCAGTTGAGGCCATTTGCTACGTATTATGGTTTATGGTATAAAAAAAGGAAAGCCGGAAGACCACCAAAGCAGCATCAGGTAAATTATCGAAAAATTTTGGATAATTTTTCCATTTTTCTATTCTTATGTTTTCTTTGGTTCTTTGTCTTAGAGCGAAGACGATTTACCGACTATTCAGACTGTTAAACCAAAGCACCGCGCCGACCCGAAAAACGATTTCGCGTTTAAATCGTTATTCGGCACTAACCGAATGTTCTGTTAGGATTCTTAAATGATGTGCTGTCATATCCGCAACCAATAAAGGCACTGGAATACGTTAATCCTAGTCTATCGCCGGCATTCAAGAAGCATAAACAGTGCAGGCTGGATCTTCTTTGCACGTTGGAAGACGACACATGGATTGGAATAGAGGTCCAGTTACTCAGAGAATTAGATTACATCGATAGAGTGCTCCATTACGCGTGTAGGCTCTACTCATCACAGCTTCAAGAAAAATCTGAGTATCAATATGCTCAGGCAGTTGTGATAATAAGTATATGCGACTTCAACGTATTCGATGAATCAATGGTAAAGTCGTGCATTTCAGATCACAGAATTATTCACACTGATAGTGGTAAGGTATCAATGCCGCAGTTACAATTTGTTTTTTTGGAGTTGCCCAAATACTCGAAAAAGTTGGAAGTACCCTCGGATTTTTGGTTGATGTTTTTCACCAGAGCCCACGAACTGAAGCAGAACGAAATCGACGAGTTAAATTTACCTGAGAAACACCCTATCCTCGCTAAAGCGATTCAATCTCTTGAATATTTCACGTGGCCTGAAAAAGATAGGAAATTATACGACAGGGAAGAGGCGAAAACGACCAAAGTAAAACGGAGTTTGGAAAGTGGAATAAAGATCGGGGAAGAGATCGGGAAAGAGATCGGGAAAGAGATCGGGAAAGAGATCGGGAAAGAGATCGGGAAAGAGATCGGGGAAGAGATCGGAAGAAAAAAGATATTACGCTTGTCAGTGGAAGAATTCGTGGCACTGAAAGAGAAAACCGATGAAAATGGATCTCATTGAGTGTCGTTGTGTTTAATCGTTCCTTTAATTAATTATCGTGATAACGCGAGTTTATTTTTTTTTTTTGAATTATAAAAAAAAAAAAAACAAAAACGAAATAATCAAGTTTTTGAAATGTGTTTAATATAACAGAATTTTTATAATCAATTCATGTATCGCTCATTTCAAAAAATCAAAATCCTGTTTCAATCGTATAGGTGGTCATTTTAATAGGTTCTCTAGATAGATTTGTTAGATTTTCACAAAGTATTTTTTACACTTTACATCAAAATAACTCGAAATTTCGATCGAGGACAACGAGATGCAAAAAGTTGAATTGTTATTGTACAAATAAAAGTAGGTGCCTAGTTTTCTCTTGAATTAGGAAATGAATAAATTTTTCATAATCTAAAAAAAAAAGGCCTACTACAGTACCTACCACGAATGAATCAAAAAACAATCTATTTTCCTCTTCGGACAAACGATCAGAACAACGTGATTTAGGTATTTTACACTCGCTCGAGTTCTAATACATAAAAATGTACGGCCTTCCTTCATGATTATGACCTCGCTTTATGACAGGATATCCTCATTTATATCACACGTTTCATGCAGATAGACTGTTTTAAAAAAAAATTTGCGAATAAAAATCGTAGGTAATTTTACGCGATGAGATGAAAACGAAAGTAAAAGTAAAACCAACTTTCATACAAGCTTTTCCCATTGAGAAACACTTTACCCTTTATTCCGACCAGTTCGTATTTTCAATTTGGTAAATAAATGAAAAGTCATCAATTAATATGAAATCGTGATTGTATTGAGTATTTTTGCGTACGCACAACCTTAGATTTGGACCTCGAATTTTAGAATAATGATATTCGCTTATTTTATAGATTGCTTTTCAAAGCCATGATAATGAAAAAATCTTTTATAAAAATAATAAATAGGTAAGTACCTGGAACCTACTCAAAGAATAATTAGTGAATTAGAGTTGGTTTTTGAATATAATAAAACCTCAATCGCCTAGTCAAATAATGAATTTAATTCGTTTATTTGAACAATGAACAATTAAACTAGGTATACTGTCTTTACAGAATTGAAATACATATTATTATCATCTTGATTAGAGCAATAACCTTGACCACGTCTTATATAGGTGTCATAAGCATAGGCGGATTTAGAAAAAATGGATCAGGGGGGCTAAGCCCCAGGTCAATGGCATTAGAAGATTTTTTGGAAAGGTGCAAACTGCAAAATATAGATAAAAAGACTAGATATACCAGAAAAATCTTACGAAGAAGTAGGAGGGGCCTTCTTTGACACTGCCATCTCAAATAATTTGAATAATTTGTGATTTTATTTATACCTGAGCGAAGCGAGGGTGAAGCTTTGAAAAATTGAATTTTTAATGGCCATAAAAGTGATTTTTTTGTATGTTAATGATTTCAAAATTGCTATTTGATGTTATTTTAGAGGGAGAGGGAGGGAGAACATATTCGAAGTCAGTGGCGGTCGAAGCTATTTTTGGGAGAATACAAAATTAAGGAAGAAGACATGAAGTACCGGAAGGAATTTTTGAGGAACAAGAGCCTGCTTCCTCAACTTTGCCTAAAAATAATTTGTGAATTACGGCTTTGTTCATGCCCGAGCGAAGCGATGGCGAAGCTTTGAAAAAATTATGAATTTAATGCCCAGAAAATACATTTTTTTTTTCATGGTAGGTACATTCGAGTTTGATTGTCAAACAGTTTGACAACTAAACACGATTTTTTTTTTGGGGGGGGGGCTAATTTCACTCTTTAAAAAAAAGTAAAGAAAAGAGGAAGAGAGTAGTTATGTGAGGTCAATGTGTCTATTGGAGAACATTTTCAACAGATGATGATAGTGATGATATGTTTATCGTGTCTGCGTTTTGGTTTCAACCAACATGAAAATTATTACATTTCTGATAATTTACGTTATGTTTTTGGATATTGGAAACTCCGTAAGTACAAATTAATTCTCAAAAACGTCAATAAAACATAATTAAATTTTAGGTGACTACTTAATGGGTACCTAATCTTACTACCTATAAGAATATCATGGCAATTTTGGATACTTAAATTCTAAAAAATCACTTCTATTATTTTTTTTTTCAATGAATATTTCGCTGTATTTGTTGATCGTTTAAATTAGCATCGTTTTAAATCCTTTGTTTAGAGACATATTTTCTACCTATCGTTGATAAGTTGGTGAAAAAAAAAAAATCAAACTTTACCATCTTATTTGCTGGTGATTAAAATATAAATGAAGGTGATTCTAATCAAACATATTTACGTTTTATTCTACAGCAAAACTTTTCTTTTCCCGACATCATGAAACAACTCACCGATGCTTTGTTGACGCCTCGAAAATACATGGAACGTAAGAAAATCATCCTGAAGAAAGATAAAGCCGAAGAAATCCTACGAAATTTGACCGCAGAACGCAATAGACGTTTACAATTCACCCACTCGACCATGATAGATCCGGATTTATTACATTCTCAGCTCAAATGGCCTCAAGAAAATATCAAATTATCGAGTCGACAAGTGTATCCGAAAAGTACAACGGAGGCATATGAGTTAAAAGTGGAAAAAAGCGAAGAAAACGAAGGGAATGACAAAACCGTAGTATCAGATTCAGATGATTATGATTATCGATGACTTGGTTCGAATCAGAATCGGAAAAATGGCTCGAAGTTGGAACATGGGATGAGGTTAGCCGTAATTGAAACTTGAAAGTTAGGATTATGTGTTTTTCGATTAGTATTTTACCTATCTGTTTATAGTTTTACTTTTATAAATAAATTTTTTTATATCGTTCTGAAAAAGGCTACTAATTGTTTGGTAAAACATCAACAAAACGAATACATTTCGGCCTAGGCAGCCACTGAATCCAATTACGTTAAGGATAAACCCAGAACCATACAAAATCAAAACAGTTTTTCGATACGAAAGTTAATTTACATATATTACAACAACAGAGCTACACAATTGCATAACATAATCTACAATCGATATAGAAAAGACACAAATACACGGGGGAAAATATTAAAAACAATTACACGAAGGTTACAAAAATTATGCAAAAAAATCTGCCGCTTTAGGCCTCTTAGGTATATTCAAATTTAACAAATTATCAGTTAAATGGAAATCACTATCATACGAACGTCGAGTAGGCGTAGGTGTCCTAGACGAAATTCTCAACGGAGTAGTTTTCGAGCTGGATGGTAATTTAGGCGACATTAACGGTGTTCTAGGAGTATAAGGTGATCTCGCTGGACCATCGGCGAGACTTTTCAAATGATTCGATGATAATCTAGCAGAACCTGGAGATGGTATATCGAAAGTGTCGAATAATCTGGCTGACATTGGCGATGCACTGTAAACAAAAAACATGGGTCAAAATCGATTCGAAAATTACATCGAGGGGAGAGGGAAGTTCATACGTACATTGACAAATGTTTTTGGCACTTTCTCTAGCTTTCTTCTTGGTATCTCTATTCTTCTCGTTGACTTTTTCAGCTAAAGAGAGAGCTAGACGTTCACGAAGAGGAGGTTCGGCGATTTTGAAGACAGGTCCAGGTAATCCTGGCCTAATCGGAGTATCACTGCCGTCTAATCTGAAAGGAGTACCGTCGATTTCTCCCCAAGTCATAAGAGGGGTTTCGTTGACACCTAAAACGTAACAAAATAGTCGAATAACAGCTCAAAAATTATATTTTTATTGCGAAATGAGATGAGAAAATACCTGGCATAGGCAATGGTGTTTTACGAAACCGTAACCGTTTACTTCAGTAGGCTCAGAGGATAATTCTTTCCCATCGATGCCTATTTTACCATCTAAAGATCGTACTTGAGATTGGGCCAGCGTTTGGATCGCTTCTTTGTTTTGCTCTTCGTTGAAAGGATTTTCTTGGAATCTCGTACCCGTATAGTTGATTTCTTTCTTCTTCTTCAACATCAATAATTTTTCTTCTTTAGTTAAATCGACGACTGCAAAGACGCCAATTGAAATTATCAATGATTCTGATTCGCAAGAAAATTACATAATTTGATTCATTTCAACTGATTACGTACCGTCGGGAACATACATAATGTAATTCTTATTCTTGTAACCCCAAGTATCGATATCTAATGGCTTATCTTCGATTTGTAACTGTTCAGTAGAAGGAAGAGCTAAATTACCTCCGGTGACTTCATTTTCGTCTTTATATAACCAAGGATTCTATAGACAAGAATTAAATTGCGATTAATAAATAAATATTTCATCGATGCTGAAAAAAAATACGAAATAATACCTTAGTTCTTTGTCTTTTCTCATTTTCGATCATAATTTCTTCGAAGCTGTCGTTATCTTCGCTGGTGTAACATTTTAAAAACTGATCCAAGGTTTTAGGTTTTCCTAAAATGATATGATTTTTCAATTAATATCCAGCGAAGCTGCAATAAAAAAGATTTCTAAACGAATTACGTACTTAATTTGATTGGAGGTTCGTCGATTTCCACTTCGTTGGGTTGATTGGGATCTTCAGTTGATTCTATTTTACGCATTACTGGTGTTTCGAAAGTAGCTGGACTGGCGCCTAGAATTGAATTGAGGATTTACTGTTTTAAAAAGTTATATTAGTAGATGGCATTTGATACGTACAAACATCACGAGTTGATCTTCTACCGATACCATATTTGCCATAAATTTCGTGTAATTTCTCGATATCGTTGTTTTCTATCGCGGTCAAGTAGTCGTTCTGGGCTTTGAGTTTTTCTAAATCTGGGAAGAAATCTCGTTGGATGATTTTACCCATTTCCTAAATAAAAATAATATAGAGATTAGCATAGAAAGTTTATAGTTGGGTGTTTCTAGAATAATCGTATGTAAACAACGATCATTTTGGTAAAGGCTTGTAGCCATTTTTTGATATTGTTAGTCTTGAGAAAGGTTTTCCGATCATTGAAGAATACCTAGGTTAGTTTTTACATACCCCTAAATACGTTTCTTCCTCGAGAACTTCAGCTTTAAATGATTTTCTTCCAAGACCAACAGGTAATGGTTTCTTGAAAACTATGTCGTCAGTTTGTTGAGCAATTACCAAGGCGAGAGCACCTGGTTTACTCGGGTTTTCGACTTGTGTTTCATTTTCTTCCATTTCTGAACGTTATTAGAACAATTTCACGTTCTTCGAGTTATGCGGGAAAAAATCTTGCCTATCTACTGCCTGAAATATTTTTATCAACAAAACTGATTCGATTGAGACCGACTCTTCGATGTGACCGAAGTTGAATAGCTGCGCGCGCATTCATATGCATTTCGTCGTTTATTTATATACTCTATCCAAAATAAGATGACCCGTCAATCAAAAGGACTGTCACACTTCCGCTCATTGGAGCGGGTGAGCTTGCGTTTAATGTGAGGGCAAATTCGTTCAGTGCAGTGATGTTGTGAAAAATGAAAGTCAAAAACGAATGAGTTAAAATTCGTAATTTGCCTCGTTCTGCGGTTGTTTATGTGCTGGTTACGGTTTACATTATTCTATTTTTTATATAAAAATTGCATTGTGCGGTGAAAAATGAATGTTTCTCCTGTTAAACGGAATAAACATGGTCAAGTTATCGGGAAGAGACAGAAAGTTATGGTTGTGAATTTGTACAAAAACGTAATCAAACAGCAAGGTGTGCCGAAATCATTGACCTCCCTCAGTCATGAACTCTCAGAAATGAGCGGTATCAGCCCGAAAGGCATATTTCTCATCTTAAAGGAGTACGATAACAGCAAGACAGTGAATTCACCTCGACGAAAACGTTGTAAAGAAGATGCCTTCTCAAAGCTGGATGATTTACAAAAGGAAATAATCCGTAAGAAAGTACATACATTCTTTCGTAATCGTGAAATCCCGAATTTGAATAAAATATTGGAAGTTGTGAATGAAGATACCGATCTTCCTCAGTTCAAACGAGCCACGTTACATACAGTTTTAAAAAAGTTGGGCTTCAGATTTATTAAACGAGGTCGCAACAGTTTATTGATGGATCGTAACGATATTATTTGTTGGAGGCGTGATTATCTCCGAAAAATTCGTGAATATCGTGAAGAAGGACGCCGTATATACTACACAGACGAAACATGGGTAAATGTAGGACACACAACTTCGAAAGCATGGCAAGATACGACTGTGACATCGGCGAGAAATGCATTTCAACGTGGACTTCAAGTCGGTCTCCCAGCTCCTACCGGTAAAGGTCAACGTTTGATTATCGTTCATATAGGTGATTATTTTCTTTTTTAATAACACGTAATGTACTTCAAAGAACACCATACTCATAGAAATGGTATTGTTTTGTATGTGCAGGAGATGAGAACGGTTTCCTTGATGGCGGAGCTCTCATCTTTCAATCGAAGAAAACGGGCGATTACCATTCCGAGATGACTGCGGAAGTATACGAGGCGTGGTTTAAAGATGTACTGGAACTTGTCGAGCCGAATTCTGTAATCGTTTTAGACAATGCATCCTACCACAGTCGATTAAGCGAGAAACCTCCTACGGAAAGGAACCGAAAGCAGGAAATCATTGACTGGCTGGTGTCGAAAGGTGATAGATCTTACCGTTCTACCTTACCTATTAAGTAAATGAGTTACTATAATGACTGCGAATTTGTGTCCAACAGGTGTTGAGGTGAATCCGTCGTACGTTAAAGCAGAGTTAATGCGCCTGGTTAAATTGCACCGAGGAGAAAAGAAATATGTTATCGACGAACTCGCTGAAGAAAAGAATGTCAAGGTTTTGCGCCTGCCCCCGTACCACTGTGAACTTAACCCAATTGAGCTTGTGTGGAGCAATGTTAAGGGTTACGTTGCCCGCCATAACTGTACGTTTACCCTCGCTAATTTGCAAAATTTATTAACGCAAGCCATCGACCAGGTTACTCCGGAACTATGGAAGCAATGTGTAAAACATGTCATCAAAACGGTGGAAAAAGACATGTGGAATATTGATGGTCTTGTTGACGCAGTTGTTGAACCTATGATTATTAATTTCGGTTCCGAATCTGAGGACGAATACAGCGACGAAAATCCAGACGACCCGGAATGGTAATGCTTAATTACGTTTAATGAAAGTAGAAATATCAAGCCTATTGTGTAATTGTTCGATATTCGTATGTACTTCATACTTGTTTGCTTGATTTTCTCCTGAATTTCGAATTTAATTTAATCTAATTTTAAAAGAATAATAAAAAATATTCATTAAACATTTCGTACATATTCATTTTTATACTTCCATTTTTATGTTTATTAAAAAAAAAAAAATAAATAAAATAAGTGAAACAATTTCGTTCATTTTCTTGTCTCATTTCGTTTGCAGCGTTTCGTCGCACTGTGTGAATCGACGCCGTTTCCTTTCCCCTCGGTATACCGAATTGTCTACTGGATTTTGATTGACGGGTCATCTTATTTTGGACAGAGTATAGGAATGAACGGAATGAAGTAGTGGAAGATGTTTCACTACGAAATTCATATTTCGCAAGCGGTCTAATCTAAAGAGCCTGACGATTTCACACGATAATGAAAATGATTTAAAATTTTTAAAATGCAGTACGAAGTTGGTTGAGTCATTTCTATATTATTTTTCGCGCTGATTACGAAATAAATAGCAATGAAATTGAAAAAATGCCATCATCCACGGATTTTTCATATTTCCTTTTTTTTGTTGAAGAGTTTCTTTATTTTTTTTCATAACTTTTGACTCAAAGACGATTTCTTCAGGAAAGTAAGGGTTCTTCGAAAAAGAAGAATAGGTACAATGTACAATATGTATTGCAGAATATAAAATTTTCATTCCGTACCGCCAAATTTCTTTTTTATTGCGAGGATTACTTCTCGACATATTTTCAAATTCAAAAGAATATCGAAACTTTGAACCTTGAGCTTCAATATCTCGAAAGCTTAGTTTCCTCAGAATTTTCACGCGCCATCAATTTCTGTTCTATAAATTGTTATCGAAAATTGATATCATGTTGTTAAAAGTTATCAAAAAGGGTGGGAAATTTTTTCAACCAAAAATTCAAACAGTTGTGAAATCTATTATTTATTTTTTCCACCTTTGAAATTTTTTGACAAGGTTCAAATTTTTCCCTCTACTTTTCTGACGTCGTCCAAATTTTTTCTCTATTATTTTTTCCAACTTCAAAATCTCTTGACAACGTTCGAATATTTCCCTCCATTTTTTTCCAATTCAAAATTTTTCTGACGTGGTCCACTTTTTTTCATCTACTTTTTCTAAATTCGAAAATGTTTTGAAGCTGGGAAAAAATAGGGGGAAACATTTGGACATCGTGAAAAATATTTTGAAGTTTGAAAAAAAAGAGGGAAAAATTTAGACCTTGTCAAAAATATTTTGAAGCTGTAAAAAAAAGAGGGGAAAATTTGGGCATCGTCAAAAAAAATTTGAAGCTGGAAAAAAATGAAAGAAACATTTTCTTCAACTTTAAACTTTTTTGACAAGGTTCAAATTTTTCCCTCTATTTTTTGCCAACTCAAAATTTTGCTGACGAGGTCCACTTTTTTTCATCTACTTTTTTCAAATTCGAAAATATTTTGAAGCTGGGAAAAAATAGGGGGAAACATTTGGACATTGTGAAAAATATTTTGAAGTTGGGAAAAGAGGGAAAAATTTAGACCTCGTCCAAAAAAATTGAAGCTGGGGAAAAAATGGAGGGAAAAATTTGGACCTCGTCAAAAATATTTTGAGGCTATAAAAAAATAGAGGGGAAAATTTGGGCATCGTCAAAAAAATTTTAAAATTGGGAAAAACAACAGGGAAAAATTTGGACCTC
The DNA here is from genome assembly GCA_038380155.1 of Pseudococcus jackbeardsleyi. Lineage (NCBI taxonomy): Eukaryota > Metazoa > Arthropoda > Insecta > Hemiptera > Pseudococcidae > Pseudococcus > Pseudococcus jackbeardsleyi. The sequence goes on from CM076242.1 coordinate 55,612,263, forward strand.
GTCAAAAATATTTTGAAGCTGGAAAAAAAATAGAGGAAAAAATTTGGGCATCGTAAAAAAAAATTTAAAGTTGGGAAAAACAACAAGGACAAATTTACAACTCGTCAAAAAAATTTTGAAGCTTGGAAAAAATAGAAAGAAAAATTTTTAAAGTTGGGAAAAACAACGGGGAAAAATTTACAACTCGTCAAAAAAATTTGAAGCTTGGAAAAAAAATGAAAGAAAAATTTTCTTCAACTTTCCACTTTTTTGACAAGGTTCAAATTTTTCCCTCTATTTTTTCCAATTTTTCAGACGATGTCCAAATTTTTTCTCTATTTATTTTTTCCAACTTCAAAATCTTTTGACAACGTTCAAATTTTTCCTCCAATTTTTTCCAATTCAAAATTTTTCTGACGTGGTCCACTTTTTCATCTACTTTTTCTAAATTCGAAAATATTTTGAAAGCTGGGAAAAAATAGGAAACATTTGGACATCGTGAAAAATATCTTGAAGTTTGGAAAAGAGGGAAAACTTTAGACCTCGTCAAAAAAAAAAAATGAATCTGTTAAAAAAATGAAGGAAAAAATTTAGAGTTGAAAAAAATGGATAAATAAATTTGGACCGCGTCAGAAAAAATTTCAAAGTTGGGAAAAACAACAGGGAAAAATTTACACCTCGTCAAAAATATTTTGAAGCTGGAAAAAAAATAGAGGAAAAAATTTGGGCATCTTAAAAAAAAATTTAAAGTTGGGAAAAACAACAAGGACAAATTTACAACTCGTCAAAAAAATTTTGAAGCTTGGAAAAAATAGAAAGAAAAATTTTTTAAAGTTGGGAAAAACAACGGGGAAAAATTTACAACT